>JAZKJV010011150.1:0-674209 GCA_037367405.1 Ottelia alismoides | reverse complement strand
TTGGTATAGCAACCAGGGTCGAACACAAAGAGCACGAGAAAATCTTTGAAGTAGTTGAAATTCAAGAAAATATAATGCATATTTTTATGGATTTGTGTTATACGAATTTTTAAAAGTTTTAATTAAGGGACAAAATAGGAAAATAAGCAAATAAGGAAATAAAGCACATAATCAGCTTCTTGAATTTTTATTTAAGGCTAAAAAGTCTCAAAAATTAAGGTTAAAATTTTTTTATTTTTTTAAAGATTAAAGTATTTTTGGTAATTTTCTGAGATTTTTGTGGTGTTTTTGTGGTTTTATAAAAATCAAATAAGAGCCACAAATATAAACAGAGCACATCTAGGATAAAGTTACAAATTAGAAATACTTAAATTGTCTTGATGTCCTAGGGAGCAAATTTATGAGAAAATATATCTAAAAAGCCATAATAGGAATTGGAATTGTATTTTTTCTTATTTTATTGAAAAATATTTATGATTATCATAAGTTTTTAAGAATTTTGTAATTTTTACAATTTTTATAAAGGTTGTTGAGACAAAATTGTTATTGAAGGTAACGCAAATAAAAATACACACACTATACTATTTTTTGGAATTTATAAAGTTGGTTTTCGAATTTTATTTATTTTTCTAATATAAACAACAAATTTTTAGTGGTTTTTTATTTTTAGAAAATAAAACAAAACACAAAATTAATCCCCAAAATTACAATAAATATTACGTGTTGGCAGGAGCTAACGGTAATTTTTTTATAGAATTTTTGAACTTAATTTGATATTTATTTAATTAAAAATACAACATATAGTTCACAGGAACCTTTTTGTAATTATAATAATGTATACATGCCAAATAGTAACATAGATGAGAAACTTAGGACCAAAGATGCAAAATATCAAGTGAATAAATGCATATGCTCATTAAACCATGAACAAGAGTATAAGTGCAATTATCAGAAATTTGCCATTCAAATCATAACATACATATATATATATATATATATATATAATATGGGGCATAACATGCAAATACACCAGACAAGCACGTGGGACAGCACGTGAGTTCACACAATCAGGACTGAATTGCAAATATCAAAGATAGCAAGGGTCTAACTACAAAATATCCAAGAACTTTTAAACTACGATAAATAATTTACAGAACTAAATAATAAAGGCAAAATAGAGAGGGTACTAAGAATAATTTACCCATTATTAAGTGCAATCCAACGATCGATGGCGCTCCTCTAACGAATAGATGGTTAGGATGGGTGGATACCCCTTCAACGATGGATGGCTGACGATGGATCCTCAAACAGATCTGACGATCGAGGGCCTCTCGAGGATGTATGGCTGCAATTAGAACTGGGAGGATGCCTGATCGATCGATGGAGAAGATGCCTAGATGAACGGAGAAAAACTCGCCTCCAGTGAGTTTCATTGGCAATGGCACGTGGTTCCGGTGTCTTCACAAGCTACTGAGAGGTGGGAAATGATGTTAACGATGATCCATGGCTGTTGGATGGCTCAGAAGGGCCCATGACTAAAAGAGAGGGTCCTAGGGAGGCATGGCATTCTTGAGCTTTCGGGGAGTGTCCAAGACCTCCAGATGAGGTATGTAGGTGTTTCTACCCTACAGGAAAGAGGTCGTGCTCGGAGAGATAGCTCTAGCAAGGGTTAAAGCACAACTCAAATCAGAACAGAGGTGGGGTGGACGGGCCAGGTCTCACGCGATGTGGGAGGATAAACCTGTGGCTCTACTCCAATCCGATGATTAAAATCGAGAGAGGGGTTGTAGAGTGTAATGGAGAAGCGAGGGCTGGTCGGAGTGAGGCATGTGGTAGTCGGAACATGGCGGTGAGATGCGAAACAGAGGATGGTCAGTCATACGATGTAGGTGGAATGAACGATCGATTTAGAAGAAAATGAATGGTATAGAGAGTTCCTAGAAATGAAGGAAGACGTCTGGGAGTGCGGACGGTGGTCCATGGGGGTCTTGGCCTCGATGACCGGCGCAGCCAGAGGCTTAGCTCCTCACGGTTGAGCTCAGGGGTTTCCTCTCCGGACTTGGGGGCTTCATGCACCAAAAGGGTGCCTCACCCTCTCTCTCGCTCGATGTCACTCTCGAAAATATGGACGGATACGCAGGAGGTGGTGGCGCAGCCAAGGTGCTGGAAAAGGAGGGCAAGGTGCAGGATATATAGACTTGTAGTCCGACAAGGAGGAGGTGTGGCCCGCGAACCGAAGTGCATATCGAGAGGAAAAGTAGAGGGTGAAGATTAGGTATCCGTGCTATCGATTCAGAGCAAAAGTTCAGGTGAAATGGCGGTCGGATCACGTCGGAAGAATTTGGTGAAATTGGTGCAAAATCCGATTTGGCGAAAAAAGAGAAGGGGGACCATTTGACCTCAGTCAACAAACCGAGGTGGACCAATCAGAGCCAGTCTAGGATGCGGACAAACCTGCTACAGGACAAAAAATATTTGAAAAATAAAGCTAAATGGATAAAAAATCATAAATGAATTTAAATTAAAAAGTGAATAAAATGAAAATTGTTTATTATTTTTCAAAGAATTTTTTGTGATTTTTATTTATTTTTATGAAAAATAAATTAATGTATATATAATATATAGTGTTATATACAGATATAATATACCTATGTATTATGTACAAGTATTTTTATTTTGTTATTTTTACCCAAATACCCTAATTTTATATTTTATTTATTTATAATATATTTTTATGATTATAAAAAAATATTTTTAGGAGGTGTTTACATATATACAATAAATAATGATTGTGATGTATATACGTATTTTGTAAAATTGAAGAGAGATTTTATTTTACTTTATTTAATTTTTCTAATTTTTTTCTTTTTATATTATCTTTAGAAGTATATACAAGGTGGTTAAAATAATAATTAATTTTTTATTTCATCAAAATAATTATTTATACACATAGGTAATATGTACAACACAAAGTAGACCCTATCTCTATCTAGTTATTTTATTTTGCGATCAAGTCAAGGCATGACCTTCTCTTGGGGTTCAGGTCACTCTGTATTTATTCTAAATATCTCCTTCTTTTTTCCTTTATTTTTTTATTTTTGCACAAAAACATGCTAATTATGCAATACTAAAAAATGCATGTTGAATATTATGTTATTGTATTTACATGTATTTACATTGCTGCTTGCTAAGATAAATAGCTAAAATAGAAGAATAAAGAGTGAGAATCATGGATTCATCAATGTCCCACATCAATCTCAGTTTGCTGACGACACTCAAAATGATCAACTGAGTCTGGGAAGATATGCTCCTGAGGTGGTTTCTCATAACACTAGTCATGATATGGAAGCAAAATAAGTTGAAAAGATTGTTGACACAATGTATGACCATGCCCTGTAAAGTATTGAACTGGCCCAAACTCCGGGTGGAGAATCAACAAGGACGGAACTGGTAACTGAAAAGTGGAACTCTCTATGAATGTCTCAACATTAGTCATCTATGGTACGTCGGAAACCATATCAATTACCTGATCTGCGATCTCTGAATAATAATGAAGCTTATCACCTTAGATCTTTCTCACATCTCTCTCATGATGTCTTAGCATCAAAAATCTTTCCAAAGAGATTCCAAAGTGAATCCTCATCAGAACTGTGGTGTGAACCGCCATACGAGTCCCAAACTCTAATAATTGGGCTATAAAATCAGGGTTCATGTGTTGTGTATTCTGTACAATTGGTCGTCCTATCTCCCTACTTTATTCCTTGTCGACCAAGTCATCATGATGATTGGATCTCAAGGGCTAGGGTCACTTAGTGTCTTTGTCACTTCATTCTTTTTCTTTTCTTCCTTTATTCTTTTATTTTCATATTAAATACATTATTTTGTACAATATTTTATATACTATTTATTGTGAATATTAAGTGTTTATTTTCACAAATTAATGATATATACATGCATTTATCTAGGGATTTAAGTCCAAAATAAAATAATAAAGGTGATGAAATGAGGATTCATCACTTCTTCGCTATTGTAGGATGACTAAATGGATACTAGGTCTCGTCGGACAAGGCCTAGTGAGCGCTTCTTTTACCAGGACCTGGGGGTCCCATTCTTCATCAAATCACAACACCATGTTGTTATGTAGAGCTTGTAACCTGGACAAAACACTCGAGGTCTCAAGGAGAACAATCTCGACCCATTCTGAAGTTACAAGCAAGAGGAAATAGAGGGGAGTAACAGATCTCCAGCAAGCAATGGAGCAAAGATCTGATCACTGATCTGGAAGGGATCAAGTTGACCTGGTGTGGAGACACAATGGAGAAGCACAGAGGAAGGATATGGGATGCTCAAAGGGGTCGGAAACGAGATAATTCATGGAGGACTAAGTTATTAGAATTGGAGCTCCGGCAAACTATGATTTAATTAAACACTCTAAGCTAAGAGAAATCAAATTAATATGAGAATTGGTCTACACTAAGGGAAGAAAATTTACTATAAAAACCTAACTTAGCAACTCATACCTGTCTGGAGATAGAGAGCGGAGAACCTTCATTAGAGTCAAGCTCCAAGTGGCGGTGGACCTCCTTTGACCACTTCTTCTCCTCGTTGATGCTTCCACCAGCTTCCAACAATCACCAGGATGCTAAAGCAACAAGAGGTTTGGGGTTATGAAGGGATAAGAGTGATCAAAATTGCAAAAAAAGCATTTGGGCATTTATTTATATACATGGTGAGGAGGCTTCAAAAGACAATGCACAAGCTGAACAAAATGGGCTTCTGATCAAAGTAAGGTGATGGCAAGATGGGCGTTGTGCCCTAAAGATTTTGTTGAAGGAAGAACCCTCCATGGAGCAGCGAATCATCGCCAAAAATCGGAGCAAGTCATAGGGCAGGTGAAGTTCACGGGTGTGATAGGGGAGGCGGTGAAGACCGAAAAGTTGACCCAAGGTCAACTATATAACAAAACAAGAAGAAAAGAATAAGAAAATAGAAAATAAAATAGGAAATGATTTATTTAAATAAAATTCAAAAAGTAAAAGATATTTCTAATTTTTTGCATTATTTTATGGTTTTTATTTATTTCGACAACCTTATTTATTATGTATTAATTTTTGTAAGTATATACATTTGTATATTTTCCTATATTTTAGTATTTTATAATTTCATTTTTATTTTCATATGTACATATTATATATATTTATAAATATATTGAGGAATCATCGATTCATTGCATAATTGGGTCATTATCACATTTATCTACAAACTTAAATATATGTTTTATGTCAGGAAATAAATACAGAGAAGTGCATTATATGTATCATGCATTGAATATTTCTTGACTTTCGGAAGCAACATGCATTTACCATTTCTTCCTCCTCTAGCATCTAACAATAGTCGTAAGATGTGAAGACTCGCAAATTAATTACCATATGTTCCTTCCTTATACCAGATATTCATTTATACCTTCAGCCTCCTCTCTTTAGTTTCCAAATTCTATTGGAATTTTACTCTAAGATAATCTCCTCCTACTAACTAGAATGTAGCAACCTGCAGCACTAAATTTTTATGATGGATAAACAATAATTAGCATAGTTAAATAGAAAAATCTCCTAAAATTGCACGTGAACATGGACATCCATACACAGAAAAAAAGTGCAAATGCACCATGCCTTGCTAAAAAGGGAGGGCAACATGGATTAAAAAGGTGATTTAACCACCATTAATGCCAAAAGGCATGTCCTTGTCGTTGAGGCTAAAGGATGTTATTAATTTCCAAGTTGGATTAAAAAGGTGATTCAGCCACCATTAATTCCAAAAGGCATGTGCTTGACGTTGAGGCTAAAGGATGCTATTGGCATCAATTGAAGAGATGCATCCCAAATCCCAAATGTTGGATGCATATCCAAGGGATGCAACCTTGGTTGGTAATGGCCATGATGGGTATAAATGCAACAAGAGAGGGGCCTTAGGGGGGATGAGGATTATTCCGTATCCGAGTATCTATTACTATTTGGTTTCCAAGCATCCCCTTTATTCCATCATTCCATCATCATTATTGCCAACTAAATCCGCTTCCAATTCCG
Organism: Ottelia alismoides; assembly: GCA_037367405.1. Lineage (NCBI taxonomy): Eukaryota > Viridiplantae > Streptophyta > Magnoliopsida > Alismatales > Hydrocharitaceae > Ottelia > Ottelia alismoides. The sequence goes on along the minus strand of JAZKJV010011150.1, from coordinate 668,126 downwards.
TCACCATCATCCAACAAAACTTTACCGTAGTTAACCATACATCGACGAAGTATCAAAGTGATCTCGTCGACTTGTGCATTAGGACCCCCAGTGAATCCGACTCCTGAGGCTCCACCCCGAGTGCCGCTAAAAATCACCCAACACCTTAGACGTCCGCCAACCATCAATTTCTTGGTCCCTCTGTGAATCCGACTCCAGAGGCTTCCTCCCGAGCCGCCGACCATCATATTTTGTTTCTCTTTTATTTTACTACTTTATATTTTTACATCCATCTTATTTTGTTATCTTCTCTTTTATGCAGGAAATTAGTCAAAACTATCGCGACGATCTGTGTCTAGCAGCGATTATCCTCGACTCTTTGAGAGCTGGGACGTGACACGAGGTTCGAGTTCGATTCACAGTTGTAATCGCATCCAACTCAACTCGCCAGGATATCTAATTTCGCAAAGAGTTAATGCGTACGAGTCCGTTTGTAAGTTGCCGCATAGAAGGGGAGCGATCAGCACTTACCGACCTGCACTATTGTCTTCTCCAAATTTCATCTCCATTCTTGTTATTCAAACATTTTGCAAACTTATAAAAGTATTTTTATTTTCAAAATAAAGTGCAGAATCTTCCTGTCCTTGTGGATTTGACCCTGACTTACCATATACTTTGCCTTGTGCATAATATAGATATGTCCCGGTAATTTATTTGTTTGAAGTATATTTTTGTGGGTTCTCAACGACTATCCGATTGCAAAATCGGGTACTTAAACCCTCGAAAATACGACTCAACATATATTTAAATACATATTTTTTTATTTTATAATGTTATTTACATACTTAAATAAATAGAGGTATATACAATATACATATAGATATGATATACTTATATATATATTATTCTATTATATATTTTAATTTAATTTTTAATTGTTTTATTTTATGTTTATATTTTTACTATTCTTTATATAGTATTTGTAAAGATTCAAAAAAATAAGAATATAAAAAATATAAAGAATTAATCATATGAATAAAATATAAAGAGTGAATTGTTTATAATTTTTCAAGTGCTGAGTGTCGAGAGAGGTGTCGATATAGCGATTGTTAGATCTGACTATTCAAACACCACATGCTCTCAAAGATTGGACGTTAGGCACCTCAAATTTTCCTATCAACAGGGCCCCGGAAGGTTGTCTTTTGTATCTTAAATCGATTTTAATGAAACCACCTTCATTAGTTAATTTAAAATAAATTGGAGTGAGTTTGGTCAATTTTGATCTCATATGGAGAAGATATTGATATGTGCAGTTTGGTTTACAACTTGTTCATATGTGTATCCCAGTCACATAGTGTATTATTTTTCATGGGAATTATTTTTAAAATTTTTGATGTATTTTTACATGCAAATTTCATGCAGATCATTTTATTATTTGGGTGTATAATTTTAAGAATAAAATGGACAAAAAATGGTTATTTTTAGGAGTAAAAGTTAGGGTGTCTATATATAGTGCAAACCCTTATCTCTCCCTACTTTATTCCTTGTCAACAAGTCTATATTAACTCAATCTTGGGGTTTAGGGTTATTTGGTTTCTTTGATACCTCATTTATTTTCATTTTATTTCTTTATTCTTTTTTGATCTAGATACATGTATTTATACAGTATTTACATAGTAACATATGAGTGTTAATTTAAGCTAGTTATATTTACATGTGTTATGATAAGGATTTAAATGCAAAATGGAAGAATAAAGGTAGATGAATAGCTATTCATCAATAGCCTTGTGGTTTTTCTCAAAAATCTCTAACAAGCGAGATTCTTGATCTATGGTCAATCGACTACTAACGATGACCAGATATTGTTCCTTTTCACCCGTAAGGAAGACATACTTAAGATTTGTTAGAAGAGGCTTGAGTTCTAGTTGGGTTGAATTCAGCTTTGTGATATCCTCAAAATTTTTGTTGGTGATCAATCCATGATGCGTCAATGTGTTAGTATCCACGTTGGTTACTTCAGGTTCAGACAAAAATACACAGAATATGCTTGCAATGAATTACCCTTGTTTGATATGGGATGGAGGTTCCTCAAACAAATTGTGAGTTGACTTCCATTGATAAAAAAATGGAGGTTCGACTGTGCTTTCAAGGTCTTCCTTGGGGATAAGGAATTCATTGGTCAAAATGTCGTTCAATGATAACTTAGGGTCTCTAATATCCTCAAGTAGACTTCCATCGATCAAAACCCTGTCTCCTCCTCTGCAACGATGGATCCACCATTCTTGTGAGGTTTCCGCCCCCAACAGATTTCTAGTGAATCCTCATTATCTTCACACGAGCCATACCTCTTGACACGTCGCTTAGAGGATGGAAGATGGAGAAGGAAGACAACCTCTTGGACATCTGATCAAGATTGAAGGGCCCAGAATTGGGCACGAAGGAGTGGCCATATACGGTGATCAGAATGATGAGATGGCAAAGAATCAATGCATATCTGATTGAATGAAGATTGTCTGATCATGCCTGATTAGACAACTGAGGAAATGTATGGGAATGGATAAAGAGTCGACTATGTGGCTCACTAAGCCACATGGCCCAAAAAAATAATTCAATAATAAAACGTAATGTTAATTCAATAGAAATATTTAGAGGTATAATTAGAAAAAGTGATCAACATGAAAGTTGTAGATCTTTTCAGGATCTACAAATTTTGTGTAGAACATGAAATCAAAATAAGTAATATATACACTATAATATTTTTGCAAGTATTTTTAAAGTATAAAAAATACTTATTCTATTTTCTTTTCTGATTTTCTGTATTTTTAATTTATGAATAGTATGCCCTATATTATATACAATAGTAACTAATTTTTATTTGATTATTAACAATAAAGAAACACTCAAATATAGGTACAATAATATAATTATTAATGTACATGTAATTATTGTTAATTAATTACATAAGTCTAATTGTTAAATTTTCAATAGTTAATTATTTGTTAATGAAAATTTTAAGACGAAGGGATAATAAATGCAAATAAAGATGTAAATATGGGATTTATCAGAATGTGTTCCCAACAAGTTTGAAGGCATCTAAGACTTCATATTGATTGACTTGCAGCACTACCTGATGAAATTGTGTTTCATCAAACTTAGAGCCAATCGAGTTAAATTCCTTGATAAACTACACTCTTTCATTCATTAACTTTGCAATTAAATAATTCCATTCATATGTTATATGAAGTACTTTTTAAACACTCATAAAAACCTAAAAATGTGCAAAATGAAAATCCAAAAATAAATAAAAAGAGAAGAGACTATATGCATATGTGTGCATACGGAACTGTAAAAATCGAGGAAATAGATCTACAAGGTTTAAAATTCCAACCCTTACATCGACATTGAGGTTGCAGACCTGGATTGACTAAATACGAAGCATGGAAAATAACAAAAATGAAAAAATGTGGTTTTGTACAGAAAATAATAGAATTTCAAGTGTAGATAATAAACACAAACTTCATATGTTTTTATATTTTTATTTACAGGTCAAATTGAGTTAATTTAGTTTGTATTAATTTGTATATAAAATATCAAAAAACACCAATGTGGATTCTCAGCAAATGAAAGTGCTTCATTTTTTAAATCTGCATGCATTCCAGATTTTATATCTGGTGCGTATGAACTCTGTTTCATCCCTATGCACTTTTAAATTTCATCGTCTAAAATGCTTTAAATTTTAAAAATACTTTGATATTAAACATGGCTCATCTATGAAAAGTCAATTATGGGATCCATTTATACTACAATTATGTTTAGCTTTTTCTTTAGATTGTACATAGTTTCTTTTAACTTCGATTTAATTGGAATTTTGATTTTAGTATACTACTTGTATATTCTATTTTCTTCTAAAAATATGAAACCAAATAAAAATTTTAAAATAAAAATAAACAAAAATATATTTCTTAAATACATATATAATTGACATGTACTTTGTTTATTTTATTTCATATCTATTTTATCTCACAAAATTAGAAACCACAAAAATTATTTGAGTATCTTATAACATATATTATAATTATGCAATATAATATAGTGTATTTACTAACTAGAAAGCCAAAATACAAAACTAAACATCATGTATTTTTATACCTAAGAAATAGGTTTTTTATAGATAGAACTTTAAATTTTGATAAAGTTTCATTTGGAACACTACCTATTTTAAGGCCACTTTCAAGTTTTTTATGTTATAATTTGAAATTTCTATACCCATAATCATGTATACTTTTAATATTGCATGCATAACATTCGATAATTCATAATTACACAAGAAACCTTGAATAGTGATTGTTTTAACCCATAACCCTGTGTTATGTTGATTTAATTACTCAACCACTTATGTGAGTTAATCTAACGACACCATATCATATGGTGGTCAGCTACTTAATTTTAGGTTTTTTTTAATTGTATCATTAGAACCCATCCTCCTCTTCCTTCTCCCCACCCCAACACTCCTTTGCCTCATCTCCTTACGCAGCTCTCCCTCCCCCTCCATCCCCTTTTTGCCTCCTCTGGCCCCTTCTCCAGTCCCCCCATTGTTCCCTACTAGATAATCGAGCTCCAACCGTATGTAAGAACGAAGATCAGTTGTAGTACTGATCAAAGCTCAATTAATTTGCTAATATACCAAATATTGTTTTAACTTGGAAAGTCTTAGGTTGAACTCAAGGAGTTGATTATCAATCAAATGTAGAGACCTAAAAGTCTGTCCAAGTCAATCTACAAAACCAATTGTGTGCCAACCAAAGCATGTTTTCTTTTTCATTTTTATTTGTCATCTCGATTGTGTCGACCGAGTCTTTAGGATTACGCAAAACACTTGAGCTTGTAGCCTACGTATTTCTTATTTTTATGGTCAATCTGTACCCTTCTCAATTTTTGGGGTTTGATATTTTTTGGATTTTTATATGATTTTTATGTTAATTATATATTATTGACAAAGCACGTGCAAATGTCAAAAACATGAAATTAAGTGCAAGTGGAAGTATTTATTTCTCGATTTGGAGCTCAATTTATCGTTCGTAGATGGATAGATCAAATATTCATCACTCCTCCAGCCCCCTCTTTCCCCCCTCATTTAACCATTATTTTTCCAATCCATGTTATTATATTGTATTTATCGTTCTTTTCTTCTTCTTTTATATATCTTCTTCTTTTTCTCGTTTGTTTATGCCATATACCACATACCCATCTTCCCCATCTTTGTATATTTTATCTCTCCCCATCCTATGTTCCCATGTGTATGACCCATTGTGTCCCAGCATCAAACCCAAGATGATCCGCACCATCTCCCATTTGCCATGTCTCACACTTCCACCCTTACTTTTGTCCACACATGGTGACTAGAGCGAAGCTCCTTCCCTCAACTACACCTAGAGCACTCCATTCACCACTCATTGTTCCCTATTGTCTAAGCTAAGTGTGACCCAGTGACCAAATCCCAATTGGGTTTGAGACATTCGCATCCTTATAGGACCATGTCTATGTGTATTTGCCTCACTGGAGGAACTGTTTTGGAGTTATATCAATTCGAGCTTTACGCCTGATGCCCGATGATGGGAAGGTGGTGGGTAGGCAATGCTCCAGTAGTCAGAGTTGAGGAAGATGGGAGTGTCTTTTGGAAATGTAATTTTGTTCAAAGGGTAAAATTATAAAAAAATTGACGGCTTTCATAAAAAAATAACGAAGGAAATTGATGGAATTTGACACGGTGTTATATCATGTATGATTTAGCATTATTTAGGGTTTTGGTGTAATTCACGATTATGGAGGGTTATCTATGTAATATTGAAAGTATATAGGATTATGGGTGTAAAAATACCTTCTATTATTTTTTTCCTATTTCTCTTGTTTCTGTTTGGTCTACGTCACCATGTTTGACCTAGCCACTTCCCCTTCTTGGTCAGCCCATAGGTCCAAGCTCTTCTGATTGGAGAAGAGCCACCCACCATAGTTCCCTACTCTATTTAGGTAAGTTGACTTTGGTCAACTATATCGTCCATCTAAAACGCCCCTACCCCCTTCATACAAACACCAACAACCTTACCAATCTCCTCTTCTCGTGCAACCCTCCTCATTGACACCATTGTCGACTTTATCATCTTCCTCTCATCAATAACCTAACCTTTATCAGAACTTGATTCCTATGGCTAAGTACATTAAATCTCAAGCACCCATAGTTAAGAACCCATTTCCACTAATTTTCGATATCATCTCCCAGTTTGTGTCCTCTTCACCCAGCTCCCACTAATAGTGGGTGAAAGACACCCCTCTTCTATCAAGTCATGATGGAGGTCGAAACATATTGAGTGAGATCCTTCATAGCCATGTTCTTTGTCAAGCTTCATAGATCGCAAAGCTTCGAGATTGTATGACTAGTCTCTCGGTGCCATAATCAGTGCTCTTTAGAAAACCAAACTTCAGTCGCGACAACCGCATGTCACCACCTCTATTGTCTTAGGTCAGGCATCTCATTCCGTTATTGAGAGCACTACACAAGTATGTATCTTACCCTCATATCACCCCGAGCAACATCAACCCTCTAATCATCTTAGAACTTTGAAAAGAAAGCACACATGAGAGAACTAGCTGGAAATCTGTAGGCATGGGAGAAGTCGATAGATCAAGCACCAGACCATGGACAATCCATTCAAGCTTTGCCACTTGTCGATGAGGCCAATAAGAGGAAGATGCACACAAGGACATGTCACATATTCTACCCTTAGGCCATGTTCGTTTAGAGAATAATCATGGGAATAAGAGATCAATTGTCCACCCAGTGTGGTTCCCTATATTACGGTTATTCCCATACATATCCTATTATTTCACAGTATTACACTCTTATTCCTATTTGTATTCTACATTACCTCCCATTATTCCAATTTCCACCTTATTCTCCTTATTTCTATCTTTCCAGCCAGACAGAGAATAGACCCTTATTATCCTTATTCACAATCCTTATTCCTTCTTATTTCTGAACCGAGCGCCCCTTAAGTCCTTGATCTATGATGGGGAATTTTCATAAGAGACCCTTTGCTTTCTGAATTGTTGTAAATATTTTTAAGCCACCTTTTTTTTATTTTTGAGAGCTCGTACTTAGTATTCCTTATTTTTCTAATATGACATTTTTTTCTCTATAATTATTTTTGTGATAAGTAAGATACTTTTTATAAAAAACGATCAAGATTCATATTTAGCAAAATTGGATGTTAGGAAAATTACATTGTAGCCTTCAAGGTAGAGAACAAAATTATGTTCTATCTTCAAATTTTATGTTGAGTCCATTTCAAAATGCCTTTATGTTTTACATAGAAATTCCAAACATAATGTTCTGCAAATTCCTTTTTATCCTAGTTTCACCTACTTATATGGTATCAGAAAAAATTTTGGATTGCAAAGTTACCACTATTTCATATTTTCTATAAACAAAACAATAAAAAGTATATTCTAACATATAAATGAAAATCAGTTTTATTTCAAAAAAAAATAGAAGTCCAGGAATATACCCCATTTCTGAGAGTATTTACGCCTTGCAAAATGATTTTCAAAATTCCTTATTTTTTTTCTCAAAATAATAAAAATGTGGATAATCTTCTAAAAAAAATGGAAATTTTATACTTTAAAAATAAACAAACCCATATTTTGTTTCCCAACGAATTCCTTCTATTTTAGCATACCATTATAACTTTTGCAACTTTCTTATTTTTGACCTAATTTTCTTCACTCAAACTATCTTATCACGATATTTCCTTTATTCTATTTTTATAACATCACTCAAAAATATTGAAATTTAAAAAATTAAAAACACCTTTCAAATTTAAAATCTCGGAACTATTTCCTTCCATTTTCTAGAATTTTATATCCTTTAGAATACATAAAAATCATAAAAAAATCGGAATATTCAAAAAAAATATTTTCATAAAAAATAGAAGTCCTTTAAAAATCTACTAAAGTATAAAATATAAAAATATGAATAAAAATCATAATAAAATAAAAAATAAGCATTCCAAAAAGATGTAAACTACAAGTATTAGTATACCTATAAAAAACTATCCCTGAGATACATTCCACAATTTTTGCACATATGCACTTAGAAAATTTATGCCTACACTATCATATGCCCTAAGTATCTCAGCATAGTCTATCTCCTAGAGTTCGGCCTTGGGGTTCTCTCAAGTAAAACAAACATACACTGCACTGATACCCTTCGTAATTTTGTTTTGACTGAGTCTTTCCCTACACTTAACAACAGGTTAAGATCTTTATCTTAAGACACTCAAAAAAACTCAAATAAGTGCTTACATGCATTAGTTTGGATATTTAAAAAGCTAATATGATTTTCATTTGGGAATTACAAAAAAGCCCATAAACTATACACTTGATTTCAAAGTTCGGGTATCACATTGTTACTTTTTAAAGTTCATGTAAAAGTTCGGGTACCAAATTGTTACTTTTTAAAGTTCATGTATGACATTGAAATCAGGTGTATAGTTTAGGGACTTTTTGTAATTTACTCAAAAAATACGGAAACTATTGCTTAGTTCTTTAATGATCTATTGATTTTATCTGAATATAATTGTTAGGACAATGTAAGCTAAACATGGAGAAAACTAACTGATAAAGTTTCATTAAGATCATCTGATCAATAGTTCAAAATCATCAAACCTTACTTTCTTATTTCTTATATTAGAAAGATCTATCTGGGATGTTATTTTATTGATTGTTTATCTTCATGTCTAATATATGAACTTAAAAAATCATTTAATTTGATGCAAAATTATTAATTATTTTAAAAAATATGCAACAACATTCTTGATTCCCTTCAAGAAGGTCAAAATTTGAAATTGGAATAATATAGTGGATATTACTCTCTTAACGACACCTTATTTTAGTTTTACAGTAAACTTGTGTCAAGGAATAAATAAATAATACTCTGGGTAACGAGGAGTACATGCTTTATATGAACTTCAGCGTTGAGTGCAGTGTGATTTCTCCATATAATAGAGAATTGGTAACGTTCAAAACTAAAAATGACCACTTTAAACCTCTATCTCCCAATGTCTGATTGATATTGTAACTAGTTCATTGAAGTACTTCGATTTTTTTTCTAATTGTTAACATGGATTTGTTAATGGACTCCAAAAAAAGAAAGGAGAATATGATATAGCCAACATTAGGGGTGTAAGAAAATTCTCAAGTTCAATAATTCTCTCAGATTCGGCTCGTTAAAAGTTCAACTCAGATTAGGTTCGAAAATAAACAAGCCGAACTTGAACACAAGTTTAGGCTTGATTAAATAAACAGGCCGAACCTAAAAATCCATAGGTCTACTCAGGTTTGATTCGTTAAAAGCTCGATAAACACACACATATATAATTTTTACAAATCCTTATCCGCATAAGTGAATACTATTTCGAGATAAGTGGATTTGTCCCAAAAGAAGTGGACTTTGTCTGAAGATAAATGAATATTTATGGATAAGTAAAAGTGAACCTTGTTTTGGTATAAACTATCCAGAAATAAATTGTCATATCTTGGTTACAACACACATCATTTACATGTCTAGTACTTTTCCCTTCTTTATCCTCAAATCAATAGAATAAGTATAAACCTTACTAATCACTTATCTCAACATTATTTCTTATCTTCATCTGAATGAATACAAGAATATATTATAATTATATTTTTTCAAATAAACGAATCCATTTTAATCTACTTTTTTCAAAAGATGAAGAAGAGTTAGATAAAGGAAAAATTGAATGAATAATTGTTCTAATTATACACACACACGCATGCACACACACACACACCCATATTTTCATTTCTTTTCTTCTCACTCCATCAAATTAAAGAATTCTCAAGTTCGATATTTGATTAGGTTCGATTCGATAAAATAGAGGTTCGATTCAGATTATGTTTGAAAATAAATGAAATAAATCTGAACACAAATTTAGACTCGATTAAATAAATGAAACAAGTATAAAAATTGTAGGTTCGCTCAGGTTCGATCCATTTACACCCCTAACCAACACTTATTTCACACCATCCCTTAAAATTCTTTTCCGACGATTGGAAAAATACTATAGTTTTCTAGCACTGTTTGTAAGGATATTGTATTTTAAGATTGGCAAGCAAACGATCAAAACAACAACAAAGACATATTAGTTTGAAAGATCTAGCCTGGGAAATGGAGGCACGTTGAAAGACGCTATCGTGAAGACAGATTCCATCGCTCCTATGCATGAGCTCGATGGTAGCCTGGCTCTCAGATTCAATCACCTCCAGCTGGATGTTGTCTCCTGGTGATAGCAAGAGAGCGACGTCGAACATCCATTAGCCCACATCATCGTAGAAAAACAAAGCACAAAATCCGCCTACATGAATTCACAATAAGCGCACAAGTGGTGGAGAGCAGATGGGGGTGGAGAACAGAGTACTTTTAGTGTGTTGTGTTTTTAAAAGGCTAAGACTACAGTCCTTTATATAGATTGACATCCCATTAACAAAGAGCCAAAAGATAGTCATTCATCTCCCAACGAGATATTAAGTGGTAACGAGTTCCTATGGTCTCGTTGGATGCACCCAACATTACCGAGGAGACTCGTTTAATTCCAAAAACGGCTATATGAACCTAAATACAAAAGAGGTAAGGTGTTTGCATCAAATAGATTTAATGAGTCTCATTTCTGATGTCATTATTGGGTTAGGTATTTGTGCGCAAATTGAAAATTGCATAAACTTAAAACAAATCTTGGAAAAGTAACATTTTAAATTAAACTCGCATGCACGCTCACACGTACTAAAGAGGTAGAGATGTTTTGAGATACAAAGAAAATCCAACATTCCCCCGCATATTTCATAAACCTTTTAGAGAATAAAAATAAAAAGAAAAATTAAAGAATGATAATAAAGAAAAATTAACTAAAAATAAAATACGAGTAAACTATGTCCTTCAATATAGGTAGCTTGTGGTTTTGAACCTTCCTAGCAATAATTCATCTACATCTGGAGAGACGTGGTGAACTACATCTTGAACCAGACTCTCTGATTCGGATTTCAATAAATCGCGGAAACATAGATGAGGGCATGAGGACGTTCATATCGGTGTGCACATTACGTCCTTCGCAAGAATCTATTTCATGAATGCTCTAGCGATAATATCCAACTCACATAAACCCCAGCCTAAGGTTACATTCACATAGTAGGAATCTCCAAGGGTGTACTGTTCAGTCCTACACCCTGCCATATATGGCTTGACTCCATTCAGAGAAGAACTTTTTCTTTACCAAGACAACACGAAAGCACTACGCGCTATAGAGATAGGTCAGGAGTAAAACTCCTAAGTTTTGCTTCCATCGAACACTAACACAGCTTAGTTGTCCCTTTGAACCATTCCTCGTAGGATCTACAAATTTGGATTGGTTGGATTACCACTATGGTGTTAAACTAATGGGTAAAAAGACCCATCCCCCTCGACGCACTGAGTACTATCTTTCTAGTTAGACCCTTTGTGAGAGGATCAACAATATTCTCTACATATTTCGCAAATTATAGAGATATTACACCTTGGATAATGAAGTCTCTCACCTCTTCATACCTCAATCTCATAAAATGTTTTCCAAGGTTACCCTTAGATTGTTTAGCTTTATCTATGGAAGATTTACTATCACAATAAATAGGGTTAGCAGGAAAAAGCTTTGAAATGATGGGTAGATCTATTAAAGATTTCTTAGCCAGTCTGCATGACAACGAGCTACATCCAAAGCTATAAAATCAGCTTTCATTGTGGATCTTGCTCTAATAGTTTGTTTGGAGGATTTCCAAGAGACTGTCGTGATACTAAGATGAAACACATAACCACTAGTAGACTTGGTTTCATCAGAGCCCGCAATCCAATTTGCATCCTTGTAGCCTTCTAATACAGCTGGAAAAACAGTGTATTGTAGACTGTATCTAAAAACTCTGACTACATATGATCCTTGTAGCCTTCCAATGGTCGGCATTAAGATGACTAGTGTATCTACTCAACCTACTGATAATATATGCTATGTCAGGTTTAGACCAGTTGGTTAGATACATAAGCTTCCTATGACTTGAGTATATCTAGACTGATCCACATGATTACCAGTATGTGTTTTAAGAGGTACGGAAGGATCATATGTAGTACTAATAGGCACACTATGGTACATATCAAACCTATGCAAAGACTTTTCTACATAGTGAGATTGGTTTAGAGTGCATCCAGAAGTAGATATACTCAATTTTATTTCAAGTATAACATCAGCTATTCCTAAATCTTTCATATCAAAATTTTTATCAAGAAAAGATTTAGTCTCTGAGATAATAGTTGAATTTGATCCAAAATTAAGATGTCATCAACATACAAGCACATGGTTACAATACCATTCTCATAGGTCTTAAAATAAATGCATCTATCAGATTCAATAGTAGTGAAGCCAACAGATAAAACATTTTTATCAATTTATCATTCCACTGCTTAGGTGATTGTTACAAACCATATAAATATTTTATTAATCTACACACCTTGTGTTCTTGTCCAGGGACTATGAACCCTTCGAGTTGATTTATGTAAATCTCTTCCTCAAGGTCGCTGTTTAGGAAAGAAGTCTTGACATCCATTTGATGGATTTCAAGATTGTGAATCACAACTAAGGCAACAATAACACGAATATATTTATTTTTTGTTACAGGAGCATATGTGTCAAAGTAATCAACACCTTGTTTCAGTTTGTATCCTTTGGCTACAAGTCTAGCCGTAAACTTATATATGGAACCATCTACCCGTAAGTTCTTTTTGAAACCCATTTACTTATAATGGTCTTGTACCCTAGGGGAAGGTCGGTTAGAATCCAAGTATGGTTGTTCATTATAGATTTTATTTCATTATCTATCGTTTCTTTCCAGAAACTATAATCTATTGATTTCATATCTTCATCATAGGTCTTGAGATCTTCTTCTACTAAAAGAGTACAGAAGTCAGGACCAAATTTCTTAACCACTCTAGTCCTTTTACCTCGATCTAGGTCATTAGAGGGCTCAACTACGTCTTGGTTTAAGGGTTCTACCTCTTCACTAATTTGAATTGTATCTTGAGGGGATTCAAGGATTTCATAATTTGAACTTCCTTCACTAACTTGTATAGGGAGAGAAGATTTGAGAGGAAAGATGTTTTCATAGTATAGTACATCTATGGGTCTAATCTCTAGTGTTGAATTGATCCTAATTTCTTGGATATCAGATTTTATAACTAGAAATCTATTGGCATTATTGTTTTCTACATATCCTATGAAAAAAGAGTCCATAGTCATAGTACCTAACTTCCTCTTCTTATTTTCAGCAATCTTAACTTTAGCCAAGTATCCCCATACTTTAAGGTATTTTAAAACTAGTTTCCTGTTAAACCAAAGTTCACATGGAGTTTTATTTATGTTTGAAAGGGATGTGTTAAGCACATAGTTTGTAGTTAAAAGAGCCTCCTCCCACAATCGTTGGTTAAGGCCAGTTTCAGCTAATATGTCATTGACCATGTTGATAAGTGTTTTGTTCTTCCTTTCCGCCACACCATTAGACTGAGGGTTATAAGGGGGGGGGGGCAATGGTTTCATGTATAAGGTCATTTTCTTACAAAACTGATTTAACTCATTTGAAGTATACTCACCCCTTCTATCGTATCTAATCCATTCTATGTTGTTATCGATTTGGTTCTCTACTTGAGTTTTGTGGACCTTAAAATTTTTTATGTGCTCATATTTAGATCTTAGCAAATAAACATAAAAATACTTTGAAAAATCATCTATAAAGCTCACAAAGTAGTGCATGTTATCACGAGTGAGAACATGGTTTGGGTCACATACATCAGTATGGACTAGTTCAAGTATTATAGTGTTTCTTTCTATTGATCTAAAGGGTTTCTTAGGCAATTTTGACTTGCACACAAATTTAACATCTTTTATTATTTGTTATGTCAGTTTTGAGAATTAAGTCCATGTGAATCATACGATTCATTGTATTTTTGTTCACGTGTCCTAAGCGTGCATGACAAAGATCAGATGACATGATAGTAGAAAGAGTTCTAATGCAATTCTTATTAATATGTGAAGAATCATTACAAGATTCAACACTAAGCTTGATAAGACCATAACAAATATAGCCAACACCTATGAAAGATCCAAAACGAGAGATTACAACTTTATTTACCTTGCTTTATAAGGAGTAATCAGAAGACATAAATAGGACTTCACTAATAAGGTTCTTCTTAAATTCAGGTACACGTAAGATATCATGTAGCTTCAAGATTTTCCCTGATGTGGGCTTCAAATCCACACGTCTGAAGTCTACGATGTGTTTCATGGAGACATCATCACCCCAGGAGATGGCACGACTGTGATCGACCTGATAGGTGGAAAAAAAGAGTGATCATAGCAGATGTGAGATACGGCTCCAGAATCCAACCACCAATTATCATGTGAGGCATAACTATATTACAAATAGTAGAGTTAATTTATAACCTTTCAGAAGTACTGACCCCAAAGGAATCATATTGACTTCAGCATTCTTAGGAGGATGCTTCTTCTGTCCCTTGTAGCTCTTGCATAAATTTGCAAGGTGACCAGGCTTGCCACACATGTAGCAGATGCGTTGACCCTTATAATTAGTGTTATTATTCTAATCAGGTTGCTTTCCTTTCTTGAAAGGTTATTTGGATTTGGGGTGGAATTGATGAGGTTTCTTTTTGGAGTTGACATGGTCTACTAGATTGACAAGAGGGTTGTTCTTAGAGTCAGTTTGAAGAGACTTTACAAGAGAAGATATGTCCATCTTCTCTTGTCTATGACAGAGAGATTTAGCAAAATTTTTCCAAGAAGAAGGGAGTTTTTCAATTAGAACGGTTACTTGTACATTTTCCTCAAGCTTATAGCCACTAGAAATAGACTTAGAGACAAGATTTTGATATTCAAGAAATTGTGAGGAGACATGCTTGTTCTCTACCATCTTATAGTCAGGCCACTGGATAAAGGCACATCATTCTAATCCCGCATATTGCATACCAAACTTATCATCTAAAGTTTTTCAAAAGTTCGAGATCACTATGGTACATATGGTATATGTCATAAAGCTTGTCAGATAAACCAGAGAGAATCATGCCATGGAAAAGGTAATCTATCTCTTTGGGTATTTTTGAATGAGACGAGATAGGAAAAGAGAATGGATCACTGTAAGTGGAGCCTATTGAGAATAGGGTAGAGTTAAAATGATCGACGGGAGTTACAGGAGTTTCAGGCTCCTCAGGAGGAATTATATTAGAGACTAATCCTAAAGAAGTTAGCCAAAACCTTATTTTCTGTTGCCATCTACAAATGTAATCCTACAAATTTTTCGGGTCAGACTAGCAATGTCTTCCGAAGTCACCATTGCTCTAGGATCCATCTTGCAAAGGTTTAATTAAAAAGACGGAATCAAACAATAGATAGAAAACTTATGGATCTATCTTCACAATGTTGGAAAAGTACTATAGTTTTTTAGCATTCCTTGAAAGGATATTGTGTTTAAAGATTTGCACGTAAATACGATAAAAACAAGAACAAAGAAATATCAGTTCGAAAGATCCAGCGTTGTTCTGCCGCTCCTATGCACGAGCTTGATGGTAGCTTGGCTCCTACATTCAATCACCTCCTACTTGGATGAGGTCTCCCTGTGCTAGCAAGAGAGCAGTGTCGATCGTTCGTTAATCCTCGTTGTAGAAAAATAAAGCATAAAATCTGCCTACACGAATTCATAACGAGTGCACAAGTGGTGGAGAGCAGATGGGGGTGGAGAACATAATGCATCTATTGTGTTGTGTGTTGTGTGTTGTGTTTTTGAAAGGCTAAGACTACAGTCCTTAACATAGACGGACTGCCCATTAAGAAATAGCCAAAAGAGAGTCATTCGTCTCCCATCAAGATATTAAGTGATAACGAGTTCCTACGGTCTCGTTGGATGTACCCAACATTACCGAGGAGACCCATTTAATGCCAAAAACGACTATATGAACATAGATATAAAAGAGGAAAGGTGTTTGCATCAAATGCTATTAATGAGTCTCATTTCCGAGGTCATTATTGGGTTAGGTACTTGTATGCAAATTGAAAATTACGTAAATTTAAAATAAATCTTGGAAAAATAATATTTTAAATTAAACTCGCACGTACTCTCATGCATATTAAAAAGGTAGAGAGGTTTTAAAATATAAATGAAATCCAACACCAACAACAGAACATGCTTGTGGAATAAACTCTGGTTCTTTCTTATCACATTTTATATCTCATCCTAACCATTCCTCAAAGAACAATTTACCATGATGGTCATGTTGCACCTCACTAACATACAGTTTAGCATGGGCTACTGAAAAATCTAGAGTAAGTGGTATTGATACCATTGTTCTTTGATCATATTCCACGATGAATTAATTAATCTTTATAACAAAATTAGCATGTAGCAAGGAATAGGATGAATATTCATGGGATTTTATACCCATAACTCTGAGTAATTACGCAATAACAATCAGAACTCTGCATAATCATGAATTACATGAGAAACTCTGGATAGTCACTCCGTCTCACGCTCATAACCCTCTGTTAGTTTAATATGTTAATTCAACCATATGAACGAGTTAATCAACTAACATATGATATAAAGGTTAGGATTATCCAAAATAAAAAAAACGAAAAAAAAATGACAAGGTGGAGGCAGGCTTGGAGGCGGATGCAGCTGACAATGGGAGGGCATCTTCGTTGCAGGTTGGTGGAGGGAGTCAGAAGGCAGGCCGAGCTAAGGGGGGCTTCGAGCTCTGGCAGTGGGCGAGAGAGAGGAAGCTCAGCGGGACGGGGGGTGTGGGGGGGGCTTTGGGAGAGCTGCTTAGAGCTAGCTTGGATCGACAGGAGCTACTACTTGCGGGGGGGCCTCAAGCTTCAACGGTGCGCGGGGTGGGAGCTTCGAGCAAGGGAGGAGCGGGAGGGACTCGGGGGCTTTGGGAGAGCTGCTCGGAGCTACTGCTCGCAGGGGGGGTGTTCAGGCCAAGCGAGGATGCACGGGGAGCCTTCGGCAGGAGCTGATGCTCGGTCGGGCAGGGGCGTGTGGGGAGGCTTCAACAGCAGCTGCTGCTCGGCTGGGCGGGGCACGCAGGGGGTGGGGAGGCTTCGGGAGCGTTGCTGGGGGGAAGGGTGGGGGCTTCGAAGCGAGGG
This sequence comes from Ottelia alismoides, assembly GCA_037367405.1. Classification (NCBI taxonomy): domain Eukaryota; kingdom Viridiplantae; phylum Streptophyta; class Magnoliopsida; order Alismatales; family Hydrocharitaceae; genus Ottelia; species Ottelia alismoides. The sequence continues at coordinate 650,847 of JAZKJV010011150.1, read as the reverse complement.
GAGCAAACGTTCGGCTTTGGGGAGAGATGCTGCTCGATGCTGGGTGCAGTGGTTGGTGAGAGGAGCTACTACTGGAGGGGCTTCGAGCAGAGGATCGGCAACGGGTTGCTTGGGGCTTCGAGAAGGCTTCCACCGGAGAAGAGAGGATGACATGTTTTGTAAATAAGAATGAGCTTTATGGGTAGTGCAGCTTTTTTCAACGGAAACCGTCAAATATAACGAGCGTCTCAAACGGAATATAACACAGGATTATATCATGTAAGAGTTAAGCATTACTCAGGGTTTTTCATGTAATTCATGATTATGCAGGGTTATGATTGTGATTACGGAATTACTCAGGGTTATGTGTGTAAAAATCCCAATATTCATTTACCAATTCTTCTCCTTTCTAGTTCGTAACAACGAATAGTATTCCTTGCATAATTATCTTATGTTCTTGTAATTTGCAGTGAATTTTATATCCATTGCTATAGTTCTTCGTTATTTTGCAACTATCGGAAGAAAAAAATCAATAGATACTCCGTTGATAATAGTACATCGTAAACAAATATGATATTCATAGTGAATTAGAATTAGAGAAGGAAATAACGAATATGATATGCTGTTATAAATTCATCAACTAAGGATATGACGATAAATATTACATTATCCGTCGTCTTAGGCCGAATTTGTTAGAGTAACTATATAAATGACCATGCTCGTGTAGATCTTGTTGGAGATAGATTTCCAGCTTCCTACTATTCTTTTCATGCTTTTGCGTGTGATCTGCTTGCGTCTATGATTCTATAAGATGGGGACGTGAACTAGAACGCCGATTCTCTTTGTTGGCTGTTGCACGTTCCGCATATTATATATAGTTGACGTTCCTAAAGAGAACAGAAGGGCCTACAACATCTTAAACCGTGCGAGAGAGAGAGAGAGAGAGAGAGAAAGTGCACCACCAGCACGGCAGTGCCCAAATGGGTTGCCTTTCATTTGGCTGCCGAGTGCGACCTCCCACCGGTCCGGTGGCTAATTCTAATCAGGAGATAATCAATACAACAGGTATCATGCTTGCCTTTGCCTAATAGGTGTAGTGCACTGACAGGATATTATACCACACACACTAGATGGTCTGTAATGTGACACATAGTATAAAGGTCGAATGCGTGGAGAACACAATGCAACCTGCCTTTTTCTAATTCAAATTTCAAACAACTAGGCCATTCACGAGTCAAAACACTTGCAATTCATTTGGGGTGATTTTGACTGCAGCCTTCTCCACTCGGGCTGCAGATTAATGTTTCCGGAGTCAATGCTCGAAAGACCATCTGGATTTGGAGTTTGAAAGTAAGCATAAACATTGGACGGTTGATCTCGTGGGCACCGACTTAATTGGGTTGGGCTTGGGTGGGTTTTTAAAACTTCGACTCATTTAGAATCTGACTTAACTTGGGTTCAACATGCATCAGGTAGATGAAATATGGGTTTATCGTGTTTCTTTCGAAAAAATATTTTTTTTAGATTAATTTTTGAGAAAATATTGAAAATAAAAGTATCCAAAAAGTCTATTTGTTAATGATATCAGAACGTTATTGGCCAAGGTATTGGGGACGGATCCGATCAAGCAGCACAAGACTAGAACCACGATCGAAGAAGAAAGCACACACAGTCACACAAGACGAGGATTTATAGTGGTTCGACAATGTGCCTACTTCACTTGCTCACACCAGACTCTCTTTACTATTAGTTGAAGATGTTGGGATATAATATATGGTGCCGCATGGCTCCTTTTATACTACAACAAAAGAATACCAAGGGTTCAGCGATCCCCACCATAAGCTCTCAGCCAATCAGGATGCAGGATGTGGATTAAACATCTCAGCAATCCAACCCAACACCTCTCAATCAATCAGAATGCAGAAAGAGGATCAGACACCTCAGCAATCCAGCACAAGAGCTCTCAGCCAATCAGAAGGCAGGAGGGAGATCAGCCACATCAGCAATGCTCTCCACTTGTATTCAACCAATCAGTCTTCACAAGATAAATCTCAACAATCTCACGCTTGAAGACTGATTTGTGATACACACCACATCTTCAATAGTCCTAGTGTGAGCTTTCCCTTGTCTTCTATGCTTGAAGACCAATAGAAACTGAACATGTCTTCAGCTTCTCCACTATTATAGACTTTGTGAACATATCAACAAGATTTTCTAATGTCTAGATCTTCTTCAACTTAAATTACACATCTTCTAGCTACGTCCGAATGAAGTGATACTTCACATCATTGTACTTAGTCCTCGAGTGAAAGACAGAACTCTTTGCAAGATGAATTGCACTTTGATTGTCGCTGGATAATTGACAATCTTCACATTCTTTATTCGGTTCTTTCATCAGACCTTTCAACCATATCATTTTCTTGCAAGCTTCTGTTGTCACCACGTATTTTTCTTCCATGGTCAAGATGATCACTATCTTCTAGAGCCTAAAGATCCAGCTAATGGACCCATAGGGTAAAGACATACCCTATTGTACTTTTCCTACCATGGATATCTCCTGCAAAATCAGAGTCTACAAAACCTCGAACGGAAATGTCAGTGTTTCCATAACACAATGCCACATTAGAGATATCTCTCAGATAACGTATAATCCACTTCACATTTTCCCAATGTTCCTTGCTAGAATTCGTCATGAATCTGCTCACAACTCCCAATGCATGGGAGATGACTGGTCTTCTGCAAACCATTGCGTACATCAAACTACCAACGGCAGACTGGTAGGGTAATTTTGACATGTACTCATGCTCCTCCTTCGTAGCAAGTTCTTTGTCTTTTGAAAATTTGAAGTGACTCCCTAAAGGTGTTAGAGTATATTTTGTATTTTTCATATTAATTCTCTCTAGTACCTTTTTGATGTAATATGATTGAGATAACCTCAGCTTCTTATTCTTCATGTCTCTGCTAATTTGTATTCCAAGGATTTTCTTTACAGGATCTAGATCCTTCATTTCAAGTTCCTTGGACAACTTTACCTTCAGATTTTCTATTTCTTCCTTACATGAGCTTGCAACAAACATGTCTTCTGCGTACAATAATAAAATGATGTAAGACATATTATTAAAGTAGCAACAATTGTCAGCATGTCATTTGCGGAACCATGTATTTGTCATGAAATCATCAAACCTTTTGTACCATTATCTTGGTGCCTGCTTCAAGACATAAAGACTTTTTCTGAGCTTGCATGTCATGTCTTCCTTTCTAGTAGCTACATAGCCCTTTGGTTGTTGCATGTAGATGTCCTCCTCAAAATCTCCGTAGAGAAATGTTGTATTAACATCCAACTGCTCCAAATGTAGGTTCTCAGGTGCTACAATGCTCAATACTGCTCTTATGGTTGAGACCTTTACAACAGCTGTAAAGATCTTTGTGAAATCGACTCGTGATTTCTGTTGAAAGCCCTTCGCCACTAGCCGAGCCTTGTATCTAATGGAACCATTAGCTTCCTCCTTAGCCCTGTACACCTACTTGTTGTACAGAGCCTTCTTTTCCTTTGGTAGTGCGACTAAATCTCAGTTTTATTTCTTGATAGAGAGTTCATCTCCTCATCCATGGCAAACTCTCATTGATTCCTTGCCTCACCTTGTAGCTGCTTCAAAGCATTCAGGCTCACCATTATCAGTCAGTAATTTCAAGGAAGTTGAATACTTTGTAGTGGGTTTGCTAGTTCTGGAAGATTTATGTAGCACTGGAGTTTGCGTATTATTCTTTGGGATGGGTTGAATATTCTCATCACTTGGTTGTGGTGTGCCTTGTTCAGGAGTTTGATCAAACTCCACAAAGTCTGATTCTGCAGTTGTCTTTCCTTTTATCAATTCATCCTTGTAAAAGGAAGACTCATTGAATGTGACATCAATAATCTAATTGTCTTCTTGTTATCCAAATCACACAATCTATATTCATAGTTGTCTATACCATAGCCGACAAAGGTACACTTCCTTACTTTGCGATCAAGCTTTACTATGTCTTCCTGCTTGATGTGAACATAAACTATGCATCCAAATATATGTAAATGAGAAAGAGTTACCTCCTTTCCTGTCCACGTTTCATCTGGAAGACCCCCATCTAAAGCAGTGGATGGACCTCGATTGATTAAGTATGCAATTGTATTCACTGCATCAGTCCAATGTCGCTTGGGTAGACCTGCTTGTAACCTCATGCTTCTCGCATGTTATAGAAGAGTCATGTTCATGCGCTCGGCAACACCATTCTGTCTTAGATTTCCAGGGATCGTTTTTAATCTCCGGATCCCATTCTTAGCACAGTAGGATTCAAACTCCTCACTGCAATATTATCCCCCATTGTCTGACTTGAGACATTTCAATTTTAAACCTTCCTTAGTCTCAACTAAGGCCTTCCATATTTTGAAGGTCTCAAACACATTGGATTTATGTTTGATAAAATAAAAACCCACAGTTTTGTAGTTGCATCATCAATGAAAGTAATAAAATAATGAGATCCGTCAAGGGAAGAACCCTGAGATGGACCCCATACATTTATATGAACCAGCTCCAGTCGTTCAGTCTTTCGTACCCTCACAGTCTTTGTGAAACTGACTTTTTATGTTTTCCCAAGATACAATCTGCACAGAAGTCTAGATCAACAATCTGCAATCCTATCAACTTTCCCTTCTTCTGCATGATCTTCATTTCCTTTTCACTCATGTGACCAAGTCGTCTATGTCAAGTGTTAGCATCACACTCAGATGATGCAATATTTATCCTATTATATGAGCCTGATGTAATATGCAGGGTGATGAATCTACGATTCATCATCTCAATATCTTGATCTTAGCAAAATCCTCGAGTAAAAGCTCATAAAAATGTACATAAATTCATTAAATTAACAAAATGTCTCTTGTAAATAAAACACACTAATTATTGTATATTAGATTGTACAAAATAAATTACACATAAAAAGCCGCAAAAATAAAGGAGTCTTATACATGTAAATAGCCCAAAACTTTATGTATTTTTAATAATTTCATATCAACTTATTTTTGGCTAATTCTTTTTCCAACATGTTCATATCAATGTTATAAAAATACAAAAATACAAAAGAAATTAAATGTCAAATAAATGCTCTTAGATCCCAATGGGAAAAAGCCGTAAAGACCAACCTTCAAGCTAAATTCCCGCTCCGTATGAACTCCAAATTCACTAAACTCACTTTTAAAGTTCAAGTTAGAAAATTATATATCCAATGGAAGTGGTTTCATTAAAATCGGAGCTCATTTGCAAAAGTTGGGTTTTGGGACCTAGATGTACATTGTACATTAATAATATATTCATACTTTCTTCATTTTTTATTATATCTTTCTTAATTATTAAAAATACAAAAAAATCATACTTGTGTTGTATTTTAATTGTAGTATTTTATTGTATTTTTCCGTTGTAAATATCTCTTATTAAAAAGACAAAAAAACTACATATTAGAAAAGTAAAAAAATGTGTGTACATGTTGTTTGTCTTCCCTTGTAAATTCTCCACTATTTCTCCTCTTTTTATTTTATTGTATTTAAAGTAGCCAACTTTATTTATTTATTTATTATTTAATTTCCATTCTCTACAATAACCACCAATTCAACTCCATTATTCCACCATCTTTCCCAACTTCCCATTCAACTCCATTAATAAATCAACCTCCCATTCAACTCCACCACTTTAATAACCTCTCATTCCATTCTCTTTATATACCTCTCATTCTCCTCATTTTTTCCTCTGATCCATCTTTATGTGAGGAGAGCCTAGTTCCCAGAGTTGAATCGGTGACAGCGACGCAACCGCGGTCGAGCGATGACGGCCCTCTCTCCGGTGAGATCCGTTGGTTTTTTAGCCAACATCGCAGTCGCAACTGCGCGCTGCTCGAGCTCATCGCTCGCCGACGATTTGAGTGAAGACCGTGCTTTCGTGAGCACTCCATAGGCAACGACATTCATCGTAGGTAATTTCATTCTCATTTTATCATCGTGTAATTTTTGTTTTTATCACATCATATAACCATCTACATGTCCCCATTTATTTAGTTCATGTCATCTTCTCACTATCATTCTCTCCTTTCCTTTTTGTGTACATATTTCCTGTCTAAAGAAAATTAAAAAAAAGAAAAAAATTAAAACAAAAAAAAATTCCTTTTAATCAAAATAGTAAAAAAAAGGAAAAAAATATAAAAAAGGTAACGGAGGGGAGGGGGAAGCAGCTGTAGCGTCGCCGCCCCCCACCCCTTCTCCTCCTGCCACCGGTGCTCGCCGGCCGCGTGCACCTGTGCCGCCCTCCGCGCGGCCGCGAACCGCGCCATCTGACGGTGTCCACCAACCGCGCGACCACCCGCGCTCCTCCACCTCTCCCACCGCCGTGCTCCTCCTCTTCGCTGCAGCTCGCCGCCGCCCAGCGACCCCGTGCCGCCCTCCACAGCCACCCGCAGGTGGCCGCCATCTCCTCGCCGCCGACCCCGCAGCTCACCCCCCCCTCACGACTGCGGGCAGCCGCGAACACAGCCTCTGCGCGCCGCCGGCCGTCCTCGTCCCTCCTCACGCCGCGCCAGCGGCGGCGACGCCATCCATCCAGTTGGGTTCTTCCATCACCTGCGCACAATCCAGGAAGAAGAAGGTCCTCTTTCCATTTTTTTATTTTATTTGTAAAAATTGCATCTTTTATTTCCCATATTTCCGTAATTGCAATTCCGTCCCTGTACATAAGTTGCTTGGTATTTTTGATTTCTGTAATTGCAAGGATATTCATGTGTTTGTACTTTAATTTGGACCTCATTTATGCATCGTTTTATTCAATGAAAAATGGTTTGATGTTGAGCAACTAATTCTCTACCTTTTAGATATTTATTTGTATTTTTGTGAGTCATGGGCAATTAATTAAAAATGGTTAACTGAAATTCTGTGTATTTTACTCAATCTGGACTCTTAAATTTATATCTCACAAACGGTTGCTCTAAAAATTCCACAAAATTATATATGATGTCTTGATATGTGATGAACTTACGGTTCAAATTTCATCTAAAATGGAGTTATATTGTGCCTAAAAAAATTTGTAGAGTAGGTTTAGTATTTGATTTTTAATTAAATCTACGTATATCTTTTTTGCGAAAATTCAACTCTACTGGATTGCTCATCTAAATATCTTTCTGAGATAATTCGTACTCTGATTAATTTGACAATGTGGATTTATTAAAAATTATTTACTCACTGTCACTCTATTTTCACTAAAAAATCCATAAAAAATTCATAACTTGTCAAAAAAATCCAAAAAAATTACTGTAACTCCCTTGCATCGTGTTTTAATTCCAGTAATTTTTTCATAATTTTTGCTTACTGTTTGTGTGATAAATTACGAAAAAAATCCATAATAAGTGTGCATTTTTATTTATTGCATTGTAACCCATAAAATTTCAAAAAAAGTACCTTGCATTCATCTCTTGGATTAGGACTCTAAGAAAAATATAATTTGGCTAAATTGGACTAATTTGACATTAAAATTAATTTGGCCTTGTTGTGTGTTTTCTTAGTGTTGTAATTCACTTGCATTTGCATTCTATTTGCATAAAAAATATATAAAAAAATCACATTTGAAATCTAGACCTAAGTTTTCAAATTAAACCCAAGTTGTTCCTTTGCCTCCCTGAGTTCGACCCCGGACTTGCCCGGGATATAAATAAAAGCCGAGACATTCTTCACGGAGATCTTCTCTCGGTTCTGACCGAATCGCTAAGTACAAGTATTACAACGTGACCAAATTAAATATCGTATTTAGCGACTTGTCAGATGGCGCCGTTGCCGGGGAGGCAAACGGCTTAGGGATTAGTTTAAAAATTTGGATTTAGATTTCACTTACTCGAGTAGTCTGACCCCCGAGCCACTTGTATTTAATCCATTTTCCTTGTAATTATTTCTCTTCAATATTTTTGTATATATTTTGTTGTTTATCTCTCTAATATAAATCTCATTTTTCTTGCGAGGGCCCGGTGGACTTGGAGTACATCGGAGGTCGACGGACGCGACGCGCGCCGACTACTGAAGAGCTTGGAGAATTTATTTATGTCGAGAGAGCTATTGTAAATTGTTGTAATTATTTAGGTAGTTGCTCATTTATAGCGGCTCTTGTTTGAGAGCTCGCGTGTGTAAAAAAAACTTGGACATTATTTATGGTGTGTCGAGACCTGTTTCACTCTCCGGTGAGGGTGGGGCTCGACATGAGTGGCGAACTTAAGGATTAGGCACACGGTAGTTTAGCGATCAAATTTGTCTGTGCCCATCGTAATTTAGGCCACACATATCTTAGAAGATTCACATATCTTATAAGATTCATAATGAGACGCACATAAACACGTACTACTTAGCTCAAAATTAAATCAATTCTTCCCCGCTAATAGTATATTGTTTAGGTGCGGTTTTTCTCGATCTGCATGCATTTAGTGTAATATTTACAAATTCTGTTCTGCATAACGTATGGAGAGTGCTGGGATTCACTGTAAGTATACCTTCTTTTGAGCATGCATCATAGTTTCTCATTTGCATTCTGATTTCCGATTCCCCTCTTGTTTTATAACTTAAGGTCAAAAGGAAATTGGGACTGAACGGTAGACGTGCCTGTGTGTTCACATAAATTTCAAGTGATAACCTAATTCTAAAATTGGGACTGAATTGAGCAGGTCGATTTAAAAAGTTGGAATAAAAGAACCCCTGTTCTCGGGTGCATAAAGCCCTCATTGTTTGTTTTACTTGCAAGTGAGAGAGAGACGACCCTAGGATAGAGCCAAGTCTGGATTTCTTACTTACTACTGGTTCTTTATTTTCAGGCGACACTAGTCGTAAGAACCGGTCAGTCTGTAGGAAAATACGGGCACCTAACAGCTCGTTAATCTTTCTAAGATTGTATGCTCACCAACTAAAATTGACAAGATAATTCGGACGAACTCTTACGGCCATCACGTGTTGAGTTGGTGAAATTGAGGGTTTTGAATTGCGTTTGTATTGTGTGAGTTTACTCCACGTATTTACGTGCACCATAGAACTAGCGCCTCATTGAATATCGTGTTCTAATCGGTTCTTTTGACATCGAAGATGACTGATTGGGGGGATAATTATTCGGACTTTGCGAATTTCCCGTTGAACCCTCCAAGAAGTATGTCTTCACAGGTCCATGCGCAACGTGGACCAACCTGGACTCATGACCCTCTTAAGCCCACGATCACCCACTCTCGGGATGGTTACTCTCATACCATTCCCTTTCTCTCTTCCTGATGAGCCGGCGTCCCGTGCGGTTAAGAGAGGAATAAATAATATCAAAGTGTCATCGTTCTCAACCACAGGAATCGGTCAACGAGAAAAATTTGTAAACCACTCAGAAAATCAAGGAATTCAATGTAAGCGGTCTTCGCTATTCTTTTTACCTGGTATAGCGACCAGGGTCGAACACAAGGAGCACGATTTAAAAACTAGGTAGTCAAATTTCAGAGTTAATTTTAAAGTGGTTTTTGGATTTTTAAAATGTTTTTGGATTTTTGATAAATGAAGAAAATAACAGAAAGTATAAACAAGCAAGCTCTGACAATTTATTTAATGCACAAAAAATCAAACAAAAATTCAAGAAAAATTGTTTTTATGTTTTTTAGGTTTTGAAGTGTTTTTGGTGAATTTTTGTGATTTTTCTGATGGGTATTTTATTTTCTAAAAATCAAATAGTGCGAAAAAGATAAGGTACTGTCCAGCAGGGCCCAAAACCCAAAGATAAAATATCTAAGGATCTCAAAGGGACCGGGAGGTAATTTTCCTGTATACTAGAGAAAACAAGGAAAATTTGAGCACCAAAATTATTGTTTTTTGGATTTTTAAATTATTTATTATGATTTTTATGAGTTTTGAGGTGTTTTTAGATTTTTAAGGTTTTTACTCGATGAAAAATAGCCAAAATTGGCTAGAAAATCAAACAACACACAAAGAACAGTAACTAATTTTTATAGAATTTTTTGGGGGTGTTTTTATATTTTTTTTGTGAATTTTCAAGTGAAACAGTGCCAAAAATAGATGTTTTTGAATTTTTAAAAATAGCAAACAAGATCAAAAATGTCCTCAAAAATCTACAAAAATCCTACACCATGGCAGGAGCCATGTGTCAAATTTTCGTTGGATTTGGAGGTGATTTGATATTTTATTCAAAATCCAAAAGGGGGCACTGTGCACAGGGACCAAAGTGCAAATACCCAAAGTTCTGGGGGTCCTGGTGCAAAATACCCAAGAAATCACGCGCGTGGCGCGTGCTTGAGGCACTCAGGGACCTATATGTAAGAAAAACCAAGTCCTAGGACCTTTTGGTAACTCGTACCAAAAAGTCCAGGGACGGTTATGCAATTAACCCACTAAATCACGCACATGTGCAAATATAACACTCACAGGGGCATATATGCAATTACCAAAAAGGTTTCATTCAATAATAAACAACCAGAACTACAGGATTAATCTTGCAAATACGCCAAACATACACGTGACGAAGCACGTGGCTCACACAAACAGGGGCATAAATGCAAATAAACTAAAGTACGGGGTCCACTATGCAATTTACCCTACGTAAATAAAGTACGCTAAATAATTACAGGACTGAAGCATAAAGCAAAGACTAAGAGGGGGCCTAAGGTAATTTACCCCTTTATTAATGGAGCGGCTGGATGGATGCCACGTGGAGCATCTGACAGTGGCGAACGACGGGCGCTCCACAGCTGAGCTCTTCGGGCGAATCCGACGGCGGGGGTTGCTCCACGTGGAGGATCGAACGGTGGTGGCTCTCTGTGGCTAACCCTTGAGCATCGGGCGGTCCAGATCAATCCTCCTCAGATCAAACGGTGGCTGCTGCTCCTGAACGGACGATCGTGATGGAATCTGGAGCAGGAGGTCTGATCGGACGGCGGCTGAAGGTCGAGGAAGAACAGGTGGCCGGCGAAGTTCGCCGGCCCAGTACGTGCGCTCCTGACCTCCCCTGCTGCGCCTGAAGATCGGAGAAGCTCCGCGATGACGTTCCGCAGCGGCTGGTAGTCTCCGATGACCCAGCCGAGCTCTGGAGAGCTCCGGCGAGGTCGGCGGAGAGGAAGCTCCTGGACCTGATGGTCCAAGCCCTCAAATGGGCTTGGATGTACCTGCAAAAACAACCAGGAGACTCGCGGGTCGAGGGCAAACTGCCTCGACCCGGTTAGGCGGGGTGAAGGTGATCGGAGAGACGAGATGGGCGAGCTCCGGCGAGGCGATGGACGGAGGAGCTCGATTCCCAGATCCTGTGCGATCTGGGTTGGGCGAAGGGGTGAAGAAGGTGCGGAGAAGTCTGGCGAAGATGATGGTCGGGTCGGAATGGCAGATGGGGTATCGGAGGTGGCTGGCGACGGCGGCGGAGCTACGCTAACAGTGAACTAAAAATCGAAAGCTACTCTATTCTACGGCCTAAGAGATCTACCTGGGTGGTCGGAGAGACTGGGGAAGAGGAGGGGGTGCTCCTGGTCGTAGCCTCAAGGGTCGTCTCGGCCCGAGGCTTGGTGCTCACGCTGGTGGCGGAGCAAATACGGCGAAGAACGCCGGATCAGTGGATTCGCCTCCTCGCCTCGCTGCAACAAGGGCGATCGCTTGCTGTCACTCTCGCGATGCCTCTGGAGTTCACTGGAAAGAAGGAGAAGGGCCAAAGATGAGGCGCGGAGGCGGCGGAGGTGAGAATATATAAAGCGGCAGGCCCGATTAGGGTTGGGAGGCGACGGCTATGGAAGGCGTGATTCGCACGGCGAAGGATCTGGCAAGGATGTCGGATGATTGGCGAAGGATCCGGGCACGGGGTTTGCGTGGACGACAGGCTGGAGGCGCGTGGAAAAATCGGCGAAGGCGGGGCGGCGCGCGTCGTCTCGAAAAGGAAAGAGTCCGCGGGGGAGTTGACCGGGGTCAACAATCCCCCGTGGACCAATCAGGAACCGCCATTTGTTGAATTTTTTGTTTATTTATTTTAAGGTAGAAAATGGCTGAATTAAGGAAAACTTAAAACATGAAATATTTTTCTTTTATTTTTTTCTATTTTTTGGTGATTTTTAATTAATTTTTGGAAATAAAAATGAGGTATTTACATTATATAGGTATATATACAATATGGAGGCTTTTGATTTTTGATTTTTAATTATTATTTTTTGTACAATTTTATTCCTATTTTATATTTTATTTATTTATAGTATGAAATTAGGAATAAAAGGGTATTTTTATTTTATTTTTATTGTTTATATACAAGGGTGAAATAAATATATATGTACACTTATATACATGGCATGTGCACAATATATTTTTGTATTTTTAATTTTTGTTATTTTTATTTGATTTTTGTTTTAATTCTTTTTATTTATTTTATTTACAATATATACCATAGAATATTCACAAAAAGTTTTGAAAATAAATACATTTATTTATAGGGTTAAATAAATAAAGAATGATGGTCTATGCACATGGTGGAGGGATATTTTTGTATTTTTTTATTTTTTAGATTTTTATTTTGTTTTTAATAGTTTCTAAATATATACAAATATTTACAAGAATATTTTTGGTTGAGGAAAATATAATTTTATTTATTTACATAGATATATACACATGAGCTCCTATCTCCCTCTACTGTGGCTTTTATGCGGTCAGGCCCATGCTGAGCCCTCCCTTGGGTTAGGTTGCTCAATATTTATTCTAAATATTTCCCTCTTTTTCTTTTTGCTCTTTATTCTTTTATTTTTGCACAAAAACATGCTAATTATAGGTTTTTACACAATGCATGCTTTTGGTAATTATTTGTATTTACACATATCTACATGTATTTGCAAAGGTTTTTGTAGCTAAAATAGAAGAATAAAGAGTGATGAATGGGTATTCATCACCCCCCTATGCTTAACTTTGCTAGTCCCTTAGCAAACACTTATTTGAAAAAGAAGTGAAAAAGAAAAAGAAAAAGAAAAAGAGGATGTACATGGATCAAAGTTGAATTTTTAAACTTTCCTTCATTGAATTGAAATATGGAGCTCGATCAGATCTTTAGATTATTAATGTGTTTGAATCTTATTTGGACTTAAGCTTAAAACTCAACAGCCTCTAAGTTCCACCAATCTATGGACAAGACTCCTCAATAAACCAGATCAGAACAAGTCTACATACACAAACTCTAATGACCATGAATCTTTCCATGCGGTGTAAGTGATATGTGGCTCCCCACCTCAGAAGCAACAAAGAAACAACCTCCCTCAACCTGGTAACTCTAATGCCTCGGTCTAGCAACTCTTTCCTCGAGAAGCGGGGTATTCCCTTCTAAGTTCAAGTACAACCGGCTCAAGAAGAGGGGATAGAAGTATAGAGTTTTGGAAGCTCAGCCAGTGTAGCCAAGTCTCCCGCTGCAAGCTTCATGAGATGTGACATGAATACCATAAGCTTTTGCTTTATACTCCGGTGGGGTTATTAAATTTTCAATCCGACCCACCACTTTTTTGGAGTGCTTTTTGCATTTTTGCATTTTTTTTTCAAGGACTTCTGTACAACATATCTACATGGTGCAGCATATATAAGAAATTTTCCTCTTGAGCCAGTAGACTATCCCTCTTTTGAAGCTTTATTGCAACCCACGGCTTCTGTCTTTAGCCTTCATCACCACTAGACCAAGTTGAGGTGCACTTCCTTCACTATAAGAAGAAGAGAGGTTCCGCCTAGAAGTACTACCCTCATATGATACCCCAAGCCAAAGGAAACTGCCTCCTCACCACCTCATCCGTGGAGAGCTATTGTCTCTAAGAGTCATGCGTGTGTTGTTAAGTGTTCTACTTAAGCTCATCAAGATGACATATGCTCATAGCCTAGTGGACTCAAAGAATTAAGTCCTTATGGACCTGAAAAGCCTTAAACCTAAATCCTATAAGGTTCCTCTTGAAGTTAAGTGGATTAAGATCTTATTCAAGCTCCATTTCTCAATTTAATTCCAGGCTTAATTTAAATGTCAACTCTCATCCAGGAAAAACTATATACATGTATGTACACAAGATGCTATTTACAAATATTTTACAATCATGCAAAATTTTTGAAAAATGTTTTGAAATCATGGATGATGATGATGCATGAAGTGCGAGTTTTGCAAAAAGATATTTACAAACATTTACAAGCATTTACAACACATTTTTGCAAACTTTTGATTTTTCAAAACATTTTGGAAAAATTTTGTACTATATACATAATTTTGATACAAACTTTACAGAAAAGGTTTTTGAAATCATTTTTACAAAAATACTTTGTACACTAGCTATGTATGTGCAAGGATAAAAGAGGTTTATGTACATGAAAAATTTTTTAAATTTTTGTGATTTTTAGCCATTTTATTTATTAACACACTCACACAAAGTACGAGTTATGGCTAAAGTATATATGAAATATATACGCACCCCCCTATACTTAGCTCGAACGATGTCCTCAGAGTGATCAAGAGCGATGAAGAAGACATAACTCGTGCTTAGTAAAAGGAGGTGAAAAGGAATGGATAAGTACAGAAATGAATAAATGAATAGAATGAGAGGGACTCGGTGGTTTCCCCCTATACTTAGGATTAACTAATCCTAAGTATAGCAAGCTGTACATGAAGGGAAATCCGAGTGAAGAAGATACAGAGTCTGCCCCCCCTATACTTAGGGTAAAATATCCCTAAGTATAGGCAGCAAAAACAGGAGCAGAAAGAATGAAAAGAATACTCGCAGGTCCGACAATCCCCCCTATACTTAGGGTAAAGTACACCCTAAGTATAGCATAATCACAGGATGAGAAAAGGGATGTGGGATTAAAGAATAGAATGATATGGACAACTGGATCTATACAGGCGGAGGAACAGTGAAAATCAGGCGTGAGATGCAAAAGATGTGAGTCAAGAGACTACATCTCACGCAAAATGAATAGTGGCAACAATAACGTCCCGCGGCTCATGATCTAGAAATGGCTTGAGCCGCTGGCCGTTCACTCGAAAGGTACTCTCAGAAGATAACTCAGATATATCAATGCTACCGTTATCGTGTACCTTTCTGACCAAGTAAGGTCCCTTCCATTTGCTCTGTAGCTTCCCTGGGAATAATCGTAGCCTTGCATCAAACAGCCATACTCTCTGTCCAATCTCAAAATGCTTGTGGCTGATGTGAGAATCATGCCACTCCTTCACTTTTTCCTTATAATGTAGGCTGCTTGAGAAAGCTGCATCTCTCAGCTCCTCCAGGGCAGCTAGCTCTGCCCTCCTCTGGTCTCCTATACCATCTGGATCCATCAAGATATCTGTGACTGCCCAAAGTGACTTGTGCCTCAGCTCAACATGTAAATGGCACGGCTTGCCATAAACGAGGCGAAAGGGAGATGTGCCCAATGGAGTCTTGAAAGACGTCCGATATGCCCACAAGACCGAGTCCAAAAGCTGTGACCAATTCTTTCGGTCAGGGCGGACGACTTTCTGCAAAATATTCTTGATCTCCCTATTCGACACCTCAGCTAGACCATTCGTCTGTGGATGGTAAGGTGTGGCAACACGATGATCTATGCTGAACTCGCTAGCAAGGGCCTTTACCTGGTCGTTGATGAAATGAGACCCCCCATCAGAAATCAGAACTCGTGGAACCCCGAACCGCATGATGATGTGCTTCCTCAAAAATCTGCAAACTGTCTTCGCATCAGCGGCTCGGGCGGGGATAGCCTCAACCCAACGACTAACATAATCTACGGCCAACAGAATGTACTCAAATCCCTGACTCTTAGGGAATGGACCCATGAAATCGATGCCCCATGCGTCAAAAACCTCACAGAAGTGAATGGGCTGCATCGGCATCATATCACGCTGTCCACAAGTGCCCATCCTCTGACAGTCAGTACACCTCTTCACGAACTCATCAGAGTCCTTGAAGAGGGTAGGCCACCACAAGCGGATTGGAGCACTTTCTGTGCCGTTCTCCTCCCAGAATGATGTCCTCCTGCCTCAAGCTTGTGGCAGTAAGTGAGGACGCTATCGTGTTCCTCCTGAGGAATACACCGACGCCAGATGCTATCCCCTCCTTCGTGGTAAAGGATGGGATCCTCCCAGTGGTAGGACTTGGTCTTCGCAAGGAAGGTCTCAAGCCTCTGCTTGGGCCAATCTTGTGGGACTTTCCCTGCAACGAGAAAGTTCACAATATCGGCATACCACGGGAGTGAGGCGATAGCAAGGATCGCCTCATCTGGGAAGGTATCTCGAATAGGATCTATCTGCTCAGAATCCTCAGGCTGCTCTAATCAGGAAAGATGATCCGCCACCACATTCTTGACTCCAGGCTTATCCTTGATCTCAATGTCAAATTCCTGGAGTAGAAGGATCCATCTCGTCAGTCTGGCCTTGGCATCCTTCTTTTCCATGAGGTACCTGATGGCGGTGTGATCTGTAAACAAAGTCACTCTAGATCCAATGATATACGATATGAACTTATCTAGGGCAAACACTACTGCTAGCATCTCCTTCTCTGTGTCCGTATAATTCCGCTGGGCGGAATCCAATGTTCGGCTAGCGTAGTGAATAGCGAATGGAACTCCATCCCTCCTCTGTCCCAGCACTGCCCCTACGGCAAAATCGGAGGCGTCCGTCATGATCTCGAATGGGAGAGACCAATCGGGTGGCTGAAGGACAGGAGCCTCAATAACACACTGCTGGAGAGTCTCAAAGGACGAAAGACACTTGTCATCGACAAGGAACTCGGTGTCTTTCGTCAAGAGGTCAGTCAACGGTCGGGCAATCTTGCTGAAATCATGAATGAATCTCCTATAAAAACCAACGTGCCCCAGAAATGACCGTAGCTGCTTCAAATTGGACGGCGGTGCGAGTTTTCTAATGCCCCTGTTGGAGATGATGTGGCCAAGCACCGTCCCTTGAGTCACCATGAAGTGACTCTTCTCCCAAGACAGAACCAAGCGGGTAGCAATACATCGCTGGAGCACTCGGTCTAGGCAGTCAAGACAGGAATCGAATCCGTCGCCGTAAATCGAGAAGTCGTCCATGAAGACCTCCAAACACTCCCCTACCATGTCCGAAAAGATCGACAGCATGCATCTCTGAAAAGTCGCAGGGGCGTTGCACAGCCCAAATGGCATGCGTCGAAAGGCGTATGTACCGAAGGGACAGGTAAAGGTGGTCTTCTCCTGATCCTCAGGAGTGATGGCCACCTGATTGTAGCCCGAGTACCCATCCAGGAAGCAATAGTGGCTCTTCCCTGCCAGTCTCTCTATGATCTGATCAATAAAAGGCAGGGGGAAATGGTCCTTCTTGGTGGCCTGGTTGAGTCTCCTGTAGTCAACACAGACCCGCCAAGAGGTGGGTACTCGTGTAGCAATCTCCTCTCCTGACTCACTGATCACAGTCGTGATGCCCGTCTTCTTGGGCACCACATGCAAGGGGCTAACCCTCTTGGAGTCGGAAATGGGATAAATAAAATCTGCGCTCCACCATTTTGATATTTCCTTCATGACAACCTCTCTTAGGTTGGGGTTCAGTCGCCGCTGGAACTCACGCGACGGCTTTGCCCCTTCCTCGAGATAGATATGGTGGGAGCACAACGAGGGACTAATCCCATGGAGATCTGCTACGCTCCATCCAATTGCCTTGCGGTTCTTTTCAAGAACCTCCATCAGACGGGATTCTTGTTCTCCAGTCAGATCGGCAGAGATGATGACTGGGTACATCTCAGACTCTCCCGCAAGGAATCGATACTTCAGCGAAGTAGGGAGCGGCTTTAGCTCTGGACAGCTGGGTGCTGGCAAATCTGGCTTCTGAAGAAGATGTGTGTATGCTGACAATTCTGCCAAATCTGCCTGGGAAAATGATAAAGGACTCTCACAAACTGGATCTGGAGAAGGCGGGTCCTCTGCATTGTCTCTGATCTGCTCTGCCTCTACCTCCTCCTCATCTGTAGGCTCAGGTGGATCCAGGTCTGGCATCTGATCATCACAATCTGCCCAATCAGATTCTGAATCCGAGGGATCTGTATCAACTGCGGTGGCATCAGTACCACCGTCACTGAAAATCGTGTCGCGATCACGGTCCGACTCTGCCGACTCAATAGTATCCTGAACCAGGGCTGTGCTCTCCAGACTCTCCTCTGCTATCATCTCGGCATCAGCTGTATCTGAATATGAGAGGATGGTCTGTGCTACAGGATCTGCCCAAGCTGCCTCATCATCTGTGATCACAAAATCGCGGTCCTGGTGGATGTCTGGCTCTGCGTCTGTCAGCTGCTCTGAATCTGTACTCGCATCGGAGCGGGATCTATCTCTAGCTCTGTGGTCCTTAACCGTCTCTATTTGTATGCTCTCGCCCTGTACGCGAAAGAATACCTTCCCACTGTCATGGTCAGTTACCGCTTTGGCTGTGGCCAAGAACGGGCGACCGAGGATGATGGGGGAATCGGTCAACGAGTCAGGGGTCTCCATGTCCAGCACTACGAAGTCCACGGGGAATTGCAAACCCTGAATCGTGACGACAACGTCTCGCAACAACCCCTTTGGCCTCTTGACAGACCGATCAGCAAACTGAAGGTATGTCCTGCTCTGTCTAAGAGTGCCCAACTCTAAGTGGTCGAGAAGGGTTGCCGGAAGAAGGTTGATCGACGATCCGCTATCTAATAGAGTACGGTCGAACCTCTGCTCACTAATCTGACATCTGACATACGGGGCTCCTAAATCTGGCCTCTTGGTCGGCAGATGGTTCTTGATCGCGTAACACGTGGCTTTTGTCAGCACATGAATCTCTGCGGTGTTGTTCCTCTTCTTCCTCCTGACTGTGGTCCTGTCTCTCAAGGATCGCTGAAGAAGAGGGATGTGCTGCAAAGCCTCATGGAGGGTCAGCTGGATGTGAAATCGGTCTATCATGCTCTGGCTGAACTCCTCCTGCTCTCTCTTTTTTGGATCTTTTTCTCTTTTCTTCCCCTTCCTCAACTCAAGGGCTCTAGGAAAGGGGATCACAGGGTCCTTCTCAGATGAAGGACTAGGAATAGGCCTAGACGGTTCGATGACCGGATCCTCACATGCATCATACACCACAGTGGGATCAGAAGAAACTAAACCTTTTCCTTTATTCAAAATAAAGTCCTGAGATACATTCATACGAGGAAAGACAACATTTCTATCAGAATGAAAATTGGTGGCCTTAGTACCACCTCTAGCTGGCTCTACAACTAGACGTCTTGCGGCTTCAGTACCGCGGGCTGGCTCGGCTCTGCTGGTGGCGTCAGTACCACCTCCTCGATATGGTGAAGCGGCGGCCTCAGTACCGCCGGTGGAATCAACATCCTTGGTGGCATCAGTACCACCGTCATCGTCTTGAGCGGCCTCAGTACTGCTCTCCTCCTCCTGTGGCGCCTCTGGAGTGTCCTCGTGACGAAGCTCAGATGAGGCGCCGCCGCCTGCTGGGGTCCTACCGCTCCTAAGTGTGACAAAATCAGCATCAAAAAGATCCGAAGATGTATCATCAAATAAGTCACTAGGAGTGGTAGGCTCAGTGTGAACTACCTGCTCAGACTTCCTCTTCAAGCTATTCGAATTAGGCTCGATCTGTGCAGGGATGGCGGCCTTCCCTCTCATCAGGTCCCGCATCTCCTGGCGGAACTCGTCCATCTCCCGTCTAAATGTAGCCTGTTGCTCTGTGAAGATGCGGGCTAGATCATCCAAGGCGGGGCTCTCATGGGAGCCCGACGGGTTGCCTCTCTGGTACTGAGGCTGCTGGACCTGGTGCTGCTGCGGCTGAGAGGGGTAAGAGGAAGGATGCTGCTGTTGGTGAGCCTGCTGCTCACGTCTCCAATTCTGTCCCTGCTGCTGGTAGGGACGAGGTACGAAGGATGATGGCTGGTGTGATTGGTATGCTGGGGGCTGCTGGTGATCTCTCTGCTGGGAGTATTGCCCTCCCTGACCGGCTGGCTGCTGTTGGGACTGGTTACCCCCATTCCCCCACCTGAATCCGGGATGGTCTCGTCGGATTCCAGGTTGAGGACGGTCATACCAAATCCCGTTGACATCCATCAACGGTTCCTCATCGTAAGGGGCTGGTGGAAGTACTCCCAGAGGCTGATCCGGCTGATATACCACCATCTGTAATTCTGGAGATGGTGGTGGCTGGTAAGAGGGCTGCTGCTGCTGATACGGCTCCGCCTGTACAAGGTGAACTTGTCTAGGCTGCTGCAAGGAGCTGGAGCGCTGGGACGAGCTGCGGCTGCCGCCGGAATCACCTCGCGACTGAAGACGGGGCTGAGAAGCCGTCTGTGCCTCCTGAAGACACAAGAGATGGGTCTTCACGTCGCTCAGAGTTTGTGCCATCTGCTTCATCTGAGTTATGCCCTGGCACTGCTTCTTCTCGATTTTCCATTCGGTCCAACTTCTCGCTGATAATCCCCATGTCCGCAGCGGCCGACTCTGCCTGTACGGCTGCAACTGTGGACGAACTGGATGGACCTGCATCAACCCGTGCTATCCGCTGGTACTGCACGGGTCCTGGCGGCTGAGATCTCTGTGTGTACAACCGAGTCTGGGACATCACCATGTAATTTTCGGCCATCTCCTCGTAGATGGCCCAGACTTGGTTGTGGTCCTTGGCAAAGTAGGACCCGCCGCAAGAAGCATTCACCAGACCCTGAAACTCTGGCGTCATCCCACTAAAGAAGCTCTGAACTAGGTTCGGCTTGGAAATGTCGTGGTGTGGGCATCTATCCAGAAGCTCTCTGAACCTCTCCCATGCCTCGTGAAACTGCTCGTTAGGGAGCATGGAGAAGTTGTTGATCAGGGCCCTCGTTGCATTCGTCCGCCCGAGTGGATAGTACTTGTTCAAGTACTCGGTGCGGAGCTGCTCCCAGGTGTAAACAAACTTCCCTAAATGCTTCAGCCAGGCGACTGCTCTATCTGCCAGTGAAAAAGGGAAGGCCATCATCCGAATCGTATCCTGGTCCACATGACGGTCGTGGACAGTGCTGCAGATCATCAAAAACTCCTGGAGATGGAGGTGGGGCTCCTCAGTGGCAAGTCTGTGAAAATGAGGGAGCATCTGCAAGGTGTTCGGAGGGAACTTGAAATCCCCCACGATGGCAGGTACCACCACCCAATGGTGCATCAGTGTAGATCCGGGGTTGTGTAACTCCCGCATCGGTCTCAGTGGTCCCGCTGCGGCGGCGGCTGCCGCTGCGGCAGCGGCAGCTGCGGCTGCTGCCTCTGCATCAGCATCAGGAATGTCCCCAGGCTCGCTCTGATCTCTCTCTTCTCTGAGTCGCTCCAACTCCCTTCTCATCTCAATCATGAAAACTCCCTGATCGCGTAGCTGCTTCTGTACTGCCTCTAATGATGCGATCAGGGTGGAGTTGATCGCTCCCTGGTCAGGGTGATGATCTGAACTGCCGGCTCCGGCCATAGTGACGTCTGCAAAATCAGATGAGCCCAACTCAGGTTCTGTCAAATCAATTCGTCTTTCCTCGGGCTCATGTCTCTCAGTAGTAAAAGAAAGGGGATCGAGGGAGAACAGGGTGGAATCGTACTCGGGCCCGGAGAGCTGGTCTCGACTCTCATGGGCCAACCTAGATGGTGAAGTAGACGCGCCTGAAAGCGGTGCAGCCAGAGGCTGCCTAAGAGATCGTCTACCGATCATCTTGATCTGGCGAGTAGGGCGGATGGGATCTGGAGAAACTATGATCGCAAAGCAAACCCCCGGTTCACCAACGCAACACAATGTAAAGACCGTGAAAGCTCGATCAATTTATCTTGTCAATTTTATTGGGTGAACACACAAGATATCAGAGCGCTTATGTGACCTGTTAGGATAACCGATGCTACTCCAACCGACTGGCCCACACGGAAGAGTCGGTAGTCAGCTAGAAATAGCACCGGAGGGCTCTACCTAGGGTGCGGGTCACTCTCTCACGCATCCAAACCATACAAGGAGGGGGTTGCTCTCCCCAAGACAAATTTTTAATGTCAGTGTCTTTTAGGGTCAATAGTGTTATCCAGTCCCGATTTTTTTTGTTTTTTTTCTTTTTAATTTTTTAAATTTTTCAAAATAAATACAAGCGGCCTAACGGATTTTCCGATTCTCCTGATGATTAAGCCAAAAACAGAGGGAGAAGACGAAAAAGCCGATGCGCGAAGAAATCAATGATGCATGCAGAGAAAGAAATGCGTACCTTGTCTCCAGCACTCTACATGCAAGTGATCCGCGCAGAATTTAAAGACAGAATTAAACTACCTAAATGGTGCAGCGAGGAAAAACCGAGTCCTAGATGAGCAAATTTCTATCGCAAGAACCGTCTAACCGATCACGATCCTCCAAGCCAAAGAGTCCGGTCTTGGCCCACCCCTCCTCTTCTCGACAGGTCGAGTTCAGGAGTAGCGCTTGCGGGGCAGGCTACGGCACGTAAGCCATGGAAGATAATGAATCGGCTATTTTTATTAATGATTTTAGTAGGTCCAATTAACGATCTATAGGAACAGATAAGCAATTAAGTGTGGGGACCCTACTAATTACGGCACAAGCAAGAGAAATTCCTAAATCTAGGGGCTCGAGAAAAACCGCGTAAACACCGGAAAAGGCAGCTAGCTATCAAAACCGTAGAAAAAGCCGCGAAAATCCAAATGGGTCCCCCGAGCACACCGGTACTCGGCGAAACAGACCCGCTAAATTACAAGTGTCCACAGTTCAAAAGTCCTAACTTATTACAAAAATATTGTTCTCTCTCCCTCTCAAAAATAAAAATTCCTGCTCCTCTCTCTCTTCCTCCTGCGCGGGTCCTCTAAAAAGAAACTCCAAGTCGTCCAAGCAGTACCTCGCACAAAAATCCAAGAGAGAATGTCAGAAAACAATTATAATATAGAGAGAGGAAAAAAATAGAAAAATGACTACAAAGCCGTGCTCCCCGGCAACGGCGCCATTCTGATGGACGCGCCTGACAATAGGGTTAAGTATGTAAATAAAAATGGTCGTTGTGACCCAAATCACCAAGCGCGGTCAATCGAGCTCACCAAGCGCGGACAATAAAGCGTAGTCTCCGCCGACCTCGCCGGAGCTCTCCAGAGCTCGGCTGGGTCATCGGAGACTACCAGCCGCTGCGGAACGTCATCGCGGAGCTTCTCCGATCTTCAGGCGCAGCAGGGGAGGTCAGGAGCGCACGTACTGGGCCGGCGAACTTCGCCGGCCACCTGTTCTGTTGGACATGTGAGCCCACGGCGAGCCATTATGCAATAAATGTTATTGCAAATATCATTCCCTGATCTGAAATGAAGAATAAATAATTTGCATAATAGGTCCCTCTGTACAATTAGGGTTATGTACCATGGTTGTCTTAATGATCATACAGCTGTTGATTCAATTATTGAATCATAGAGGCTGGTGCTTGGATG
Source organism: Ottelia alismoides (assembly GCA_037367405.1). Taxonomy (NCBI): domain Eukaryota; kingdom Viridiplantae; phylum Streptophyta; class Magnoliopsida; order Alismatales; family Hydrocharitaceae; genus Ottelia; species Ottelia alismoides. Next base: position 627,404 of record JAZKJV010011150.1, on the reverse strand, counting down.
AATATCTAAAGGGTTAGATTGAGGACTCATCAAGCACCGTCAAATGATTGTTAAGATGTGATCTCCAGCCTGAGTAGGAGATTGCAATCCTTTCTCACATAGGCTGATATCTGACCGACCTCTTGATGCAGGTCCTCTGCATAGGAATAGAGATTCGGAGGTGTCAGATTAGTTAGGTCAAAGAGTTGACTTAACGAGATCGAGATAACCTAAGTCCTATGTTGAATGCTGTCACAGCATAGGCACGCATCCTCTGACCGGAGACAGATGTATTGCTATATGTCTGAGTATGTACATTTGACAGACCAATAGGTTGATGACCTAACCAAGGTCTATACACCGGCGCGTTGGTGTGCATATAAGGGCATATGAGTAATACGATCTCTCAAAGGGATCATACAGGTTCACTACTGAACCGGAAGACATGAGCTCACTCATGAGATATTGGGAAGAATCAAATTCCGTGCACGGTCGTCTTGCTTTGGAAGCTTGACTGAATTTGTAGGTTTGATATATACTTTTGGAAAGTATATGATCAAGACCTAGGTATGATATATGCTTTTGGAAAGTATATGATCGATACCAAATCCCAATGATCAAATGAGAAACTTGGTGATCAAACCCTGAAGAAGACAGTGTAAAATAGATCTTGATCTTCGGGTTGACCACGGGTCTTCCAGTATGCAGGATGTACAGGTATTGGGAATACCTGAAGGGTGATGTGATCATAAACGATTGTATATCCATGACGCTTCCATTCCAAGGGAGTGATGAAACAGGTCTGGATTTTAGTGACTCCTTTCAGTAGAGAAGCGATCCGGTCTTAGTCCAAGTGTTGGACATTGGTCTGAATGAGATTCAGATTCAATGAGAAGATTGGATTTGCGGTCTTGATTTAATCAAGCATCTGTGGGAGGATCGTAAGATCTGGATTTGAGATAAGATCTCAATATCCAAGTCACTATACGTGGAATAATACAATCGCCCTGTCCTTATCTCCAAGTATCTGCGGAGAAAGCACATTATTCTTGAAAGGGTTCAAGAATAATTCTTTTGATGAAATATCCAAGCAAGGACTTGATGATTAAATATGATTTAGTCATCAAGCTTAAATATGAATATGATTCATATTGAGAAAATTATTATCTAAGATAATTAAATGAGATTTAATTATCAAGGATTAAGAGAATATGGATAGCACTATCCATGATATATGTATGTTATAAATATGATTTATAATATACATATATATAAGAGAGAGAAATTATGTAAATAGCATTTGTTAATTAATAATGTGAATTGGATTCACATTTGTTAATTGGAAATGTAATTTACTAACTAGTTTGGGTTGTGAATATGATTCACATAATTTTCAATGGCAAGATTGAAATATTCACAAATTAATTTTGGAATTATTTTGGTGGATATTTATTGTAATTAATTAAGAAATAATATAATAAATAAAATGGAGAAAACAACCACCCTCATGGGTGGCGTCACCCATGAAGAGTTCATGGGTGACGCCCCCCCCTTTTTAGGGGTTGGTTAACTCCACTTCATTTGTTATATTATCTCTTGATTAATTAACTTTAAATTGTTGTTATTGAGCAACAAATCCTAGCCATTGATTTATCATGGACCAAGCATATCCCTTGGATCCATGTGTCCCATGGATTGAGATCCATTGGATCCTAAACTAGTATAAAAGGAGGGCTAGGGTAGCCTCTCCAAGGGACATGATCTAGAGTTGTGAAAGACAACTTCTCTCTCTCTCTCTCTTATTCTCGTGTGTGGTCTCTCTCTCAATCTCCAAGTGGCCGTCCACTTTGATTATTGAAGAAGAGAGGATCTTGCTTCGCCTTCGACGCTTGGATCTTCATCGAGGATTGCGGGAAGGAACGCGACTCATCATCGCGCCCGCAAGTGCGTTCTTCGTGGATCGGACTTAAGATAGGAGGATCTCTACTTTGGGATCTCGCGATCACAACCACGCTTCAAGAGGTATTCCTTGTACTTTGTGGTTTGATAAAACGATCCGAGAAGTGTTCTCGTGATCATGTGGTTTCATCGTTAAGTTAAATTTTTAATTTCCGCTGCATCTAGCAACTAGTGCGACTAGTTGCTCCGATTGCATATGATGCGATCGACACGCTTCCGTGATGCGCTTGAGGATTCTCAATATCCTTCAAGTGGTATCAGAGCCATAGGTCGAATAAGGTTTTGGATATGATCCATACACCTTAGACGATTTGGTTCTTGAAAGGGTTGCGAAACGCTTGCTGCATTTCGGTTTTTCGCACCTCTGTCTAATTGATTTTTTCCGTACTGTTTAAAATGTTTAAACACGAAAATTTCAATTGGATTTTGTTCCCCATTAAACAAGGAAACCATAGGACTTGAGTTTACTAAATTTGGACTTTATTTGCTCAAGATATAGCCTTTTGAATATGACTATATCCACTGTTGCGGGAACTGAGGATTTGAACGTATTTAATGAGTTGATTACGGTTTTAATCCGCCTTGAAATGCGTGAATTATCACTTGGGTTCTTTAATAAATCAAATAGGCAATCTTTGGAAACTGAGTTTGCATTTTTTGGATTTAAATTCATCAAGATATGTTAATTTTAGTGATTGGGGGTCACTGCTGGAAATTAACAATTTTGATCTTGAACCTTGTGATATGTCATTCAATTATGAAAATTAATGGTTAATTTTCTGGAATAATTAGTGATAAATATTTGTGAAATATTTAAAGAAATAATTATTTCATTGAATGACACTTGCCTAAACCACAATGATGAGATATTAGATCTTGATCATTGTTTCATCAACAAACATTGCTTTCATGAAAACTATAGTTTATCCTACAATAGTTGTAGGACAACTTTTACATGAAAAACCCTTTTGCTTGAATAGGATTCGGGGATTTGTCTAGCAAATCTCCTTATAATCAAAAATGTTTTGATTTATATTATATGGTATAATTTTTCGGTTGAAAAACCGATGAACATCTCAAAGTACATGATGGTCTATCTAGTATTATCCTTTCCCGAGGCGGATGTGGTGCCTAGTCGGAGAGCATTGGGGTCGCGGGTTGCAACGTATGTGGTCCGTCCCACTCTCGTCGGTACTGGCCATGACAGCGGGTAGGGATTGTATAATACCGGAGACAGACAATATGTATTTTTCTACTTATTAAAATTCGAATAATACGTATTTTGAGAATATACCTACTATTCAAGTAAAAGACATGTTTGTTGATGATTGGATAAATGATTAATTTAATATGATTAAATTAATTATATCCATTAAACACTCTATTTTGAATAGATGTGTATTTCCCTTGGAAGAATTAATTATGTGAATATGATTCACGATAATTAATTACAATTTGAATATGAGGTGGAGGATCACATAAGTGACATCCATGGTCTCCCGTCAAGGCGAAGGGTTCCGTCGCCAGGGATTGTATGTAGGAGACGCCTGTCCGAAGTGACAGATCCTATATGCAAGCGCATCTGGATCGGGCTCTTTGCTTCTCGAAAGAGTAAGGCCGTATGCGTAGTGACCCCAATATCGAGTCCTCATATTATTGGGGCGATATTGGATTGCGCATAGCGAGTTCTAATCCTGTTGACGGTTGGTTCAATTAGCAACGGGTCAACATCATCTTAGGGGTGGTGGGCCCGGGTGTTAAAGACCGAATTGGGAATGCAAGTTGGACTTGCAAGGCGGAATGAGTTCCCGCTTCTTTTTATTGGAGTCGTAAGTTCTCATATTATTGGGATGCAACAAAGATAGGAAAGGAGATCCCAGATCTTGCTAGAGATATAATGGTAAGAATATCTCTTACATTGAAAGTGATTAAGGGAATGAACTTTCAGTATTGACAAGGCAAGACAACTTTGATATAAAAATTCCTAAATCAAAGTAAAACAAGTATATATATTATATATACACTTATGCAAATTTCTTATTTCAGATAATTCTTCATTAAACCCACTCAATGTTATACTCAATAATAACCAGTAAAAATATCTTGGATTGGACTCATGATCCAGATATTGTACTTGCAATTGGACACATATTGTATGTGGTTGCAGTGTGCAAGCTCCCTCAACATAATGAGGAAGGACAATTAAATAAGACAATAAGACATCGCCTTAGGGTCTGTATGTCTCTGTAGTCTTGATCCTTCATCGAGTGTACTTTGGAAGTGACATGTCGATGGTGATCGTAATTGTCGAATAATCCTTATAAAATAAAAGAAGACATTTTGGCATACATATGTGCTCTAGACATTTAATCATGAATGACATGGTTCTCTGCATTATGCAGAATGGTGGCTCGAAAGAGATGATGTATTCAAAATGTTTGAATACCTACCTGAACCTAAGTCTCCAAGAGTTAAGATGAATGTAGATATGATGAGTGTCATCATTCTACTATCTATACTCAAGTCATTCATGAAGCTTCATAATAATCATTTTGAATGAATTTAATGAAGCGTGTATAAATGTTGAAATGCTCTTGTATTGAAATTCTTAGAATTCAACATAAGAGATTCTTTGTCTTGAACAATGGTTGTTTTTAGATGAAGAGAGCACAGTGGAAGCATGGGTCAGACCCGAGTAAGAAGGAAAGTCAAAGAGTTGACCTACTTCTGTGACTTCCATATGACATCCAAAGAGTTGGATGAATGCCAACACTGCAATATGTTGATGTGTTGATAGTATGACTATCAAGTCTGTCTAAAATCCTTAGTGAAGGACTCATATAGAGCATCAGAATAATCTACATATAATCATTGACTCCGACTTTATTGTTTCATAAGATAAAGTCTGACAATTGTATCCCAATCTTCTAATGACATTTGCAATTGGTTGCATATATATTAGAAGATTATAAATTTGATCTTAGGGTTTAGTAGTCATCTACATGGATATTACTGTAATTGTTGCAGCAATCTCTATTGGATAGATAGACTTCATATTCTCAGTGGGAGAGCCCTTAGTCTTAGAGAATGTCTCTATGACCTAGATATTAGAATACCCCATTGTTTGTTTCTAAATGTTGGAAATAAACATGAATTCTGAGATAGAACTATCATAAAGAGTTATGATGGAAATATTTCAGATAGTAATCTAACATCTAGTGGACTCCACAAAATTAGAAAATTAATGAATGGTTCATTAAGATTTCTAATACTGAAAAATAAACCTTGATAGATCAATAGGAGGATGAAGATCATTTGATAATGATCTGGCATCAAGTCTTGGACATATGTCTATTGATATGATCAATAGACTAGTAAGATATGAAACTTTAGAATGTCTAAAATTTCAAATCTTACATACTTGTGAATAATGTATTCAAAAGTAAAATGTCCAATACACCCTTCTCTGGGAATGGTGTTAGATGTCGAGGTATTCAAGATCTCTTACATATTGATGTATGTAGATCATCTATATCATAGTAAACATTATGGATATGTGATATCTATTGATGATTATGTATGATATGAGATTTCTTCTCTTCACCTGAGAAACCTTTGAAATGTTCAAAGATTTCACAATTTTGGTTTAGAACCAAAGTTTGAAGAAAGATGAAATGAATTTGATCTAACCTAGGTAGCTTGTACCTATTAGATAAAATTCAAAGAATACCTTATGGAGATATGAATATCATTCCTATCTCACTCCTCCTGATAAACCTGAACTCAATAGAGTTGTAGGGAGATACAATTGGATCATGTGTGACATGATTTGATCAATGATGAACTTTAGCATAATTACCCCTTAGTTTCCAGGTATATATGTAGTAGAGACTACAATATATATCCTTAATAAGGTTCCATGGATCTAAGCTGGAATCTAGCACTTGAGAGTGTTACTTCATTAGGAAAATAAAGTATGGTATTGGATACCTACTTTATGACCTTGAGATTCTTAAAAGATCTCATCTCTGAGAATGTGATTCTTGGAGGATTGAGAATCTTGAGAATCAAGATGAAAATGAAGTAAAGGAACTCATTTAATCTTGAGAAGATAATGAGGCTCCTGAAATTGGAAACTAAAAGGACAATTAAAGATGAAACATTAATACCTCTTCAAATGAGTTTGAGGATGTATTCCATGTATCAGCCAAGTCTGACAATGATCGGACTTCATATGATGAAGCTCCTGAGGATCATGACATGGAAAGATGGATATTAGCAATAATGTCTAAAGTAGACTTCATATACAAGTGTTGTATATGGACCCTCGAGGATCCACCTATAAGGGTTAGACCCATAAAGGTGTAAATGGATCTTCAAGAGAAGAGGGAACCTGATGAGAAGGTAAAGACCTTCAAAGCACGGTTCGTAGCCATGAGCTACACATCGGAAGAGAAGACATTGCTTGCAATGAGACTTGCTCTTCGGTAACCATTCTTAAAATCATCAGAATATTGCTAACCTTAGCTACATAACTTGACTATTGCATCTTCAGGATGTAATTCAAGATTGCATTCCTCTAAGAATACCTCTCTGAGGATATTCACATGAAGTAGCCCCAGGGCTTCATGATTTTGGAAAGTAAGGTGTGAAAGCTAAAGAAATCCATCTATGGACTCAAATAAGCTTCTTGTTGTTGGAACATAAGATTTAATGAAATTATAAATGTTATGATTTCAAATAGAATCTTGATGAACCATGTGAAGCTTAGTGGGAGTGCCATTGTGTTCATCGTGCTAAATGTAGATAATATCCTAATCATTTGGAATGATATAAGGATGATAATAAGTGTTTTATAGACTGGCTATTCGATACCTTGAGATATGATCTCAAAGATGCCTCTTGGATCTTAGTTCTGAAGTTGTTCAGAAGCAAAGAAAAGAGGGTATTGGGACTGTCACATTTGTAGTACACCTTGGACATATTCCATTCATGGAAATTCCAAGAAGGCTTCCTTCCCTTGAGATTCGGTACTGACCTATCTAAAGGGATAGCACCTCAAAGAGTTGAGGAAGTGAATGCTAGAACTGCTTGCACCTGTGCATCAGTTACGAGAAGCTAAGTGTATGCTAGATGTGTACAAAAGCCAGATATCTGCCATGCAGTGGGAGTAGTAAACTGTTACTAATCCTACTATGAAGATAAAACACTTGATTGCAGTAATAACAATATCTTCAAAGATGATAAGGCTTTAGAGATGGTGATCACTATGTCTTATTTTTAAGAAGTTAAGACTTTATAGATAGAGATCTAAAAGGTCTTAACTGTGGATACCTTGAGAGATAGTGATCTCCCGGAATAAGGGTATTCTGATAAGGATTATGGAAATACTGGTTATAATAGTTATTGAGCAATAGTGTCAAGGACACTATAACTGCTTTAACTAGATTGAGTATTGGTTGCATTAGATGCAACATTCGCATTGGATGCGAGCACTGTTACCTAGGGATATGCAAGTGCCGTAAAAGGACTTGGCATAGTCTTTTGGGAACAGAGTGACTGATCAACTTACCTAGCTATTTTTCTAAATAGCATATGATTGTCACATGAGTGTGGGTTTATATGATTAGCCCATTAATGGCTCTTTGGGCTAGTGGGAGATTGTTGGACATGTGAGCCCACGGCGAGCCATTATGCAATAAATGTTATTGCAAATATCATTCCCTGATCTGAAATGAAGAATAAATAATTTGCATAATAGGTCCCTCTGTACAATTAGGGTTATGTACCATGGCTGTCTTAATGATCATACAGCTGTTGATTCAATTATTGAATCATAGAGGCTGGTGCTTGGATGAATATCTAAAGGGTTAGATTGAGGACTCATCAAGCACCGTCAAATGATTGTTAAGATGTGATCTCCAACCTGAGTAGGAGATTGCAATCCTTTCTCACATAGGCTGATATCTGACCGACCTCTTGATGCAGGTCCTCTGCATAGGAATAGAGATTCGGAGGTGTCAGATTAGTTAGGTCAAAGAGTTGACTTAACGAGATCGAGATAACCTAAGTCCTATGTTGAATGCTGTCACAGCATAGGCACGCATCCTCTGACCGGAGACAGATGTATTGCTATATGTCTGAGTATGTACATTTGACAGACCAATAGGTTGATGACCTAACCAAGGTCTATACACCGGCGTGTTGGTGTGCATATAAGGGCATATGAGTAATACGATCTCTCAAAGGGATCATACAGGTTCACTACTGAACCGGAAGACATGAGCTCACTCATGAGATATTGGGAAGAATCAAATTCCGTGCACGGTCGTCTTGCTTTGGAAGCTTGACTGAATTTGTAGGTTTGATATATACTTTTGGAAAGTATATGATCAAGACCTAGGTATGATATATGCTTTTGGAAAGTATATGATCGATACCAAATCCCAATGATCAAATGAGAAACTTGGTGATCAAACCCTGAAGAAGACAGTGTAAAATAGATCTTGATCTTCGGGTTGACCACGGGTCTTCCAGTATGCAGGATGTACAGGTATTGGGAATACCTGAAGGGTGATGTGATCATAAACGATTGTATATCCATGACGCTTCCATTCCGAGGGAGTGATGAAACAGGTCTGGATTTTAGTGACTCCTTTCAGTAGAGAAGCGATCCGGTCTTAGTCCAAGTGTTGGACATTGGTCTGAATGAGATTCAGATTCAATGAGAAGATTGGATTTGCGGTCTTGATTTAATCAAGCATCTGTGGGAGGATCGTAAGATCTGGATTTGAGATAAGATCTCAATATCCAAGTCACTATACGTGGAATAATACAATCGCCCTGTCCTTATCTCCAAGTATCTGCGGAGAAAGCACATTATTCTTGAAAGGGTTCAAGAATAATTCTTTTGATGAAATATCCAAGCAAGGACTTGATGATTAAATATGATTTAGTCATCAAGCTTAAATATGAATATGATTCATATTGAGAAAATGATTATCTAAGATAATTAAATGAGATTTAATTATCAAGGATTAAGAGAATATGGATAGCACTATCCATGATATATGTATGTTATAAATATGATTTATAATATACATATATATAAGAGAGAGAAATTATGTAAATAGCATTTGTTAATTAATAATGTGAATTGGATTCACATTTGTTAATTGGAAATGTAATTTACTAACTAGTTTGGGTTGTGAATATGATTCACATAATTTTCAATGGCAAGATTGAAATATTCACAAATTAATTTTGGAATTATTTTGGTGGATATTTATTGTAATTAATTAAGAAATAATATAATAAATAAAATGGAGAAAACAACCACCCTCATGGGTGGCGTCACCCATGAAGAGTTCATGGGTGACGCCCCCCCCTTTTTAGGGGTTGGTTAACTCCACTTCATTTGTTATATTATCTCTTGATTAATTAACTTTAAATTGTTGTTATTGAGCAACAAATCCTAGCCATTGATTTATCATGGACCAAGCATATCCCTTGGATCCATGTGTCCCATGGATTGAGATCCATTGGATCCTAAACTAGTATAAAAGGAGGGCTAGGGTAGCCTCTCCAAGGGACATGATCTAGAGTTGTGAAAGACAACTTCTCTCTCTCTCTCTCTTATTCTCGTGTGTGGTCTCTCTCTCAATCTCCAAGTGGCCGTCCACTTTGATTATTGAAGAAGAGAGGATCTTGCTTCGCCTTCGACGCTTGGATCTTCATCGAGGATTGCGGGAAGGAACGCGACTCATCATCGCGCCCGCAAGTGCGTTCTTCGTGGATCGGACTTAAGATAGGAGGATCTCTACTTTGGGATCTCGCGATCACAACCACGCTTCAAGAGGTATTCCTTGTACTTTGTGGTTTGATGAAACGATCCGAGAAGTGTTCTCGTGATCATGTGGTTTCATCGTTAAGTTAAATTTTTAATTTCCGCTGCATCTAGCAACTAGTGCGACTAGTTGCTCCGATTGCATATGATGCGATCGACACGCTTCCGTGATGCGCTTGAGGATTCTCAATATCCTTCATGTTCTTCCTCGACCTTCAGCCGCCGTCCGATCAGACCTCCTGCTCCAGATTCCATCACGATCGTCCGTTCAGGAGCAGCAGCCACCGTTTGATCTGAGGAGGATTGATCTGGACCGCCCGATGCTCGAGGGTTAGCCACAGAGAGCCACCACCGTTCGATCCTCCACGTGGAGCAACCCCCGCCGGCGTCCCGTGCGGTTAAGAGAGGAATAAATAATATCAAAGTGTCGTCGTTCTCAACTACAGGAATCGGTCAACGAGAAAAATTTGTAAACCACTCAGAAAATCAAGAAATTCAATGTAAGCGGTCTTCGCTATTCTTTTTACCTGGTATAGCGACCAGGGTCGAACACAAGGAGCACGATTTAAAAACTAGGTAGTCAAATTTCAGAGTTAATTTTTTAGTGGTTTTTGGATTTTTAAAATGTTTTTGGATTTTTGATAAATGAAGAAAATAACAGAAAGTATAAACAAGCAAGCTCTGACAATTTATTTAATGCACAAAAAATCAAACAAAAATTCAAGAAAAATTGTTTTTATGTTTTTTAGGTTTTGAAGTGTTTTTGGTGAATTTTTGTGATTTTTCTGATGGGTATTTTATTTTCTAAAAATCAAATAGTGCGAAAAAGATAAGGTACTGTCCAGCAGGGCCCAAAATCCAAAGATAAAATATCTAAGGATCTCAAAGGGACCGGGAGGTAATTTTCCTGTATACTAGAGAAAACAAGGAAAATTTGAGCACCAAAATTATTGTTTTTTGGATTTTTAAATTATTTATTATGATTTTTATGAGTTTTGAGGTGTTTTTAGATTTTTAAGGTTTTTACTCGATGAAAAATAGCCAAAATTGGCTAGAAAATCAAACAACACACAAAGAACAGTAACTAATTTTTATAGAATTTTTTGGGGGTGTTTTTATATTTTTTTGTGAATTTTCAAGTGAAACAGTGCCAAAAATAGATGTTTTTGAATTTTTAAAAATAGCAAACAAGATCAAAAATGTCCTCAAAAATCTACAAAAATCCTACACCATGGCAGGAGCCATGTGTCAAATTTTCGTTGGATTTGGAGGTGATTTGATATTTTATTCAAAATCCAAAAGGGGGCACTGTGCATAGGGACCAAAGTGCAAATACCCAAAGTTCTGGGGGTCCTGGTGCAAAATACCCAAGAAATCACGCGCGTGGCGCGTGCTTGAGGCACTCAGGGACCTATATGTAAGAAAAACCAAGTCCTAGGACCTTTTGGTAACTCGTACCAAAAAGTCCAGGGACGGTTATGCAATTAACCCACTAAATCACGCACATGTGCAAATATAACACTCACAGGGGCATATATGCAATTACCAAAAAGGTTTCATTCAATAATAAACAACCAGAACTACAGGATTAATCTTGCAAATACGCCAAACATACACGTGACGAAGCACGTGGCTCACACAAACAGGGGCATAAATGCAAATAAACTAAAGTACGGGGTCCACTATGCAATTTACCCTACGTAAATAAAGTACGCTAAATAATTACAGGACTGAAGCATAAAGCAAAGACTAAGAGGGGGCCTAAGGTAATTTACCCCTTTATTAATGGAGCGGCTGGATGGATGCCACGTGGAGCATCTGACGGTGGCGAACGACGGGCGCTCCACAGCTGAGCTCTTCGGGCGAATCCGACGGCGGGGGTTGCTCCACATGGAGGATCGAACGGTGGTGGCTCTCTGTGGCTAACCCTCGAGCATCGGGCGGTCCAGATCAATCCTCCTCAGATCAAACGGTGGTTGCTGCTCCTGAACGGACGATCGTGATGGAATCTGGAGCAGGAGGTCTGATCGGACGGCGGCTGAAGGTCGAGGAAGAACAGGTGGCCGGCGAAGTTCGCCGGCCCAGTACGTGCGCTCCTGACCTCCCCTGCTGCGCCTGAAGATCGGAGAAGCTCCGCGATGACGTTCCGCAGCGGCTGGTAGTCTCCGATGACCCAGCCGAGCTCTGGAGAGCTCCGGCGAGGTCGGCGGAGAGGAAGCTCCTGGACCTGATGGTCCAAGCCCTCAGATGGGCTTGGATGTACCTGCAAAAACAACCAGGAGACTCGCGGGTCGAGGGCAAACTGCCTCGACCCGGTTAGGCGGGGTGAAGGTGATCGGAGAGACGAGATGGGCGAGCTCCGGCGAGGCGATGGACGGAGGAGCTCGATTCCCAGATCCTGTGCGATCTGGGTTGGGCGAAGGGGTGAAGAAGGTGCGGAGAAGTCTGGCGAAGATGATGGTCGGGTCGGAATGGCAGATGGGGTATCGGAGGTGGCTGGCGACGGCGGCGGAGCTACGCTAACAGTGAACTAAAAATCGAAAGCTACGCTATTCTACGGCCTAAGAGATCTACCTGGGTGGTCGGAGAGACTAGGGAAGAGCAGGGGGTGCTCCTGGTCGTAGCCTCAAGGGTCGTCTCGGCCCGAGGCTTGGTGCTCACGCTGGTGGCGGAGCAAATACGGCGAAGAACGCCGGATCAGTGGATTCGCCTCCTCGCCTCGCTGCAACAAGGGCGATCGCTTGCTGTCACTCTCGCGATGCCTCTGGAGTTCACTGGAAAGAAGGAGAAGGGCCAAAGATGAGGCGCGGAGGCGGCGGAGGTGAGAATATATAAAGCGGCAGGCCCGATTAGGGTTGGGAGGCGACGGCTATGGAAGGCGTGATTCGCACGGCGAAGGATCTGGCGAGGATGTCGGATGATTGGCGAAGGATCCGGGCACGGGGTTTGCGTGGACGACAGGCTGGAGGCGCGTGGAAAAATCGGCGAAGGCGGGGCGGCGCGCGTCGTCTCGAAAAGGAAAGAGTCCGCGGGGGAGTTGACCGGGGTCAACAATCCCCCGTGGACCAATCAGGAGCCGCCATTTGTTGAATTTTTTGTTTATTTATTTTAAGGTAGAAAATGGCCGAATTAAGGAAAACTTAAAACATGAAATATTTTTCTTTTATTTTTTTCTATTTTTTGGTGATTTTTAATTAATTTTTGGAAATAAAAATGAGGTATTTACATTATATAGGTATATATACAATATGGAGGCTTTTGATTTTTGATTTTTAATTATTATTTTTTGTACAATTTTATTCCTATTTTATATTTTATTTATTTATAGTATGAAATTAGGAATAAAAGGGTATTTTTATTTTATTTTTATTGTTTATATACAAGGGTGAAATAAATATATATGTACACTTATATACATGGCATGTGCACAATATATTTTTGTATTTTTAATTTTTGTTATTTTTATTTGATTTTTGTTTTAATTCTTTTTATTTATTTTATTTACAATATATACCATAGAATATTCACAAAAAGTTTTGAAAATAAATACATTTATTTATAGGGTTAAATAAATAAAGAATGATGGTCTATGCACATGGTGGAGGGATATTTTTGTATTTTTTTATTTTTTAGATTTTTATTTTGTTTTTAATAGTTTCTAAATATATACAAATATTTACAAGAATATTTTTGGTTGAGGAAAATATAATTTTATTTATTTACATAGATATATACACATGAGCTCCTATCTCCCTCTACTGTGGCTTTTATGCGGTCAGGCCCATGCTGAGCCCTCCCTTGGGTTAGGTTGCTCAATATTTATTCTAAATATTTCCCTCTTTTTCTTTTTGCTCTTTATTCTTTTATTTTTGCACAAAAACATGCTAATTATAGGTTTTTACACAATGCATGCTTTTGGTAATTATTTGTATTTACACATATCTACATGTATTTGCAAAGGTTTTTGTAGCTAAAATAGAAGAATAAAGAGTGATGAATGGGTATTCATCACCCCCCTATGCTTAACTTTGCTAGTCCCTTAGCAAACACTTATTTGAAAAAGAAGTGAAAAAGAAAAAGAAAAAGAAAAAGAGGATGTACATGGATCAAAGTTGAATTTTTAAACTTTCCTTCATTGAATTGAAATATGGAGCTCGATCAGATCTTTAGATTATTAATGTGTTGGAATCTTATTTGGACTTAAGCTTAAAACTCAACAGCCTCTAAGTTCCACCAATCTATGGACAAGACTCCTCAATAAACCAGATCAGAACAAGTCTACATACACAAACTCTAATGACCATGAATCTTTCCATGCGGTGTAAGTGATATGTGGCTCCCCACCTCAGAAGCAACAAAGAAACAACCTCCCTCAACCTGGTAACTCTAATGCCTCGGTCTAGCAACTCTTTCCTCGAGAAGCGGGGTATTCCCTTCTAAGTTCAAGTACAACCGGCTCAAGAAGAGGGGATAGAAGTATAGAGTTTTGGAAGCTCAGCCAGTGTAGCCAAGTCTCCCGCTGCAAGCTTCATGAGATGTGACATGAATACCATAAGCTTTTGCTTTATACTCCGGTGGGGTTATTAAATTTTCAATCCGACCCACCACTTTTTTGGAGTGCTTTTTGCATTTTTGCATTTTTTTTTCAAGGACTTCTGTACAACATATCTACATGGTGCAGCATATATAAGAAATTTTCCTCTTGAGCCAGTAGACTATCCCTCTTTTGAAGCTTTATTGCAACCCACGGCTTCTGTCTTTAGCCTTCATCACCACTAGACCAAGTTGAGGTGCACTTCCTTCACTATAAGAAGAAGAGAGGTTCCGCCTAGAAGTACTACCCTCATATGCTACCCCAAGCCAAAGGAAACTGCCTCCTCACCAACTCATCCGTGGAGAGCTATTGTCTCTAAGAGTCATGCGTGTGTTGTTAAGTGTTCTACTTAAGCTCATCAAGATGACATATGCTCATAGCCTAGTGGACTCAAAGAATTAAGTCCTTATGGACCTGAAAAGCCTTAAACCTAAATCCTATAAGGTTCCTCTTGAAGTTAAGTGGATTAAGATCTTATTCAAGCTCCATTTCTCAATTTAATTCCAGGCTTAATTTAAATGTCAACTCTCATCCAGGAAAAACTATATACATGTATGTACACAAGATGCTATTTACAAATATTTTACAATCATGCAAAATTTTTGAAAAATGTTTTGAAATCATGGATGATGATGATGCATGAAGTGCGAGTTTTGCAAAAAGATATTTACAAACATTTACAAGCATTTACAACACATTTTTGCAAACTTTTGATTTTTCAAAACATTTTGGAAAAATTTTGTACTATATACATAATTTTGATACAAACTTTACACAAAAGGTTTTTGAAATCATTTTTACAAAAATACTTTGTACACTAGCTATGTATGTGCAAGGATAAAAGAGGTTTATGTACATGAAAAAAATTTTAAATTTTTGTGATTTTTAGCCATTTTATTTATTAACACACTCACACAAAGTACGAGTTATGGCTAAAGTATATATGAAATATATACGCACCCCCCTATACTTAGCTCGAACGATGTCCTCAGAGTGATCAAGAGCGATGAAGAAGACATAACTCGTGCTTAGTAAAAGGAGGTGAAAAGGAATGGATAAGTACAGAAATGAATAAATGAATAGAATGAGAGGGACTCGGTGGTTTCCCCTATACTTAGGATTAACTAATCCTAAGTATAGCAAGCTGTACATGAAGGGAAATCCGAGTGAAGAAGATACAGAGTCTGCCCCCCCTATACTTAGGGTAAAATATCCCTAAGTATAGGCAGCAAAAACAGGAGCAGAAAGAATGAAAAGAATACTCGCAGGTCCGACAATCCCCCCTATACTTAGGGTAAAGTACACCCTAAGTATAGCATAATCACAGGATGAGAAAAGGGATGTGGGATTAAAGAATAGAATGATATGGACAACTGGATCTATACAGGCGGAGGAACAGTGAAAATCAGGCGTGAGATGCAAAAGATGTGAGTCAAGAGACTACATCTCACGCAAAATGAATAGTGGCAACAATAACGTCCCACGGCTCATGATCTAGAAATGGCTTGAGCCGCTGGCCGTTCACTCGAAAGGTACTCTCAGAAGATAACTCAGATATATCAATGCTACCGTTATCGTGTACCTTTCTGACCAAGTAAGGTCCCTTCCATTTGCTCTGTAGCTTCCCTAGGAATAATCGTAGCCTTGCATCAAACAGCCATACTCTCTGTCCAATCTCAAAATGCTTGTGGCTGATGTGAGAATCATGCCACTCCTTCACTTTTTCCTTATAATGTAGGCTGCTTGAGAAAGCTGCATCTCTCAGCTCCTCCAGGGCAGCTAGCTCTGCCCTCCTCTGGTCTCCTATACCATCTGGATCCATCAAGATATCTGTGACTGCCCAAAGTGACTTGTGCCTCAGCTCAACAGGTAAATGGCACGGCTTGCCATAAACGAGGCGAAAGGGAGATGTGCCCAATGGAGTCTTGAAAGACGTCCGATATGCCCACAAGACCGAGTCCAAAAGCTGTGACCAATTCTTTCGGTCAGGGCGGACGACTTTCTGCAAAATATTCTTGATCTCCCTATTCGACACCTCAGCTAGACCATTCGTCTGTGGATGGTAAGGTGTGGCAACACGATGATCTATGCTGAACTCGCTAGCAAGGGCCTTTACCTGGTCGTTGATGAAATGAGACCCCCCATCAGAAATCAGAACTCGTGGAACCCCGAACCGCATGATGATGTGCTTCCTCAAAAATCTGCAAACTGTCTTCGCATCAGCGGCTCGGGCGGGGATAGCCTCAACCCAACGACTAACATAATCTACGGCCAACAGAATGTACTCAAATCCCTGACTCTTAGGGAATGGACCCATGAAATCGATGCCCCATGCGTCAAAAACCTCACAGAAGTGAATGGGCTGCATCGGCATCATATCACGCTGTCCACAAGTGCCCATCCTCTGACAGTCAGTACACCTCTTCACGAAGTCATCAGAGTCCTTGAAGAGGGTAGGCCACCACATGCCGGATTGGAGCACTTTCTGTGCCGTTCTCCTCCCAGAATGATGTCCTCCTGCCTCAAGCTTGTGGCAGTAAGTGAGGACGCTATGGTGTTCCTCCTGAGGAATACACCGACGCCAGATGCTATCCCCTCCTTCGTGGTAAAGGACGGGATCCTCCCAGTGGTAGGACTTGGTCTTCGCAAGGAAGGTCTCAAGCCTCTGCTTGGGCCAATCTTGTGGGACTTTCCCTGCAACGAGAAAGTTCACAATATCGGCATACCACGGGAGTGAGGCGATAGCAAGGATCGCCTCATCTGGGAAGGTATCTCGAATAGGATCTATCTGCTCAGAATCCTCAGGCTGCTCTAATCGGGAAAGATGATCCGCCACCACATTCTTGACTCCAGGCTTATCCTTGATCTCAATGTCAAATTCCTGGAGTAGAAGGATCCATCTCGTCAGTCTGGCCTTGGCATCCTTCTTTTCCATGAGGTACCTGATGGCGGTGTGATCTGTAAACAAAGTCACTCTAGATCCAATGATATACGATCTGAACTTATCTAGGGCAAACACTACTGCTAGCATCTCCTTCTCTGTGACCGTATAATTCCGCTGGGCGGAATCCAATGTTCGGCTAGCGTAGTGAATAGCGAATGGAACTCCATCCCTCCTCTGTCCCAGCACTGCCCCTACGGCAAAATCGGAGGCGTCCGTCATGATCTCGAATGGGAGAGACCAATCGGGTGGCTGAAGGACAGGAGCCTCAATAACACACTGCTGGAGAGTCTCAAAGGACGAAAGACACTTGTCATCGACAAGGAACTCGGTGTCTTTCGTCAAGAGGTCAGTCAACGGTCGGGCAATCTTGCTGAAATCATGAATGAATCTCCTATAAAAACCAACGTGCCCCAGAAATGACCGTAGCTGCTTCAAATTGGACAGCGGTGCGAGTTTTCTAATGCCCCTGTTGGAGATGATGTGGCCAAGCACCGTCCCTTGAGTCACCATGAAGTGACTCTTCTCCCAAGACAGAACCAAGCGGGTAGCAATACATCGCTGGAGCACTCGGTCTAGGCAGTCAAGACAGGAATCGAATCCGTCGCCGTAAACCGAGAAGTCGTCCATGAAGACCTCCAAACACTCCCCTACCATGTCCGAAAAGATCGACAGCATGCATCTCTGAAAAGTCGCAGGGGCGTTGCACAGCCCAAATGGCATGCGTCGAAAGGCGTATGTACCGAAGGGACAGGTAAAGGTGGTCTTCTCCTGATCCTCAGGAGCGATGGCCACCTGATTGTAGCCCGAGTACCCATCCAGGAAGCAATAGTGGCTCTTCCCTGCCAGTCTCTCTATGATCTGATCAATAAAAGGCAGGGGGAAATGGTCCTTCTTGGTGGCCTGGTTGAGTCTCCTGTAGTCAACACAGACCCGCCAAGAGGTGGGTACTCGTGTAGCAATCTCCTCTCCTGACTCACTGATCACAGTCGTGATGCCCGTCTTCTTGGGCACCACATGCAAGGGGCTAACCCACTTGGAGTCGGAAATGGGATAAATAAAATCTGCGCTCCACCATTTTGATATTTCCTTCATGACAACCTCTCTTAGGTTGGGGTTCAGTCGCCGCTGGAACTCACGCGACGGCTTTGCCCCTTCCTCGAGATAGATATGGTGGGAGCACAACGAGGGACTAATCCCATGGAGATCTGCTACGCTCCATCCAATTGCCTTGCGGTTCTTTTCAAGAACCTCCATCAGACGGGATTCTTGTTCTCCAGTCAGATCGGCAGAGATGATGATTGGGTACATCTCAGACTCTCCCGCAAGGAATCGATACTTCAGCGAAGTAGGGAGCGGCTTTAGCTCTGGACAGCTGGGTGCTGGCAAATCTGGCTTCTGAAGAAGATGTGTGTATGCTGACAATTCTGCCAAATCTGCCTGGGAAAATGATAAAGGACTCTCACAAACTGGATCTGGAGAAGGCGGGTCCTCTGCATTGTCTCTGATCTGCTCTGCCTCTACCTCATCCTCATCTGTAGGCTCAGGTGGATCCAGGTCTGGCATCTGATCATCACAATCTGCCCAATCAGATTCTGAATCCGAGGGATCTGTATCAACTGCGGTGGCATCAGTACCACCGTCACTGAAAATCGTGTCGCGATCACGGTCCGACTCTGCCGACTCAATAGTATCCTGAACCAGGGCTGTGCTCTCCAGACTCTCCTCTGCTATCATCTCGGCATCAGCTGTATCTGAATATGAGAGGATGGTCTGTGCTACAGGATCTGCCCAAGCTGCCTCATCATCTGTGATCACAAAATCGCAGTCCTGGTGGATGTCTGGCTCTGCGTCTGTCAGCTGCTCTGAATCTGTACTCGCATTGGAGCGGGATCTATCTCTAGCTCTGTGGTCCTTAACCGTCTCTATTTGTATGCTCTCGCCCTGGATGCGAAAGAATACCTTCCCACTGTCATGGTCAGTTACCGCTTTGGCTGTGGCCAAGAACGGGCGACCGAGGATGATGGGGGAATCGGTCAACGAGTCAGGGGTCTCCATGTCCAGCACTACGAAGTCCACAGGGAATTGCAAACCCTGAATCGTGACGACAACGTCTCGCAACAACCCCTTTGGCCTCTTGACAGACCGATCAGCAAACTGAAGGTATGTCCTGCTCTGTCTAAGAGTGCCCAACTCTAAGTGGTCGAGAAGGGTTGCCGGAAGAAGGTTGATCGACGATCCGCTATCTAATAGAGTACGGTCGAACCTCTGCTCACTAATCTGACATCTGACATACGGGGCTCCTAAATCTGGCCTCTTGGTCGGCAGATGGTTCTTGATCGCGTAACACGTGGCTTTTGTCAGCACATGAATCTCTGCGGTGTTGTTCCTCTTCTTCCTCCTGACTGTGGTCCTGTCTCTCAAGGATCGCTGAAGAAGAGGGATGTGCTGCAAAGCCTCATGGAGGGTCAGCTGGATGTGAAATCGGTCTATCATGCTCTGGCTGAACTCCTCCTGCTCTCTCTTTTTTGGATCTTTTTCTCTTTTCTTCCCCTTCCTCAACTCAAGGGCTCTAGGAAAGGGGATCACAGGGTCCTTCTCAGATGAAGGACTAGGAATAGGCCTAGACGGTTCGATGACCGGATCCTCACATGCATCATACACCACAGTGGGATCAGAAGAAACTAAACCTTTTCCTTTATTCAAAATAAAGTCCTGAGATACATTCATACGAGGAAAGACAACATTTCTATCAGAATGAAAATTGGTGGCCTTAGTACCACCTCTAGCTGGCTCTACAACTAGACGTCTTGCGGCTTCAGTACCGCGGGCTGGCTCGGCTCTGCTGGTGGCGTCAGTACCACCTCCTCGATATGGTGAAGCGGCGGCCTCAGTACCGCCGGTGGAATCAACATCCTTGGTGGCATCAGTACCACCGTCATCGTCTTGAGCGGCCTCAGTACCGCTCTCCTCCTCCTGTGGCGCCTCTGGAGTGTCCTCGTGACGAAGCTCAGATGAGGCGCCGCCGCCTGCTGGGGTCCTACCGCTCCTAAGTGTGACAAAATCAGCATCAAAAAGATCCGAAGATGTATCATCAAATAAGTCACTAGGAGTGGTAGGCTCAGTGTGAACTACCTGCTCAGACTTCCTCTTCAAGCTATTCGGATTAGGCTCGATCTGTGCAGGGATGGCGGCCTTCCCTCTCATCAGGTCCCGCATCTCCTGGCGGAACTCGTCCATCTCCCGTCTAAATGTAGCCTGCTGCTCTGTGAAGATGCGGGCTAGATCATCCAAGGCGGGGCTCTCATGGGAGCCCGACGGGTTGCCTCTCTGGTACTGAGGCTGCTGGACCTGGTGCTGCTGCGGCTGAGAGGGGTAAGAGGAAGGATGCTGCTGCTGGTGAGCCTGCTGCTCACATCTCCAATTCTGTCCCTGCTGCTGGTAGGGACGAGGTACGAAGGATGATGGCTGGTGTGATTGGTATGCTGGGGGCTGCTGGTGATCTCTCTGCTGGGAGTATTGCCCTCCCTGACCGGCTGGCTGCTGTTGGGACTGGTTACCCCCATTCCCCCACCTGAATCCGGGATGGTCTCGTCGGATTCCAGGTTGAGGACGGTCATACCAAATCCCGTTGATATCCATCAACGGTTCCTTATCGTAAGGGGCTGGTGGAAGTACTCCCAGAGGCTGATCCGGCTGATATACCACCATCTGTAATTCTGGAGATGGTGGTGGCTGGTAAGAGGGCTGCTGCTGCTGATACGGCTCCGCCTGTACAAGGTGAACTTGTCTAGGCTGCTGCAAGGAGCTGGAGCGCTGGGACGAGCTGCGGCTGCCGCCGGAATCACCTCGCGACTGAAGACGGGGCTGAGAAGCTGTCTGTGCCTCCTGAAGACACAAG
This sequence comes from Ottelia alismoides, assembly GCA_037367405.1. NCBI lineage: Eukaryota > Viridiplantae > Streptophyta > Magnoliopsida > Alismatales > Hydrocharitaceae > Ottelia > Ottelia alismoides. The sequence goes on along the minus strand of JAZKJV010011150.1, from coordinate 606,184 downwards.
AGATGGGTCTTCACGTCGCTCAGAGTTTGTGCCATCTGCTCCATCTGAGTTATGCCCTGGCACTGCTTCTTCTCGATTTTCCATGCGGTCCAACTTCTCGCTGATAATCCCCATGTCCGCAGCGGCCGACTCTGCCTGTGCGGCTGCAACTGTGGACGAACTGGATGGACCTGCATCAACCCGTGCTATCCGCTGGTACTGCACGGGTCCTGGCGGCTGAGATCTCTGTGTGTACAACCGAGTCTGGGACATCACCATGTAATTTTCGGCCATCTCCTCGTAGATGGCCCAGACTTGGTTGTGGTCCTTGGCAAAGTAGGACCCGCCGCAAGAAGCATTCACCAGACCCTGAAACTCTGGCGTCATCCCACTAAAGAAGCTCTGAACTAGGTTCGGCTTGGAAATGTCGTGGTGTGGGCATCTATCCAGAAGCTCTCTGAACCTCTCCCATGCCTCGTGAAACTGCTCGTTAGGGAGCATGGAGAAGTTGTTGATCAGGGCCCTCGCTGCATTCGTCCGCCCGAGTGGATAGTACTTGTTCAAGTACTCGGTGCGGAGCTGCTCCCAGGTGTAAACAAACTTCCCTAAATGCTTCAGCCAGGCGGCTGCTCTATCTGCCAGTGAAAAAGGGAAGGCCATCATCCGAATCGTATCCTGGTCCACATGACGGTCGTGGACAGTGCTGCAGATCATCAAAAACTCCTGGAGATGGAGGTGGGGCTCCTCAGTGGCAAGTCCGTGAAAATGAGGGAGCATCTGCAAGGTGTTCGGAGGGAACTTGAAATCCCCCACGATGGCAGGTACCACCACCCAATGGTGCATCAGTGTAGATCCGGGGTTGTGTAACTCCCGCATCGGTCTCAGTGGTCCCGCTGCGGCGGCGGCTGCCGTTGCGGCAGCCGCAGCTGCGGCTGCTGCCTCTGCATCAGCATCAGGAATGTCCCCAGGCTCGCTCTGATCTCTCTCTTCTCTGAGTCGCTCCAACTCCCTTCTCATCTCAATCATGAAAACTCCCTGATCGCGTAGCTGCTTCTGTACTGCTCTAATGATGCGATCAGGGTGGAGTTGATCGCTCCCTGGTCAGGGTGATGATCTGAACTGCCGGCTCCGGCCATAGTGACGTCTGCAAAATCAGATGAGCCCAACTCAGGTTCTGTCAAATCAATTCGTCTTTCCTCGGGCTCATGTCTCTCAGTAGTAAAAGAAAGGGGATCGAGGGAGAACAGGGTGGAATCGTACTCGGGCCCGGAGAGCTGGTCTCGACTCTCATGGGCCAACCTAGATGGTGAAGTAGACGCGCCTGAAAGCGGTGCAGCCAGAGGCTGCCTAAGAGATCGTCTACCCATCATCTTGATCTGGCGAGTAGGGCGGATGGGATCTGGAGAAACTATGATCGCAAAGCAAACCCCCGGTTCACCAACGCAACACAATGTAAAGACCGTGAAAGCTCGGTCAATTTATCTTGTCAATTTTATTGGGTGAACACACAAGATATCAGAGCGCTTACGTGACCTGTTAGGATAACCGATGCTACTCCAACCGACTGGCCCGCACGGAAGAGTCGGTAGTCAGCTAGAAATAGCACCGGAGGGCTCTACCTAGGGTGCGGGTCACTCTCTCGCGCATCCAAACCATACAAGGAGGGGGTTGCTCTCCCCAAGACAAATTTTTAATGTGAGTGTCTTTTAGGGTCAATAGTGTTATCCAGTCCCGATTTTTTTGTTTTTTTTCTTTTTAATTTTTTTAATTTTTCAAAATAAATACAAGCGGCCTAACGGATTTTCCGATTCTCCTGATGATTAAGCCAAAAACAGAGGGAGAAGACGAAAAAGCCGATGCGCGAAGAAATCAATGATGCATGCAGAGAAAGAAATGCGTACCTTGTCTCCAGCACTCTACATGCAAGTGATCCGCGCAGAATTTAAAGACAGAATTAAACTACCTAAATGGTGCAGCGAGGAAAAACCGAGTCCTAGATGAGCAAATTTCTATCGCAAGAACCGTCTAACCGATCACGATCCTCCAAGCCAAAGAGTCCGGTCTTGGCCCACCCCTCCTCTTCTCGACAGGTCGAGTTCAGGAGTAGCGCTTGCGGGGCAGGCTACGGCACGTAGGCCATGGAAGGTAATGAATCGGCTATTTTTATTAATGATTTTAGTAGGTCCAATTAACGATCTATAGGAACAGATAAGCAATTAAGTGTGGGGACCCTACTAATTACGGCACAAGCAAGAGAAATTCCTAAATCTAGGGGCTCGAGAAAAACCGCGTAAACACCGGAAAAGGCAGCTAGCTATCAAAACCGTAGAAAAAGCCGCGAAAATCCAAATGGGTCCCCCGAGCACACCGGTACTCGGCGAAACAGACCCGCTAAATTACAAGTGTCCACAGTTCAAAAGTCCTAACTTATTACAAAAATATTGTTCTCTCTCCCTCTCAAAAATAAAAATTCCTGCTCCTCTCTCTCTTCCTCCTGCGCGGGTCCTCTAAAAAGAAACTCCAAGTCGTCCAAGCAGTACCTCGCACAAAAATCCAAGAGAGAATGTCAGAAAACAATTATAATATAGAGAGAGGAAAAAAATAGAAAAATGACTACAAAGCCGTGCTCCCCGGCAACGGCGCCATTCTGATGGACGCGCCTGACAATAGGGTTAAGTATGTAAATAAAAATGGTCGTTGTGACCCAAATCACCAAGCGCGGTCAATCGAGCTCACCAAGCGCGGACAATAAAGCGTAGTCTCCGCCGACCTCGCCGGAGCTCTCCAGAGCTCGGCTGGGTCATCGGAGACTACCAGCCGCTACGGAACGTCATCGCGGAGCTTCTCCGATCTTCAGGCGCAGCAGGGGAGATCAGGAGCGCACGTACTGGGCCGGCGAACTTCGCCGGCCACCTGTTCTTCCTCGACCTTCAGCCGCCGTCCGATCAGACCTCCTGCTCCAGATTCCATCACGATCGTCCGTTCAGGAGCAGCAGCCACCGTTTGATCTGAGGAGGATTGATCTGGACCGCCCGATGCTCGAGGGTTAGCCACAGAGAGCCACCACCGTTCGATCCTCCACGTGGAGCAACCCCCGCCGGCGTCCCGTGCGGTTAAGAGAGGAATAAATAATATCAAAGTGTCGTCGTTCTCAACCACAGGAATCGGTCAACGAGAAAAATTTGTAAACCACTCAGAAAATTAAGAAATTCAATGTAAGCGGTCTTCGCTATTCTTTTTACCTGGTATAGCGACCAGGGTCGAACACAAGGAGCACGATTTAAAAACTAGGTAGTCAAATTTCAGAGTTAATTTTTTAGTGGTTTTTGGATTTTTAAAATGTTTTTGGATTTTTGATAAATGAAGAAAATAACAGAAAGTATAAACAAGCAAGCTCTGACAATTTATTTAATGCACAAAAAATCAAACAAAAATTCAAGAAAAATTGTTTTTATGTTTTTTAGGTTTTGAAGTGTTTTTGGTGAATTTTTGTGATTTTTCTGATGGGTATTTTATTTTCTAAAAATCAAATAGTGCGAAAAAGATAAGGTACTGTCCAGCAGGGCCCAAAACCCAAAGATAAAATATCTAAGGATCTCAAAGGGACCGGGAGGTAATTTTCCTGTATACTAGAGAAAACAAGGAAAATTTGAGCACCAAAATTATTGTTTTTTGGATTTTTAAATTATTTATTATGATTTTTATGAGTTTTGAGGTATTTTTAGATTTTTAAGGTTTTTACTCGATGAAAAATAGCCAAAATTGGCTAGAAAATCAAACAACACACAAAGAACAGTAACTAATTTTTATAGAATTTTTTGGGGGTGTTTTTATATTTTTTTTGTGAATTTTCAAGTGAAACAGTGCCAAAAATAGATGTTTTTGAATTTTTAAAAATAGCAAACAAGATCAAAAATGTCCTCAAAAATCTACAAAAATCCTACACCATGGCAGGAGCCATGTGTCAAATTTTCGTTGGATTTGGAGGTGATTTGATATTTTATTCAAAATCCAAAAGGGGGCACTGTGCACAGGGACCAAAGTGCAAATACCCAAAGTTCTGGGGGTCCTGGTGCAAAATACCCAAGAAATCACGCGCGTGGCGCGTGCTTGAGGCACTCAGGGACCTATATGTAAGAAAAACCAAGTCCTAGGACCTTTTGGTAACTCGTACCAAAAAGTCCAGGGACGGTTATGCAATTAACCCACTAAATCACGCACATGTGCAAATATAACACTCACAGGGGCATATATGCAATTACCAAAAAGGTTTCATTCAATAATAAACAACCAGAACTACAGGATTAATCTTGCAAATACGCCAAACATACACGTGACGAAGCACGTGGCTCACACAAACAGGGGCATAAATGCAAATAAACTAAAGTACGGGGTCCACTATGCAATTTACCCTACGTAAATAAAGTACGCTAAATAATTACAGGACTGAAGCATAAAGCAAAGACTAAGAGGGGGCCTAAGGTAATTTACCCCTTTATTAATGGAGCGGCTGGATGGATGCCACGTGGAGCATCTGACGGTGGCGAACGACGGGCGCTCCACAGCTGAGCTCTTCGGGCGAATCCGACGGCGGGGGTTGCTCCACGTGGAGGATCGAACGGTGGTGGCTCTCTGTGGCTAACCCTCGAGCATCGGGCGGTCCAGATCAATCCTCCTCAGATCAAACGGTGGCTGCTGCTCCTGAACGGACGATCGTGATGGAATCTGGAGCAGGAGGTCTGATCGGACGGCGGCTGAAGGTCGAGGAAGAACAGGTGGCCGGCGAAGTTCGCCGGCCCAGTACGTGCGCTCCTGACCTCCCTTGCTGCGCCTGAAGATCGGAGAAGCTCCGCGATGACGTTCCGCAGCGGCTAGTAGTCTCCGATGACCCAGCCGAGCTCTGGAGAGCGCCGGCGAGGTCGGCGGAGAGGAAGCTCCTGGACCTGATGGTCCAAGCCCTCAGATGGGCTTGGATGTACCTGCAAAAACAACCAGGAGACTCGCGGGTCGAGGGCAAACTGCCTCGACCCGGTTAGGCGGGGTGAAGGTGATCGGAGAGACGAGATGGGCGAGCTCCGGCGAGGCGATGGACGGAGGAGCTCGATTCCCAGATCCTGTGCGATCTGGGTTGGGCGAAGGGGTGAAGAAGGTGCGGAGAAGTCTGGCGAAGATGATGGTCGGGTCGGAATGGCAGATGGGGTATCGGAGGTGGCTGGCGACGGCGGCGGAGCTACGCTAACAGTGAACTAAAAATCGAAAGCTACGCTATTCTACGGCCTAAGAGATCTACCTGGGTGGTTGGAGAGACTGGGGAAGAGCAGGGGGTGCTCCTGGTCGTAGCCTCAAGGGTCGTCTCGGCCCGAGGCTTGGTGCTCACGCTGGTGGCGGAGCAAATACGGCGAAGAACGCCGGATCAGTGGATTCGCTTCCTCGCCTCGCTGCAACAAGGGCGATCGCTTGCTGTCACTCTCGCGATGCCTCTGGAGTTCACTGGAAAGAAGGAGAAGGGCCAAAGATGAGGCGCGGAGGCGGCGGAGGTGAGAATATATAAAGCGGCAGGCCCGATTAGGGTTGGGAGGCGACGGCTATGGAAGGCGTGATTCGCACGGCGAAGGATCTGGCGAGGATGTCGGATGATTGGCGAAGGATCCGGGCACGGGGTTTGCGTGGACGACAGGCTGGAGGCGCGTGGAAAAATCGGCGAAGGCGGGGCGGCGCGCGTCGTCTCGAAAAGGAAAGAGTCCGCGGGGGAGTTGACCGGGGTCAACAATCCCCCGTGGACCAATCAGGAGCCGCCATTTGTTGAATTTTTTGTTTATTTATTTTAAGGTAGAAAATGGCCGAATTAAGGAAAACTTAAAACATGAAATATTTTTCTTTTATTTTTTTCTATTTTTTGGTGATTTTTAATTATTTTTTGGAAATAAAAATGAGGTATTTACATTATATAGGTATATATACAATATGGAGGCTTTTGATTTTTGATTTTTAATTATTATTTTTTGTACAATTTTATTCCTATTTTATATTTTATTTATTTATAGTATGAAATTAGGAATAAAAGGGTATTTTTATTTTATTTTTATTGTTTATATACAAGGGTGAAATAAATATATATGTACACTTATATACATGGCATGTGCACAATATATTTTTGTATTTTTAATTTTTGTTATTTTTATTTGATTTTTGTTTTAATTCTTTTTATTTATTTTATTTACAATATATACCATAGAATATTCACAAAAAGTTTTGAAAATAAATACATTTATTTATAGGGTTAAATAAATAAAGAATGATGGTCTATGCACATGGTGGAGGGATATTTTTGTATTTTTTTATTTTTTAGATTTTTATTTTGTTTTTAATAGTTTCTAAATATATACAAATATTTACAAGAATATTTTTGGTTGAGGAAAATATAATTTTATTTATTTACATAGATATATACACATGAGCTCCTATCTCCCTCTACTGTGGCTTTTATGCGGTCAGGCCCATGCTGAGCCCTCCCTTGGGTTAGGTTGCTCAATATTTATTCTAAATATTTCCCTCTTTTTCTTTTTGCTCTTTATTCTTTTATTTTTGCACAAAAACATGCTAATTATAGGTTTTTACACAATGCATGCTTTTGGTAATTATTTGTATTTACACATATCTACATGTATTTGCAAAGGTTTTTGTAGCTAAAATAGAAGAATAAAGAGTGATGAATGGGTATTCATCACTTCCCACCTCACCGAGGAAGACCTTCGCCTCGATGAGAATATCTTGATTCATAAATCCTCTTCTAATCAAGAACACATTGCTGATTCAGGCCATATAGAAGACACAAGTAAAATGCCTCCAAAGAAGAAAGAAGAGGAAGAAGAGAACAATGAAGACCTAATGAAAATGATACTTGCCAGATTAGCTGCATCTGAGCAGCAACAAGCACTTCTCAGAGCTCAGTTAGGACAGTTGAATGTTGGGGTCCAACCACCAATGGATGCGGCGTATAACCCCAGACAATACCAAATTCGGAACTACTTGAGTCCGGCCGAGCCCGAGGTTGATTTTGAATTGAAGCCGCATTTTCTGAACCTGTTGCCACACTTTGATGGGAATGCTTATGAGGAACCATATGCATTCCTAAGGGACTTTGAGCTCATCTACGCTAACCTCAAACATCAAAATGTTAGCCAGGATTATATTAGGCTCAAAGCCCTTCCATTTGCCTTGGGTGGCAAAGCTGATTACTGGGTAAAGAATCTTGGGATCGCCGTCGCCACATATGCCCAGTTCAAGGACCTGTTTTTGAAGAAGTTCTACCCTTTGAGTAGAACTAACATGATGAGGACGTGCATTACGAGTTTTTCCCAATTACCCCATGAAGTTTTTTGTGATGCTTGGGAAAGATTCAAGGACATCTTGCAGAAGTGTCCCTGTCATGGACTAAATGATAACATCTTGGTCCAATCATTTTTCACTGGTCTCAACCCTGAGATGCAGGGTTTAGTGAGCGCTGCCTGTGGAGGCAGTTATACATCACGAGGAGCGGATACCGTCTGGAGGGTATTCGAGCAGATGGCTGAAACTAGCCGCTCACAGATGGCCAGCAGGGCCTATACACCATCCCCCAGTTCACTCTCACTTGGAGGGGGAAAATCAGTTGTAGTTGATCTCTCTCAGGATGTGATCCCTAGCATGGGAATCCTTGCTGACAAGCTTACTGTAGTAGAGAGGATCGACAGGAGGATTGATGAGTTAAACCGGAGCATCTCCAAGATCCCAAAACAAATGGAGGAGTTGACTGATAGGGTATCTAAGATAAAGATACCTGCCGTGACTGTACCCTCTACTCCCGTATACCGAGTTCACCATGTTCAGGAGCAGTTGGTGTCAGGGCAACCCCAGCCGTGGGAGCAGGACCAATCCTACACCCACTCTTTCCAGCAGCCACCTCCATTAGCAGAGACAGTCCAAGAGGAGCCTCCACCGGTTTGGGAGGTGAATGGAGTATGGTATACTCAGGACCCTGCCAGGCAGGGAAGTACGGGAGATCGACAGACCTACCAGCGTCCCCCGACCTTTCACAACACCACATTCACCTCCGCACCACCTCCTTCACAGCAGAGCCCTGGATTCCAGCCACCCCAGCAGCAGAGGCAGCAGTACCAGCAGCATGGCCGACAGGGCCATTACCAGGCAGGCCAGCAGGGTCTGCAACCCCGGCAGCAGCAGAGGCAGTACTCTGGCCAGCAGGGCCAGTCTTCCAGTTCTTCTTCCCAGTCTTATCCACTTCCTTCTTCGTCTAGTCCCGTGGATATACAGCAGCAGATACTCGACGAGCTACGTTCCTACAGGAACGAGATTCATGACTTACGGGTGGATGTCAACCGCCTATCCAGATGGCGAGACGAGCAGACTGCACCTTCTACCTCGATCCCAGCCCAAGTTCAGGCTAACCCCAATAGACTGAACCGATCTAGTTCTCAGCAGCATTTTAGTCAGGTATACTATTCAGCATCTCCTAGATCTGAACATGAGATTCTTTCGTGTGACGAGGCTAACCACATGTCACTCAGGAGCGGAAGGACCGTGACCGTACCTAACAGGGTGATGGATACGAGGAGGGGCATCTCTGGAGCTCTACCTGAGGAGTCTTCAGAGGACGAGGAGGAGAGGCATCATATTTCGGAGCCCCATCAGCACCATTCGAGGATTTCCACTCAGGGAGCCGAGAGAAGAAGGAGATCACGTATGCAGCATCGGCAGCATGGATACACTTCTGGGTCTACGGAGGACCTTGCATCTCCGGTTGTGGCTGATACCATTCCAGCTTCTATTCCACAACCTATAGTAGATAGTTTTGATTTCGATCCCATGTTGCATCAAAAAGATTCATGTATGAAGAACTCTGTTTCCGTTAATGCCAAGAATGATCTTTCAGTTCATGATTCAGACTCTTCATCTTCAGTTTCTCTAGCTTCAATCCCTTTCCCCCGTGCTCTTACGGCAGGAAAGCGCATCAAAAAGATTCAGAAAGATGACCCCGATATGGCATGGTTTTGTAAAGAAAATATCACAGTTAAGGTGCCATTTGATGAGTATGTGGCTGACCATCCTGCCTTCCAAAAATACCGTAAGGTGAGATGCACACCTACAAGGGTTAGCAGGAAGAAAGATAACCGAAATATAAAGACACATGTCTTATCAGTAGCCACAACCTATTGTCTCAAGAATCAGACTTTGCCAAGGAAAAAGAGAGACATGGGTGCTCACTATGTGGAGAGTCGTATTAACGACATTGCGTTTGCACGCACACTCCTAGATAACGGTTCTTCGATTAACTTACTTCCCTTAGCATTATATCAGAAATTGGAGTTGGGACCACTTCGCAAATCTAGAGCCTTACTCCAATTCGCTGATCGATCAGTGAAGAGACCTAAGGGAGAAGTGAAGAATGTAGTTATCTTGATTGAGGGGCAGAACTATCAGGTTGACTTCACAGTCTTGGACATGGAGACCCCCAATCATTGGAGAGAATCTCAGATCATTCTCGGGCGATCCTTCCTTAGACCGCAGGCGCAGCTTTCGATTATGGTACGGGAATGATGAAGTTCCGTTCTCCAGGCGGAGAAGTGAACCTTGAGATGAAGCAAACCAAGTGTCAGCGACCCAATTCAGAGAGTAGCACAGAGTACTCATCTTCAGAGGCAGACTGCAGTTTGATTAGCACAATTGGGATTTGGGGACAGAATCCTTCAGGACAGAGCGAGACCCTTTCATCTGGAAAGGGTATAGTGGATGATGCAGTTTGCCAGGTGTTGTCTGATCTTATGAGAGATGCATCTACCTATTCCCATGATGACACAAAGATCCATCTGGATCTGTCAGTTCCATCCCCTTCGGAACGATCATGGGATATAGATTATGAGTCGGACGCGGCTTTGGCCGAACTACCGCGTTTCTTTGGCGATCAGACGCCCTTTACTTCTGAGATGGTGGCGAGTACTACTCAGCTTAGTCCGCCTTCATGCAGCACGGAACCAGATTCAGATTCAGTTCAACCAGATCTGCTTGATGATACCACATTGCCAGAACTGAAATCACTACCTCCTACACTTAAGTATGCCTTTCTTGCGGACCCAAAGAGAGATATCCTGTCATCATTAGCTCAGAATTGATTTAGAACAGGAGTCTAGGTTGTTAGAGGTCTTAGAGAGGAACCGCAAAGCAATACGCTGGACAGTGTGGGATCTCGTGGGCATCAACCCCGCTCTCTGCTCGCACCACATTTTTACTGAGGATAATGTGAGACCTTCCCGTGAATTTCAGAGGAGACTTAACCCCAATCTACGGGAAGTAGTGAAGAAAGAAATTGAGAAATGGTGCAAAGCAGGGTTTATATACCCTATTTCTGACTCCAAGTTGGTGGCCCCACTCCATGTTGTCCTGAAGAAGTCGGGAATTCAGATGGTCACCAACGAGGAGGGGGTAGAATCGCGACACGAGTACCCACGTCGTGGCGTGTCTGTGTTGACTACAGGCGCTTGAATGCCGCGACCAAGAAAGATCACTTTCCCTTGCCTTTTATTGATCAGATCTTGGAGAGACTCGCAGGGAAAGTGTTCTTCTGTTTTCTTGATGGGTACTCAGGCTACAACCAGGTGGCCATAGCCCTTGAGGACCAAGAAAAGACCACATTCACATGTCCATTCGGCACTTATGCCTTCAGGCGCATGCCATTCGGGCTCTGCAATGCCCCGGGCACATTTCAGCGGTGCATGATAGCCATATTTGCCGAGATGGTGGGAGATTTCCTGGAAGTATTCATGGATGACTTCTCGGTTCATGGTGATTCTTTTGATACATGTTTAGCGCACTTGGACCGAGTCCTCACGAGGTGTAGAGAGGTGAATCTGGTACTCTCCTGGGAGAAGAGTCACTTTATGGTGACGGAGGGTATCGTATTGGGGCATGTCATCTCCAAAAGGGGAATGGGGGTTGATCCTGCCAAGGTGGAGGTGATCAAGAAACTCGATCCGCCTACTAACGTGAAGTCAGTGCGGTCATTCTTAGGGCATGTTGGATTCTATAGAAGATTCATTCAGGATTTTTCAAAGATCGCCCGCCCACTGACTGAGCTCTTAGGGAAAGACACAGAGTTCATTGTAGATCACAGGTGTCTGGAGGCCTTTGAGCTCTTGAAGAGGAAGATTTGTGCCTCGCCTATCCTACAAGCTCTTGACTGGTCTCTCCCCTTTGAGATCATGACCGATGCTTCAGATTTTGCTATAGGAGCTGTGTTAGGACAACGGCGAGAGGGGATTCCGTTTGCGATTCATTACGCGAGCAAAGTATTAGATCCTACACATAAGAATTATACAGTGACTGAAAAGGAAATGCTCGCGGTGGTATGGGCCCTCGAGAAGTTCAGATCATATATTTTGGGCTCTAAGGTGACAATGTATACAGATCACACAACCATTCGATATTTAATGGAAAAGAAGGACGCGAAGGCGCGTCTTCTTAGGTGGATTTTACTCCTCCAGGAATTTGATTTGGAGATAAAGGATAAACCTGAAGTGAAGAATGTTGTGACTGATCACCTTTCTCGGATTGAACTTAAGGATTCTCCTGATTTTGTGCGGATTAGAGAGACCTTCCCAGATGAGTCAATTTGTGTTATTGACTCACTCCCGTGGTATGCCAACATGGTGAACTATCTTGTCTCCAAGCAGGTTCCCTATGGTTGGACTAGGAGCAGTATTGACCGATTGAAGTTGGATTCGAGGAGATACCACTGGGACGATCCTTTCCTTTTCTTTGAAGGACCGGATTGTGTTTGGAGAAGGTGTATTCCTCAGGAGGAATACCAGAGTGTCCTCACATATTGTCATTCACTTGAGGCTGGAGGACACCATTCGGGAAAGAGAACCGCTCACAAAGTACTTCAATGTGGATTGTATTGGCCGACCTTGTTTAGAGATGCTATTGATTTTGTACGGCCGTGCCCTATCTGTCAAAAGATGGGAGGGACAGTTGGATAGAGAGATGAGATGCCCATGCAACCGATGATTATTTGTGATGTTTTTGATGCATGGGGCATAGATTTTATGGGTCCCTTTCCCAACAGCCAAGGACATGAGTACGTATTGTCGGCGGTTGACTATTTATCCAGGTGGGTGGAGGCTATCCCAACCCGAACCGCAGACAACAAGACTGTCTGTAAGTTTGTGAGAGATCATATTATTGCTAGGTTCGGGGTGCCAAAAGTTTTGATATCTGATGGGGGTAGCCATTTTGTGAACCGAGATATGAGATCTTTAGCTAAGGACTATAGATTTGAGCATAGAGATACTAGTCCTTACCACCCACAGTCCAACGGCATGGCAGAGGTTTCAAACAGAGAGGTGAAGAGTATTTTGCAGAAATTGGTTCGTCCCGATAGGAAGAACTGGTCTCAGCTCTTAGATCAAGTTCTATGGGCCTAGAGGACAGCCTACAAGACACCATTGGGTACTTCACCATTTAGAATGATCTATGGCAAGCCATGCCATTTGCCCGCAAAATTGATTCATAAATCCGAATGGGCAATTAAGAAGATTAACTGGAGTTGTCACCTAGGGAAGCTTTGTCGAGACTTGAACTTGAACGAGCTCGTGGAAATCCGAAACAGGGCATTTGACAACAGTTTGATTTATAAGGACAAAGTAAAGAGATGGCATGATCAGCACATTAGGTGCAAAGACTTTGTCCCTGGACAAAAGGTATGGTTGTTCAATGCCAGGTTGAAGATGTTCCATGGGAAGCTCAAATCTAAATGGACGGGTCCCTTTGTTGTTAAGAAAGTGCACGAGAATGGAAGTGTAGAGATAGCTGATCTCACAGATGGTGCACAGTCTCATGTGGTAAATGGACAACTGTTGAAGCATTTTGTTGATTCAAAAGAGCAATTAGTCCAAGTCGAGGTCATCAACTTCATACAGAGTGAGCACAGAGCAAATACACCTTATTACTCTTCATGAAGATGCAGCATCAAGATTCAACATCTTAGAAGATTCAATCACTCTTGTACATTCTCCATTCCTTGTATATTCTTCAGATCACATCGGTTCTTACACTTACTCTTGTCATATACTTAGGCTTACCAAAGCCTAAGTATAGGGGGGACCGATGCACGCCATGTGTATATACTCATCATTTCTCCTCTTGACCTTGTCCGCCCCATTTTTGCTCTTCTTCTACACTTAGGTTGACCAGAGCCTAAGTATAGGGGGCGGATCGACTTCTATACTTTTTTATTATTTTAGCTTTCCTACGCTTAGTACGAGCTATGTCTTTTTGTCACCTAGTGCCATGAGGACATAGCACAAGCTAAGTATAGGGGGCGTGTATATATTACATATATACTTTACCCATACCTCGTACTTTCACGTATTTTTGTATATTATACAATAATTATGTGGTGGGTTAAAAAAACAACAATAAACAAAACAAAAAAAATTCCCCTAAAAAACTCTTTGTCCTTATTTGTTAAGAAAAAAACTTTTCAAAAAAAATTCTCTTTTATAAAAAAAAACTTTTTTCAAAAAAAAAGTCTTTTCTTATTTACCTATCTTTTTCAAAAAAAACTCTTGAAAAAAAAGCAAAACTTTCTAATAAAAAAATTCTTTGCCTTTGTTTGTCAAAAAAAACTTTTTGTAAAACTTAAAAAAAATCATAAAAAACAAAAAACAAAAAAACTAACTAATAAGTTGGTTTAACCCCTGACACCTTCACTTTCACACAAGACTAGTGATGTTCAAGAACAGTTGGTTTATGAGCTCTTGAGATTTTGAGTTAACCAGCCTTAGTCATTAGGGTCTTGGACTTAATTATTCACATTTCCCTTGTTTGAAAGATTTGTGTGCTATATTGCATGCTTAGTCTCTACCTTAAGAATATGATCAGCACCTCACATACACGACTGCAGTTATGATGAGATGAGTTGAAATTTCACTTGAGGAACTGGGATGGGGGATTTGAGTTTGGACTTGATTTAATGATGCTCGAGGATGGGATAAAATCAATGAAGGCTTCATGAAACCTGAGTGTCAGCATCTTTAGCCAGTATGAGAACATGGTTCTTGTACTATCTCTTGACATTTACCTATGTGCCAGGGTGTGATAAAATAAAAAATTGTTGATCAGTGTGCGCCAACTCTTGGTAAAAGCAGTGGAGCTATCCAAAAATACTACAAATCAATGAAATGTCAAAGAAAAGCTCTCATTCCATACAAAGTCAAATATCAAAGAGCTTCCACCAAAAGCGAGCGCTCCCAACCATTTCAAAAGTGTCCACTTGGACCACCGCTATTAGGACCAGGAGTCGGGCTTGCACCAAAAAAGGGCTCTGCATCGTAAATGCTACAAGTCTGGGTGTAGAAGGTATAATAGATACTCAAAAAAGACACACCCCGGTGTACTCCCAGGAAAACAAGTGCAGACGGCTCCAACTTCTCTTGACGGACGCACTGATCAACACCAAAAAAATGCGTTGAGTAATAAGGCACTCGAGAGTATCCTTGTTCCAATGAAAGGGAGAGAAGAAATGACACAATCCTATGCCCTCCATCAACTGGCCTTCCATCTTCACTTTTAAGTCTGACAACTAAAGAGACGGTGGATTGGATGCTAGAAATGATTTATTCCCTAGTGCTGAGGATCGGGTCCTTAGGAGAATCTCTTAGACTGGAATCTTGGGTGACGTTGTGACTCTACTCTTGTAACTGCGGTCAACACTTAAAGTCATATCCCTACTATATATGTATACAAAGAGAGTCTGATGATTAGGGAAATTGGATACCTTTTGACTAGAGCTTGGTTCAACTTAAAATTTTAGGATCTCTAAAATCGAGAGTTCTTGAACGGATCAGGACTTGTATTCACATGCACAGTCAGGGGTTAATCCAACTTATTCATTCTTTATTTGCTCGAGGACTAGCAAAGTTTAAGTATAGGGGGGTGATGAATCCACGATTCATCATCTCAATATCTTGATCTTAGCAAAATCCCCGAGTAAAAGCTCATAAAAATGTACATAAATTCATTAAATTAACAAAATATCTCTTGTAAATAAAACACACTAATTATTGTATATTAGATTGTACAAAATAAATTACACATAAAAAGCCGCAAAAATAAAGGAGTCTTATACATGTAAATAGCCCAAAACTTCATGTATTTTTAATAATTTCATATTAACTCCTTTTTGGCTAATTCTTTCTCCAACATGTTCATATCAATGTATATAAAAATACAAAAATACAAAACAAATTAAATGTCAAATAAATGCTCCTAGATCCCAATGGGAAAAAGCCGTAAAGACCAACTTTCAAGCTAAATTCCCGCTCCGTATGAACTCCAAATTCACCAAACTCACTTTTAAAGTTCAAGTTAGAAAATTATCTATCCAACGGAAGTGGTTTCCTTAAAATCGGAGCTCATTTGCAAAAGTTGGGTTTTGGGACCTAGATGTACATTGTACATTATGTATATATTCATACTTTCTTCATTTTTTATTGTATCTTTCTTAATTATTAAAAATACAAAAAAACATACTTGTGTTGTATTTTAATTGTAGTAGTTTATTGTATTTTTCCGTTGTAAATATCTCTTATTAAAAAGACAAAAAAATTACATATTAGAAAAGTAAAAAAATGTGTGTACATGTTGTTTGTCTTCCCTTGTAAATTCTCCACTATTTCTCTTCTCTTTTTATTTTATTGTATTTAAAGTAGCCAACTTTATTTATTTATTTATTTATTATTTAATTTCCATTCTCTACAGTAACCACCAATTCAACTCCATTATTCCACCATCTTTCCCAACTTCCCATTCAACTCCATTAATAAATCAACCTCCCATTCAACTCCACCACTTTAATAACCTCTCATTCCATTCTTTTATATACCTCTCATTCTCCTCATTTTTTCCTTTGATCCATCTTTATGTGAGGAGAGCCTAGTTCCCAGAGTTGAATCGGTGACAGCGACGCAACCGCGGTCGAGCGACGACGACCCTCTCTCCGGTGAGATCCGTTGGTTTTTTGGCCAACATCGCAGTCCGCAACTGCGCGCTGCTCGAGCTCATCGCTCGCCGACGATTTGAGCGAAGACCGTGCTTTCGTGAGCACTCCATAGGCGACGACATTCATCGTAGGTAATTTCATTCTCATTTTATCATCGTGTAATTTTTGTTTTTATCACATCATATAACCATCTACATGTCCCCATTTATTTAGTTCATGTCATCTTCTCACTGTCATTCCCCCCTTTCCTTTTTGTGTACATATTTCCTGTCTAAAGAAAATTAAAAAAAAAGAAAAAAAATTAAAACAAAAAAAATTTCATTTTAATCGAAACAGTAAAAAAAGAAAAAAAAATATAAAAAAAGGTAACGGAGGGGAGGGGGAAGCAACTCTAGCGCCGCCACCCCCCACCCCTTCTCCTCCTGCCACCGACGCTCGCCGGCCGCGTGCACCTGTGCCGCCCTCCGCGCGGCCGCGAACCGCGCCGCCCGACGGTGTCCACCAACCGCGCGACCACCCGCGCTCCTCCACCTCTCCCACCGCTGTGCTCCTCCTCTTCGCCGCAGCTCGCCGCCGCCCAGCGACCCCGTGCCGCCCTCCACAGCCACCCGCAGGTGGCCACCATCTCCTCGCCGCCGACCCCGCAGCTCACCGCCCCCCCCCCCTCGCGATTGCGGGCGGCCGCGCCCACAGCCTCTGCGCGCCGCCGGCCGTCCTCGTCCCTCCTCACGTCGCGCTAGCGGCAGCGACGCCATCCATCCAGTTGGGTTCTTCCATCACCTGCGTACAATCCAGGAAGAAGAAGGTCCTCTTTCCATTTTTTATTTTATTTGTAAAAATTGCATATTTTATTTCCCATGTTTCTGTAATTGCAATTCCGTCCATGTACATAAGTTGCTTGGTATTTTTGATTTCTGTAATTGCCAGGATATTCCTGTGTTTGTACTTTAATTTGGACCTCATTTATGCATCGTTTTATTCAATGAAAAATGGTTTGATGTTGAGCAACTAATTCTCTACCTTTTAGATATTTATTTGTATTTTTGTGAGTCATGGGTAATTAATTAAAAATGGTTAACTGAAATTCTGTGTATTTTACCCAATCTGGACTCTTAAATTTATATCTCACAAACCGTTGCTCTAAAAATTCCATAAAAATTGTATATGATGCCTTGATATGTGATGAACTTACTTTTCAAATTTCATCTAAAATGGAGATATATTGTGCCTAAAATAATTTGTAGAGTGAATTTAGTATTTGATTTTTAATTAAATCCACGTATATCCTTTTTGCGAAATTTCACTCTACTGGATTGCTCATCTAAATATCTTTCTGAGATAATTCGCACTCTGATTAATTTGACAATATGGATTTATTAGAAATTATTTACTCACTATCACTCTATTTTCACTAAAAAATCCAGAAAAATTTATAACTTGTCAAAAAATTCCAAAAAAAATTATTGTAAATCCCTTGCATCGTGTTTTAATTCCAGTAATTTTTTCATAATTTTTACTTACTGTTTGTGTGATAAATTACGAAAAAACCCATAAAAAGTGTGCATTTTTATTTATTACATTGTAACCCATAAAATTCCAAAAAAAAGTACCTTGCATTCATCTCTGGATTAGGACTCTAAGAAAAATATAATTTGGTTAAATTGGACTAATTTGACATTAAAATTAATTTGGCCTTGTTGTGTGTTTTCTCAGTGTTGTAATTCACTTGCATTTGCATTCTATTTGCATAAAAAATATAAAAAACCGTATTTGAAATCTAGACCTAAGTTTTCAAATTAAACCCAAGTTGTTCCTTTGCCTCCCTGAGTTCGACCCCGGACTTGCCCGGGATATAAATTAAAGCCGAGACACTCTTCACGGAGATCTTCTCTCGGTTCTGACCGAATCGCTAAGTACACGTATTACAACGTGACCAAATTAAATATCGTATTTAGCGACTCGTCAGTTGCAGGGTTCCTTCTTTCTTACTTCGAGCAAGGATCAATGATCCCTTTGACATCTTGCACGAATCAGAATCGAATGATATCACCACGTCGCTTTCTGATAGTTGTCCAACAGATATCAGATTTCTTATTAGACATGTTACATGTCTAACATTATTCAATCTCAAGAAGCTACCATTGGGTTGGTATATGTCAATATCTCCCTTTCCAATTATGTTGCATCATTCATCATCTCCTAGATATACCTTTCCAAAATCACCATTTACATAATTTTGGACGATATCCCATTGTGGAGTGGTATGAAATGAAGCATATGAGTCCACAATCCAGGACTCATTTCGAGCATCTGCAACACATATTAAGGCATCGATATCCTCATCATCAGTAACATTTACAGTGTTCTTACCTTTGTCATTTTCTCTTTTCTGTTTTCTTTGGGCCTTGCTTTTGTCTTGTAATGTCCCTTTTTATTGCAGTTCCAACAGACCACATATTTCAAATCTCTCAATTTGGATCTTCCTCTTACTGAATTTTCCCTGAAATGTTTTTGTTCATGTAGCTCTTCCTGCTTCTTCCATTTGTATTCAAGGCAAACCCTGACGAGTGTTCTTCTCCAGATGTCTTCCGCCATGTTTATTCTTCAAAAAAAAGACCAGCAACATCCTCCAACTTCAACTTTGCAGAACTAGAGGAGTTGCTAACCACTACAACTAAAGCATTCCAATTGTCAGGTAAACGAGAAAGAAGTAGAAGAGCTTTAAACTCACCATCAAACACAATCTTCAGACTCCAACTGATTGATGATACTGTTCAGATAATTCAAGTGTAAAGCCACTACAGAGTTCTTACTCATCTTTAAATTGAAAAGATTATTCATTAAATATACCTTATTTTATGTGGATGGCTTCTCATATATCTATTCAAGAGCTTTGAAAAGATTCATTGTCATCGTCTCCTTTGCGATATTTGAAGCCACCGATGGAGCAAGGCTGATACTTACCGTTTGAAAAACCACATCTGGTCACTTCTTCCTCTGAACATGTAAAAGAGACAGAAAAGAGATTTTGGGTCGTTGTATCGACCAGGTGAGTTTTAGCAGAGAAGATTAATTTTTGGTTAATCTTCTTTTTTTATTTATACTCCTAAACTTAAGTGCATAGCGGTTAAGCACGGGAGTGTCGAACTCAGGGAGGTAAACTGTTGGAAACTAGGGTTAACCATAGATAATCTAAGGTAAAAGGGTTCCTAATTTTTATTTCGATTTTAGGGAATTTTCTTGATTTTTATTAAAATTCATATTATTTTTGTGAATTTTAAGATTTTTTTAATTAATTTAAGAAAATAATTTTGTAATTTAATTTGGTTTTTCTTTTATTATTTTTATGTTTATTTTTATTTTCTATTTTTAGGTATTTTAGGAGGGTTTTTTAATATTTTCGTGGATTGTGTGTTATTTTTGAAGATAAAAATGGATTTTTATTGAAAATTGTGATTAATTATGATTTTTAAGATTGAAAATAATGTAGAACTATTTTTATTTTATTTTACAGGAAAATGGATGAAATTATCTTCAAAACGATACGTTGTGCATTTTTAGGTAATTTTTATTTAGTTTATGATTTTTACAAGATTTGTTTATTTTATATTTTTTATTGGTTTTTATATTTAATTTTAATTTTATTTTTGGATTATTATACAAAATATCGTAAAGTATATTATAGATAATCTTTATATTATTTTTAGAAGTGTTCTTATATATTTTTAAGTAGTTTTGAAGTTTATTATATATTTTTGTTATTCTGAAGATTTATTGAAAACAGAAAAAAATTATTTTTCAAAATATCGTTTAATATTGTATATAGTGTGATACTAGTATTTTTATGTATTGTTATTATATTTTTTACATTTTATATATTATTTATTATGTGTATGATATCTATAATGTAGATATATATTTTATTTTTAATAAGGGGGTACGTGTGTAATGTGTGAAAACTGGAGGGCTATTCGTGCAAAAAGCCAAGAGATCGATCACGTGCTCAACTACGTGGTTTAGCTGTAGGAGGATATGCTCGCAATATCGAAAATTGTCAAGGGGGTGTTTTGAAAAATGGCCCAAAATTATTAGCTCCTCACGTGTGGTGCATGTGAGGTTCTTAAGCAGCGGGGTGGCGTTACACGGCTTGATTTGTTGAGGACGCATGGATGGGGTGGCAGTTCTACGGTACGGCGCCTTCAGCTCGATGCGGGGGCATCATGGCAGTTCTCTGATAAATTATTAGGTACTGGAGGCTCTCATGCATATGGTTCACGCGGTTGATTTACCGGTAGCGGCTGAGCTCTCGAAGATGGTGTTGTGCTCCGATCGTATATTTCAAGCGAGTCTCTGCGACGGTGAAGGATTTGAATCCACTCTCACCAAGAGATTGCGGATGATCTTCGATCTCGGTGGTGGTTTGAATTCAGAGATGATTCGAATTGTCCAACTATTGTGTTCTGGAAAGTTAGATCTCCATATCGTGCAGGTGTCGAAGGTGCTCGTTTAATGATGAAATATACAGGCAATGCTCGACTTTGGATTGAAGAGTGGATGTACTTCTTCAATAAGTCTCCACTTGCAAGATCTCAACATGACTCGAGGTACATTACCTTGGCCAGATGTTAGGTACATAGGATATGTGAATGGAGAAGCGGTCATAAATGGAGGAATCGCTCCATAGCTCCGGTCACCGTGCGTGACCGGAGATGCATAGCTGTGGGAGATAGAACAGGAAGGCGTTGGGAAAATGAAGATTAAATAAGTGATCCGGAGTTGGGGTTTTGGTTGATATTTGTTAGGGAAAACAGAGGGGATGAGGGAAAGAGATGGAAGATGAAGAAGAGAAGAAGAAGAAGAACGAGAAGGAGGTAGAGAAACAAACCTGGAAAAATAGGAAGAAGGATGGAGTATGCGATGATGTCGTCAGTGGCCTGGAGCTCGGGTGAAGCTCTTGGGAATCGTGGCCTCAACCACCGACAACTCTGAGAAGTTTAATCACAGCAGAACTACACGACGGTGCAACACTCCGGCGATTAGATCTCATCGTTGCCCTCTCTCTCTCGCTCAACGAGGAAGGTGTGATGTCACCATGTTCTCTATCGGAGCTCACGGAGAGGATGGAAACAAAAAATGGCAGATCTCCATCTTGGAGGGGGGATTGGTCCCTTATATAGCCGAGGTAGGTGTGATCACCGGAGGTGGTGACGTGACGTAGAGACATTGGAGGAACGGTCGTCCAACAATCGGTCGCTGGAGTAGTTGATGAACGACGTGAAAGGTCAACAGTGTCGGTGAGGGAAGGAGGTAGAAGGAAACAGGGGTGATGAGGGAAGAAGATGAGGGGAAGGAAAAAAATTGTAAAATTAGAGAGAGAGCGGGGGGAAGAAAGAGAGAGAAATTAAGTAAATTAAATTACATTAAATGTGTAATAGTTATAATAAATTAATTTCATAATTAAAAATAATTAATAATTAATTATGGATAATAAATTACTTAAATCATTAATTACATATCTGCGTCCATCAACCCCAAGAGTTTCTAGCTTAGAGAGGTACCCAAACATTTTTAAGTACACGTTATCTAACAGAAGTCCATTTCTACATCTTGTAACGAATAAGTTCTTTCAGGATATTATAATGTTGTATGCGGTTTACATCACCGAACATTTCTCTCAGATTCATCATTATGTCATGGCAAGTGTTCACATCTATATATTACTTCTGAAGCACATTGGACAATGATCTGAAGCACGTTCTTGGAGCACTATAGTTCATCACCATATCTATGACATGGTGATTTCACGACGACGATCCGAGGTGCACAACAGAGGTGGAATCCAAAGATCTTGGATTTGGGACCAGTTGAATGAGGAATAGAGCTTAGATGAGGGAGATCTAACCAGATCAAGCTCGTTGGGGAAGACCCGCTTCCCAGTTCTCCAGGGCCCTTTAGAACCACACAATGAAGAATGACTTTCCAGTTTAGATCTCAACCATTGACTTTGCCCCAAAGTTCGATCGTTGATCAGATCATCTAGTGCAGATTGAGGTCATCCAAGCATGCTTCATCCACAACTATCAGACCCAAGCCGCAATGCATCATAGCCATCCAAGGCGCCATGTATTTATAGGGTATATTTGCGCATTCCCCTGTCTTTATTTTAATTTTCGAATAAGTCCATGTTTGGACACGTGTCGTTTTGTTTGTAATTGAACATTTGTACTTTTATCCTTCACATTTATTATAATTGCATATTAGTCATGCTTGAACTTTTGGGTTATTTGTATTACATAGTCTTTGGTTTTGAGTTAATGTTTGGACCTCGAAATTAAAATATTTGCATATTCATCCAGTTCAGCGAGGTGCACGTGCTCGTGCACGTGTTTTCTTGGGAAATTTACATAATTTAGCCTATTATTTTTTATTTGTTATTATTCAGTCTGCAAGCTTTAAATATTTGCATTTAGGTCCCTATGAATCTGCATTTATTTTGATTATTAAAAGTCAAATAAAAAAATCTCAAAACCCCTTTACATATTCCATAAAATTTCATATAAGTTTATGTTACATCCATCTTGCATCCATAAATCGTATTTTGCATTTTTATTATTTTTATTATTTACTAAATTAAAAAACCTTGAAAAACCTCATGTTTCCATTTAAAAATCAATAAAAAACAAAATTTACATAAACATTCTAAAAAAATTCTTGGCTTCTTTTGATTAATTCTTATTGCATGCAATTTTGGCATTTTAATTCTTCACCAAAATCATAAAAATCACAAAGCTCTTAAAAATGTTAAAAATCCATAGAAATTCAATTAAAATTCAAAAAAAAATCATAAAATGGCTTTTTGCAAAATATAAAAAATAATCTTTCATTATATATATATATATTTCATTTATTTTTAATCTTATTTGTTATTTTAAAAATTCAAAACATCCCTTTTATTTTTTATTTATTTGATTTCATGTTTTTGACTTATTTAGATGCTTTAAAAATTGTGAAAATTTCTGAAAAAAATAAAAAAAACATAAAAAATTATAAAAACCCAAAAATAATTTTAGTTTAATTTCTATTTATTTTTTATATAATTGAAAAATACAAAAATATTGGTTGAGAGTGTGCCTTTTTTTCTATGTATTCTATTGTAAAAATATTTTTACAAAATAAAAGGATTAAACAAATAAAAATCATAAAACTTAATAAAAAATTATAGAAATTAAAATTTCATAAAAAATACAAATCTCGAAAATACAAAAGCGAAGCATAGTGTTCATAAAGATTCCTTTATTCTTTTTTTTATTTTTTAATTGCATAGAGTAACCTTTGAGATTTTTTTAGCCTTACTAAGTTCGATCTTGTTAGTTATACGTGTACATTAAATATCAATTTTATTTTACTACATTTTCTTATTGATTTTTGCTGAGAATTGAATAATTTCTTGTTGAGAGATATTAGGGTCGCAAAGACACTACACATTAATTTCAATATTTAAAACCGATTTCCCTCTTAATAGTCGGGATTGTGTCCTCAATTTGCTAAAAAAAGCGAGCCTCGACTCGACCCAAGGCCCACAGAAAATCGATAGGCTCGGGTCAGGCTTTTTCCGGATTGGGTTTATTCGAGCTCAATGCTCCATCCCGATCCTAAACACCTGCAAAGAGGGTATATGCTCAAAGGAGCTTCTCTAGCATGCCTTATTAGCTGAAAGGAAAGTAAAATGGGCTGGATGGTCAACTTTGGCAATAGTGGTCGGAATTGAGTCGTGAATCCTAATCTACAATGGATCTGGGTGATAAGTGATGGTAGGAGGACGGAGAATAGATGGGCAGATGTGATCGGAGGGTCGGAAGCAATAATCAATGAATGGAGGGGCTCCGATTGAGCATATCAGAGCTAGATCTGGGATGATCGGTTTACCTTGCAGAATTGAAGACTGAATTAAAGCTAATTTAACCTAAAATGAACATACGGTTGAGTGAGGATGATCTTGGCCTCGATTCATGGTGTCAGGTGAAGAAGTTGGATGTCGATAGAGGATTCCGATGACGTAGGTGGATCTCAATCTCCCTCCAATCTGACGTGCTCCTTATTGTGGAGGACGATCAATGTCACCTCTTGACTCTCCATATCTCAATCTCGGGCAAATTTTTGAATGGAAGGTGGATCAGGATTGAAGGTTTGATCCGAAGGAGTTTAAATAGGTGTGGCTTCAAGCGAATTTTGAAATGCGGGAGTGCTTGAATAGAGGCATTATGCATGAATTTCTTATTCGGACATTAATGTTCTTTATTTGGGTTAAAAGATTGATGAGGAAATCAGGTTGAAAGGATCTACGAATCCAGCAACTTATTCGGGTTTTTGGGGAGATTGGAGAGTTTACACAGGTCTTCAAACCCAGGGTCCGACCAATGGGAATGGGCGACCCACGAAATGACAAAAGGAAAATGATAAAATAATGAAAATAAATAAAGAAAATTCAAAAATAAAACAGAAATGACTTTAAATTAAATTTTTTAATAAATTAATAAACTTAATTAAGGTGAATTTTAATAATTTAATAAATTAAATAATTAGGTGAAAATAAATATTTATCTTTATTCATAAGTATATATACCTATATATACAACACATGATTTTTTATTATAATATTTTTTTACAAATAATTATATATAGTTATATATACCTATATATACAACACATGATTTTTTAGTAAAATATTTTACAAATATTGTATGCGTTCCTAAGAAAAGAAATTTGTCAATTTCATTTCTCGAATTATCAAAGGGGCATGGAAAATATGAGTATGTGGTACATATACAATATGTATAACATTTTATTTTTTGTTATTTTGATTTTTGTGATTTTTATTTGTATTTTATATACATCAAATACACTATATACAAATATTTAACAATATAATATATGCTAAATTACAAGGAAATCAATATAATATTAAAAAGTATAGTGTATAATATAGGCATACAATATAATAACACTCCAAAAGCCACTTTTCACATCTTAACTCTGATTTTAATGAAATTATTTTCATTTTAAAGCGTATTTAATTTGTAACACAATGAAAGCGAGTTTGGCTTATTTTGATTTTTTGGGGAGAAGATATTGATCAGACAAGTTGAGCTTTGCGGTTTTTTCAAAGTGTTGTTATTTTCAAAAAAAATATAATGATTATTCTTGCAATTATTTTTAATAGTTACAACTTATTTTTATGCACAAGATCCAAGAAGAAAATATTTTTATTTGAGATGAATTTGATCATAAATAAAATAAAATAAGAACAATACATTACATGCAGTGATGAATGTAAATGACGAATACACATGGAGTTTATTTTTCCGTGTGCTTATCTCCTCCTACTTTATTCCTTATCGATTAGGTCAAAGCTTGACCTCATCTTATGGTCAGAGTTAGCTTGTATTTATTGCATATATACAATATTCTATTTTCTTTATTTTCCTTTTATTATTTATTTATTTATTTTAGGTTAAAAACAATGATAAAATATAAAATATATACATAAGAATGAGGATTTATAAAAATGAAGAATTTATCGATATCTACAAGTATTCTATAAGTAATTTAAGCTAAAATAAATGAATAAAGGCGATGAAATGATGATTCATCACCGCCTGCTTTTTGTAGAAAACATGATCACTTTAGTAGAATACGTCTACAATTTGTATTATAGCTGCACATTATAAATACAAAATTGTACACAAAACTGAATATTATAATACAAAAATTAAATTGTACATTATAATACAATTTGTTTATGTATTCTACAAAATCCATCGTATTTTTTTACAAAAGGGGTGACCTTCTTGAACTCAGAAAGGACTGGCCTTATTGGAAGAAAATCATATATATATATATATGACTTGATGGGGATGGCCCCAACGGGCTAACCCCACACCATTTTTCCGCATTTTTTGTTTTTTTAAATATCACCATGTATATTCATCTATATATCCCTCCAATATGTCGCTCGAATTTCGTCATATATGGTGACTCCTATCTCCTCCATCTAGAGTAGGTTGATTACAATAATGTTTAGACTGTTAAAATTACCTGTTCTAGATGGATGGCATATGAATCTCCGTTTCTGATAATGACTTGTTCTAGATGGAGGGCATAGGAGTCTCCATTTCTGACGATATTCGAGCGATATATTGAAAAGATATATACATGAATATACATGGTGATATTTTTCAAAAAAATAAAAAAATTTACAGAAAAATGACATGGGACAACCCTATTTTTTCCACAGACACACACATACACACAAGGAACACTTCCAATGAGGTAGACCTGCATTCGAGATGCTTGGAAAGCCTACCATCTCATCCGTTAGATCTCAATCTGACAGTTCTTTATCGAAAAAGGTATTTTAGTCAATGCATTTTCATTTTGAAATTGAATTTCATTTTGAATTTAAATTTTATTTAATCCCTTTATTTTACTATTTTAGCACATCTGATTTGGCATTTTTTATTGCTATTTACTCGATGATGTTTCTCTAAAGTGGTAGCATTTTCATGCTGTAGCATTTTTATGCTATGCATAATGACAAATTTCTTTGTAAAATACACATTGACGTTGTAAACTTGAATCACATTTTGTAAAATAAAATCATAGCTAGTAAAATATTTATTGTTGTAATTGTAATTTAGATAATTCTTTTGTAAAACTATGTGCTTATTTGTAATATTCGTTTGAAGATTTGCAAAAAATTAGATAGTTAATAATTCAACAATTATTAAGCGAAAAGAGAAAAACGTAAAAAAATTGAGGTTTTGTATACCAATGCTACATTTATAAAGTTTCATGGTCGATTGTAAAATTTATATGTGTGTTATGTAACAAAAATATATTGTTACAAATAGAAAGAAATAATATATGTAAAAAGATAATCTAAAATTACAAGAAACGGCCTGAGATTTGTAATAGAACATATGGGATTGTAAAAAAATGATCACAAATTGTAAAGAAAATGTTATGAGATTGTTAGAAATTGCCAAAAGAAATGATAAATAAAAAATAATCTCATATTGTAAAAATGATTTGAGATCTAAGAAATGATATGATATTGTAAAAAATACCAGAGATGTAAAGAAAGATATGAGATTGTTAGAAATTTAAAAAAGATATAATAAATGAAAAAAATCGAGATTGTAAAAATGATTTGGGATTTGTAAAAAAAGATATGGTATTGTAAAAAAATTGAAGATTGTAAAAACGATCACATATTGCAAAAACTGTCTGCGCTCTCCTTCACCAGCATTCCTCCTCCACTCGCACCCTCCACCCTTCTCCTCCTCCATGATCCACTTCCTCCACCTGCACCCTCCTCCATCAACACTGCTCCTCCACCTACATCCTTCTCCATCCGCACTCTCCCTCAACCTTCTCCTCTATGATCCACCTCCTCCAGGTGTAGCAACCGCCTCCATGCAAAGCTGCCTCCATTGCCTGCAAGAAAATAACATTGGAGAACCCATCTTTTTTTCTCCAGATCTGAAGGAAAAAGAAACTCCATACAACCACGGGAAGAAACCATCGTAGGTCCACAAAGTAGCACATCGTCAACCGCTATCGTAGAGAAGCACGTCCCATCTGCCACCCAATATTCTCCCTCCACTGTTAATGCATACCATCACCAACGTGCAAGAACCTCCTCCTCACGTGCTGCCATCGAGAGAGAGATGGAGAGAGATTATTGGGGAAATATTTGTTGCATTCTAAATATATAATTTACCAAAATGACCATAATGGATTTTTTCAATATTAACAAATATAGGTAATGAGACATTAATAATAGCCACCGGATTGATTACAGATGTATAAGATAGTTGACTTCCATGTCTCCTTATCTGAAGTTTTCCTTACATACATACATACATACATACATACTGCTCCGTCCCATTTTTCAGCTAACTTTTTTATTTTTTTGAAAACATTGTCATGTATTTTCATCACTATATCACTCTAATATGTCATTTTAATATCGTCAGGAATGCCCTCCATCCAGAACATGTAGATGTATAGAAATAGTCCCATTTTTCTTTCTCTATATATAAATTTTGGGTAAGTCGCCACAGTAGCAACCTTTTCCTCTAAATTTTTTCTAGACGTAACAGTACGTAAATTGCATTAATCTAAACCTTTGTGCAGTTTGCAATGTTAGTAGTATTCGGGTTAGGATCCTCTAAGTAATATTGCTTTTACCTAGAGTGGGTAAAGTGTGGTAGATGGATGCCAAATCACTCCAACTCCACGTGGCGAAAATCAAGCATACAAACCAACTTTTAAAACGACAATATTAAATGAGCCATACAACAACAAACTAACTTTTTGAGTTTTTAATGCTTTATTACCATCACTCAAATTATCAAACTAATTAAATTTATTAATAGCATTCTCCTCCCCTAATGATGCATTGACGCCTACCTTCAAGGATGTGTGATTATTTTTGAGTTTTTTTGATGATATGAATAATGTTATTTCTATTTTTAAGGATATAGGTACGGATAAAATTAATACTTTTTAGAAAATAAATACACAATATATAGTATGTGGCGTATGTTTTTATTTTGACGGATCTAAATGGGTAAAGATACATATTTATAGTTCTTTACAAATATGAGTCATTTCCATTTTTTAGGATATAGATACGGATATAGTTAAAAATTTTTGGATGAATATGGGTGTTCAAATTATCAAGTTTATGTGTATATTGTAGATACTTATATTTTTATTTGGCAATATTCAAATTTTCAAGCACTGATAGCAAGATATAAAGTTTGATTTCAATGCGAATGGAATAAGCAAAATGGCAGGTAATTAATTATCATCAGGAGAGAGTGCTATTTAGAACTTAGAAGTATATCATCTAAAATAAAAAAGGCAACGTTATCTCAATATCAACAAAAAAAATAAAAAATTGAATATAACTTGCAACAATAAAGTTTATTAATTTTGATTATTTGGGTAATTTGAGTGATGTATGAATTAAATTTAGCATTAAAAAGTTAGTTGGTTGGTGTATGACTCATTAAATACTGTGCTCTCAAAAGTTGGATTGTTGGCTTGATTTTCGCCACGTGGAGTTGGAGTGATTTGGCATCCATCTACTACACTTACCCACTCTAGGTAAAAGCAATATTACTTAGAGGATCCTAACCCGTAGTATTCCTCTTCCTCCAGATGGCACAGAAAGAAATGTCCATTACAACTTTGAGGGCCCGTTCGGTTCGGGAATAAGTAGGAATAAAGATGGGGAATAAGGGTCTATTCTTCGTTCGGCTGGAGGATAGGAATAAGGAGAATAAGGTGAAATAAAGGTAGGTAAGGTGAGATAAAGATATGAATAAGAGTGAAATAAGATGGAATGAAGAGGAATAAACGTACCATGGGAAACCGTGTCGAAAGGAGAATTACCCCTTACTACGGAGCCTATTCTCCAAAAGTGCAGAAGGGAAAAGAAAAGATATTGGCACTTTTGTAGCAGGTAAATTCCGGGATCGCTGAGGGCAGGTTGGTTAGGGAGAGGTGCAGCTAACGGTCATCATGCCGCTCCCGAAATTACGTACACACCCCTCCCTCCCTCCCGGGCATCACAGGTACTCCCGCTGCTCCCGCACGATACCATTACCGCCAATGCCAGGGGCATTTCCGACTAAGATGCGCGCTTTTCTTTCCTGCAAGCACCGACGAGGAGATCACGGGATCCTTAAACCCTTTGCCTCACTTTCCGCTCCTCCTTCCCTCCATTGTCTAGGGTTTTCTTCAACTTTCCTCCATCGTAGAAGGGGGAGGCGGATCTTCGCATGGTGATGGGTGGAGAGGGGAGGGGTGCTGGGACTCTCGTTCTTGGCGGTGGAAAGGAGGGATCTTGGTGGATGGGGAGGGCAGAGGTCGACACCTCCGCGCCTTTCGAGTCCGTGAAGGAGGCGGTGGACCGTTTTGGCGGGAGTGGCCGGTGGAGGCCGCAGTACAAGTCCCAGAGGTCCTGCGGTTCTGAGGTGAGGGCGGATATGTACAATGTTTTCTTGGCTTTTTTTTGCCTTTCGTGGTCTTGGCCTGTGTTTATTCACGAATTGAAAGCTTTGGTTTGATTTGTTTATATTTCTAATTCTTTTTTTAAATATGCGTTATTACGAGTGTCATGTATCTTTACTTATCCTGTTGAACTGGGCAGTAATCTCTTCTTCTGTTCTTGCAAATCTTCACCAACCATTTTACTGCATGCTCTCTCCGGAAAACGTTCTGTTCTTGTTTATGTGAGGCGTAGATTTGGCGTGAATGTTCAACTCTCGCCATCCAAGTTACAGATGACGGGGCGACTGTTTGAGGTGAGATGTGCACTCATTGAGCTGCAATTTACCTGTATATATTACAACTAGCATAGTTGGATCATTTTGCTTAGCTGAAGACACGACAAGTCCAGGATTCTGATTCAACCTCCTTAACGAGACGATTAGATAGGTGATTGGTGCATCACCATGGATGGTACATGAGACCACCTCATTGGATGCTGATGAGGGTTCTTTTTGTTGTTGCAGAATGATACTTATATTGAAAATTGATCATTTTGGTGGTAGACACACTGCTCAGCCACCGGGCCATTTGAGTAGTTTCTAAAGGTCTCCCTGCCCCTATGAGATATTACAATATTAGTTATGCCCCTCCTTTTTTGGGAATATCCGTTGTGCCCCCGATTTCTTATCATTTATCACTTGTGCTCCGCGGGTTAGTTGTCGTCCATCCCTAACGCAAATAGACGTAACTTTGGGGAAATAAGCGGAAATAAATTTAAAAATGATATAATGGTCTTTGTTGACCCTCGTCACCCTCACCCTCACCTTCACCCTCTCCCTCTTCCCTCCCCCATCCTCCTCCTCCTCCTCCTCTCCAGGCTGACCTCCTCCTCCCTCTCCTCATCCTCCTCCCCTTGTCGACCTCTTCCTAGGTCGACACTACTCCCCAGACTGACCTCATCCTCCTCCCCTTGTTGACGCCTCCTTTCTCCCCTTCTCCTCCTCCTCCCTAGACCGGCCCCCTCCTCCTCCCGTGGCCCTTCTCCTCCTCCTCCTCAGGTTGACCCCCTCCTCCCTCCCTAGGCTGATCTCCTCATCACCTTCCTCTCCTCCGTTCCCATCATCCATGTCCTCCGCCCCCAACCCCCCTGCCTTCAGCCTCCTCTGCCTCCCCCTCTCCTCCACCCTAGCCTCCCCACTTCTCCGCCACTAGCCTCCCTCCTGCAGAGGATGGTCACCACCACCACCACCTTCCTCTTCCTTCTCATCCTCGTCTTCTCTCCTTCCTCCTCCACCACCTTCCCCATCCTCCTCCCCTATTGCTCTTCCCATCCTGACCCTCTCCTCTACCTTTCCTCCCTCGATGCCTCCCCCTCCCCTTGCCCCCGTTGGTGATCTGCACCCATCCACAACAACTCCCTCTCCTCACCCTCTCCACCTCTGCACATGTCCTCGCCCCCTTGACACCCCTCCGTAGCAACCCCCTCTCTCATTTTCACCTCTACCCCTCCACCTCCTCCCATCTTCCTTCCTCTTCAAACTAATCTCCCCCCATCCCCACCTCGTTCGTACTTAAATCCACCTCCCCTCTCATGTAAGGAGGCCCTCCCCTCCATGCCCTACATGTCCTCCCTCTTTTGTTGCTCGTCTGACGATGATGGGATTGATGTGTACAGCCTTCGGGAGTGCTGCCATGTATTCTATTATCGCCTCGAACCCTAGGTCAACCTTGATCGCCACACCTACCAACTTTGTTGTGTGCCACTCCTCGCTAGCGAGGAGGCGAAAATGGAGGGTAAGCTTCTGGATGGGAGGAGTTGGGGAATTTTTGGACAGTTATACCCCTCTTAATCTCATTATGGTTTGGAAAAATTATGATTAAGTTCAACTTATTGACGGCTAAGGTAACAGAAGGGTACAAGTGATAGGCCAACCAGAAGTTGAGGGCATAACTAATATTCTAAAAAAGAGAGGGGCATAACTGATATTGTAATATCTCAGAGGGGCACAACTGATAAAAATTCTTTTTATATTTTTTGGATTTTGTTTCTATGGTAATTTATTAAATATAAAATAATGAAAATAAATAAAAAAGGAATAAATTAAATATCACTTAGCTATATACATGAAATAATAAAACAAAGTTAGTGAATATGTACAAAGTACAATTAGGTCCTAAAATTGATATTTTGCAAACAAAGTTTCGAATTTAAGGAAACCACTTTCATTAGATAGATAATTTTCTAATTTAAAGTTTGAAAATGAGTTTGATGAATTTGAAAGTTTATATGGAGCAGGAATTCACCTGGGAAGTTGACTTTACGTTTTTTTCAATTAAAGATCTATTGTCATTTGTTCAACGTGGAATTGTTATATATATATATATTTGTATACATGTTAGAAGAGGAATTAGTTCAAAAGGAATTAGTAAGAATTCATTAAAAATACATTGAATTTGAGCTAGTTACATGTGAATATATGCACATTTTTAACTCTATACTATTGTGATTTTTTTGAATTATTTTAGGGTTTAGAGGATTTTGGGATTGTCACAACATGTGCACAATAAGAAGATCTTTGAACATTTCCATATGGAGAATTTCAAGAAAGACTTCCTCCCATTAAGACATGGTATCCACCTATATAAATGGATGGCTCCTGAAAGTGTTGAGGATAAGAAAGCCATGGCTGGATGCCCCTACGCATCAGCTGTGGGAAGCCTAATGTACCTCATGAGGTGCACAAGGCCAGATATCTGCACGCAGTTGGAGTGATAAGCCGATACCAATCCTGCCATGAAGAACAACACTGGAATGCGGTGAAGAACATCTTTAAGTATCTAAGACGAACACAATATTGCATCTTTGTCTATGGAGATGGTGATCTCCAAGTCTTAGGATACACATATTCATACTTCCGGTCAGATATTGTTGTCTACAAATCAACATCAGGATTTGTGTTCCCGTTGAACGATGGTTCTATGAGCCGGAGAAGCAAGAAGCATGACACTACAATTGACTCAACAACAGAAGCCTAATACATTGCTGAATCGGATGTTGCAAAGTAGGCTGTGTGGTTGCGCAAGTTCATCCTGAAACTTGACGTAGTTTCCTACTGATATTAAAACATTAAGGTAGCATTCGGCTACCGGGTTACCCTCCCCTTAGGGGAGTTTACCCCCCTTAACCCACATCCCCCTCTCTCCCCATGGGCCCCACTTTATTGATTTTTTAAAAAATTAAATAAATCAATTTTACATCATCAATCTTATTAAAAAATATATTATACCATCATATCATATAAAAATTATAAACTACTCCACTTCTACTCACTTTTCCAAACTTCAATACAATCACATCACAATAACTACTCACTTTTTCAAACTTCAATACAATCATATCACCCCAAACCCACTTCTAACCCACCCCCAGTTTAACCCTCTATCCAAACGCCAAAATCCAAAAACAGATTACCCTCTACCAGTTTAATCCGCCTTAACCCGCCAATCAAACGCACCCTAAGGCATTAAGCTTAATGATGCAACCAAGGTGTGCAATAACCTAAACGACGATTGAAGCAAATGAACTATTGAAACAAAATGACGAACGAGATAAATGATGCACGACCGGCCAAAATCAGCAACGATAATTGATGCAACCTAATGGGCTAATGACATAATATGCGACTTGACAAGGGAACTATGGAATTGAGATTGAAGAACAAGTAAAGTGATGAACGATAAGCAAATTTCAGCAACAATAACGGTCAAGTTATTTGCGTTTTAGCACCGATTTCGACCCACAAATTTAGGGCAAATAGATGAGTTAAAAGGATTAGAAAATTATTACAATATTGCAACTACTAGGGGTCTCAACGATTCACCAAACCAAATCAACAATATCACAATCCACAACTAATATTTATGCGGTAGAATATGATAAACGGCGCTCATACCACAACCGGCAAGGGTAAACAGGGCGTGCTTCAGATCTGATCCCGGACAGGAACCACGGTCGGGAAGGCTTCGGCAGCACGGGAAGTCCACGGTTGACGAGGTAGTCGATGGTGACCGCACCGGGGTTCGCGGTTGCTGGAGGGAGGGTTAGACAGGGTCGGCGGAGGGTGTTTGAGTGCTGGGCGAAGTCATGGGGTTGCGGCTCGGGGAGGAGAATACCGGTGATGGATGGAGGAGGTTGGCGGTATGGTGCGGCGAGGCGGCTCTGGCGGGGAGGTGATGGCGACTGGGAGGGGGGCAGGCGACAGGCGGGTGGGGCGGTGGAGTGACGAGGGTGGTGGGGCGCAGAAGGCGGCGGCGGCGGGGGATGGCCGAGGCGATGGGGTGGCGTGCGCGACTGGCAGTCGCGGAGGGGAAAGGCGGCGCGACGAGATGCGAGAGGGGAGGAGTGCGTTGGGCGTGGCGGCGCGCGAGGGAGAGGAGAGGTTTGCGGGAAGGGCGGTGCGGTGGGGAGTTCGGTGACGGGGAAGAAAAGGTCGGGGAGGGAGAGCGAAATCGAGAGGGAGAGGGAGAGAAGAGGGAGAGGCGACGGAATCAGGAGGGAGGAGGGGAGAAGGGTGCGGCGCTGGGAGGGGTAGGGTTACGGGGAACGAAGGGGTCAGGGAGAGAGGGCGTGCGGGACCGAGAGAGAGGGAGAGAGAGAGAGAAAATTAGGGATAAGAAAATTTTTACTCAATTCAACTTAAAAAAAAAACCTAATACAAGGGAGCCCTTTATAGAGGCTACTCCCCCTCACAAGAAGCAACAAATCCCTAAAATTAGGGAAATAAGAAATCAAAGGAAAAATATAAAAAGAGGCCTTTTATAATGAGCCTTTTACATGGGAATGAAATAAAATCAAATAAACAAAATAAAGGCTAAATAGAATAAATAACACAAATGTTCATAAAATTTGCTATCATGCTGCATCAACTCCCCCTGCTGAAAAGAATCTCGCTCCGTCGAGATGGCATCGTGGAAATTCTGAAGTATATCGGGGCGGAGTTGTTGGAGTTCATCCTCGTCAATCCAGGTGCAATCGGTAAATGGCCGTCCCTTCCATTTGACTAGATATCGTCGGAAGAGACCACGTCTAGTCGTCATATCTCGGATGTCTGCAATATCTTCAATCTGATCAGCATCGGTTGTGGCTGGCGGTTGGCGCATATCATTGGCGGGAACTGCTACTGGTGTGTCATCGGTCTGTTCATCTCCATGATATAAGAAGAGATCTGATACATTGAAGACCGGTGATGTCTGAACGTGTGGCGGCAGGTCGAGTAGATATGCATTGGGTCCAATCCTCTTGAGGACTCGAAATGGACCAATCTTTCGTTCACTCAATTTTTGGTGGACTCTCAAAGGAAACCTCTCTTTTTTTAGGTAGACCATCACTAATTCTCCAACTCTGAACTCGCTCTCTCTTCGGTGTAGGTTGGCTTGGGTTTGGTATTTCTGGGTCATGGATTGGAGTTTGGCTCGGATTTCAGTATGGATGTGGGTTAGGTGTTCGACCAGATCCTCAACAGCTGCACTACTTCTCCCTTGCATGGTTGTGGCTTTTAGGTCAAGAAATTGGGTAAGTGGAAAGCTGTACACGCTCTCAAAAGGGGATTTTCCGGTGGACCTATTAGTGGAACTGTTATATGCGAATTCAGCTTGGGGAAGAATTAGATCCCATTTGGACGGAGAGTCCCCTGCAAGACATCGCAACAAATTTCCTAATGATCTGTTAACTACTTCAGTTTGCCCATCTGTTTGTGGATGATAAGCGGTGCTATACTGTAAACGAGTTCCAAGACGAGACCAAAGCGTGCGCCAAAAGTGACTCAAAAATCGGGTATCACGGTCTGAAGTAAAAGAACGAGGGACACCATGCAAACGGACGACATCACGAAAAAACAAATCAGCGACATGAGATGCATCTGAGGTTTTCCTACATGCAATGAAATGTGCCATTTTAGAGAATCGACCCACAACTACAAAAATAGAGTCAACTTTTCGCACAGTGAGGGGTAATCCTAGCACAAAATCCATGTTGATGTCTTCCCAGGGTCGCAGAGGAATGGGTAGGGGTGTGTATAGTCCAGTGTTCTGCCGGTGGCCTTTGAATCTTTGACATGTTTGGCATTTCTGTACGAATTTTGTCACATCCTTTCGCAACTGCGGCCAATAAAAGCGTTCTTGGAGAAGGATCAAGGTTTTGTCTCGTCCAAAATGTCCAGCTAAACCTCCATTGTGTAGTTCTGAAATTAAGTTCTCTCGAAGGGACGTGGCCGGGATGCATAGTTGGTGGCCTTTGAATAGGAAACCTTCATGAAGAACAAAAGTGGCTGTTGGGTCCTGCCCAGTACCAACACAGTCGGCATGAATTTGACCGAAGTCAGGATCAGTGGGTAGAGGTCTTTGAGAGTTCCAAATCCTGTTGTGCTGACGGTCATCGTGGTCAGGGCATGTGCTCGCCGGCTCAAAGCGTCGGCCACGCGGTTCAGGGTTCCGGCTTTGTGCTTGAGATGGAAGGTGTATTCCTGCAGGAAACTAACCCATTTGGCATGACGTTTATTAAGAGTTTTCTGGGAGTTCAAATACCTCAGGGCTTCATGGTAAGAGTTAAGGATAAATTCACGTTGGATCAGGTAATGTCTCCAATGCTTGAGAGCTTGGACCACGGCATGAAATTCAACATTATACGTGGAGTACCGTGATCTGGCATCGTTCAATTTCTCGCTGTAGAAGGCGACAGGTCGTCCTTCTTGACTTAGGACAGCGCCAATCCCGACATGTGAGGCGTCGCAATCGACCACGAAAATCTTGGTGAAGTCGGGGAGTGCCAAAACAGGAGCATGCGTCAATTGATGTTTTAGATTTTGAAAGCTCGTTTCTGCTTCAAGAGTCCAGGCGGGTGCGCCTTTCCGCGTGCAGTCTACCAACGGTGCCGCACAAGTGCTGAAGTTCCGAATGAAACGTCGGTAGAAAGAAGCTAGCCCTAGAAAGCTGCGAATTTTGGTGAGGGTTTTGGGTACAGGCCAGCTCTGAATGGCCTGAATCTTTGATGGGTCAACTTTAAGTCCATCCGCGGTGACAATGTATCCTAGGAAGAGGACCGTGTCAGACATGAAGGAGCATTTCTTGAGGTGAACGTACAGTTTTTGGTCTCTCAGGGTTTCCAGGACTTGTCGCAAGTGAGATAGGTGGTCTTCTTTGGCCAAACTGTAGATCAGGATATCATCGAAGTACACGACCACAAACTTGCCAATAAAGGGTCGCAAAACATGATTCATTGTTCGCGTGAAGGTGCTTGGGGCATTAGACAAGCCGAAGGGCATGACCTTCCATTCATACAGACCCTCCTTGGTTTTAAAAGCTGTCTTCCATTCGTCTCCAGGTCGGAGGCGAATCTGATGGTAACCGCTGCGGAGATCCATTTTGGAGAACAGTTTGGCACCTGATAGCATATCAAGCATATCATCAAGGCGTGGAATGGGAAAACGATATTTAATCGTTATCTTGTTGATAGCACGACTGTCCACGCACATTCTCCATGTGCCATCTTTCTTCGGGGTAAGCAAAGCAGGAACCGCCACGGGGCTCATGCTCTCTCGAACATACCCACGTCGTAGCAGATCAGTAACCTGCCGGTTCATTTCTTCATGTTCACTTGGGCTCATTCGGTAATGGGGTAAGTGGGGTAGGCTGGCTCCAGGAACTAGGTCGATGTGATGTTGAATGTCTCGCAACGGGGGCAGTCCGTCAGGCAACTCTTCAGGCATGATGTCAGCGAACTCTTTGATGATGGGCTTTATCTCGGGCGGGACTTCAGGCGGAGTTGTCTCTTGATTGTCTACTTCTCGTCCCATTAAAGCATAGATGGTGGAGCTCTCTTGTATTTCACGTTGGAATGTTTGGGCTTCCATCAACAACACAGGGCCCGTGGTCACCGTCTTTGATGGTGTCGTTTTATTACCAGTTTGGGCAGTCGCAGCTCGAAGTGTAGCTACTTGGCGAGGGCTAAGGGCTTCACGTTGTGGTCTGAGGGTTACGCGCACCTTGTCTATGAGAAAGGTGTAAGTGTTCAGTTTTCCTCGGTGTTCAGTGTCTCGGTCAAATTGCCACGGTCTCCCTAAAAGGATGTGACAGACATCCATAGGGGCTACATGGCACCATACTTCGTCCTTATATGAAGGACCAATGGAGAAATTAATGAGGCTTTGACGGTGGATCGGGAGTTGGGTACCACCACGAAACCATGCTACACTGTACGGTTTCTCGAGTGGTTGAGTTGGCAGACCCAACTTGTCAACCATTTCTTGTGAAACGAAGTTCTCAACGCTACATCCATCAATGATCAATGAACAGCGTCGTCCGCCTGAGGTGCAGGTGGTTCGAAAGATGCTGCGTCGCAGCCAGCTATCAGCATCGTGGACCGCGGGGGTGAGCAGAATGTTTGTGGGTGCGCTGTCAGGAGCGATAAAGTTTTCGTGTTCAATTACTAGGAACGGAACGGACTCGTCTCCATCCACTCCTAGAGGTTCATAGTCATCGGCTCCCATGGTGTCAGCAGTCAACGCAGTCGGATCCTCTCCAGGGGGTTCTTGCTGGTCAGGGTCGAGGTATTCATGGTCGTCGGTGGTGCATAGATGGACGGGTTTAGCCTTCGGGTTTGGGCACTCTGCTGCTCGATGGCCCTTTTGATAGCATCGGAAGCAAGTATCAGGTCCTACAATAGGTCGGCTTCCCAAGATGCCTTGGCCGGGGTTTCCAGTGGGTGGTCGGGCGACGGAAGGAATTGATGGTTTGGCTTGGGTTTTACCCGCAATGACTGATGAGGAACCCATCGGTTTGGAGTATGTCATCGTGGCACTGGTACGAGGAGCGGAGTTCGCAGAAAAAGGCATCTTCCTCGTCTGGGCTTTAGCAAGCTTGATCTCAGCCCGTTCAGCCTGCTTGTAGGCTTCGTCGACATCACAGCAGTTGTGGAGGTAGAGTTCATCCTGGATGACTTGGCGGAGGCCCTGCATGTAGCGGGTGACCTCCTGAATAGGAGTTTCCTGCAAGCGGTTGCGATGGACTAGGGATTGGAACCCTTCGGTGTATTCCCTCACACTCATGGTGCCTTGTCTCCATGATTGCAGTCGTGCGTATAGATCTCGCTTGTAATCTTCCGGCACGAATTTGGTTTTCAGCTTGGCTTTCATCTTGCTCCAACTGCGGATTTTACTCTTCCCTTTTCGTTTGCGTTCAGATTGCAAACGGTCCCACCATAGCAGCGCATGTCCTTTTAATTTTATAGTGACGAATTGGACCTTACGTTCGCTAGGCATGGACTTCCACACAAAGAAGTGTTCGACGGCTTGGAGCCAGTCCAAAAAGACGTCAGGATCTCGTCCTCCGTCAAATTCAGGGACATCGAGACGGATACCTCGATCCCATCCATCGTCGGACTTGGTTCCATTTCGTGGTTGGTGTTGATGTTCACAATTAGTTTGTGGAGTATAGCCAAAGGGGTATGGATCTGGAGTCTTGGGAATGAAGGGGGTGTATTCTCTGGGTCCTTCTTCCTCACTTTCCTGTGAATGATACTCGCTAACATGTCCGTCAGAAGTAGAAGAGCTAGAGTCTCGGGAAGTGCTATTCCGGGAGTGTGATTTCCGGCTAGTGCGTCGACCTTTGTTGGGGTTTTCATCACTAATGTCTGGTCCTAGCACGCGACTATTCAAGGTAGCAATTTGTTCATGGGCGACGGTGATTTTACGGTCTAGGCCGGCAATTTGGGTACTCAGTTGATTGTTCATGTGTTGTAATTGGGCAAACAAAGCTTCTAAGGTTAATTCAGGATGTGTAGTGTAGGTGGGTTTAGAGCCACTAGATTTGTCGGCCATGGCTATCCTAGGGTTTTAGCCTTCTTTGTTTGGGTTTTTTTTTGTGGTTTTGTTTTGTGGTTTTTTTTTGTTTTTTTTATATGCAATGAATAAACGGGATGCAGACGAAATGCAGAATCGTGATGCTCTGATACCAAATTGATGCAACCAAGGTGTGCAATAACCTAAACGGCGATTCAAGCAAATGAACTATTGAAACAAAGTGACGAACGAGATAAATGATGCACGACAGGCCAAAATCAGCAACGATAATTGATGCAACCTAATGGGCTAATGACATAACAGGCGACTTGACAAGGGAACTATGGAATTGAGATTGAAGAACAAGTAAAGTGATGAACGATAAGCAAATTTCAGCAACAATAATGGTCAAGTTATTTGCGTTTTAGCACCGATTTCGACCCACAAATTTAGGGCAAATAGATGAGTTAAAAGGATTAGAAAATTATTACAATATTGCAACTACTAGGGGTCTCAACGATTCACCAAACCAAATCAACAATATCACAATCCACAACTAATATTTAT
Organism: Ottelia alismoides; assembly: GCA_037367405.1. Taxonomy (NCBI): domain Eukaryota; kingdom Viridiplantae; phylum Streptophyta; class Magnoliopsida; order Alismatales; family Hydrocharitaceae; genus Ottelia; species Ottelia alismoides. The sequence goes on along the minus strand of JAZKJV010011150.1, from coordinate 565,684 downwards.
GCGGTAGAATATGATAAACGGGCGCTCATACCACAACCGGCAAGGGTAAACAGGGCGTGCTTCAGATCTGATCCCGGACAGGAACCACGGTCGGGAAGGCTTCGGCAGCACGGGAAGTCCACGGTTGACGAGGTAGTCGATGGCGACCGCACTGGGGTTCGCGGTTGCTGGAGGGAGGGTTAGACAGGGTCGGCGGAGGGTGTTTGAGTGCTGGGCGAAGTCGTGGGGTTGCGGCTCGGGGAGGAGAATACCGGTGATGGATGGAGGAGGTTGGCGGTATGGTGCGGCGAGGCGGCTCTGGCGGGGAGGTGATGGCGACTGGGAGGGGGGCAGGCGGCAGGCGGGTGGGGCGGTGGAGTGACGAGGGTGGTGGGGCGCAGAAGGCGGCGACGGTGGGGGATGGCCGAGGCGATGGGGTGGCATGCGCGACTGGCAGTCGCGGAGGGGAAAGGCGGCGCGGCGAGATGCGAGAGGGGAGGAGTGCGTTGGGCGTGGCGGCGCGTGAGGGAGAGGAGAGGTTTGCGGGAAGGGCGGTGCGGTGGGGAGTTCGGTGACGGGGAAGAAAAGGTCGGGGAGGGAGAGCGAAATCGAGAGGGAGAGGGAGAGAAGAGGGAGAGGCGGCGGAATCAGGAGGGAGGTGGGGAGAAGGGTGCGACGCTGGGAGGGGTAGGGTTACGGGGAACGAAGGGGTCATGGAGAGAGGGCGTGCGGGACCGAGAGAGAGGGAGAGAGAGAGAGAAAATTAGGGATAGGAAAAATTTTTACTCAATTCAACTTAAAAAAAAACCTAATACAAGGGAGCCCTTTATAGAGGCTAGTCCCCCTCAAAAGAAGCAACAAATCCCTAAAATTAGGGAAAGAAGAAATCAAAGGAAAAATATAAAAAGAGGCCTTTTATAATGAGCCTTTTACATGGGAATGAAATAAAATCAAATAAACAAAACAAATGCTAAATAGAATAAATAACACAAATGTTCATGAAATTTGCTATCATGCTGCATCACCCGTTGGATAGAGCAACCCAAGTTTTTGGAGGGAATTGAGATTGGTGTATGGCTTGGCCGAGGTGTGGGCGAACGGGTCATGGTCTCCTACCTTTGTGGCGGAGTTGTCGGATCAGAGAGCGGATGATTTTTTGAGTCTGTCTGATCGGTTGTCTAACCGGGCGGGTCTGACGGAGGGGCACGACTCGTGGGGTTGGCGTGATGGATCCTTCTCAGTGCGGAAGGCCTGCGGATCTTTGGCTGCCCAACCTTCCAATGTGAAATCCATGATCTCGAGGGACCGCGATATGATCTTATCTTGGCGGATCCCTTCTAGGATAAATGTTTTTCTCTGGTTTCTGAGGAGGGAACGATGTTGACGGCAACTAGAAGAGAAAGGCTCTTCCTTGGAACTGTGGAGGTGTGCAGTAGATGTGGCGAATCGCAGGAAGATGTGAATCACTTATTTTTTGAATGCTTTAGTTCGGTTGAAGTATGGCAAAGAGTGGCAATCACAGGCCTTGATTGGAGTAACAAGGACAACTTATGAGACTCTTGCAGGTGGTTGGCAAGCTCAGAGAACGGGAGATTAAAGATTTGTGTCACAATCTGTTGCATTTGGTTGGTCAGAAATAGTGTGATTTTTGAGGGGTCGAGATTCTATTCCGAAAATGTACTTGGGCATGCCGGAGCCCTCCTGGAATCTTGACCGATGTAATTCTTTAATTTATTATCAATATATTTTTTGGAAGGTCCTCTAAAGGTGGCCCTTCCCACCGTTTCTCAGAAAAAAAGTCTTCTTTTTGACAATTGGACCTGGATTTTTGGGTCCAATTATATCAGCAATATTTTATGCAAAATTTGGTAGAAAAGTATATTGGATAACGAAACGAAGCATGGAATTACGAGATCATTAAGGGGAGTCATAGTACAAATTCATATGCAAAATATGTTGAGTTCCAATGCTTCGATGGCCCTCCAGTGGAAGTCCGACGGGCTTTGGTGTGGTGCTCTGGTGAATATTTTTATGGGATTTTTGGTGAACTACACTATTTTTTTGGATTTAATGCATATCTATAGAAATTGCTCCAAATTTCCGAACCCTATAACTTTTACTTCCGATGTTCGTAGATGCAAACTCAGTTTCGTTGGAAAGCTTCTGTGAAGCCAATCCATATGTTCGTACATTTGTCATTATCCAAAGCTGGGATCAATATTGGACTTTCAGACGTTCCCGATTAATTATTTTTTTCGATCTAACACTGTATTGACCATATTATGCACAAATGAACTCCGTCTAACAATGAATCCTGTCCGTTGGATTTCTTTCCTTGATACGGTATTAATTATTGTATATATGTCATGCTCTGATAACAGGATAAAAATTGACTTCGTGAGTTGCCTGGACAATTTGCATATTGACATGCAGAAAATCGAACAATTGACATTTCACATATGAACTCAGATTGGCACAAAACCAATTCTGTCGAAACTGCCTTGTTGAATTGGATGGATAGAGTATTTGGATCACATAATATGCATGGATTAACTTTTGGTGTCTTACACATGCTCTCATGTCTCTTTTTCCTCTGTTTTGTGTGTGAAGGCAATCATTATTCCTAACTCTCTAGGCCTAAACACTATCTCAAATTGATTAGGATTAATTTTGAATCATTCAACAATAAGTTTGATGAAATCATTTTCTTCATAACTATATCCTATCAGGTCTCCCTTAAGGATTTTATATGCAATACAATTCTACCATATTATGCCCTAATTTCTTTTAAAAAATCTTAATCATAACAACGCATGCAATAAAACACTCCAATACAACAACATATAATTCATATGAAAAAAATGATAACATCTTTTTTGAAAGAACGATAACATCTTACCGAAATATCCTAAAACGCTCATACTTGCAATAGTAATTATTGGCGTATTAGGCTTTATTTATACTCTGAAAAGATTCTAAAAAACTCCCAAAAATGTAAAACCATTATGTATACTTTTAAATTCTAAATTCATAAATTTGTATATTTGTGTTAGCCACACATTGATTATATAATATATGTTTTTATAGGTGCAATAGATTAATGGTAATGGTCTGCATGTTAAAGACACACACTTTGAATCTCATGTATGAATCTCTGTTAGAAACAAAAAAAGCGAACATTAACCTGTCAAGCAGGGAACTTGCTTAGAAAACTTGGAATCCGAACATATGAACTTCGATCTAACAAAAAAAAATGAGTATAATATATAAAGCTCCTTTTGATACGAAAAAATGGCAGATAATGCACATTTAGTTCAGATATATATATTAGCTATATATATTAAGCTTATTGCTATGCCGCACAATCCAAAGATCATAGCATGGATATGCCTATCTTGAACAAGGGAATGGTGTTATTGTCAAACCCACAAGCTGTCTGAAACAAATATATGCTGGGGTTTATTTCATACATACAAAGAGGATGAGAAGTGGAAATTCTCGCATAAACATTGTTCTTCCATAGGCTTAAATGTAGGGATGCAAACGGCCGGATACAGATACAAGTATAGGCATAGTCATATCCTTATCCGTTTTAAAATATAAATGCGAATGCGGAGACAAATATTGACGGATATGAAAAATGTGTTACCATATCCTCAAAAATGAATACCAATATAAAACAAATGCAAATCAGATATAAAAATTATAGAAATATTAATAAATTAACTAAAATATGCATGTTTAAGATGGTTTACACATAAAATAGATATGTCAAGTATATTCATTTCATAATATAATTATATCAACAATGGCGAATGCAATCATAAAATGTTGTTACACACAGTTATAGATAAAGTTATGACTATATTTATGTATTAAAATGGATATATAAATACGAATATTAGCGAGTGTGAAAGTGATATACATACTTGCACTTGAAAATGAATACGAATGTTAATATATATGAGTAAAATGGGGTTGCTCCCTGGGAGTAGCCAACGGGCTGCCCCCACCCCCATTTTCCCCTCATTTTTTTGAAAAATAAAAATATGTATATTCATCATTATATTCCTCTAACATTCTATTAAAATTTCGTCAGAAACAGAGACTCCTATATCCTCCATCCAGAACATGTCAATTTCAGCAATTCTAAGACCGTTAAAATTACCTGTTCTAGATGAAGGGTATATGAGTCTCTGTTTCTGACGAAATTTTAATGGAACATTAAAGGGATATAGTGATGAATATACATACTTTTATTTTTCAAAAAAATAAAAAAAATTGGAAGAAAATGGGGTGGGAGCAGCCCGTTGGCTACTCCGAGGGAGCAGCCCCATTTTACTCTCTACATATATAACTAATATGACTACTGATTGGATACCAAATATTTATATTCATTTTCATCTCTACTTAAATGTATCGATAGCAAAACAACTAGGCAATTGGGCATCATGCAAAAGGGAGAAAGATAAGAGAATCTTCCCTACATTGCCTGAAATTTGGGAAAACATATTGTATCCTGAGTTTTGTGATCATATGATCGAAATATCCATGCTACGTAATGGATGTCTCATGATAGATCATGCAAAATCCTTGTAAACAGTATCCATATTGAATTGACCTCTCCCGAGCTAGTGTTAGTCACTAATGTATCATGATGTTTAGTTCTTGACTTCGGAACAAATTGGACTGAAGGTATCCATTGAAAATGTTGAAGTCTAAGTTGCCAAGCAGTTTTTCAGGCCGCATAATTTCCCTTTATTTTTGTGAGTACTCCTTGTGGGACCATATTTGAGGTGCCACAGAATCTTGAGTAGATACTGATATTTTGCACAAAAATCAATTGGTGGTCAGCCAATGGGAAATCGTCATTCGCAAATCATTTACAAGAAAAATTCTGCACAGAAAAAAGGTTCAGAACTCCTATCACACTCACCGTGCAACTCTTTTCTCCAATTGGAAATGAAGTTTTATCTCCTTGCAGCTATACTCCTCTAAGTAAATAAGGGAAAGAGACTCATATGAGTCAACCGCAGCAATGATGTCTCATCAAGTACAAGTTTAATAGAATGCATGCTTATAAATATTTCCATATTTTTTTCTTACGATATTAATTCCTGGTATATTTGGATTTTCTGTCAGTAAAGGATTATTTCGTTTTTTACATTTAGTCTTGACTGCAGGTATCCGTTCAGCTGCTCACTTCCAAAACAGGATTCAGGTGCATTTCTGAACAAAGAATATCATCACGTGAAATCACAGTCACATCTTTTTCTTTAAATCCAGTCCCATTATATATATAATTTTTATGTCAATCCCTTTTTAGAGAATTTGAACAACAAAGGGAAGTTGGAGAAAAGGGTGATCTTCCAGTTCACGATCCTGCTGAGAAAGTTCAGACCTCACATGGAGCTTCAGTTTCTCAATCTGACAAGGTGTTGAACTGCGATATTCTGTTACTGCTTTCCTTTCATGAACTTAGGAACCACTTTTCATTTGAGAAGATGCACATCAAAAGTCTTCTGTTAGAAATTTCTGGAAAATATACCATCAATGTGTCACGGTAGAAAGGAAAAAAATCATATCCTCTAATAATAATGATGTCAACATAAATCAGAATAATGACAATGCCTCATGGTCCTTTGTTATGCATTTCCTGCTCTATCGGATCCAAAAGCTTCTGAAACCATGCTATGGTAATCCGCTTGAGGCCATAAATAGCCTCATGAAGTTTGTCAATCTGACAAGGTGTTGAACTGCGATATTCTGTTACTGCTTTCCTTTCATGAACTTAGGAACCACTTTTCATTTGAGAAGATGCACATCAAAAGTCTTCTGTTAGAAATTTCTGGAAAATATACCATCAATGTGTCACGGTAGAAAGGAAAAAATCATATCCTCTAATAATAATGGTGTCAACATAAATCAGAATAATGACAATGCCTCGTGGTCCTTTGTTATGCACTTCCTGCTCTATCGGATCCAAAAGCTTTTGAAACCATGCTATGGTAATCCGCTTGAGGCCATAAATAGCCTCATGAAGTTTGCATGATCTTCTATCACTCTCTCAGCATCGAACCCATGTTGCTGTTGCAAATAGACTTCCTCGTGTAGGTCGCTGTACAAAAAGGCACTCTACATCAAGTTGGGGGAGTGACCGGTCTCATACTACATGAGCAGAAAGAAGGATCCGTAGAGTGGAGTGACATGCCACAAGAGAGAAAGTATGACACCCTGCTCCTTAAGAACGTGATACTCATCAACGACTCTCATAAGCATCGGATTCACATTTGAAATACTACATCAATAAAAGTAGGAGAATAAACAAAGTAAAAGAAAAGTAAATGTTGCATTCATTTTCCTTTCATACACATTTTCCCAAAATGTAAACAAACATCATGTCTCAAGATGAATGCATTGTTGGACATGTGAGACCACAACGAGCAATTATGCAATAAAAGTTATTGCAGATCGCTCTTCAATCTGAAATGAAGAATAACTAATATGTATAATAGGCTCGTTAGTACAATTAGGATCATGTATCATGACCATCTTGATATCATACAACTATTGATCTAAAGGTTGGATCCTAGAGGCTGGTATAAGGTTGAATGTCTAAAGAGTTAGATTGATGAGTCAACTACACCGCTAAGTGATTATCAAGAAAGAATCTCTAGCTTGAGTAGGAGATGGCAATCCTTAATCCGAAGGTTGACATCTGACCGACCTCTTGATACATGTTCTCTATATAGGAATAAGGATTCGTAGTGCTGAATGAGTTAAGTCGAAGAGTTGACTTAGCAAGAACAAAATAGCTAAGACCTACGTCGTATAATGTCACGTATAGACACACATCCCTTGATCGAATGTAGATATATTACTACATATCTTAATAGTACATTTTGCAAACCACTAGGTTGATAACCTAGTCAAGGTTTATACATCGGTATGCTGGTGTGTATATAAGGGCATATAAGTAATACGATCTCTTAAAGGTATCGTATAGGTTATCTACTGAACCGGAAGATATAAGCTCACTCATGAGATATTGGGATCAATAAAAAATCCATCGATGGTTGTCTTGCTTTGGTAGCAGGACATGATTTGAAGGTATGATATATGCTTTTGGAAAGCATATGATCAACACCAGCTCCCAATGATTGAATGAGAAATTTAAAGATAAAATCATGAAGGAGACAATTCAAAGGAGATCCGAACTTCTGGTTTAATCATGATCTTCTAGTATGCAGGAGGTACATGTATTACATATACTCGAGGGTGATGTGATCTTAAACGATTGTATACCATGACGCTTCCATTTCGAGGGAGTGATGAATCATGTTTGGATTTTAGTGACTCCGTTCCGTAGTTTTGTTATTTACTCTTAGTCCAATTGTTGGCCATTGATCTGAATATGATTCAAATGCTATGGGAAGATTGGGTATCATGTATGACATGACTAGACATCTCTGAGAGGTTCGTTAGATCTGGAAATGTGATTAGATCTCACATTCTAAGTCACTATACATGGCTTTTACAATCACACTGTCTTATCTCCAAATATCTGAGGAGAAGGCACATTATCCTTGAAAGAGTTCAAGTATTGTTCCATTAGAGAATTGCGAGTATTGAAAAAAAGAGAAATAATGATACCTAAATTAGATTTAATTATCAAGAATAATGTCACATTATTTAGACACGTATAGATAGACATCTAAGATAATTAAACCACATTTAATTATCTTGGATGAGATTAATCTAGATAACATTATCCACAATAATCATGGATAGTGTGGATTCTATCCTCATTATCCCGTTGAGACTTGTGAATAGGTTCACAATTTTAATATTATTGTTAATTTGGATTCACCTTGTGCATTTAAATGTAAATGTGATTTACATTTTTTTGGATAGGTGAATATGATTCATAATTATCAATCTTTTTGCAATTGTCACAAATAATTTGGATTTTTTGGTGATAATTAGTAGACAAAATAATTCAATCAATTAAGATTTGATGTAATAAAGATTACATAATTGGAATTAGACAGGAGGAGAAGATCCTCTCCTAAGGGAGGACAACCATGGTGGGAGCCACCATGGTGGCCGTCCCCTTTAAGGAGAGAAATTCTCTTTCTTCCCTATTAAGACCACCGAGCAGAACTCACGGTGGGATCCACAACTTACTTCCCACCACCGAGCAGAACTCACAAAAGAAAAAAATAGGGAGCCCATTAAGACCAAGTGCATCGTTCACGTTTAAATTCCAAACTGCTACTTTTACCTCTTCCACTATAATGCCCTGTATCAAGTGATTTGCATGCTGCACAGATAACCGAGAGGCCCTTTCGGCAATCCATCTCCAAAGCCGTTTCATTTCTTCTCGAGAAGTCATGAAAATGATCAACAATTACATGCCCTATCTCCCGATTACCCTCCACCCTTCTTCCATTCACCACTACAGAGTGTATCAAGTTTTAACGACATCTTCAACTGATAACTCTATAGAAATAAGCTATGTTTGCATCACCTTCTTTGAGCCAAGAATTACGTGATCTTTATTTCCACTTTGTAACACGTTTCTTATCTTCTGCCAAGATCACTCTTTAAGCTACTGGTCTGACATCGAGTTCCTTGGCTGAAAGATCTCTAGTACCCTCCAATTTATCTATTTTTCCCACCTCTGCTTTTGCTTTCGCACAACACGCACGACTTGCCCCTCGAACCTCCTTTAAAGAGCAGAGCCGTACACACAGAGAAGCTAATTTATAGTCCAAACGAGATGCATATGATCCTGAAACCACAGGGGAGGACTAGTGGCTTGAAACCAGTTCTATGAAATTCTCCTCCTGTAGCCATGCACATTCAAATATGAAGAAACCCTCAGCAGGAGAGTCATCTCTAGAATCCCAAACCAGTGACGTATGACTAGACCTGATACGAGGTATGGAAGTAGAGGCTGAAAGAGGAAAGACCGCAAAAAGCTCCACAGATGCCAAAAGTAATCAATACGAGAGTGGGAACCCACTTTTTTTAGGTGTATCTAGTGTCTGTTGCATCAATCACCTCAAGTTCCAATTCATCAATCAAGTTAGCAAAATCAATCGAACCAGGGTCTTTCCCTTCTCTCAACTGAGACTGTTGTAAAAGTTAGCTGACTAGGTTGACTAGTCGGTCTGACTAGTCGAGTTGGGGGGGAGGGGTAGCTGACTCAACTAGGCCTAGTCGGCCATTAGTCGGTTAACCAGACTAATCGAGCCGAGTAGTCAGCCTACTACTCGGTCGACTTTTACATAGAGATTTTTTTAAAATCAAAAGAGACTAATTACCAATTAAATCCGATTAGTCGCTCGATTGCAGATTAATTTTTTGTCAGTGACCCCACCGATCAAGTACTGACTACCGATTTCTGTAACTTTGATTGAGGTCGATACGAAGAGAGCAAAGTGACATTGAAATCACCTCGACCCCCGTGAAAACGTTTCTAGCATTTCGGAGGTCATCCCATAAATCTGTCCGTAGAGCCGGTACACAGCTTCTTTTGCGACCTCTTTTGGATTAACTTCTTTACTCGTACGCGTACGTCATGTGATAATCCGTGCAAATTTTAGACTACATTTGATGTTGCAATGTAACTAGCTTATTTACTCGTATGCGTTTCTCATGCGAGGATAATTACTAATTTTGAACTACATTCGAGCAACGATATAACGACCCTTGCCAACTTCTCATTGCATTCGGGCGATGCAATACGTCGCTCGTAGGGAACTCTCCAAAAAAACCAAAATGATATTTTAAATCCATGTTGGAAGATCTGATTTGTTTATATCGGTCATTGGATACCTAACACAATCCTCCTCATTTATCTGGGCTTGAGACCGATAATGGTAAAGTTAAAAACCTACCATATGTTGAGTTAACATTGATGCAAATATTGTAGAATAATTAAAAATAAATTTGGATAAACTGTGATCCTATTTGCAATAATCAAAACTAAACATTTTTTAATTCTTCACAAAACAATTAAAATACTATTAAAATTGTACATTCATTTTTAATATTTCATGTTTAAATTTGCAATTCGTCCTCACTTTTTGATTACTACAAAAAATCCAGAGTAAAGAAAATAAGGCGAGGGGATGTACTAGGGTCTTTCTCCAAGAACACCGTGCCCTAATGGGGCATTACTTTTTAGCAACCTTAACACATGTGACACCATAAAATTTTCTCCTCAGACAGTCAAGGTAGCCCTACCTCAGATGGGGACAAGGGAATGACGGCTACTTTGTGGCACATTGACGCAAGAAGATGTGACTTTGGGCGGAAGGGTGATAAGGTGATGGTGGAAATGAGGGGAGGTGCCACCTACAATTGACTCAACTTGTCACCGACATGGAGTAACGATCGTTAACCTCTAGAGGAGGTGCTATGGCAGAGGATCCTCGTTGTGGGATTGTGGGTGCCGATCACAGGACCCATGCGGGAGGTTCAACCATGAATTGTTTCCTTTCCCTTGGTCATTGTCATCCAAACGAAAAAGATGTCAGTGAGGGAATCCACCTGCGAAACATAGAGGCGATAATTGCGAGCATATGGAAAAACAAAGCTCCTTGACCTCGTTTGGCCGAGGTTAATAGAAGTGCATTAGCTTTATGTTCCCCAGCCAAATTCGTGTATCAAATAGGCTTGCCTCCATGCTATGGCAACTTCGTAAAGTCAATGATGAGATGTGGATGATTTGAGTTCTAAATATCTGTGCATGTATGACAATGTAAGGATAGAGTGTAATTTCCCTCTGTTCTCCCCACTTCCATGATAATGGTGCATTTCCCATTTTAGAGCAGGAAAAGACGTTAGCAGTGCGGTATTATTGACAAATACGAGGACTCGCAAGAACATGTAGGTGATGGCATTTACAGGCAGGGGGATCTTCTCCCGAGGATGGATAATTGGCTTGGGTGTTATCCGAGGAAGAATTGCGTTCATCAAATGATGGGTGACTTGACCAATGCCTGACTCAGTTCATGTCACTGCTTGATGATTTCGTGGACCTCGTGGTTCTAAGTCATGGTCGCGATTATTTTATGTGAGGCGATGATCGTTTTAGTGATTCATTGGTTCATTTGTTCCTCCCCATTTTCTTGTCTTCTCTCAACTTTGTCGATGTCATTGTTTTATGACAAGTATGTGAGAAAGGAGGAGTATTATGTAGAGTTCTACAGGCTGAATTTTCAGATTCTCCAGACTCCAGGCTAGCCATATTTTCTAAACTCTACATATGTTCAGACTCGATGTTCAGATGTTTTGGAGTCTTCAGTTTGATGTGCACATGTTTGCCATCTTTTTGTGTGGTCCCCATCTTTTGTTTTTGTCAGAGTTTTCATGTGATCCATAGGGACTCCATAGTAGAGATCCCATTCCCTATACCATGTGGGCTAGAGTTTTCATGTGGTTTCATAGGGACTCCAGAGTAGACATCCCATTCTCTGAGCCAGTATGTGTATGCGAGAGACCCAGTTCTCCAACAATTAGACTTTTTAGACCCTATTCTTTAGCAACCGTGGACTCCGACGAGGATGTCTCCACGGCTTTTTCAGTTTGGTGCTTTCAGAGATGGAGCTGTTGTCCACATGTTGTGGCAGGCCAGAGTACTCCGACGAAGAGACTCATTTCCAGTTGCAGTGACTCTGATAGGTGCAATACAGACCACATGCTCTCGGACGAGGAGATTCAGTTTGACTCACACTCCTACCCGTTTGTTCCTCCTCACCTGCACAATATGAGAAGCGACGTCCTCGACAACAATTGACAATTGTATTTGCCTTGAGTTGATATTGTATGTAGTGTCTTGTATTATGAGTTTGAGTGATTTCTTTTTGTTTGTCCAAGTTGAGCATTGCGTGCTCCAGTTTGAGGAGGAGTCTTAGAGTATGCGTGACTTATTTGTATAGATGGGTAAATAGATTCATCAATGATCCATTTACTACATCCAGTTGTTTAGTCCCACGTCTACCAGTTATGGGATGTGGAGAATCAGTGATGGCTATATAAGAAGCCCTACACTCTCTATATTCAGTGAGAAAGTCAATATACACATATGGCCTTTTGAGGCTTTCTCCCGTGGTTCCACGTCAAACAAGCGAGGAGTAAGAGAGAACAATTCTTTCTCAAGAAATGCAAGAGAGAAAGGAATTTTCTTACCCAAGACCGACGAGGGCATGCCGTTAATAAGATAACATGCTGTAAGAACAACATCACCCAAAAAAGAATGTGAAGCACACCTTTGTATGAGAAGAGTTCTGGTAACATCAAGCAAATGATGATGCTTCCTCTCTGCAACACCATCTTGCTGGGAAGTATAGGCACACAATGTTTGATGAATAATAACACGAGTTGAATAGTAATTGTAAAGAGTATGAGTACATAATTCCAAAGCATTATCGGTTCTCACAAATTTCACAGAAGAATAAAACACATTTTACACATCATTGATAAAGTTCTTGATAACATCTCCAGCTTCATATTTATTCTTTAATAAAAAGGCCCAAAACAGACGAGAGAAATCATCAACAATAACAAGATAAAATCTATGTCCATGATGATCGGGAACATGACTAGGACCCCAAATATCTATATGAAAATAACTCAAAAATAGAGCTACTCTCCGACTCTGACAATTGGGGAAGGCAGACCGATGATGCTTTCCCAACTGACATGCCTCACTTTGAAAGGATGAGTGGGGAGAAATCTGAGGCAGAACACGACATATTTTTTGGAGCGAGAGATGACCAATGCACATGTGCCACGTAAAGGGTGAGTCGGGTCCAACATAAGAAGAGGAAATACCGACATAAGGGGTCCGAACCAAGTGATAGAGACCGCTCTGCTAACAACCACACCTAATCTCCTTGCCTGTAAGGTTGTCCTGAAATATAAGATAAGATGGGTAAAAAATAGCTCGACAATGTAGATCCTTCGCAATCTGATTAATATATAACAAATTCATAAAAAAGTCAGGTGCATGCAACACATTCTGTAGACGCATAGAGGGTGTCATGCTAATCTCCCCCTGTCTAATGATTAAGGAATGCGTCCCATCTGCTATAACTACAGTCCGTCCTGGAGGAACATGTTTGTTGTTGTAAGCTGACCTCGGTCTCCATACAAGTGATGTGTAGCACTGGAGTCCATAATCCATTCTATAACATCAGATCCACTACAACTAGTAAGTGCATAAGTACTACCTAAGGTACTAGAAGATGCTAAACAACCACATCTGAATGACTCTCGATGACCGATGAAGAAATAATGGAACTGACAGGAGGTATAATGCCCTCAATCGTGCTACAAGTTCATCGAATCTCTGATTTAAAGAGGAAGCAACTGAGGGCTTAATCTACTCAGCTACTCGAGTAGAAGCATGAAATCCATACTTGGAATAGAATGTATCCTTTGTATGTCCAGGACGATGGTAGTAAGTACATGGCTGACAAATATGACCTCCTTTGCCACGAGATCCGCATCCGCGAAACTGAGAAGAGCCTCCTCAACCTCGGGTGGCAACCATCGTTGAAGAAGTCTGACTGACAGTAGTGGATGAGACAATGATCTTACTGAGCTTGCAGAACGTTTCCTCCATGGGAGGAATAGTGGCATCTACCAGAATCTGGGAACGGGAAACCTCATACTCAGGACCAAGGGCTTCCAGGAATACACCAACCATGGTGGCATTCCTATAAGTCTTCTGCTGCTCAAGAGTAGATGTGAGGGGCATGAAACTGTGGAACTTCTCAAACATCCCACACAAGGATGTATATAACGAATGCAGGGGTCGTCCATTCGGCTTGATAGTAAAAATATCATGCTGGAGTTGCAAAATCTTTGTCTCATTCCTCGCTTGTGAATAAGTATCAGCGAGTATATTCCACATCGCCTTGACGGTGGGCTGATGTAGCACATCATTGGCGATCTCTATCGTCTATGCACCTGAATGCCAAACCTTGGCATATGCATCATCTACCTCCTACGAGGCGTTGACCCAGTTTTCTCAATCGGCTCTTCCTCGGTAAGAATGTGTTTCTTCATCAGGCTCATGTACTGCATGACCTAGAGCTCGTAGTTCATCTTGTCCATCTTGACAATCAACGTTGGATCTCTGAAGGTGCATGTGGCAGTTGTATCGACCTTGCTCTTTAACATACTGCCGAGTGAAGAAATCTAGAGTTTTGTAGACCAATAAATAAGTGTCTACATAAACATATAGGAATTAGATTGCATGTTTAGAGTTATGCAATCAAATCCAACACAAGTGGACCTCGATACGAGTAAGAAGAGTCATAGGGACATCCGTTGGCAAGATCAAGGACCGGAGGTAGAGGGGACTGATCCCACAAAGGGGAACGAGAGAGCCGGCGAAGGCGACAGTCCGGCTTGGTGGTGGATGGCTGGCAGTGCCCAACTTGGACGAGAGGGCGGTGATGACGGTCGCTGCCCAAAGGAGAGGAGGCACGATGGCGAGAAGAGAGAGGGGCGGCGACACCGAGAGGAGAGAGGGGTGGAGCCGAGAGGAGAGAGAGGCGACGACACCGAGAGGAGAAAGGGGTACGGGCGTGGGAGGGTTAGGGTTAGGTTACGAGAGCTCCGACCTGGGAATGCCGCTCTGATACCTTGTCGGGAAAAGAATGAAGCGTACTTTATTCCTTTAACCCTAGGCTCTCTTATATAAGGAAGAGACCTATGGGTAAATTACATACGATAGACAAGAGAACAGTAAGATAGGTACAGATACCATGTGGGGAGAGCAAAATAAGGACTTATTTATTCATGAGGGCTTTCTTATATAAAAAAGAGAAACCCTGAAAGGCAAATTAGATAATAGATATGAAAGGACTAGAAAATACATAAAAGATAAGAAAAATAATTTTCTCTACATCTTTAAAACATTTAACACATAAAAGATAAGAAAAATAATTTTCTCTACATCTTTAAAGCATTTTTTTCGAATCAAACTATTTTTGAATGCCTAACTATTATCAAAATTTGCCTGTTGAATTGTTTAGAAAGTAGGATAATCTCTTTGCTACTCAACATCATCAATCTGGCAATTAATCTTTCAGATGTTGCTTTAATATTCCTTGCCGAGCAGGTCGGTAACAGAGTTAAATTCAAGCCTGATTTGGCGATGCTTCCTTCACTTCAAGAAGTGTCGGAGTCCAATCAAGACGAGGAAGATGCCACTGCTGGGCTTGGTTCTTCATCCTACATGTCTGAAAGTATAAATAATGAGAAGAGTGACATTATAGGGACACCTGATGCTAGTAGCATTACAAGCAAAGTATCTGGTCATGCTACGTTACATTGGATGGTGGAGAAGCCCGATAACCATATTCTGGCTGAAGGATGCAGTGACATGGGGCATAATTGGAGTTCGGATCATGGAATAGACAGTGACTTGACGACAACATGTGAAGGGACTGGTGAACAATATGGAAGCTTGAAGATAGCAGAATCGTCCATGTCAGAGATCAGGATGGAAGTTAGTTCTTTGCAAAAGCTTGCAGAAGAAATACGTTTAGAAACAAAAAATGCGCTCCAGCAGCTATCTACTGATATCACTTCTGGAGAATCATGGGTCAAAGAAGTTTCTATATTGAAATCCGAGTGCATCAAAATAAGAACTGATATGGAAGAGTTAAAACATGCAAAAGAAACACTAGCCATGACTTGTGCAATGACTGATTGCTCTGTTCAGGGTATCTTCCCTTTACTTGATAATAACAGAGACTCTCTACTCGAAGTTGGGAACTCTGTGTATTTATGTGCTCAGATGCCAACAACAATGAGCAAAGCTGACCAATCTGCTGCTTCTGTTTTGGAGACTGTTAATGTTGGGATTGATGTTGCCAATGGGGCTCTTCCATTGCACGCCCAACAGATGAAATGGCTGCAAGATCTAACCTATGCGGAAAGCAAAGTCAAAGAAATCCATAACAAGACACAGTATCGATATAGTGGTGATAATTTTAACATTCTTTCAGATTTAGTTGATTTAAAGGCTGTTTTTTTGAATCTGAAACAAGATATCATAACTTCTATTGACAATGCTGGGCTTGAGGAAATGAATGTAATGAATGGTGCTCAAGATTCTAGTTTTAAAAAGGTTTCAGTATGTATGTCTGAAGATCATTTTAAAGAAGATTCTAATTATATGATGGAAGAGAGATTAAGTGAACTCTTAGCTGAGTTAGAAAGATCCAAGGTTGAGCAGGAAAATCTCTTAAAGAAGATGGGCCAGATGGAACATTACTATGAAACTCTTATCCAGGATCTTGAAGATATCCATAGAAACACTTCTGCTGAACTGGATATTGTCAAGTCTGAACACTCAAAATGCTGCTATACCATTTCTGCCTTTCAAATCCAGATCGAGAAGATGCAGCAGGACATGAACGAGCAGTCCTCAAGGTTTACTGAGGACAAACGTAACTTCGATGAACTTAAGAGAAAGCTTGAGAAACGATTATGTGCCTCAGAAACTACGCTAAAGAGAATAAGAAGGAACTATTCTCTTGCTGCTGAACGGTTACAGAAGGATCTCGAGCTGCTCTCTAGCCAGGTTCTTTCATTATTTGAAACCAGTGAAAATTTGGCACGCCAATCACTTGGTGAATTTATGCAGATACTTTTCGATGATTGTGCTGAAAACTCAGGTATGAACTGACATGTCTGTACCCAAACTCTTGGATTCATTTCCTGGGATAGATCTGCCAACGTAATAACTAAAAAATGTATAATGTTTGGTGCAGGAGCAGTTAACCCTGACAAGAACCTTGAGCAATACTTAGTCACTTCAGGCTCAAGTAGAACTATGCCTTCCAAGGAGCCGCCTCCGAACACAGGAATGCGTATGGAAAAGAATTCCTGTGTAAATGACTGGAATTTGGAGAAGGATTTCTCCCATGTTACTGAAAAGGACACAGTTCAGGTAAAAGGGAAATCTGAACTGAATTCTAACGTACTTCACGTGAGTTCCATAGCCGACAGCTCAAGGCCACTCTGTTTAATTTTGAATGAGTATGCTGAAGTAGGTATTAGATCAATGAATGATGCCCACACTACTGAAGAGATGAAAAGATTATGTCTTGTCCTGCAAGAGACTTATGTAAAAACGAAAACGGAGCTCTCTGATATGCTTATAGCGAATGTTAGTTTGGAAGTATTCTTAAGTGTTTTACAAGAAGTACTACGTGAAAGTTTAGGCAGAATTAGACTCCTGGAAAAGGAATGTGATGATCTTTCACAGAAGCTGAGCAATTCGATGAATTCCAATCAACTTTTGGAGAGAAAGCTACAAAATACGGTTGATCATTCCAAAACATTGCAATATAGCGAAGCTAGACACATTACTGAATGCAAGGATTTGACTTTGAGAAACCATATTCTGGAAGCTAAGATACAAGCCATTTCAGATGAGAATTTTCTTCTGTCTGAAAGGGTTGCTGAGTGTCAAGTATTGACAAGGAATTTCAATGAACTCGATACAAAATATAAAGCTTGTAATGCAGAAAGACTGGCCTTTGAGAATTTGTTAAAACTTGAAAAAGCAAGCAAAGATACCCTCGAGAAGGAGTTTAGTTCCCTTTTGGAAAATAATGATGCATTAAGAAGAGAAAATTCCGATTATTTCTCTCTTGTTAATGATTTACAGGCTGAAGTCAATTTTGCCAATGAAAAGCTAGAGGCCCTGTGCTTAAATTTTAGTTACTCTGATGATCTGGTAAGTAAACCTTCTGTTGTGAGTAGATCAACGGAAACGAATCTGGTAGACAAAATCCTGCTTCTGGAAGAACTTCAAGAAGGGGAATGTAAGATGATTTATGATCTCAGAAGGCAAAAGAAAGAAATAGAGGAAGAAAGAAATACTATGTGTAACTTGTTAAGAAGTACGGAGTTGCATTTGCAGGAGCTCGCCTCAAAGTTAAACGAAACGAATTCTTATAATGAAAATCTTCAACTGAAACTGCAGCATGCTTCTGAAAAGCTTGACAGTTTCTTGGAAGCCGAAGCATTGCAGGCTGAGAAGAATAAGGAGTTGTCATCAAAACTTGCTTCTGTGGAACTGGAGCTGCAACGAAAAATCACTGATAGCAGTCAGTTTGTGAAAAAAATACACGAGCTTGAGGAAATTAACGAGGAGCTTGAAAGGACTAAATTAGGTTTCATGAACTGCATGCATGAGAAAGAAACCTTAGTGGTCTCTATTCAGTTGGAAATTGACAAAAATATGCAACTGGAGGATGAAATTTACAGCTTAAAGGAAAGGTTGGCTTCTGCACATAATGACATTGTAAGGGGAAGAGATTCAAATGAGAAAATAAATGATAGTATAAGAAACCTTACAGTCAGACTAGTTGAAAAGCAGGTGCATATTGATGAGCAGAAATCAGAAATTGCTCGTCTTAACTTGCAAATTTCAGAGCTGGAAGCAAATAAATCTCAATTGCAACATCTTGTGTTTACTAGTGAACAATTAAAGACAAAATTGGAGGGCGAAAAAGCTTCACTTTGTGTCCAACTCTCTAAAATGGAAACTGAACTTCTTAGACTTCAGGAGTGTGGAAGATCTCTAGATCTTGACCTGAAAACAGAGAGATCTTGTATGGAGAAGCTGAGTGTTAAAGTTGCAGATCTTACAAGCCAACTAGATGAGAAGGATCATCAACTACTTTGTTTTGAGAAACAAAAGGCTGAATTATCCCAACTACACCAAAAATTTGAAGAGTTGGAATATAAAAAAAGTAAGTTCTTTCTTGCTTTATCTGAATGCCATGAAGTTAGAAAATATCATGAAAATGAAATTTTCCTTCTTCGGTCTCAAATAACCGATTTAGAAAATAGCCTTGGTTACACTAATAGAAGCTTGGAGGAAGCACATGGTAAAATGCTTGCTGAAAGGAGGCTGAGAGAAAAAGTTAGTTCAACTGTTGGAAAGCTTGAAAGTGAGCTCTCACACAAGGATGAGCAGATTCAGAGAGGGAAGAACTCAGAACAAAAACTCGATGTCACTATAAGGGATCTTACATGTATCTTGAACAAGAAAAGCATACTTATTGATGAGCAGAAATATGAAATTTTCAATCTTAAACAACAGATATCTGATCTGGAACTAAAGAATCATGATCTAAACTGTTGTTTCACAAAATATGAAGAATTACAAAAGAAGGCTGATGATGATAATTTTTCTTTACATGTTCAAGTTTCTGGTCTAGAGACCGAACTTCATAAATTGAAAGAGTTGTTGGAAAGTGCATATGTTGACCATCAATCTGAAAAAGTCTGCAGGGAGAACTTAGAGCGTAAAGTCTCTGTACTTACTTTGGATGCCAATGAGAAGGATCAGCAGCTGATGCATTTTGAGAGCCAAAAGACTGAGTTGCTACTTCTTCACCAACGTGTGCTGGATTTGGAATCAGAAAAAGCTAACTTGCAATGCGATTTGTTGAAGAACCAGGAACATGCTGAGAATCTTAAATATGAAATCACAGTACTCCATTCCCAAGTCACGGAACTAGAAAATGATAAAAGTAATATAAATCAATGTTTGGCTATTGCACGTGATGAGCTGCATGTTGAGAAAGGTACTAGACAGAAATTTGAGGGCTTATTTACAGACATACAAGCTGAACTAGTTGAGAAAGAAAGGCAGATTGTAGCTGTCAGGGTGCAGCAACAAGAACATGAAGACATTGAGCTTCAGATAGCTAACTTAGAAGAGGAAAATTCTGAATACAAGAATCTTTTGCTGAAGGAAAAAGAAAGCAAAAACAAGTTTATAATTCAGGAAGCACTCCTTGTTCAAATGGCTGATTTAGAGTCTCAAAATAGAGAATTTCTCGAGTTCGTAATCGCAGCAGATTTGGAAGTGACTTTTATCAAAACTCACTTTTCATCAGCAAGAAAGGTGCTGTCTGATCAGTTAAATGCGTTGGATGTTTGCTATAAAGATCTTCAGTTGAAGTACCTTGATGAGAACTACGCACAAAAGTTTCTTGTACCTTGGAAATCAGAATGTATCAATGAAAATGGTAGACTAGCACCTGTCTCGACAAGTGTAAATTTAAAGAATGATGTGGTTGCAAGTTCGAAGCTAAAACGTGAAAGTTCCAACAGAAATGTAGCACCATGTGAAGTACGAGAATCTGTAACAGAACAAGATGGAATTGAAGGGAAGTCATTGTCCCGCAACGAAGTCAATCAGTTGAGAATAGTGAAGAATCTTGAAGAAGAGATAGATAAGTTGAGATCAGCAACAAATGAGTTTGACATCTTATTTACAGTACTGAAACTGAAGTTGGATGAACAAAGAGAGTACATGGCCTTCCTGAAGGAATCCGGTGACAACTTGGTGAAGCTGCGGGAACAGCAGAATGAACTTAGTTATAGACTCTCTGAACAAATTTTGAAGACAGAGGAATTTAAGAATCTGTCTATCCATCTGAAGGAGCTGAAAGATAAAGCAGATGCTGAGTATTTGCATATGCAGGAAAAGAGAGAAATTGAAGGGCCATCGATAGCTATCCAAGAGACATTGAGAATGGCTTTTATTAAAGAACAATATGAAACAAAGGTACAGGAAATGAAAAATCAGCTCTCTGCTTCCAAAAAGCATGGAGAAGAATTGCTGACGAAATTGCAGAATGCTGTTGATGAGCTAGAGTTTAGGAAGAAAAACGAGGTTTCTCATCTTAAAAGAAACAATGATCTGTCTGCAAAGTTGGCGGAACTTGAGGGAGAGTTGGACAACATCATTTCTGATAGAAAAAAGCTGCGGGATGTTTGTGATAGGATGAAAGCGGAATTGGAATGCTGCAGTATCAGTCTTGATTGTTGTAGAGATGACAAACTAAGGCTTGAAACTTCCCTACGAGAATGCAATGAGGAGAGGACAAAAAGCAAAGTCGAACTTGATTTAGTAAAGCGTAGGTTAGAAATTTTATCATCTTCTCTTGAGATCTTTGAGAGAGATCATGAACCTGGAGGTCCTAATGCAACACCATTTCGGCAACTATTAGATGGAAAGAAAGTAGGCTTGTCTCTTGTACTTCAGCAGTCACAAACTGCAAGAAATATCTCTCTTGGAAAAGATAAATCAAAGACAGCTTATTCAAATGTTATGAAAGGGAAAGATGACAACATGATGGAGATTGATCACAATTTAATTGGCAATGAGGATAAAATACTTCAACTTAAGTCTGAGGCAGAGGTAACTTTGTAGGTTTTTTTGAGCGTATTTCCTAATTATATGCCTATAGCGAAGCACATGTTATTCCACATACTGTCATGTTATTTTCAGGGAAAAGAGATAACGAAGCACATATTATTCCATATACCGTAATGTTATTTTCAGGGAAAAGAGAAAATGGTGCTGTTCTATAGGACATTTTTTTTGCCTGTTTCTTCTAATCAACTATTTATATGAACACTAAATGAAGACAAACAAAAGCAGAATGCATTATCTTCTGCTTTCCTTAATATCTTAATTTATCTGCTCATAAATCCAAATAAGGAAGGGCATACGTAACAACTCCTATGGCCCTTTTTTAGCATTGTCATTTGTCAATAAGCTCATTATTAAACATCTTGTGCCTTCGGCATCATTCGGCCTAACCACTTCAAACTTGTCTATTCAGTGTTTTCTATTGGTTCTTGTTGAGATATTAGTTTGCTTTTCTCTTTTATTTATTCTATGTTCTTTCCGTCTTCGATGGCATCATGAATAAACAATTAATTATTTTCTACCAACATGGTATAATAATGATAGTCCTAGATCGGAGTTCTTGTACTCCACCTGTGCCCTAGCCCCCACCTATCGCCCTTGCATGCATTGTGCATTGTGTAACATCCGGGATCCGCGTAAACCCGAACTCGACCCGAATAAGGTCCGAATAACCCAATTAAGTTATCTGACAATATTAGATAACCTAAAACGATCCATTGATCGTGAATCAAAAGTTGTTCGGGTGAAATCGATCAAAAATTGGTCACTTCGTAATGCGCGCCGCGAAAAAGCCGTGACGCAAATTCGGAAAACCGTAAAACAAATCGAGGCTGCCATGAGATCCGATTCGACGAAAGAAGACCAACGGAATTGACCGTTCGCCAATCGGATGCCGTTTGATATTTTTAAATCACAAAATTTAACCTCAAACCGAAACCGTATCTCGAAAAATTCAGGTATTCAAAACCCGACCGAAAGTATATCAATATTATACTCATATTGATCGTCGTTCCGAGACGGTCAAAACGAGACATCACGTGTCGGAATCCGACACTCGAGGTGTGAATACGGTCAACCTTAAGAAATATCCAATAAAAAGAACTTTGAAATAATAATAATATATTAAATAAAATTTTTATGTCTGCTTAACAGAAAGCAGCAGATGTTCGATCATATTCAAAAAAAAAATCGGATAGTTACGGTAGCGGCGGACTGTTAAAAAAAAAGGATATATTATTAAGTTTACATCATCAGCAACTGACATCATTGCTGATGTCATGATGTTGCTGTCATTTTCAGTGACATGGCCATAAACAAGTGTCGACACCCTTTTCCTTCACGGCTACTCTTCCCTTTCCTTATTTCTACACCTCTCTCTTTTCTCCAACGAGGGAACCTCAAAATTCTTTCTTCTTGATATCACCGCCATTGGAAATAGCATGCTCTTCGGATGTTTGAGCTTCTGATCTGCAACAAATCCGGCTGCCCTCAATTGGTGGTCAAGCTACTAATAGCCACGACTTGCAACCACTCCAAGTGCTACCACCTACTGCCGCATGCAGCAAATATGGATTGCTTCAGTAGCTGTTTTCGGCAGCAAGATTTTGCTGCTACTGCATATGAGAGCAGCCACAAACACCCGTGCTGGAATTCTTCTTCCCCATTTCCCTTTCTGCCCTCAAATCTCCACATTTTCTTCAAATGAAAGAGCTGCTGCAACTGCTTCTCCTCTCTTGAAGTTGTTGCTGCATTCGAAGCTTGGAGCAGCTCTCAGCAGCCCTTGCTGCTGTCCAAAACCACCAAGGTGATACCCTACTGCTGGAACTGCAGTCCAAAAATTGAGAAGATCCAATTAGGTACCTCCCTATACCTCTTTTGCTGCCATGCATGTATGCTTTTACCTCTCTTTTGTTGACCATGGTATAAGTTTCACACAATCTGATTCCATATCCAAGTTCCAGAAATTTAGTTCCTCATCTTACGTTTTAAAAGATCAAATTTTTTGGATGCAAGATTTTTCACCCTATGAAATATTAATAAAGTTGGCAGCCTTCACTTTATCCATGGTCGTGTCCATCAACTTTATGGATTATTTCCTCATCTAATATTGTGAAAATAATACTCTCTGGATGTTATATCGTTTACGCTAATATTTTTTTACATCATATGATCGTCTGATTGTTCTTATCAGTTAAAATGGTCTACGCATTTAGAAGTAAATTACAATTCATTACATATCTGGTAAAGTATAAAAAAAATTTGAGATCAATAATAATTCATCCATATTGTATTGCTTGGTGGGCCTTCAGAACCTCTAGATCTGCTTATCTTTTTGCATCTAAATTGTTTTATTAGTACATATGGGGGAAACAGTAACAGGAAATAATACTCGGGAAGAAATTGTGTCTTTTCCATTAATATCTCATACATAAGTTTTTGCATAAAAAAATGATCATATTATATTTCCTTCCCTGATGTTTCCAGGATCTAAAATAATCTTCTCCACCCAATTTTGATAGATTGGCATTTTTATTCTTGAATTCTGATTTCTTTCCTCAATTATTTCATAAAACAAAGTTGTAAGCAATACTTAATGGGAATCCACTACATGATTACTGAATCCTAGCTAAGCACGTCAGAATAAGCACATTTATAAAAAAAATGATATCTCATACATAGGTTTTGCATATAGATATTGTAGTCATTGTTAAAAAAATAGTCTTCTGGAAGAAGGAATGACTTCGTTAAGGTGTCAGGTATTCTTCATGATTATTCTTGTAATTAGTTGTAAAATCATGGGAGGTTGACAGATCATATGTTACGATTATTATATATATATGCTATGTTATACATTGTACAATCTAAAGTTCAAATTATCAAGCATTATATTATAGTTGACATAATTGATGACATCCGTTCACAAATAATTAGAACATCCATCCTTGAAGCATGGAGAAGTTATCAAATTTTGGGTGACTAGTAGATTATAGGGATATATATACATATATGTTAAAATGATTATACAATCCATGTAATTATATCAGACACCATCAATTGTTCAATGCCTGAGAATTTTGAAATCTTACTTCCTCCTTTTACGTGCCATTATGGCATGTTATCTAAGATGATGTAATACACTCCACATTATGATTCTTCTTAAATTCAAAAGATCATTAAGACTCAAAATCGACCAGATCTACTCAAGTCATACTTAAGTTGATATTATTACAAACTCAAGAGTTATATTAACACGAAATTTAGATACAGAAAGTTAATGATAAACAGAATCAAAATACCTAAAAAGCAATATCAGTAAGACCATTGATCAAGTGATCTAAATCAGTACAATTAATCACAGAAAAATTCTTGATTAGTACTTAGATCTGTGAACATACATATATCCAAGGGTGAGACAGGAAGAGGAATTCATGTACATCTATATGATGGAGACTCATTGATGATTCATAATCAAGAGTGCCGGTCAGAAGGACCTTACACCTGACCGTGCGAGGGTGCGGTGACCCTCAACTGGGCGGAGGAAAGGAAGCCCAGTTAGGGCAGCGGCCGCCAAGTGCGCGGGTCTAGGATCCCAGTCCCTTTTCGGTTTTTACGTGAGCTCACAGTGTTTTTACACCTCGTTGGGATCCCGACTTTAGACCATTCCGCTGACCCTGTTTTAGGATACCCAGGCGGGGGATCCTTGGTTTTCAGTTTTACGTACGAGCTCGGTTGCCCGTTACCGGTCGGGCTGTTTTCTAGAGCGACTTTTCCGGGAAGTCTCTCTCACCCGTCTCAGTGGCGTAGTTTGGGAGTGTAGACCTATCCCTCTATTGGACCGTCCTTCCAATTAGAGGGCGAGACGGAAGAGCCTTTTTTTGGCTTCTTCACCGCTTGAGTTTTTCTTTCGCCAACAGACTTGGCGATTCTATATCCAGATCCTCCATATCTATATTTACATCATCTAGAGTTACATTGAGGTTGTTGCACAGAGGTTTGAAAGGATTGATTTTATATCCAGATCATCCATTTCTACATCTACATCATCTAGAGTTACATCTGAGACAATTACACTTGAGGTTTTAAGGGATTACAATTAAAGTTGAATAAATGGAAAAGACTATAATCTAATTCGAAATCTCATTAAGCTAGTGGACGTGTTGGGAACTTAGTTAGGATGCATTATACAACACCGCATGCCTACGGAGGCACCCCAACCCCAAGACATTCCCCTAGTCTTAGAGTCATAGTGTGAGGTTTCACAAGAGCCAAGACCACAGACTATCCACTAGACTTAAGAAGTTACTAAATCATTATATCTTCTCATCTTATCTTTTCCATCATCAAAATCCACAAATATGACCTCTAAGTAATATGAGAATGAAATATACTTACTATGATCAATTAGTTATAACATAAATATGCTTATGTGGGAAATGTTGGGTTAATGGCTAATCATGAGAGCTGCTTACTAGAAATTTGGAAACCCTTTACATTTGCAAGTAGAATTAAATTTTAATTTGAGTTGTTCTCGCCTTTCTACTTGTTGCTTTTGAAAACAATAAATGCCTGCTATTTTTATATATACTTATGGGAAGTACCAGCGCCCGCTGATGCCTTTTCTTCCTTGCACGCATGGCAGGCAAGGAGCCTTTAGCACAGTAGCGGGTTGATGATTTAAGGAGATAAATTTTATACCCAACGGTATGGTTTATTTTGTCCCAGTTTTTGTTCAATTTATAATGTATTATGTTTCTTTCTCTTCAGTCAGATTTTGGGATATACTGTATGTGTTGTCAGATTTTGTACATGTAAAATATATGGAAGTTAATGAAATGAAATTTTGGTGACCATTGTTCTATGAGTTGTGGTTATAAATGTTAATATGAATGTCAGATGAAATTATTTCATTCAAGAAAAATTTTTCCCCGTACTTTCAGTTACTTAATGCGATAGTAATGAATGTTGTAACGCGAAGTGTGTGATTAACGGGTACCCGGATCCTAGGGGGTTGACAGTTTGGTATCAGAGCAGTGGTACCCCGATACGCACTTTCGCAGTATTTCAATTCCGATCGCATTAAGTTCTTGGATAGCGACAGTCTTCCGACTTGTCGTGAGTCCGATAAGGGAAATATGACATTCGAATTCAATTACCACAGATGTCACCATTTTCATTAATTTTCATATTATATCCCAAGAAGAGAAAAAACATACATTATAAGTATCTTCAAATGGTACTTCTATGACTAGTTATGGTTCTCATACAAAGCTATGGCATCCCGACCAGGCCAGGAGACGACTGACAGGCTAGCACGCATACTAACTGCTCTTATCGAGCTTTCCACGTTTTATTTGATTCTGGAGCGACACACACTTTCCTTGCTTCGAGGCTACTAGCTTCTTTAGGTAGATTCAGAGAGACTCTCTCTTCTCCATATCACATCTGAGGGCCAGGTGGCCAGTTGTTTGTCGTTTCTCTGATAGTCAGGCACTTGTCCGTACTGATTGGCGGTCACGAGATGATCGCAAATTGTTTACTTCTGCAGCTTGATGAGTTCGACTTGATTTTGGGTATGGATTGGCTATCCACTAATCATGCACTAGTTGATTGTTTTAGGAAGACGGTTGTTTTCAAGATCCCATATTTACCCGATTTTACTTTTGAGGGTACTATACATGACTCCACCATGGAGTACATTTCAGTATTGCGAGCTCAGCGACTTGTTGATCAGGGTTGCGATTCCTACCTTGCATTTGTTCGGGAGGTGTCTGATCAGGAGCCGATGATACATGACATCCGAGTAGTATCTGAATATCCAGATGTTTTTCCTGATGAGCTACCAGGATTACCTCATGAGAGAGAGATCGAGTTCGAGATCATATTACTACCAGACACCCAGCCGATCTCGATGGCTCCTTACCATATGGCACCAGCTGAGTTGCGGGAGCTA
Organism: Ottelia alismoides; assembly: GCA_037367405.1. NCBI lineage: Eukaryota > Viridiplantae > Streptophyta > Magnoliopsida > Alismatales > Hydrocharitaceae > Ottelia > Ottelia alismoides. The sequence continues at coordinate 538,478 of JAZKJV010011150.1, read as the reverse complement.
AAGGTGTAGTTGCAAGAGTTACTTGATTTAGGATTCGTGAGACTGAGCATTTCACTTTGGGGTGCTCCGGTTTTATTTGTCAAGAAGGACGGATCCATGAGGTTGTGCATTGACTACCGGCAGCTGAACAAGAGAACGGTGAAGAACCGTTATCCTTTGCCGCGCATCGATGATTTGTTCGATCAGCTCTAGGGGATCTTCGGTGTTCTCGAAGATCGATCTTCGCTCAGGCTACCATCAGCTGAGGATTCGCGAGTCGGACATTCCGAAGACAGCCTTCAGGACTCGTTATGGACATTACGAGTTTGTGGTGATGCCGTTTGGGCTCACCAATGCACCTGCGACTTTCATGGATATGATGAATCGTATCTTCCGTCCATACTTGGACAAGTTTGTAGTGGTATTCATCGATGATGTGCTCATCTACTCACAGAATGAGTGGGATCATGCGAATGATCTACGAATCGTCTTAGATACATTGCGGAAGCACAAATTATATGCCAAGTTAAGCAAGTGTGAGTTTTGGTTATCCCAGGTCTCATTTCTGGGGCATGTCATTTCTGGAGCAGGCATCGCAGTTGATCCTGCGAAGATTGAGGCGGTCATGTCTTGGGAGCAGGCCAAGACAGTTACTCAGATTCGGAGTTTCCTCGGATTAGCAGGCTATTACAGACGCCTTGTCAACGGATTTTCACGCATTGTTCGCCCTTTGACACGATTGACGCAGAAGGGAGTCCCATTTATTTGGGATGATTCATGTGAACAAGCCTTCAGGACACTGAAGGAGAGATTGACGACGACACCTATTCTTGCTCTTCCTTCAGGCACTCAGGATTATGCAGTATACACAGATGCATCTTGAGAAGGTCTAGGAGCAGTGTTGATGCAGAGAGGACAGGTGATTGCTTACGCATCACGACAGTTGAGACCGCACGAGCGGAACTATCCCACACATGACTTCGAGTTAGCGGCAGTTGTCTTCGCCTTGAAGATCTGGCGCCACTATCTTTATGGGGTGAATGTTGAGATTTTCACTTATCATAAGAGTCTAAAGTACATTTTTTATCAGAAGGAGCTGAACATGAGGCAGCGCAGATGGCTCGAGCTGCTGAAGGATTATGATTGCACGATCTCTTACCATCCTGGTAAGGGAAACGTGGTGGCTGATGCACTCAGCAGGAGAGCGCATGCTGATGGTACGACGAACTGGCTATATACATGGGATACGCTTACCGCTTTGACAGATTGGCATCCTCAGGAGAGCGCATCCATTTCTACTGTCGTGCCTCCACGATACAGCAGTCTTTGGGATCGTATTGTAGAAGGCCAGAAGACTGATCCTTGGATCCGAGATAGATACATGCGCGCCGTCAAGGACGAATTTGACAACTTTGTTGTGATGGAGTCTATTTTATGGAAGGCAGGACGGGTTGTTGTACCCAATGACGAGCAGCTACGCAAAGATATTCTTGGTGAGACACACAGTTCACGGTTATCTATCTATCCAGGCAGCACGAAGATGTACCATGATTTGCGTCGACATTTCTGGTGGGATGGAATGAAACGCAATGTGGCACTACATGTCAGCAGATGCATGACCTATCAGATGGTCAAGGCTGAGCACAGGAGACCACCAGGATTACTGCAGTCTCTCCCCATTCCCGAGTGGAAGTGGGAGAGCATTTCTATGGATTTTGTTACGGGATTGCCGAAAACACCAGGTGGCCATGATTCCGTTTGGGTCGTTGTTGATAGGTTGACCAAGTCAACCCATTTCATACTTGTCAACACGACTTACACTCCATCCAAATTGGCCAAGCTCTATGTGCAGAACATTATCAGGCTGCATGGTATACCACGAGAGGTGGTGTCTGACCGGGATTTGAGATTTACATCTCATTATTGGCACCAGTTTATGTCAGCACTACAGACAAGACTAAGGATGTCTTCTGCATATCATCCACAAACAGATGGGCAGAGTGAGCGCACCATTCAGACATTAGAAGAATTGCTTTACGCATGCACCTTGGAATGGAAAGGGTCCTGGAAGACTCAATCTGCTCGACCACACGAGCAGATGAAGGTTATACGTGCACCTCAACAAGCTTCTTATCCCACCAGCCGACACCACATAGACCTCTTCAACGATGGCTGCATCTTATGATAGGAGAGGTTCTACACAGTTCAGAGAACATGGTCCTCATAGCAGAGGATATGGATGTTAGCATGGCCCCTGCACCTATTGCCGTCACCCATGGCACTCCGAGGACACATGCTATCAGAAGCATGTATAACCTTCATCTGCTCGTGTGGTCGAGCAGATTGAGCCTTCAGACAGTTCGGCTCCTCAGGAAGATCTCCGCCATGATGATATTGTCTCTCGTCTAAGGGAGATAGTAACTCATGTTATTAGCAACAATACAGATTCCCCAGATGTCGCGGCTGCTGCTAGAGCCTCTTCGAGCTCTTCAGGTATAGATTATACTTTCACCAGTTATAACGAGGTATGAAAGAGTGGATCATGGACTTTGGTGCTTCACACCATCTATGTTGTGACAGAGCATAACTCTGTTCTTACAGATCTATACCCCCAAGTATATGGGTCGTTATAGCGAACGAGGTTTACGTACTCGTTATAGGACATGGGGGGGTGCATTTGATGCCATCCATGTGCCCTGTAGGATGTTTTATATGCTCTTGACGTTTAGAGGAACTTGCTTTCTATTAGTCATATTTTGAAGGTTCTGCATTCTCGTGCTATTTTTGTCCTCTCTCCTCTTGGGTTTCAGGACATACTCATGGGCAGGGTGATTGGATGTGACCGCGAGCATCAGGGGCTCTACAGACTGGTCCAACCTCCTCATGCTGATGCCTCTACTATTCCCACTGGACCGATCTCACTATACTTGTGGCATCTTCGGTTTGGCCGCATTCCTCTGCAAAAGTTGTGTCATGTCCTCCACAGATTTCTCTGCGATCATTCTTCCAGTGTGAGGCTTGCCATCTTAGGAAGCATTACCGTTTTTCTTTTCTTAGTCGTTAGAGTCTTAGCATTACTCAGTTGTTTGGGCTTATTCACTTAGATATTTTGGGTCCCAATCATGTTCCTGATCACCACGGCCACCGTTTTTATGTTGTTGCTGTGGATGATTACTTTAAACTTTCTTGGATCTTTCTGCTAATTAATAAGTCTGAAGCTGAGTCTATTATTAAATCATTTATTAATGAAATAAAGAACTTTCTTTCTACTGTCAAGTTTTTATTCTCCAACAATGTCTTAGATTTTTGTACATTACAACTATTCGAGTTCTTTAAGTCTCTTGGCATCGTACACCATACCTCATGTGCCTACACATCCCAGCAAAATGATTTTGTCAAACTCAAACACCATCACTTACTTGATGTGACCCAAACCCTTTTGATTCAGAGTCGTGCTACCCACCTTTTCTATGGTATTGCAGTCCTCACTGCTTACTACTTGGTGAACTGCATGCCATCTTCTGTTTTAGGAGAAAAGGTTCCATTCTCGATTGCATTTCTCGAGAAGAACCCGTTCTCCCTTACACTCCGAGTGTTTGACAGCGTGCCTTTGTTCACAATATGATGTGTGGTCGTGACAAGCTCTCCCCTCGAGTTGTTAAATGTGTCTTTGCAGGCTACTCTCGTACCCAGAGGGGGTATCGTTGCTATGATTCATTTCGACGAAATACTTTGTCAGTGCTGATGTTACCTTCTTCGAGTCAGTTATGTATTTCTCTCCTATAGGTGACAGGTTGACTCCAATCGACTCAGCTGTGGAGGTATATATGCATCGTCCTGCACCTGCACTACCTCCATAACCTCTTCTACCTCCTCCACCACCTCTGGTACCTACAGGGCCTTGGCTTAGTTCTTACCACGTGTCTTTGTTCGCATGCCTCGCATAGTTCCCCCTGCTCATGGGCCTTCCCCATCATCAACACGCTCTAGGTATGTAATGAGCACATTCTTTCTACTGATGGCACTAGCGATTTGTCTATGCAACATAATGCTTTACAAGATGAGCAGATGCCCTCTCAAGAGGGTAGTTTAAAGGTTCAAGAGAAGACATATGATCTAGATGTGCTTATTGCTCTTTGGAAGTAGAGATACACTTGTGTCACATATCCTCTTGTAGACCATGTTTTCGTGGGATGACTCTCAGAGGATTTCTGGAAATTTATCGTGGGGATATCATCCATGGAGATACAACAGATATATCAGGAGTCCATCCAAGACAATCAGTTGTGTTTTGCCATGGAGGAGGAGATGTCCGTGCTATAGTCACGTTGCACTTGGAGCATTGTTACAGCTCCTACATGATCTTCTGTTTTTGGAATCAAGTGAGTGCTTATGCTGAAGTACCGAACAAATGGTAGTGTGGATCGCTACAATGTGAGACTTATGGCTCGTGGGTTCACTCAAACGTATGGGGTGGACAATCGGGATAGTATTTCTCCAGTAGCTCGACCTTCGACACTGTGTATTCTTCTTTCTGTTGTAGTGACACGAGACTAGCCTCTATATCAGCTTGATGTGAAGAATGCATTTCTCTATGGTGACCTACATAAGGAGGTCTACATGCAATAACCACCTGGGTTCACTGCTAAGGGGCACTGTCAGAAGGTTTGTAGGCTTCACAAGGCGATCTATGGCCTTAAGAAGAGTCCAAGAGCATAGTTCCAGAAGCTCTCGGATTTGATAGAGCTACATGGTTCGTGAGACTAGCTGTCGATCATTCACTGTTTGTTCGAAGGACTTAGAGAGGTACAGTTGCCATACTTGTTTATGTTGTTGATATAATTTTTACAGGGGATGATTAGCAGGGCATCAATGCTATTAAGGATTTCCTAGGTCAGCAGTTTGTAACCAAGGACTTTGGCAGTATACGTTACTTCCTTGGATTGGAGTTTGCCTAAAACCAACGAGGTCTTGTGATGACTCAGAAGAAGTATGTTCAAGATCTTCTCTCTGAGAATGGCATGGCAAAATGCATGCCTGTCATTACTCCCATGGACCCGAGCATGAAGCTATATGATGATGATACTGAGGAGGTAGACAAGAGGAGGTACATGGAGCTTATTCGGAAGCTCCTATATGTGACCCATCACCATGAAAGATATATCCGTTGCAGTAAGCAAAGTGAGTCAGTTCATGGAGCAGCCTAAACATGCACATATGGATGCAGTCTATATGATTCTATCTGAAGACCTCACATGGCACTAGTCTTCTATTTTACAGTGATACATCCCTTGCTGTTACAGGTTGTGCATATGCAGAAAAATGAGGTGTCCAAGGACATGAAGTCTACCTCTGGCTTTGCATTGTTCATAGGATGTTTCTTGGTGTTATGGAAGAGCAACAAGAAGACAATGGTTGTCAGATCAATGTTGAATCATAGCAGAAGGCCATGACAAAAGCTAATATAGAGATGATGTGGGTCAAATCCGTTCTTACTGACCTAACAGTTGAGGTGCCTCTTCCCATGCGCCTCCAATGCGACAACTGGGATGCTTTCTTCACTGCCAACATCTCAGCCTTCCACGAGAGGACCAAGGATATCGAGATAGACTGTCACTACACTCGAGACATGATTCAGAAGGCTTCATCTCCACCACTTATGTTAGTTCAGGAGATCAGACAACAAGTGTGCTCACCAAAGCCCTAACAAGAGGGCCTTTCCAGAGATGTTGTTTCAAGTTGAGCATGATTGATATATACGCTCCAGCTTGAGGGGGGGGTGTTGACATATTAGGTATCTTTTGTCTCTTTTATGTTTTCTTTATTATTTCTGTCTTCTTTTTGTAATTTGTCCAACGGATCTCTCCTGTATATAAGAGAACCCTCGGGTCTCATGAATAAGCAAGTTATTGTTTTCTACCAACAATTCTGTATACTGAACCAACTTTTCTCCGAATATTCTCATTAACTATACTGTTCCTTTTGTGTTTGCCATACATAAGTTTTGGCAACCGGAAGTCATATCTCATTTATGAAGGATGATAAAAATAATGAAACATGAAGACACCCACTGACATTCCGGTGTTTTTCTACTCCACGAGACTGATGCCCGTTGGGGTGAGACGGAATGATGCAACGTGGACCCGAAATATAGGGCCACCTATTTATTTAAATTATGGTAGTTAATTTTATTTACGTTTTTTAGGTCGTCACAATTTTAATTAAATAATTGAGATCGCCTGTGATCTCCAACATTTATCCGTAGATTTGATTTTAAATTTGGTCGGTTAATTAGTTAGAGTCCAATTAGGATAAATTAGTGGTCAAATTAAATTAGTGAGAAGGTATGCTCAACCAGGGTAGTATCTCCCTGATAGTACTCAACCAGGGTAGTATCTCCCTGATTAACCGATCGGATCCGTGTATAGATATTTAAGAGCATGGACTTGGTTGTCGTATTTTAAATTGGTCTTTTCTCTTTGTCACAACTACAACCAACTCAACTGTAACCAAGCAACCATGTAACCAACTCAACTGCAATTCATCTCAACTTTAGCCAAATTCATCCGTGAATCAATCCAATCTCAAATGTAGCTCCTCCAATTTCAACTGTAACTGATTCAGATGCAACCATAGAGGATTCGTATGTATACATGGATGATTCGGATGTAGCATCGCCAAGTCTGTTGGCGAAAAATAAACAAAACTCAAGCGGTGAGTTAGCCTACAAAAGGCTCTTCCGTCTCGCCCTCTAATTGGAAGTGCGGTCCAATAGAGGGATATATCTACTCCAAAACTACGCCACTGAGACGGGTGAGAGAGACTCTCCGGAAAAGTCACTATAAAAGAAAAACCGGCCCGACCGGTACGGGCTAACGAGCTCGAAAAACTAAAACCAAGGGCCCTTTAGCCTAGGTATCCTAAAGAACAAGGGTCAACGGAACTGGTCTTTAAAAGAAAACCCGTGGATCCCAGAGAGACGTAAAAACTGTGAGCGCTCACGGAAAACCGAGAGAAAGACTTGGATCTTAGACCCGCACACTAAGCGGCCGCTGTCCTAACTGGGCTTCCTATCTCTCGCCCAACTGAGGGTCATCGCACCGTCGCACAGTCAGGTGTAAGGTCACCGTGATCGGCACAATTAATTGTTAGTCATCCTTAATTTCCAGCGTTTCACACTATGCCTTGACCAAGATCCAGGGATATAATGAAATGTCAATACCATCCCAGAAAATAACTAAGCGACATGCTTTTCGAATTCCAAATCCAATGGTCTCTATTTATAAGATTGAAAACTATTCACTTCTTTTAACAAGGAATGTGAGTGATCCTCATTATTTTTAATCATCCTAATTATCAAGTCTACTTCGTAGCATGAATTGGTATAGTGATGTTTAACTTTACTTAGATCATATTTGATGCTCAAGGATTTTAATATTTCAATCATCAGGAAAGTATACTCAAACAAGATTTGTTCCCATGCACCAACATCCTTCCGACTCCTATCCTTATTGAAATTTTCTACTAATTCAGTACCACTGGATCAAGGCTATTCTCTATCATTTTTTGCTCAACTTATAAATAGTTCTGATTCCAACTTGAGATACTAATGAGAAGCATCTACTTCCAACCAATACGGGTGTAAGTACGGACAGTTAGACAGCTAACCATGTTACTTGAGGATGGCATAGCCATAGACAGCGTCCTCTAAACCGTCCACTCTTTTAAGAAAGACCGAAGTTCCCTCAATAAAGAGTACCTACTCATTTTAAGCCTAGTAGTCAGAGCCTCTACAAAAGATTTTTTTATTTTTTCAGATTTTTATGGAGTCTACCAATGGCAGGTAGTCCTTCCAGGACCCTTTCCTATCTAGTACACATCCACATAGCAAATATTCAAATGTCTAAATAATGTGTCCGGTCTGTTCGTCGGTCTGGGGATGATATGCGGAACTCGTCTTCATCTCTGTCTGAAGTGCCGACATAAACTAGTGTCAATAGTAAGATGTAAATCTTGAGCCTCTATTAGAAATTACCTTACGTGGTACACCATAAAGTCTGATAATGTTCACTCTCGTCATTTATTCAAAAAAAATATGCTAATGTTCTGCACATACCATCCAGCCGACCTAGATGGTGTGTAGATTATGCTGTCAGGTATAAAATGAGCTGACTTGGTCAATCTTTCAATGACCCAAAAGCATTGTGGTCACCATGTTGTCCTCGGTAGTCCAGTAACAAAATTCATTAAAGTACTCTCCCACTTTTACTTGGGAATGGGGAGATACTGTAATAATCATGGTGGTCTTCTATGCTCAACCTTGACCATCTGACAGGTCAAGCATTTGCTAACATGAGGTGCTACATCACGCTTCATCCCGCCCTGCCAGAATGTTGGCGCAGATTATGATACATTTTCGTACTGCTAGGATGAAAAGACAATTGTGAACTGTATACCTTATCAAGAATCTCTACGCAATTGCTCATCGTTGGACCCAATGATGTAGCCATCCTTTCGTAAAGTAGACTTAGTCTCCACAAAATTATCACTTTTGTCATTGTTAGCATGCATGTATTTGTCTCAAATCCAAGGACCTGATCTCTGACCTTCTACTATGAAATTCTAAAGATCGCTGAATCGCTGAGGTACGACAGTATATATAGATGCACTCTCATATGGATGCTAATTAGTCAAAGCTTGTAAGTACATCCCACGTGTATAGCCAGTTTATCGTATGTGCATGAGCTCTCCTGGTAAGCGCATCTGCCACTACGTTTCCCTTACCGAGATGGTAAGACATCGTATCATCTTTATCTCCTTCTGATCATAGATGTACTTCAAACTTTTGCGATCTATGAAGATATCAAAATTCACCTCATAGAGATAATGACGCCAATTTTTCAAAGAGAAGTCAACCGCCACCAACTCCAAGCCATGGATGAGGTAATTTCTGCTCATGCGATCTTAATTGACGAAATGCGTAAGCAATCACGTGACCTTGTTGTATTAGAACTATGAAGGATATTGTGAATCCTTAAGCGCATCACGGAAGCGTGTCGATCGCATCGTATACGATCGGAGCAACTAGTCGCACTAGATGCTAGATGCAGCCGAAATTAAAATTTTTTAACTTAACGATGAAACCACATGATCACGAGAACACTTCTCGGATCGTTTCATCAAACCACAAAGTACAAGGATTACCTCTTGAAGCGTGGTTGTGATCGCGAGATCCCAAAGTAGAGATCCTCCTATCTTAAGTCCGACCCACGGAGAATGCGCTTGCGGGCACGATGATGAGTCGCGTCCTTCCCGCAATCCTTGACGAAGATCCAAGCGTCGAAGGCGAAGCAAGATCCTCTCCTCTTCAATATGCAAAGTGGACGGCCACTTGGATATTAAGAGAGAGACCACACGAGATTTAGAGAGAGAGAGAGAGAGAGAGAGTAGTAGTCTTCTACAACTCTAGATGATGTACCATGGAGAGGCTACCCTAGCCCTCCTTATATACTAGTTTAGGATCCAATGGATCTCAATCCATGTGACACATGGATCCAAGGGATATGCTTGGTCCATGATAAATCAATGGCTAGGATTTGTTGTTCAATAACAACAATTTAAAATTAATTAATCAAGAGATAACATGATAAATGAGATGGAATCAACCACCCTCCTAAAAAGGGGGGGCGTCACCCATGAACAATTCATGGGTGACGCCACCCATGGAGGTGGTTATTCTCTATTTTATTTATCATATTATTCATTAATTAATCCCAATAAATATTCACCAAATTAATTCCAAATTAATTTTGTGAATATTTCAATCTTGCCATTGAATATTGTGTGAATCATATTCACAACCCAAACTAGTTAGTAAATTGCATTTCCAATTAATTAACAAATGTGAATCCAATTCACATTATTAATTAACAAATGCTATTTACATAAATTCTCTCTCTTATATATGTATATTATAAATCATATTTATAACATGCATATATCATGGATAGTGTTATCCATATTCTCTTAATCCTTGATAATTAAATCTCATTTAATTATCTTAGATAATCATTTTCTCAATATGAATCATATTCATATTTAAGCTTGATAATTAAATCACATTTAATCATCAAGTCCTTGCTTGGATATTTCATCAAAAGAATTATTCTTGAACCCTTTCAAGAATAATGTGCTTTCTCCGCAGATACTTGGAGATAAGGACAGGGCGATTGTATTATTCCACGTATAGTGACTTGGATGTTGAGATCTCATCTCAAATCCAGATCTTACGGACCTCTCACAGATGCTTGATTAAATCAAGGCCGCAAATCCAATCTTCTCATTGAATCTGAATCCTATTCAGATCAATGTCCAATACTTGGACTAAGATCGGATTGCTTCTCTACTGAAAGGAGTCACTAAAATCCAGACCTGTTTCATCACTCCCTCGGAATGGAAGCGTCATGGATATACAATCGTTTATGATCACATCACCCTTCAGGTATTCCCAATACCTGTACATCCTGCATACTGGAAGACCCATGATCAACCCGAAGATCAAGATCATTTTTACACTGTCTTCTTCAGGGTTTAATCATTAAGTTTCTCAATCTTGGTCATTGGGATTTGGTATCGATCATATGCTTTCCCAAAGCATATATCATACCTTCAAATTCATGTCATGCTTCCAAAGCATGACGACCATGCATGGAATTTGACCGGTCCCAATACCTCATGAGTGAGCTCATGTCTTCCGGTTCACAAGTGAACCTGTATGATCCCTTTGAGAGATCATATTGCTCATATACCCTTATATGCACACCAGCTCGCCGGTGTATAGACCTTGGTTAGGTCATCAACCTATTGGTCTGCCAAATGTACATACTCAGATATATAGCAATATATCTGTCTCCGGTCAGAGGATGCGTGCCTATGCTGTGACAGCATTCAACATAGGACTTAGGTTATCTCGATCTCGTCAGGTCAACCCATTGACCTAACTAATCTGACACCTCCGAATCACTATTCCCATGCAGAGGACCTGCTTCAAGAGGTCGGTCAGATATCAGCCTATGTGAGAAAGGATTGCCATCTCCTACTCAGGCTGGAGATCTCCACTTGACAATCATTTGACGGTGTTTGATGAGTCCTCCATCTAACTCCTTAGATGTTCATCCAAACACCAGCCTCTATGATTCATTTAATGAAACAATAGCTACATGATCATCAAGCTGGCCATGGTACATAACCCTAATTGTACAGAGGGACCTTATAGTGCATTCATTCATATAATTTCAGAAAGGGAGTGAAACATCAATAACTTTTATTGATAAACTTAAATATTACAATAACATTTATTGTAAGAATGGTTCGCCCAAGGCTCACAAGTCTAACAAACTACTCCTAAACTTTCACTTAAAGCGTCTGTATATAGTGGAAAATCTCGAGTGCCTGAAGGAAGTGCGAGAATATTCACAATCGTTTATCTTTCCTTCAGTGTCCTGAAGGCTTGCTTGCATGGATCATCCTAAATGAAGGTAATTCTCTTCTGTGTTAATCGTGTCAAGGGAAGAACTGGGGAAAAGTCACTGACTAACCGTATGTAATAGCCTGCGAGTTCAAGGAAGCTCCGAATTCAAGTAGCTGTCTTAAGATGTTCCCAAGACATAATTCCCCAATGTTTTATAGGGTCAACTGTGATACCTGCTCTAGAAATGACATGCTCAAAGAATGAGACCTTGGATAATTAGAACTCACATTTGCTCGACTTGGTTTACAACTTGTACTCTTGAAGTATATCCATGATTATTTATAGATCATTGATGTGATCCCTATTTATTTTGGGAATATATCAGCAACACATCGTCAATGCATACAATCATAAATTCGTTCAAGTATGGATAGAAGTCATGTTCATCATATCCATAAAAGTTGTAGAGGCATTTGTTGAGCCCAAACGTCATCACAACAAACTTGTAGTGCCCATATCGAATCCTGAATGTTTCAAATCCTCGGTTGATGGTAGTCTGATCGAAGGTCGATCCTTGAAACATCAAAGATCCTTATAACTGGTCAAGAAAGTCATTAATACGTTGTAGAGGATAATGATTCTTCATCATTTTTATTTTTCGGTTTTCTTTAACAAATGCATAATTTGATCGATCCATCCTTATTTTTGATAACAAGAATGGGAGCACCCCAAGGTGTATTGCTCAGCCTTACGAAACCTACGTCAAATAACTCTTGCGATTGTATCTTCAGTTCCCTCAAGTCGGCTAGTGCCAAGCGGCACAGAGCCATTGAGGTTGGTTTGTATATGATAGTAATGTAATTTCAAACTCAATCTCTTTCTTAGGTGGTAAACCTGACAAATTATTAGAGAACACACTAGGGTAATATGATACTATCGTGATGTCATGAGCCATCGGCTCTCCATCAGATGTCTCTTGGACAATTGTTAGATATGAATCACACCCCTGATGAACCAGTCTCTGAGCTCTCAATACTGAGATATACTTTATTTTGGAGTCATGTAATGTACCCTTAATGGTAAACTCGGGTAAGCCGGGGATCCTGAAATAATTAACTAGGTATAATGAGCTGACAACTAATCCATGCCCATAACCAGGTCACATTTGTCAAGCTATAGTAGCAGACAATCTATGATCATCTCGTGACCACTAATCAACATTGGTAACCTTCTGACTAACAGTTTTATGATGAACAACTGACCACCTGAACCTTGGATATGATAGGGAGGATCGAAAACCTTTGCAACTCTAACTATGAAGCAAGAATCTTGAAGCTCATTCATCGCTCCAGAACCAGTTAAAACTTACAAGGTCGATTCTAGAAGTCATGTTTCTGTATAAGAACCAGCATTAATTACAATAGTTGATGTTCACAGATATTTCTGACTATGTTTTTTCTCTTCTTGAGATACAATATGGAAATTAGTTGTAAACGGTGACATATGTGGTTATGGAATTTGAATGTCATATTTCCCTTTCGGACTCGCGACAAGTTGAAGAATTTCACTATCCAAGACTTAATGCGATCGGGACTATAATACTACGAATATTTGTAGCGAGGTATCACTGCTCTGATACCAAAACTGTGAGGCTTGCTCCCGCGGATCTAGGATACCCGTTTACACATTACTCGTAGTATCATGTTCGCTAAAGACCGCACTAGAGTACTGAAAATTAGGAAATATTTTTCAAATGACATTCACAAATTAACAAATAAGCCACAGAACTACAGTATGTCATAATTTTATTGCATAAATTTCCATAACAGTTAACATGTAACAACAGAAATTACATTATATACATGTATCCCAATTGTATCAGAAGAGAAATAAAAGAATATATAATTCCTTGAACAGAACTATAGCGTGGGTACCTGATAATTGAAACTGCAGGAAGCTGATGTTCGACTCTCTCAATATAACGGTGCAGGTATTTTGCCTGCAATCCATGGAATAGGAGAAAAGAATAATGCCAAATGTTGAGTAAATCTTATATTAATTAGAAGTAACATGAAATTTTAATGGCTCCAAAAGCAAGCAAGTAAATTTGGGCTTGACAATTAAAATTTAGAACTACTTGCAATGAAATGGGTTTTCAAGTTGTTTGGTAAGTAACACCCCATTATACTCATCCTACATTATTTACCCATATTAATCATTTTATACAAATATTATATGATCCATATTTAAGTTATTGTCTTTTATTAATTATAATATGTCTGATGGGTCTTGGAATGTGAATAATGAGTTTCTGATAAAATCATTATCTTTATTAAATGCTTACGATGAGTCGGGTGTTTTGATCATATTAAGTGTATATGTCGGGTCTGGTGTTTTAATTCTTTTCTTGTTGTATTTCTCAAGCTTAGTGGATAGTCTGTGGTCTTGGTTTGGTTAAGACCTCACACTATGACTCTAAGGTAGTAAGGAAGCCTTAGGGTTGGGGTGCTTCCGTAGGCATGCGATGGAGTAAAATGCATCCTAACTAAGTTCCCAACACGCCCACTAGCTATTTCAAACAACTGTGGTAGAAGCTCGTAGTCTGATAAGGATGATTATCATAAAATTGGTCTTTTCTCTTCGTCAGGAATTACTGGCGAGCTCAAATGGAAACTAAGCTCAACTACAACCAACTCAACTGTAACCAAGCTCCCATGTAACCAACTCAACTGTAATTCATCTCAACTTTAGCCAAATTCATTCGTGACTCAATCCAATCTCAAATGTAACTCCTCCAATTTCAACTGTAACTGATTCAGATGTAGCCATAAAGGATTCAGATGTATACATGGCTGATTCGGGTGTAGCATCGCCACGTCTGCTGGCGAAAAGTAAACAAAACTCAAGCGACGAGGTAGCCTACAAAAGGCTCTTCCGTCTCGCCCTCTAATTGGAAGTGCGATCCAACAGAGGGATATATCTACTCCAAAACTACGCCACTGAGACGAGTGAGAGAGACTCTCCGGAAAAGTCACTCTAAAAGAAAAACGGCCCGACCAGTACGGCTAACGAGCTCGAAAAACTAAAACCAAGGGCCCTCCAGCCTAGGTACCCTAAAGAACAAGGGTCAGTGGAATCGCTCTTTAAAAGAAAAACTGTGGATCCCAGAGAGGCGTAAAAACTGCGAGCGCTCGCGGAAAAATTGAGAGAAAGACTGAGATCCTAGTCCGCGCACTATGCGGCCGCTGCCTTAATTGGGCTTCCTATCTCCCGCCCAGCTGAGGGTCACCGCGCCCTCGCACAGTCAGGTGTAATGTCACCATGACCGACACAATTAATTGTTAGTCATCCTTAATTTCCAGCATTTCACACTATCCCTTGACCAAGATCAAGGATATAATGAAATGTCAATACCATCCCAGAAAATAACTAAGCGACATGCTTTTCGATTTCCAAATCCAATGGTCTCTATTTCTAAGATTGAAAACTATTCACTTCTTTTAACAAGGAATGTGAGTGATCCTCATTATTTTTAATCATCCTAATTATCAAGTCTACTTCGTAGCATGAATTAGTATAGTGATGTCTAACTTTACTTAGATCATATTTGATGCTCAAGGATTTTAGTATTTCAATCACGAGGAAAGTATACTCCAAACAGGATTTGTTCCCATGCACCAACATCCTTCTGACTCCCATCCTTATTGAATTTTCTACTAATTCAGTACCACTGGATCAAGGCTATTCTCTGTCCCTTTTTGCTCAACTTATAAACAGTTCTGATTCCAACTTGAGATACTAATGAGAAAATCCATGTAGTATCAGACTCAACTTATAGATTAAGAAACATGTACTCAACTTTATAGGATTAGCAACATGTATTCACATGCTGAATGATTCATACATCTGGTATTTAATTCCTTACTAACAATATGTGGTCAATCAAGGATTATCATGTTCAAAAACAAGAAAAGGACATGATGGGGTAGATCTGTTGGACTAGACTGATAATCACTGGCCTCTAGATTAGGGAAAGAGGGAACACAGATAAGGTATATAAAATAGTCAAAGAAGAGGATCATAAAGAGATTGAACAATGGCAAAGATAATGTAATTTAGTGAAAACTAGAAATTGCTGATATAATTTTATCTCATTGCAATGCTCGACTACAGGAGAAGAGGAAAAACATTCCATGCCATAAATTTGTAGAGTCACATTCACAAATATAGTCATATTGGAAAGTAATAAATGTCATTTGAAGTGCAACAAGAGTGAAGCTCAGGACTGTTCATGCTTCCCATAAAATTTAAATTTGATTCTGGAATAGTTCCAGATTTCTTACATTTTTTGTTGAAGAGAAGAGCATAAAGGGACATGGAAGATGAAATCAAGATGTAGAATATCCATGTATGGCAGCAATAGATAGGTATTAGGATTGTACAAAAACATGGACCAATACATGGAAAGTTAAATCTTTTCCTGATTTGTGACCATCCAGAGGTATTAGTTTATAACTTTATATGTGTCAAAAGATGGAATAATTGTTCAATAACATGGATCACAGCAAGAGATGGGTAAAGATATACCTCAATTTCTGTAAAACTTGAAACTAAGTCTGCATGCAGTGCTTGAACTGTTTCTGGTCAGCAGCAAGGTCTGTATTTTGGAAGAAGAAGTGGTTAGAAAGGCTCCTACAGCTTTGGAAAGATGTTGCAGGAGAGGGGTTGTTCCCTGGAGCAGCAAAAAGAAGGGTTTTAAAATGTACCTTTGAATCTCCAAGCATGGAGATCCAACAACATGCAACAACACCTGAAATTCCCTTGGATTTGGAGCAGTAAAGGGTTGTTGCAGCTGCTTTTAGGTGGATTTAAGGATCCACCAAGCAGTTTTGAACAACTGTTAAGGAGGGCTCCAGCAGGGCTGTTTAGCAACACTTGAACTGCAGCTACCTTTGCTTGGGGACAGCTGGTCCAGCCCTCCAGATTTGGGTGAATGGAAGCATCAGTTGGCTGCTTAAATCTACAACAGTAGCAGTCGATTCTTGGCCAAGAACATGCAGTAGCAGGAAGGTCTTCCAGCAGAGATTTCAGTAGGGGAGGTGGCTCCTTGAGCATGCAACAACTGCTCTAAATGGAAGGGGAGCAACAACTCCAAATGGGAGAAAGGGCAGCAGGAGATGCCTCTTGGAAGAGGGAGGGTTGGACCCTTCGTTGGGAAAAGTAAAGGAAATTGAGAGAGAAAAAGGAGAGGGGATGGGGTTGCTATTTATAAGGAAAAAGCAAAGAGAAGGTGTTAAGTGTAGGAGGAGAAAAGGCCAAATGGAGAGGGTATTTGGGGCCATATGTTGAGTGCAGCAGCTGTCCTGGACAGCTACAAAAATTTTATTTTTTTAAACATTTATATCTCTTTTTTATTTGAATACCACAGTTGCACGTATTCATGCATCGAGTATCTGTTTCGATGTATAATAACTCGTTTTGATCATCTCTGAACGACTATCAATATGAGTATAATATCCGTATACTTTGGTTCGGGTATGAATTCCCGAAATTCTCGAGATACGGTCTTGATTTGTGACTAAATTTTGTGATTTAAAAATATCAATTGATTTCCGATTGACGAACGGTCGATTCCATTGGTCTTATTTCGTCCAATCAGATTTTTGGGTG
Organism: Ottelia alismoides; assembly: GCA_037367405.1. Taxonomy (NCBI): domain Eukaryota; kingdom Viridiplantae; phylum Streptophyta; class Magnoliopsida; order Alismatales; family Hydrocharitaceae; genus Ottelia; species Ottelia alismoides. The sequence goes on along the minus strand of JAZKJV010011150.1, from coordinate 521,359 downwards.
GTCTCGGTTTGTTTCATGGTTTCCGAATTTGCATTGCGGCTTTGTCGGACACGCATTACGTTGTGATCGATTTTTAGTCGATTGCGACCGAATGAATTTTGATTCATTATCAATTGATCGATTTATGTTATTTAATATTGATTAATAACTTTATTGAGTTATATGGACCCTAATCGGGTCAGGTTCGGGTTTGTACAGATCCAGATATTACAAGAAGCGACTTCAGAAGTCCTGCAGGAGGCTGTCTGTGTTGGAACAGCTGTAAACAAGAACCATAGGCTTTGTGGATGTCTTGAACATTCCTAGGCGGCGATGCTAGAGGGCTTGCACTAGCCCTAGGTGATGCTACAACCTAGGAGGACTTAGCAGCGACACAACCAACTAGAGAGGGGTCCTGGGCGTTACTAGGGCTTTCAGATGAATCAATATGCCCTATGGCAAAGTGCTGCTTTGTCATAGAGAGCTGCAATGCCCTTAGGTTTCATTTGTGACGACCTAGGAGGGCAGGCGAAGCCCAAAGGGAGGAGGGATGTATTTGTGGTGATGGGTGTGCAGACTAGGCCCTCAAAGGGCTGGCGGCCAGGCAGAAGGATCGCTGATGGCTTGTGGAGTCGCAACGGCTCTTGTAGGTGCGACGGGTGCTCCTAGCAAAGGCAATCAAAGGGCAGGCGTTGATGTTGAAGGGCCACAAGTGTTTCCTGGAGGCACAATGGCTCATGGAGGTGCGACTACAACACCATGACACGGGTAGCATACCTAGGAGGCCTCCTAGGGCTCACGCAGGGCACCACAGGAGGAGATAGGGATGCTAGAAGCCCTTGTGCAGGGCCTTGGAGGCTGGAAGAATTTGGGCCCAGGCAAGGTCGGAGAGAGGTTCGTGGCGACAACGAAAGTTAGGTTAGACCACCGGTCCATGACTGCTGCTTTGATAGCATGTGGAAAACAATGAGAGAATAAAATTGCACAACTTGTTCAGGAAGTCTAAGGATCCTTATATAGGATAAAATCATAGAGAGCTCAAAACTCTGAAAAATACATAAGTGCCCCTAACTGGGTTATGTTGAGATAATTATATATTCACTGTATCGTTTATTCTATTTTTATTTTTTGATAACCTACTATGTAATTTACCCATGGGTCCTCTCTATATAAGAGAGCCTAGGGTTTTATGGAAAAATAGATCGTTCTTTTCCCCCAACATGGTGTCAGAGCCAAAACCCTAACCCTAATCCTAACCCTTCCACCGCACCCCTCCCTCCCCCCCTCGTCCTCCGGCGCCGCCCACCACCTCTTGTTCTCCTGACGCCGAGCCCTAGAGGCCATCTCTCCACCGTATGGGGCCTCCTCCGTCGAGTTCCCCCCTCCAGTGCCGACGCCTTCTTCTTCAGTCGGCCCTTCTCTCTCCATGGATTTGAGTGTGTAACGTCTACATATGCACTCAAATCTTTCCAGCTTATGTAGACACTTCTTCATTGGTATACAGATTCCCGTTCTTCGTCTCCGGCGTCATGTCAGATAACAAAGTAGATATGCCCTCCATAGGCACGTTCAAAGGTCCCGTGCCAATAACTAAGTTGGATGGGACGAATTATGAGCTCTGGGCGATGCAGTTCATGAGCCTCATGAAGTCGAATGGTAAGAAACACATTCTTATCGAGGAAGAACCGACAACGAAGACTAGGATCTATGCCTCCTAGGAGGCTGATGATTCATATGCCAAGGTCTGGCTCTCAAGCACGTTGACGATGGAGATTGCGAATGATGTTCTCCATCAACACACCGTTAAGCTGATGTGGGACATTCTGGCGGCCACTTATTCGTAGGTGCGAAATGAGATCAAGATGTTACATCTTCAGTGATGCAGCATGATTCCACCTTTTAGTCAACATTTTCTATTTTTAAATTTTTATCTAATTATGTAAAAGGCTCATTATCCAAGGCCTTTTCCTCTTTTCTTATCTGCATGTTTTCTTTTTATTTTTTTTATTCTCAGAAAGTTGTTGCTATTTTGGGGGGACTTAGCCTCTATAAAAGGTCCCCTTGGATTAGGGTTGGGATTATGTTTGAATGAAATATTTTTTCCTCACTTATTCTTTTCCTCTCTCTCTCTCTCCCTCTCGGGTCCCGCAACCCCACTCCCCTCTCCATCCCGTGCGCCCTCTCCCCGCTAAACCCTACCCCTAGCGCCGCCTCCCCTCCCATCTCCTCCCCGCCGACTTCGTCCAGCGCCCTCCCCCCATTCCTTCTCCTCCCCTCTCGTTTCCGCCCTCTCCTCTTCCCTCCCTCTCCGTGTTCTTCCCTCGGTGCCACACCCTTCCCCCAACCGCGCCTCTTCTCCCCGCTCCCTCTCAAGCCGCCGCCTCTCCAAGTCCCCGCAACCCTTCTCCCCGCGCCGCTTCTCCCCCGATTCCACTTACGCCACCGCCTCGCCACGGCTCCGCAACCCTATCCACCAGCGGCCTTCCCCCCGCCCTTCCTCCTCATTCCCGCGCCGCCGCACCTGTCAGTTCCGCCGCCCCGTGTCCCTGCCAACACCAGCCCCTGACCAGCCGCCCGCCGCAACCACCCATCGCCTTCGGCCAGATTGGAAGCCTGCATCTTCCCCTTGTCTGGTATGAGAGCCACCCTCTACATTTTATTCTACCGTAAATTTTATTAGTTTGTGGATTGGTATATTGCTGGTTTGGTTTGGGGAATCATTGAGATTCCTTTGCGATATTGTTATATTTTTCCTAGGAACGTTTAACTAATCGCATTGCCCTGAATTTGTGGAGTAACCCGTGCTAGAATTCGTGTAGTTGCTATTATTTGTTGCTGATTTTTGCACTTCGCATATCATTTTATTTGTTATGGTCATTTAGTCCATTAGTTTAAATTTTAGGATTGCCATTTAGTTCACCACTCATTTAGATTGCATCAATTTGGTATCAGAGTATAACGACCCTGCATCTCGTCCGCATTCCATTTGTTTCATTGCATATAAAAAAACAACAAAAGAAAAGAAAAAAACACAAAAAAACAAATAGCAAATTCCCCAAAACAAAAAAGAGTGGAAACCCTAGGATTCCCATGGCCGAAAAACCATCTACCTCTAAAATCGGCTATACCCCACACACTGAGCTATCGTTAGAATCTTTATCTGCTCAAATGCAACACATGCAGCGGATGTACGAACAAATGAGCGGACAACTTGCCACCCTAAGTTGTCAAAGGCTAGAGAAATATCATAGTAATGAGACGCCAAATAAAAGCCGGCGTACTCACCGGAGACCGCACTCACGAAGTAACACTTGCCGCGACTCTAGCTCATCTACTTCTGACGGACATGTTAGCGATTGGCAATCACAAGAAAGTGAAGAAGAAGGACCAAGAGATGACACCTCTTTCACTCCCAAGATTCAAGATCCACACACTCTGAGTATACTTCACAACCTACTGGAGAATATCAATTCCCACCACGAAATGGACCTAGGTCCGATGACGGATGGGATCGAGGCATCCGTCTCGATGTTCCGGAATTTGACGGGGGACGAAACCCTGATGTCTTTTTGGATTGGCTCCAAACCGTCGAACACTTCTTTGTGTGGAAGTCTATGCCTAGCGAACGAAAGGTTCAATTCTTCACAATCAAGTTAAAGGGACATGCTCTGCTATGGTGGGACCGTTTGCAATCTGAACGCAAACGAAAAGGAAAAAGTAAGATCCGCAGTTGGAGCAAGATGAAGGCTAAACTAAAAATCAAATTCGTGCCGGAAGATTACAAACGAGATCTATACGCACGACTGCAATCATGGAAACAAGGCACCATGAGCGTGAAGGAATACACCGAAGGGTTCCAATCCCTCGTTCATCGAAACCGATTGCAGGAGACTCCTATCCAGGAAGTCACCCGCTACATGCAAAGACTCCGCCAAGTTATCCAGAATGAACTCTACCTCCACAACTGTCGAGACGTCGACGAAGCCTACAAGCAAGCTGAACGGGCTGTGACCAAGCTCACTAAAGCCCAGACAAGGAAGATGTCCTTCTCTGCGAACTCCGTCCCTCGCACCAGTTCCCGATGACGACCTCCAAACCGATAGGTTCCCCATCAATCGTTACAGGTAAACCCTAAGCCAAACCATCAACTCCTGCCAACCCCGTACCTGGCATCTTGGGAAGTCGACCTATTGTAGGACCTGATACTTGTTTCCGATGTTATCAGAAGGGACATCGAGCAGCAGAGTGTCCAAACTCTAAGGCTAGACCCGCCCATTTATGTACCATCGAAGACCCTGAAGACCCTGACCCTGAACCGCAGGAATCACCTGAAGAGGAACCGACCGCTTTGACTGCTGACGTCGTGAGAGTTGATGACTATGAGCTTCTGGGAGTGGACGAAGACGAATCCGGTCCGTTCATGGTAATTGAACACGAGAACTTTATCGCTCCTGACAGCGCACCCACAAACATCTTGCTTACACCCATTGCCCATGACGCTGATAGTTGGCTGCGACGCAGCATCTTCCGAAGTACCTACACCTCAGGAGGACGTCGCCGTTCGCTGATAGTTTTCTGCATGTTTTCTTTTTATTTTTTTTATTCTCAGAAAGTTGTTGCTATTTTGGGGGGACTTGGCCTCTATAAAAGGTCCCCTTGGATTAGGGTTGGGATTATGTTTGAATGAAATATTTTTTCCTCACTTATTCTTTTCCTCTCTCTCTCTCTCCCTCTCGGGTCCCGCAGCCCCACTCCCCTCTCCATCCCGTGCGCCCTCTCCCCGCTAAACCCTACCCCTAGCGCCGCCTCCCCTCCCATCTCCTCCCCGCCGACTTCGTCCAGCGCCCTCCCCCCATTCCTTCTCCTCTCCTCTCGTTTCCGCCCTCTCCTCTTCCCTCCCTCTTCGTGTTCTTCCCCCGGTGCCACACCCTTCCCCCAACCGCGCCTCTTCTCCCCGCTCCCTCTCAAGCCGCCGCCTCTCCAAGTCCCCGCAACCCTTCTCCCCGCGCCGCTTCTCCCCCGATTCCACTTACGCCACCGCCTCGCCACGGCTCCGCAACCCTCTCCACCAGCGGCCTTCCCCCCGCCCTTCCTCCTCATTCCCGCGCCGCCGCACCTGTCGGTTCCGCCGCATCGTGTCCCTGCCAACACTAGCCCCTGACCAGCCGCCCGCCGCAACCACCCATCGCCTTCGGCCAGATTGGAAGCCTGCATCTTCCCCTTGTCGGTTATGGTATGAGAGCCACCCTCTACATTTTATTCTACCGTAAATTTTATTAGTTTGTGGATTGGTATATTGCTGGTTTGGTTTGGGGAATCATTGTGATTCCTTTGCGATATTGTTATATTTTTCCTAGGAACGTTTAACTAATCGGATTGCCCTGAATTTGTGGAGTAACCCGTGCTAGAATTCGTGTAGTTGCTGTTAGTTGCTGCTGATTTTTGCATGCACTTAGCATATCATTTTATTTGTTATGGTCATTTAGTCCATTAGTTTAAATTTTAGGATTGCCATTTAGTTCACCACTCATTTAGGTTGCATCAATTTGGTATCAGAGCATAAAGACCCTACATCTCGTCCGCATTCCATTTGTTTCATTGCATATAAAAAAAACAACAAAAGAAAAGAAAAAAGACAAAAAAAAACAAATAGCAAAATCCCCAAAACAAAAGAGAGCGGAAACCCTAGGATTCCCATGGCCGAAAAACCATCTACCTCTAAAACCGGCTATACCCCACACACTGAGCTATCGTTAGAATCTTTATCTGCTCAAATGCAACACATGCAGTGGATGTACGAACAAATGAGCGGACAACTTGCCACCCTAAGTTGTCAAAGGCTAGAGAAATATCGTAGTAATGAGACGCCAAATAAAAGCCGGCGTACTCACCGGAGACCGCATTCACGAAGTAACACTTGCCGCGACTCTAGCTCATCTACTTCTGACGGACATGTTAGCCATTGGCAATCACAAGAATGTGAAGAAGAAGGACCAAGAGATGACACCTCTTTCACTCCCAAGATTCAAGATCCACACACGTCTGGGTATACTTCACAACCTACTGGAGAATATCAATTCCCACCACGAAATGGACCTAGGTCCGATGACGGATGGGATCGGGGCATCCGTCTCGATGTTCCGGAATTTGATGGGGGGACGAAACCCTGATGTCTTTTTGGATTGGCTCCAAACCGTCGAACACTTCTTTGTGTGGAAGTCTATGCGTAGCGAACGAAAGGTTCAATTCATCACAATCAAGTTAAAGGGACATGCTCTGCTATGGTGGGACCGTTTGCAATCTGAACGCAAACGAAAAGGAAAAAGTAAGATCCGTAGTTGGAGCAAGATGAAGGCTAAATTGAAAACCAAATTCGTGCCGGAAGATTACAAACGAGATCTATACGGACGAATTGTCAAGGCTGCTCCATGAATTGACTTACTCGACTCACTGCAAATGCAATATTCGGTCTGGTGATTGTAACATAAAGTAGTTTTCCCACCATCTCTTTGTATCTTCTCTTATCGACTTCATCTGTATCATCATCATATAGCTTCATGCTAGGATCCATAGGAGTAGTAGACAGTCGACATCCAATCATGCCCGTTTCTGCAAGCATGTCTGTGACATACTTTCTTTGGGTCATCACAAGACCCTGTGCATTTCTAGCAAAGTCCAACCCCAAGAAATACCTTAGGGTGCCCAGGTCCTTAGTCACAAATTGACTGCCCAGAAATTCTTTTGCCATCTGATTCCCTGCGCATCATCTCCTGTAACAACTATATCATCGTCATAAACCGTGATAGCAACTGTACCTCTAGGTGTCTTCTTCACGAATAAAGAGTGATCTGCATTTGACCTCTTGAATCCTTGTCGTTCAGTCATATCTGAAAGCTTTTGGAACTATACTCTAGGACTCTATTTAAGGCCATATATTGCCTTATGGAGTCTACAAACCTGGTGACACTCCCCCTCAAAAGCAAACCCCGGAGGCTGCTGCATATAGACCTCTTGTAGATCTCCATACAGAAATGCATTTTTAACGTCAAGCTAGAATAAGGGCCAATCACGTGCCACAACAACTAAGAGAAGAACACGCAAAGTGGAATGTCGAGCAACCGGAGAGAACGTGTCCAAGTAATCAACTCCATAGGTCTGAGTAAAACCACGTGCCCCCAGCCTAGCTCTGTAACGATCAAGACTCCCATCTGCATGGTGTTTAACAGTAAATACCCACTTGCAGCTGACAACAGACGCTCCAGGAGGAGGAGAAACAAGAGTCCATGTGCCACAGGACTGCAAGGAAGCTATTTCTTCTTCCATAGCAAGACGCCATTTGCTATCTTTCAATGCATCCTGGTAAGTCTGTGGAACCTATATGGCAGATAGAGCAACTGCAAATCTCTGGAAATCGCCCGTAAGACGATGAAATGAAACCTGAGAAGCAAGTAGGTAGGATGCACAAGTACGCCTCTGCTTCCTAATAGCAATAGGTGCGTCCAAGTTTTCAGGAATGTCATCCGTCATTGATCCCTGTATAGAAATATCTTCGGACTCATCGTTAGAAATCGTGTTATCAGAACAAACCTGGGCATGCTGTATGACGGGAAATGACCATGAGCAGAGTGGGGCTGACAGGTTTAAAATTTTGGTAAAGGTGGAACCACGGTCACAGTAGGTGGTGGAGTTGGTGGTGATGGTATGACCGGTACAGGAGGTAACAGACTACTAGGTGGAGATGGCATGTAGACCTCAGTATCAGAATCTGAAGTAGTCGTTCCGTCACCTGTAGAAGAGAAAAACATCACAGATTCAAAGAATGTGACATCGACGCTAACAAAGTATTTCCGACGTAACAGATCAAAGCAACGATATCCCTTCTGTATCCTGGAGTACCCCACAAACACGCATTTGACAGCCCTGGGAGAGAGCTTATCAAGACCTGGCGTCAACTGGTGGACAAACGCAACACAGCCAAAAACACGGGGTGTAAGAGAGAACAACTCCTTCTCAAGAAAGGCTATGGATAAAGGAGTCTTCTCACATAAGACAGACGAGGGCATGCGATTTACTAGATAACAAGCCGTGAGAACCGCATCACCCCAAAACGAATGTGGAGCATGACTCTGAATAAGTAGGGTCTTAGTGATATCCAGTTGATGACGATGTTTCCGCTCTGTAACCCCATTTTGTTGTGAAGTATAAGCACAAGAAGTTTGATGAACTATACCACGAGATGAAAAGAACAAGCAAAGTGCCCTAGTACAAAACTCCAAAGCATTTTTAGAACACAATTTTCACAGAGGAAGAGAAGATATTTTGAACTTATTGATAAACATTTGAATCACATCTCCTGCTTCAGATTTATTCTTCAATAGAAACACCCAAGACAAGCGAGAAAAATCATCTACAACCACAAGATAGAACCTGTGTCCCTGGTGATCAGGAACACGATTGGGACCCCAAATATCAATATGGACTAACTCAAAAAGGGAGCTGCTGCTCCGACTCTGACTACTCGGGAAAGTGGACCTATGATGCTTTCCCAACTGACACGCTTCACACTGGAAGGACGACCTCGGGGAAATCTGGGGTAAAACACGACACATCTTCTGAAGGGGTAGATGACCAAAACGGAGATGCCATGTATATGGAGAGTATGATCTTGTAGAGTGGAGAGATGATGCGCCGACATAGGGAGTACGGAACAGACGATAGAGACCATTCTACTCACGGCCAAAGCCAATCACTTTGCCCGAGGGCATGTCCTGAAAAACAAGAGACGATGAGTCAAAAATAGCTCGACAGTTCAAATCCTTGGTAATCTGGCTAATGGACAGTAAATTCATAGAGAAATCAGGAGCATATAACACATTCTGCAGTCGCATGGAAGGCGTCAAACTAATCTCCCCCTGTACTGTAATCGGGGAATGTATCCCATTGGCTATCACCACTGTCCGTCCTGTAGGAACCAATCTATATGCAGTAAGCTGCTCTTTGTTCCCACATAGGTGATGTGTCGCTCCGGAGTTTATAACCCAGTCTGTAATCATAGATCCATTACAAGAGGTGAGAGCATAAGAACTACCTGAGGTACTGGCTAGAGCGGATGTACTGGTAGAGGCAGAGACAACCACATCTGAATGGCCTCCTGGAGCTGAGTTAGGAGGCATGATATTCCTCAGTCTGGCAATTAGATCATCGAATCGCTGGTCCAATGAAGAAAGGTGCAGGGGACTCAACTTATTTTGCTGCCCGACCTGATGCTGGAAAACCATGCTTAGAATAACATGTATCCTCCGAGTGGCCAGGGCGGGGACAATAATTGGATGGCTGACGGATCCGACCCCCCCGACCACGGGGACCATATCCATGGAACGTAAAGGAGCCACCTCTACCTCTAGAGGCAGCCATCGCCGAAGGTGTCTGGCTGGTAGTAGAGCTTGGGACAGTGATTCGACTAAGTCGCGGAAAGCTTCCTCCATAGGAGGAATAGTAGCGTCAGCAAAAATCTGAGAGCGGGCAACATCGTACTCTGGATCAAGTGCAACTAGGAATACACCCACCATGGTAGCATTCCTGTATGTCTTCTGCTGCTCAGGAGTGCCCGTCAAAGGTATGAGCTATGGAGCTTCTCAAACATTCCTCGCAGGGATGTGTACAGTGAGTGAAGAGGACGTCCATTCTGTTTGATTGTAAAAATATCTTGTTGCAGCTGAAGTATCTTGGTCTCATTCCGTTCCTGCGAATATGTTGTCACTAGAATATCCCATATGGCCTTCGCCGTAGGCTGATGCAGCACGTCGTTGGCGATCTCTATTGTCAACGTCCCAGATAGCCAGACTTTGGCATACGCGTCGTCCGCCTCCCACGAGGCATTCACCCCAGTCTTCTCCACCGGCTACTCCTCGGTAAGAATATGTTTCTTACCATTTGACTTCATCAGGCTCATGAACTGCATAGCCCAGAGCTCATAATTCGTCCCGTCCATTTTTACAATAGGCGCTGGACTTCTGAATGCGCCAGTGGCGGATACATCAACCTTGTTTTTTTAAAGCCAAAAATAGGGAGAGACACTCATTGGTGTTCGCCCCAAATTTTATTTAAAGAAACAACACACCAGGAAAGTACAAAGGGAATGAGGAAGCGAAGCAAGCAAAACAACTACAGAGCCCACTCATCAACCAATCTCGCGGAATGTATCTCCACATTTTCCTTGTAGAAGCGTTGCCCAGAGAAGAGAACATCATTCCTGCCCAACCATAGTGCCCACAATATTGCCACGGGACCGAGGAGCTCCCGCCGAACTCTGCTCCTGTTGGCCACCAACGAGCCACAGAAGGAAGCCAAATCGGACATGCACAAGCAAGGCAGTCTTGCCTCATCCCAGATCAGAGTCACCTTAGGGCACCTGAAGAAAAGGTGCTCAAGGGACTCAACCCCGCGTCGCACAATATGCACCTATCAGAGACAGAGCTCAGAAGCCTAGCACATCAGTTTCTCGTCATCAATCTTTGCCTACGGGATAACCATAGGAAGAAGCCAATCCGTTCAGGGAGCCCAAGACTCCAAAGAAAACCACAATCACGAATCAGAGCCTCCACCTCAAAGGGGGAGGCCTGCTAATCGCCCCAAACGCCTTTCGAGTCGAGAAAGGGCCCAAACGCCAGCCCCAATGATCCCTTCCCACAGTAGGACGTCCCGCCTCCTTGATAGAATCCAACAAGGAAAGAAAATCATCGAGCCCTAGGTTCGAGAAGTTAGATGAGAAGGCGGGGAACTAGTTACCGTCCGACCAGCAAGACGCAACCTGCGCATTCTTATCTGCCGCTAGAGCGAACAAGCGAGGGAACCGTGAGCATAAAGGCCCCCTCCCCCTGTTCAATCATCAGTCCAGAAGGCGAAGGATTCGCCATTGCCAAGCATCGGCCTAAACAGAGAAAAATATATGGAGAAGACCTCCACTACCCCCTTCCAGAACGGCGTGGGAGATCCCCCCTAAGTAGCAAGGTTCGACGGCGCCCCGTCGACTCCGTATATTTTACGCAAAACGTTGCTATTGAAATCCTCCCCTGGGCCCCAATTTCTGCTAGCCCACTTAAGAAGCATAGAGTCATTATATGATCCAGTCTCCGGACGCCCAACCCCCCGCGTTCTTGTGTAGCGTAATTTCGTCTCATTCAACCAGGTGGATCCCCCCGACTCCTCCCCATGTTTGCCCCATAAGAATCTACGCATAAGCTTCTCAAGGTGATTACGGATCCCCTTTGGCAGCCAGCGATTGGATAAGAAGTAAACAAGGATGGAAGAGAGAACTGCTTTTAAGAGGACCAACCGCCCCCCTTTTGGAGAGAATGACCGACTTCCACCCCGCCGATCTCGCCTCCACCTTCTCAACAACCTTGAGCCAGTCCCGCAGCCTCGTTCTTCCCACCGCCAAGGGCATCCCAAGATAGTCTATCGGAAGAGAGCCGCAATCAGACCCCAAAGCCTGTCCACAAGCGTCAGCCTCCTCCACAAAAAGGCCGATGGGGACGACCTTCGATTTATTGACATTCTTGAATAGATCAGACATCTCACTGAAAAGGTCCAGTGCCACTGACATGCCTGAGGCCTCCGCAACGCCCCCCTAGATGAAAAAGATAGTATCGTCTGCATATTGCAAAAGCGTGATCACCAAACCATCACTGGAGAAACCAACCGATAATCCACAATCAACAACACGACAAACAATGTGCGCCAGGACATCCACAACGATGACAAACAGAAGGGGAGCAAGGGGGCGGCCCTGGCGCACACCCCTACATCAACCTTGTTTTTAGACATATTGCCGGAAGGAGAATACTACGGGTTCTGGACACCAAGAATATATGTCTACACAGACATATGTGGGTTTGTATGCATGTGTAGACTCATGCACACAAACCCATCAGCCAAACGACGGAGCTGATATGCAAGGGGCGTGAGAAGCGTGCTCACAACAGTCGCACGCTCATACGTGCACCCTAGAGATTGCCGCACAACAGGAATGCGCGCACAGACGTGTTGGGGTGACGCGCGCAAGGAGGAGAGATGCGCGCAAGGTTGCAGGCTTGGAAGACGCGCGCGAGGCTGCTAGGCGCAGGCGCGCGATGCGGTGGCGCGCAGGGCGGAGGCGCGCAATGCGGTGGCACGCAGAGCGGTGGAGCGCGAGGCGGTGGCGTGCAGAGCGGTGGCGCGCGAGGCAGAGGCTGAAGGTAGGGTTAGGGTTTTGAGAATCGAGAGCTCCGATCTAGGACCGCCGCTCTGATACCATGTTGGAGAAAAATAAGAGGGTTGTTTATTTCTGAGAACCTTAGGCTCTCTTATATATCGGAGAGGCCTATAGGTAAATTACATAAGATGGAAACACAGAAATAAAAATAAGAAAGAGACACACATAGAATATAGAAATACATAAATATCTCCACATGTACTATACCTCTCACGGCTACTCGTGAGCAGCAAAAGACTTTCGAGAATGCTACCATGGTGGGGGTACTGCTCGCTGCTCTTGATCCTGAGTATGATGCAACTCGATCTCAGATACTTGCTGATGCTACCATTCATTCTCTGGAGAAAGTTTACCGGAGGCTCAGCCGCATGTCTGTCTCTTCCAGTACTACTACTCCACCTTCGGCAATGGCTGTGTCGCGAGGGAGAGGTGGTCAGTCTTCATTCCGTAGACGTGGACCTCGTGGTCGAGGAGGTCGTTTTCGCCAACCATGCATTTTCTCCTATCGCACAAGTCACTTTGAAGGTACATGTTATTCTAAGTATGGATTTCCAGCATCGACACACATAGCTGAGCATGTCGCATCTCCATCGGCATCCACTTCCGATTACATGTTTGAGGAGCTTGTGGCATGATTGCGCGATATTATGCCTCGAGCTTATACAGATTCCCAGGAAGTTCTTTAGATATAGCTGCCTCAGCATCTGCCAGTACTCCTGCCTCGACTAGCACCTCAGATAGTGCGTTTGTTTTACATCCGATCATAATATCTCAGATTGGATTATGGATTCTGGTGCAACTCATCATCTTTGCCGGGACAGAGATAGACTTGAGTCTTACAGAGACATTCCACCAGGATGGTCAGTGATCATAGCTGATGGGACTCATTCCCCCGTCGTTGGACAAGGGGAGATTACCTTGTCACCTTCCATGCATTTACAGAATGTTCTGCATGCCCCTGATTTTCCCTTGAATCTACTATCTATTAGTCAGATTACGAAGGATTTGCACTGTCACGCTATATTGGATCCATCTTCACTTATTTTTCAGGACATACTAACGAGCAGTGTGATTGGTTGTGGCTTTAAGCATGATGGTCTCTATCATATGGTCCGGAATTCCTATGCTGATGTCTCCTCCTACTCGACCGGATCAGTCTCTCCATACACCTGGCATCTACGCTTTGGTCACCTCCCGCTTCAGATGATGCGCCATCTCTTGCCTCAGATTTCTCCCAATTCTTCTTTTCGATGTGAAGCCTGTCAGTTGGGAAAGCACCATCGAGCTAGCTTCCCTAGTCGTCAGTATCGGAGCAGTAGCATCCCCTTTGAATTATTTCATGTTGATATTTGAGGTCCGAGTCGTGTTCATGATCATCAGGGACACAGGTTCTATCTTGTAGTAGTTGATGACTTTTCTCGTGTGCCGTGGGTTTTTCCATTAAAAAACAAATTTGAAGCAGGAGATGTTATTCAAAATCTTATAATTGAAGTGCAGAATGTTTTTTCCTCATGTCAAATATGTTCGTACAGACAATGCGTTGGAATTTTGCACTCTCTCTCTCCCTCCCATTTCTTCTCGTCCAGAGGAATTATTCATCAAACCACATGTGCTTACACATCTCAACAGAATGGAGTGGCAGAGCGAAAACATCGTCATCTCCTTGATATTACTCGAACCCTCCTTATCCAGAGTTGTGCGCCCATCTCTTTTTGGGGGATGCTGTTCTTACAACCTGTTACATTGTGAATCGTATGCCGTCCTCTGTACTCGATGAGAAAATTCCTCTTTCTGTTATTTTTCCAGACAAGGAATTATTCTCTCTTACCCCTCGTGTCTTTGGTGCTGTTGCTTTTGTTTACCAATTGTCTCCTGGACTTGAGAAACTCTCACCTAGAGCTGTTAAGTGTGTCTTCGTGGGCTACTTTCGGACCCAGAAGGGGTATCAATGTTATGATCCAACGAACAAGAAATATTTTGTCAGTGCCAATGTGACATTTTTTGAGTCAGTTATGTACTTCTCACCTGCAGGTGACAGGTTGGCTTCCTCTACTTCTAATGCCGACATGTATGTTTCCCCACCTCCTAGTGTGAATCCATCTCTGTCCATTCCTATCCCAGTCATCATGCCAACGTCATCTGCAACACCACCACCATCACCACCATAACAACCTATCATGCCATTCCCTAAATACTATACACGTCGGTCAGGTCCTGCTCAGGCTGCATGACAATCATCCATCACGCCTCAAGTATGTTCAGATGCTATTACTAACGATGGGTCGGATAGTGTGCCTATGCAGGATACTTCTCTGCAGGAGGAATGTGCACCGACAAGTGCATTGGATGATGATTTTGATATTCCTATTGCTATTCGGAAGCAGAAACGTACTTGTGCATCTTATCCCATTGCTTCCCAGGTTTCCTTTCATCGTCTCTCAGGAAACTTTCAGAAATTTGCTGTGGCTTTGTCTTATATGGAGATACCACGGAATTATTAGGAGGCTATGAAGATAGACTGCTGGAGGTTGGCTATGGAAGAAGAAATGGCAGCCTTACCGTCACGGGGTACATGAAGCTTGGTTCTCTCTCCCTCAGGTGCATCTATTGTTAGCTGCAAATGGGAATTCACAATAAAGCACCACCAGATGGGAACCTTGACCGATACAAGACAAGGCTAGTGGCGAGGGGCTTCACTCAGACATATGGTGTGAACTATATGGATACATTCTCTTCAGTGGTTCGTCACTCTACTCTTGGCATTCTTCTATCTGTTGCTGTGATACGTGATTGGTCAATATTTCAACTTGATGTCAAAAATACATTCTTGTATGACGATCTGCAGGAAGAAGTCTACATGCAACAACCACTGGGGTTTGCTGCCGAGGGGGAGAATCATATGGTGTGTAGACTTCGCAAGGCGATATATGGCCTTAAACAGAGCATAAGGGTGTGGTTCCGGAAGCTGTCCCATCTAATTGAACGACATGGATTCAATTCATTCAGAAGACTTCTAGAGGTATGTTTGTCATCATGGTATATGTTAATGATATTTTGGTTACAGGAGATGATGTTCAGGGGATAGAGATCGCAAAAACATTTTTGGTCCGTCATTTTGTCACCAAGGATCTTGGTACCCTACGATACTTTCTGGGGCTGGAGTTTGTCAGGAATGCACAGGGTCTTGTGATGATCCAAAGGAAATATATTACAGATTTGCTAGTTGAAATGGGCATGGTTGGATGTAGACCCTCGAGTACTCCTATGGATCCAAGCATGAAATTATATGACTACGATACTGAGGAGGTTGACAGGAGAAGATATAGAGGAATGGTGGGTAAGCTCCTTTCATCAATATAACTCGACCTGATATTGCCTTTGCAGTGAGTCGAGTGAGCCAGTTCATGAAACAACCAAGACATACATATGGATGCTATATATGTGATACTAAGATATCTGAAGTCTTCTCAAGGCTCATGATTGCTGTTTAGAAAGGACACAGATTTATCCATTTCGGCATGTGCAGATGCAAACTATGCAGGATGTCCCAAGGATAGGAAGTTTATGTCTGGCTTTGCAGTTTTTGTGGGCAACTCTCTGATTTCTTGGAAAAGTAAGAAAAAAATGTTTTGGCTAGATCTAGTTCTGAATCTGATATAGGGCAATGGCGCAAGTAAACATGGAGAGGATGTGGGTTCGAGTCCTACTAGAAGACTTGCATATAAATTTACCTCTACCCATGCAGCTACAATGTGACAATCAAGCTGCCTTGTTCATTGCCAATAATCCAGTCTTTCAAGAAAGAACAAAACATATTGAGGTAAACTGCCACTACACTAGAGATATGATCCAGAAGGGCCTGATTTCTACTTCACATGTTAGCTCAGGGGAGCAGACTGCCGACATCTTCACCAAGCCATTGCTCAGAGGACCATTCTAGAGATGTTCTTCCAAGCTGAGCATGATTGATATCTATGCTCCATCTTGAGGGGGAATGTAGAGATAATTATATATTCACTGTATCGTCTATTCTATTTTTATTTTCTTGATAACCTACTATGTAATTTACCCATGGGTCCTCTCTATATAAGAGAGCCTAGGGTTCTATGGAATAATAGATCGTTCTTTTCCACCAACAGATTACAATGAATAAATAAGAATCATAAGAATTCATTACTAACAAGATGCATACGCATACATATTATTCCTAAGTCCATTATAAGACATCTAGGTACTTTAAAGCTAAACTCGCTACATCCTATGATCTAAGTAAGTTATGAGATACACTACTATCAATTGTGTGCAATTCTAATGCTCTCAAACTCAATTTTGCAATGGTATAATCAAGTGATATCAAGTCATCTCTGTACTTTCAAGAGCATTTCTCATCTTGTTCGTACTTTATAAGACTCAAGGGAGCTTCATGGTACTTCCCTTTTTATTAGCATTGGTGTACATTTACTTAGTTCACGGGTTCCTTTCTCTTAGAGAGATAAAATTTCCTTTAGGGTTTATCCAATGAGAGATAAAAATGTTGTACGTGAGGCTGTGTTACCCCCGGTTCCAGTAGTGTGGTAGTGGAAGCAAGCTTCACTGAGAAAGTGAAGGAGAAATTCTAGAGTAGGAAAGGACGGGTCATGATTTTTTCCTACATGACTTTTTATGTTAAAATCGATGTATGCTGTTGTGGATTGCATTTTTCCTTGTTAAGAATGACCCAAAATAGATTTTAAGGAAGACATAATCCATGTAGCCTACCCTGGATAATGTGGGAGAAGGCTTTGTTGTTATATTCTCTTGTTGCTTATAATATTTAATCGGTAATTTTTATGGAAATATTATTATTGCACCTATTTACCTTCCTCTTATGACGAACTTATATAATCTACGTTCATCATTCAAGTGAGTAGATACACTTAATCAATAGCCTATGTAGAAACACTGGTGGACACAATACGTGCAATGTAAAGATACGTTTCTCTATTTTTCTGTATTAGTTTATTTATTTTCTTTTCCTCTTGTTTGTTGTATGTATAGGCCTCTCCTCTATATAAGAGAGCCTAGGACTCAAGGAATAAACAAGTCTCTTATTTTTCCCAACATGGTATCAAAGCGACGGTCCTATACCGGAACTCTTGTACTCGAAATCCTAACCCTAGCCCCATCTCCAACCCTCTCACGGCGTCGCCGCCCTTGGCACTGTCGCCTACCCGGCATCACTGCCTACTATCCGCAGCATAGCCACCGCCCGCCACCTCTCCCCTTTGCAGCCGGACCTCTTTGCGACCGGACCCGCCCCTACGACGGGACCCACCTCCCTTTTTGGGGTCGGCCCCCCTCCACTTGCGGCTGTAACCACCAAATCCGCCGCCGCAACAGGGACACCTTCTACTTGATGTGGTTGATTGCTATTTAAGTCTACACATGCAACCAACCCCCCTTATGTCCATGTACACAAGTATTTCGTCACGTCTACGATCCCGTCTTCTTCGACCGACAATATGTCGGAGAACAAGATAGCTATCCCCACTACGAGCGCCTTCAGAGGTCCAACACCCATAGTCAAGATGTATGGGTCGAATTACGAGTTGTGGACCATGCAGTTCATGAGCCTAATGAAGTCGATGGATAAGATGCATATTCTTACCGATGAAGAGCTAACGGAGAAGACATGTTTGTGTGCCTCATGGGAGGCTGATGATGCATACGCACATGTTTGGTTGTCTGGTACCTTGATACTAGATATTGCAAATGATGTCCTGCACCATCCCACTGCCAAAGCCATGTGGGATATTCTTGTTGCCACGTATTCACAGGCCAAGAATGAGACAAAAGTTCTACAGCTTCAGCATGACATCTTCACAATAAAGCAGAATGGTCGACCTGTGTATGCTCATTATACTGCCTTGCATGTTATGTTTGAGAAGCTTCATAGCTTCATGCCTCTCACCGCAACTCCAGAGCAATTGAAGACATACCGGAATGCTATGATGGTTGGAGTCTTCTTGGCCTCTCTTGACTCACAGTCTGAGGCTGTTTCCTCCCATATACTAGCTGATTCTACCATTCCTCCTGTCACACCCCCAAATTCCGTGATCGAGAATGATCGTGCAGACACGGTAGCTGGATGCTCGGGAATGATCGATGAAGCTGGACTTCAGGAGTCCGAAAATGCGTGGATATCAGGGAGGTTATCCACGGGAGTCTGGAGGCTCCACCGTACGTGACAATGGAGAAGCGTCACAGAGGACACTGGCTCGGTAGCATAGTGTCGTGAAGCTTGTAGCAGTACGAGTACAATGAAGTACAGGCAGCAGTGCAAGACATGACAGTGGATGCACGCAGTCATACATACGCGAGCGTAGAAGAGCGGTACGTAGTGAAGCAGTACGCATCGAGGAGCAATGCGGTACGGTCACAGAGGCGTACGCACGAAGGCGTATGGTATCGGTATTGATGCGTGGCGGTCCAAAGAGGCATGGAGCGTTGCAGGTGCTGAGTACGAGCATTGTCAAGCATGCTCGGTCGTACACGTACGAGAGTGGTCTGGAGGCCACGATAGCGAAGTTCTGGAGGACTTCCCCTTAGCATGGAGAACGCTAAGGAAGGGTTTACCGCACGAGGGTCTGGAGGCCGCGGGTTCCTTTTGACACAAGACCAAGTGTTCGGTGGCACTTGGTGAATTATGTCAAAGCTGCATCAGCAAGCGTTGGAGCGCGAGTGTGCTGATGACTGGGCGGTTGACTGGGCGTCAACCGTGCGGGAAGACGGAAGGACAACAAGGGAGTCGAAGAGACGAGCAGACGAAGAGTTGCTGAGGAACGCGAAGGGTTGCCGAAGAACTCGAAGGGTCTCTTGTGTCTTTATGTATCATTATTGTAGATGTAATAATGAGTGTCCCTTGGGTTGCCTTGGGTCTTGTATATAAGGAGAGGTGGTGGCTCATTTGTAAACACACAACACAATACACAGTGTACACACAAGTGTAGAGTGTCCACCCACTCCTAGAGATAGTTCCCCTTCTAATAAAGAGAAAAGCTTTGTGCCCGTGCTCGTGTGATTGCTTGGTAGAGTTCTTGAGCGTTTTTGAGCGTGTTCTTGAGAGTGTTCTTGAGCGATCCGGAGTTCGTGCTCGTGTTTGTGTTGGAAGCGTCGGTGCGCTAGCAAGCAGTAGTACGAGAAGAGTTGGAGCGTGTCCGTGACCGTTCTACTCGGGAAGGCTGGTTAGCTACGGGTTAACTAACGCCGCACAGGATCGGTCGAAAGCTTGGATCATCAACATGGATTGCGAGAAGCACGCGGTTCATCCCCGCGCTCGCAAGCGTCTCCTCCGTCGGATCGGACTTGAGACAGGAGGTCTCTTCGTTTAGAGACTCGATCACAACCATGCTTCAAGAGGTAATCCTATTACTTGTTTGTGGTTTAGACGAAACGATCCGAGAAGTGTTCTTGGATCATGTGGTTTCGTCGCATGAAATTTTTTTAAATTCCGCTGCATAGAATAACTAATCCGACTAGTCGTTCTTTGTCGTATTCGATACGATACTTATGCTTCCGTGATACGCTTGATGATCTAACCATATCCTACAGTTGAAAGAAAGCATCGTCGCCTTCTTGATGTCACCCGTATCCTCCTGATCCAGAGTTGCGCACCACAATCTTTCTAGGGTGATGCGATTCTTGTTGGTGGAAAAGATTATTTTATTCTTCCGAAGAACCCTAGGCTCTCTTATATAGAGACATCCCATGGGTAAATTACATAAGATGGAACAAAGAAAATAAAAATAGCAGAAAGATACGCCAACTACATAATTATCTCTATACTCCCCCTCACTATCATCCCATTCAATTGGACTGATCTCTTTTTTCCTTTGGCATCTGCACTTCGGTCATCTTTCGCCTTAGAACTGCGTTAAGTCCTTCCTCAGATTTCACCTTGTTCATCATTCAATTGTGAAGCATGTCAGTTAGGAAAGAATCGTTGGTCTGTCTTTCCTAGTAGTGAGAGTCAGAGCAGTAGCTCCTCTTTTGAGGTTTTTCATGTTACCATTTGGGGTCCAAGTCATGTTCCCGATCATCAGGGACAGAGATTCTGTTTAGTTATTGTGGATGATTTTAGTCGTCTGTCTTGAGTTTTCTTGTTGAAGAATAAATCAGAAGCGAGAAATACAATAATAAATTTCATTAAAGATGTGCAGAATGTATTTCAACCTTCTGCCAAAATTGCTAGGACTGATAATACCTTGGATCCTGTACCAATGTGCTCTCTCAATTCTTATCCTATCATGGTATCCTTCAACAAACATCATGTGTGTATACGTCTCAATAGAACAATGTTGTTGAAAGAAAGCACAGTCACCTTCTTGATGTCACCCGTATCCTCCTGATCCAGAGTTGCGCACCACAATCTTTCTGGGGTGATGCGGTTCTTGTTGGTGGAAAAGATTATTTTATTCTTCCGAAGAACTCTAGGCTCTCTAATATAGAGCCATCCCATGGGTAAATTACATAAGATGGAACAAAGAAATACAAGTAGCAGAAAGATACACCGACTACATAATTATCTTTAAACTCCCTCTCAAGATGGAGCATAGATATCAATCATGCTCAGCTTGGAAGTACACTTCTGGAATGGTCCTCTGAGCAATGGCTTGGTGAAGATGTCGACAGTCTGCTCCCCTGAACTAACATGTGAAGTAGAAATCAGACCCTTCTGGGTCATATCTCTAGTGCAGTGGCAATTTACTTTAATATGTTTTGCTCTTTCATGAAAGGTAGGATTATTGGTAATGAACAATACGACTTGATTATCACACTGTAGCTGTATGGGTAGAGGTACATCTATATGCAAGTTTTCTAGTACAGCTCGAACCCATATCATCTCTGTACTTGCTTGTGCCATGGCCCTATATTCAGATTCAACACTCGATCTAGCCACAACTGTTTGTTTCTTGCTTTTCCAAGAAACTAGAGAGCTACCCACATACACCACAAAGCCCGAAGTAGACTTCCTATCCTTAGAGCATCCTGCATAAAAACATCCGCACATGCCGCGATACATAACTTTGTTTCCTTTCTAAACAACAACCCTGTGCCTGTAGACGACTTTAGATACCTGAGTATCATATATATGGCATCCATATGTACCTGTCTCGGTCGTTCCATGAACTGGCTCACCCGACTGACTGCAAAGGCAATATCAAGTCGAGTTCTAGTGATGTAAAGAAGCTTACCCACCATTTCTTTATACCTTCTCCTGTCAACTCCCTCTGTATCATTATCATATATTTTCATGCTGGGGTCCATAGGAATAGTTGAGGGTCTACACCCAACTATGACCTTCTCGACAAGCATATCTGTAATATATTTCCTTTGGGTCATCACAAGACCCTATGCATTCTTGGAAAACTCCAACCCCAGAAAGTATCGTAGAGTACCAAGATCCTTCGTAACAGATCGACGACCCAAAAATGCTTTTGCTATCTTTATTCCCTGAGTATCATCTCGTGTAACCAAAATATCATCAACATACACCATGATGACAACCGTGCCTCTAGGAGTCTTCTGAATGAACGAGTGATCTGAATTTGAGCTCTTGAATCCTTGTTTAATTAGATGAGAAAGCTTCTGAAACCACACCCTTGGACTTTGTTTAAGGTCATGTATTGTCTTATGAAGTCTACACACCATATGATTCTCCCCCTCAGCAGCGAACCTCGAAGGCTGCTGCATGTAGACTTCTTCATGCAGATCGCCATGTAAGAATGCATTCTTAACATCAAGTTGAAGCAATGGCCAATTACGTACCACAACAACTGAAAGAAGAATACAAAGTGTGGAATGACGAGCAACTGGAGAAAAGGTATCCATTTAATCCACGCCATATGTATGAGTAAAACCTCGCGCCACTAGCCTTGCCTTGGAACGATTAAGACTACCATCATTATTGTAGAGGTTTATATATGTTGCGTTGTACTGTTTCGTATTTCCTATTTATCTTATGTACGTCTATGTAATTTACCCAAGGGTTTTCTCTCTATATAAGAGACCCGAGGGCTCTATGGAATAACACATCAGAGTATCGATTACCCCAACATGGTATCAGAGCCAAAACCCTAACCCTAGGGTTTTCTCCACCCGCCGCCCCCCCTCTCTCCAGCCCGCCGCCGCCGCCTCTCCAGCCCGCTGCCGCCAGCCTAGCGGGCCCTTCCAGCCGCTCCAGCTCTCCAGCGGGGCCCCTCACCACCCCAGCCAGGCCCCTGCCCCGCCGCCAGCCCTCCCCACCGTCCCCAGCCACGCCGGCTGTCCCCAGCCCCGCCGCCGGAACCCCCAGCCGCCGCCTCTCTCTTCCGTAGAGGCTTCCACAACCTCTACTCATCACCGGGAGGGGCCTCTCCTTCGGTCTGTCTCGGATTGACGATGGATTCAAGTGCATAACGTCTACGTATGCACTTGAATCCTCAACGGTCTTGGTAGACAACACTTTCTTGGTCTATCATTCCTAGTTGTTCTTCCCCGACAGTATGTCAGAACAAAAGGTCGATATGCCCGCCATAGGTGCCTTTAAAGGTTCGGCACCAATTATCAAAATGGACGGGACGAATTACGAACTGTGGGCTATGCAGTTCCTCAGTCTTATGAAGTCATGTGGTAAGAAGCATATTCTTACCGAAGATGAACCGCCGGAGAAGACGGGAATATATGCCTCTTGGGAGGCTGATGACGCGTATGCCAAAGTTTGGCTGTCAGGAACACTCACGACGAAGATAGCGAATGATGTCCTCCATCAGCCCACCGCCAAGGCGATGTGGGATATTCTGGCCACGACGTACTCTCAGGTACGGAACGAGACAAAGATTCTACAGTTGCAGCATGATATCTGTACCATAAAGCAAAATGGGAGGCCTCTTCATTCCCTGTATACGTCTCTTCGTGGAATGTTCAAGAAACTCTATAGCATCATCCCACTCACAGCCACACCGGAACAGCAGAAGACGTTCCGCAACACCACTATGGTTGGCGTATTACTTGCTGCCCTGGACCCTGAGTATGAGGCAACCCGCTCTCAGATTCTTGCCGATGCCACCATTCCACCGATGGAAGAAGTATACAGAAGGCTCAGTCGTGTCTCTGTTCCATCGAGTACAGCGACTCCGCCTCCCTCGACAATGGCAGTCTCCAGAGGACGAGGTAGTTCGTCCTCATTTCGTGGCAGAGGAAGTGGTAGACGTGGCCGTGGAGGTCGCGTACGGTCTACGTGCTCATTCTGTCGTCGTACTGGTCATTCGGAGGATACGTGCTATTCCAAGCATGGCTTCCCTCCTTCTGCACGTGTCTCTGATCATGTCCAGGGTCTACCAGCATCTACTCCAGATCACAGGTTCGAGGAGCTAGTGGCACGGCTTCGTGATATCATGCCACAGTCATCGTCAGAGGGTGCTGACGTTTATGATGTTGCGGCTTCGGCGTCTGCCAGTACATCTGCTTCAGCCACTGCCTCAGGTAGTCCTTCAGTCCCATATCATAACCATGATCTCACAGGTTGGATTGTTGATTCTGGAGCCACCCATCATCTTTGTCATGATAGAGATATACTGCAGTCCTATAGAGCTGTTCAGCCTGGTCGCTCTGTACTCATTGCAGATGGCACTCATTCCCCGATCGTCGGTCAGGGGGAGACGGATTTGCTGCCCTGTATGCACTTACAGAATGTTCTGCATGCACCAGAATTCTCTATGAATCTATTATCAATTAGTCAGATTACTAGAGATTTGCACTGTCGTGCTATATTTGATCCATCTTCTGTTATTTTTCAGGACATACTAACGGGCAGGGTGATTGGCTGTGGTTTTGAGCACAATGGCCTCTATCGTCTTGTACGGACCTCGTATGCTGGCGTCTCACTACATTCTAAGGGCTCCGTCTCACCATATACCTGACATCTTCGGTTTGGTCACCTGCCACTACAGAAAATGCATCACCTCCTGCCTCAGATATCTCCTACTTCGTCTTTTCGTTGTGAAGCGTGTCAGTTAGGGAAGCACCATCGGTCCAGCTTCCCAAGTCGTCAGGGTCGGAGCAGTCGCTCTCCATTTGAGTTATTTCACATAGATATTTGGGGTCCCAGTCGTGTCCCAGATCATCAGGGGCACATGTTTTATCTAGTTGTTGTTGATGATTTTTCTAGAGTGGCCTGGACTTTTCTTCTTAAAAATAAATCAGAAGCAGGAAGTGTTATTCAAAACCTTATCAATGAAGTTCAAAATGTTTTTTCGTCTACTGTTAAGTATGTGTGTACTGACAATGCATTGGAATTCTGCACTCGTTCTCTTGCTCGCTTTCTTTCTTCTAAAGGCATTATCCACCAAACCACATGTGCATACATATCTCAACAAAATGGTGTTGCAGAACGGAAGCATAGACACTTTCTTGATATTGCTCGCACATTACTTATTCAGAGTTCCGCACCATTATCCTTTTGGGGGGATGCTATCCTTACAGCATGCTATCTGGTTAGCTGCATGCCTACAACTGTTCTTCGAGAAAAGTCTCCTTTCTCTCTTCTCTTCCCTGACAAAGATTTGTTTACACTTACACCTCGGGTCTTTGGCACTGTTGCGTTTGTCCACCGGTTATTTCCAGGACTTGATAAGCTTGCTCCTAGGGCTATCAAGTGTGTTTTTGTGGGCTACTCCAGGACACAGAAAGGATATCGTTGTTATGACCCCATTCATGACAAATACTATGTGAGTGCTGATGTTACTTTTTTCGAACCAGTCATGTACTTCTCCCCTGCAGGTGACAGATTGGTCTCCTCCACATCCACGGATTCTCATGTCTATGTGCCTCCACCTCCAAGTCTGAGTCAATCCTCTAATCCACCTCCACCACCACCACCACCTCCAATTGTACCATTTCCTAAGTTCTATACAAGGCGGACAGGGCCTGCACAAGCTACATGCCAACCATCCAGCATGCCTCAGGTATGTTCTGATGTTATCACTAATGATGGATTAGACAATGCACCGGTGCAGGAGCCTTTACTACAGGAGGAGGATCCGCCAGTCAACACAGTGATAGATGATCTTGATCGGCCTATAGCTCAAAGGAAGTCGAGAAGACAATGTGCTTCATACCCGCTTGCTTCTCACGTCTCATTTCATCGTCTCAATGGGGATTTCCAGAAATTTGTAGCTGCAGTCTCCTCGGTTGAGATTCCACGGACCTACCATGATGCCATGAAGATCGATTGCTGGCCTCTAGCCATGGAAGAGGAGATGCGTGCCTTACAGTCTAGAGGGACTCGGTCTCTTGTCCCCATTCCTCCAGGTGCCTCCGTGGTGAGCTGCAAGTGGGTGTTTACGGTGAAATATCATGCAGATGGATGTCTTGACAGATACAAGGCCAGATTGGTAGCACGTGGATTTACCCAAATGTATGTGGTAGATTATTTGGATACTTTTTCACTTGTGGCTAGACACTCCACTCTTCGCATTCTCCTCTCTGTTGCGGTGGTACGTAACTGGACCATTTTTCAGCTTGACGTCAAGAATGCTTTCTTGTATGGTGACCTACAGGAGGAAGTCTACATGCAGCAGCCACCGGGGTTTGCTGCTGAGGGGGAGACTCAGATGGTGTGCAGACTTCATAAGGCTATCTATGGCCTCAAACAGAGCCCCAGAGCATGGTTCCAGAAGCTTTCTCAGCTAATTGAACGACATGGGTTCAGACGATCAAATGCGGACCATTCACTGTTCATCCAGAAGACCCCTAGAGGTACAGTTGTTGTCATGATATATGTTGATGACATCTTGGTTACAGGGGATGATGCTCAGGGAATTGAGGTAATCAAATCCCTGTTAGGAAGCCAGTTCATTACAAAGGATCTGGGCACGATACAATATTTTCTGGGGATAGAGGTTGCAAGAAATGCACAAGGGATGGTAATGACTCAAAGAAAATATGTCACGGACTTGCTAGTTGAAACAAGAATGACTGGATGCAGACCTTCAAACATACCTATGGACCCAAGCATGAAGCTGTACGATGATGATACCGAAGAGGTGGACAAAAGAAGGTACGGAGAGATGGTGGGTAAGCTGTTATACATTACTATAACTCGACCAGATATTGCCTTTGCAGTAAACCGGGTGAGTCAATTTGTGGAGCAGCCTAGGCAAGTTCATATGGATGCCTTGTATATGATACTGAGATATCTGAAGTCTTCCCCAGGCACAGGGTTGCTATTCAGGAAAAATACAGATCTGTCTATTTCAGCTTGTGCAGATGCAGATTATGCAGGATGTCCAAGGGATCGTAAATCTACTTCTGGATTTGCTATCTTCATAGGAAGTTCTTTAGTCTCTTGGAAAAGCAAGAAACAGACTGTTGTGGCGAGATCCAGTGCTGAATCTGAGTACAGAGCCATGGCACAAGCAAGCGCCGAGATGATGTGGGTTCGAGCAGTTTTAGAAGATTTGAATGTAGATGTCTCCTTGCCTATGAATCTCCAATGTGACAATCAGGCAGCATTGTTTATTGCCAATAATCCAGCTTTTCATGAGAGAACAAAGCACATTGAGGTGGATTGTCATTATACTAGAGACATGATTCAGAAGGGCTTCATTTCCACTTCTCATGTCAGTTCAGAGGACCAGACTGCTGATATATTCACCAAGCCATTGCTCAGAGGACCTTTCCAGAGACGTTCTTCCAAGCTGAGCATGATAGATATCTATGCTCCATCTTGAGGGGGAGTGTAGAGGTTTATATATGTTGCGTTGTACTGTTTCGTATTTCCTATTTATCTTATGTATGTCTATGTAATTTACCTAAGGGTTTTCTCTCTATATAAGAGACCCGAGGGTTCTATGGAATAACACGTCAGAGTATCGATTACCCCAACAATTATCATATAATTTCATGTTGGGGTCCATAGGAGCAGTTGAGGGTCTACACCCAACCATGCGTCTTGACAAGCATATCTGTAATATATTTCCTTTGGGTCATCACAAGACCCTATGCATTCCTGGCAAAGTCCTACCCTAGAAAGTATCGTAGAGTACCAAGATCCTTCGTAACATACTGACGACCCAAAAATGCTTTTGCATCTTTATTCCCTGAGTATCATCTCCTGTAACCAAAATATCATCAATATACACCATGATGAGAACCGTACCTCTAGGAGTCTTCTGAATGAACGAGTGAGCCGCATTTGATTTCTTGAATCCTTGTTGTTCAATTAGATGGGAAAGCTTCTGAAACCACGCCCTTCGACTTTGTTTAACGCCATGTATTGCCTTATGAAGTCTACACACCATATGATTCTCCCCCTCAGCAGCGAACCCCGGAGGCTGCTGTATGTAGACTTCATCCTGTAGACCACCATGTAAAAATGCATTCTTAACATCAAGTTAAATCAACGACCAATCACGTACCACAACAACTGAAAGATGTATACGAAGAGTGGAATGACGGGCAATTGGAGAGAAGGTATCCATATAATCCGCGTCATATGTCTGAGTAAAACCTCGCACAACTAGCCTTGCCTTGTAACGATCAAGACTACCATCTTAATGATACTTGACAGTGAATACCCATTTTGCAGCTAACAACAGATGTTCCTGAGGGAGTGGGGACCAAGCTCCATGTACCCCGTGACTGTAGAGCAACATTTCCTCCTCCATAGCATAACGCCAGCAATCATTCTTCAAGGCATCCTGGTAAGTCCGTGGTATCTCCACAGAAGACAAAACTACTGCAAACCTCTGAAAGTCCCCTGTTAGACGATGAAAGGGAACTTGGGAGGCAAGAGGATATGAAGCACAAGTGCGTTTCTGCTTTCGTATAGCAATATG
Organism: Ottelia alismoides; assembly: GCA_037367405.1. Classification (NCBI taxonomy): domain Eukaryota; kingdom Viridiplantae; phylum Streptophyta; class Magnoliopsida; order Alismatales; family Hydrocharitaceae; genus Ottelia; species Ottelia alismoides. Next base: position 493,270 of record JAZKJV010011150.1, on the reverse strand, counting down.
GACATCCAAATCATCAACCACATTACTCGCCGGTTCACATTCATCCTGCAATGCTGAACCCTGCACATGCACACTATCCGACCTATCATACGTAATAACATCTGGACATACCTGAGGCATGCTGGATGATTGATGTGCAACTTGAGCAGGACCTGACCAACATGTATAATATTCTGGTAATGGCGAGACATGTGGTTTTGGTTGTGGTGGCGGTGGTGGTGGTGTTGACGTGACCACATGAACTAGAGTGGACGTTGGTGGACTCAAAATAGGAGGAGGAACATAGATCTCGTCATTAGATGTGGATGATGGCAACCTGTCACCTGCAGGAGAGAAGTACACAACAGACTCAAAGAATGTAACATCCGCACTGACAAAGTATTTCCTATTTATAGTATCATAGTAACGGTATCCCTTCTGAGTCCGAGAGTAACCTACAAAGACACATTTGACAACCCTAGGCGAGAGATTATCAAAACCAGGAGACAACTGTTGGACAAAAGCAACATCAGCAAAAACACGAGGAGTAAGTGAGAATACTTCCTTGTTTGGAAAAACAATAGAAAGAGGAATTTTCTCACCAAGTACCGAGGACGGCATACGATTGACAAGATAACAAGCTGTAAGGACGACATCTCCCCAAAAAGAAATACGAGCACAACTATGGATAAGTAGGGTTCGAGTAATATCAAGAAGATGAAAATGCTTTCTCTCAGCGACTCTATTTTGTTGAGAGGTGTATGCACATGTGGTTTGATGAATAATACCTCTTGACGAAAAAAAATGTGAGAGAACACGAGTACAAAATTACAAAGCATGATCAGTACGAACATATTTCACATGAGAGGAAAAAATATTTTGCACTTCATTTATAAGATTTCTGATAATATCATCTACTTCAGATTTATTCTTTAATAGAAAAATCCACGACAAACGAGAGAAATCATCAACGACTACAAGATAAAACCTGTGTCCCTGATGATCAGGGACACAACTCGGACCCCAAATATCGATATGAAGTAGTTCAAAAGAAAAGTTACTTCTCCGACACTGACGACTAGGAAAGCTAGCTCCATGGTGCTTTTCCAATTGACAGGCTTCATACCGGAAGGAAGAACTCGGAGAAATCTAAGGCAAGAGATGACACATCTTCTGAAGGAGAATGTGACCAAAGTGTAGATGCCATGTATACGGAGAGACAGATCCAGCTACATGAGATGAAACGTCAGCATATGAACTCAGGACCGGACGATAAAGACCGTCCTGCTCAGATACACAACTAATCTCCCTTCCCGTTAGAATGTCCTGAAATATAAGAGAAGATGGGTCAAATATAGCGCGATAATGCAAATCATTTGTAATCTGACTAATAGACAGTAAGTTCATCGAAAAATCAGGGGCATGTAAGACATTCTGTAGATGTATGGAAGGTGACAAAGTAATCTCCGTCTGTCCAATAATGGGTGAATGAGTCCCATAAGCTCTTACCACTGACTGCCCTGGTGGAATCTCCCTGTATGCCATAAGTATGTTGTTGGGAAACGTGAATGAGATAGATCTATTCCATAGCCCTAGGCTCTCTTATATAGGAGAGTAGCCTATGGGTAAATTACATAAAGAGAATAACAAGAAAATAAAATAACAAAGAGATACAAATAGCTTATATGCGTCAACACTCCCCCTCAAGATGGGGCATAGATATCAATCATGCTCAGCTTGGACGCACACTTCTGGAATGGGCCTCTAAGTAATGCCTTGGTGAAAATATCAGCAGTCTGATTCTCTGATGTGACGTGAGATGTAGCAATGAACCCCTTCTGAATCATGTCACGTATGTAGTGACAGTCGACCTCAATATGCTTGGTCCTCTCATGAAAAGCTGGGTTATTTGCAATGAACAAGGCGGCCTGATTGTCACATTCCAACATCATAGGAAGAGGTATATCAAGACATAGATCTGCAAGTAAGGATTTCACCCACATCATTTCTGTGCTAGCCTGGGCCATAGCCCTATATTCTGATTCAGCACTGGATCTAGCTACTACTGTCTGCTTCTTGCTCTTCCACGAAACTATAGCATCTCCAATATAGACTGCAAACCCTGATGTTGACTTCCTGTCCTTGGGGCATCCTGCATAGTCTGCATCCGCACATGCTGTGACAGAAATCTCCTTTCCTTTCTTAAATAGCAAGCCTGCACCAGGAGATGATTTTAAATATCTCAGAATCATGTGTATTGCATCCATATGGGCCTGACGTGGTTGCTCCATGAACTGGCTCACACGACTCACTGCAAACTGTATATCAGGTCTAGTGATCGTGACATACAGTAATTTGCCTACCAGTTCTCTGTACCTTCTCTTATCCACCTCTTCTGTGTCATCATCATACAGCTTCATGCTAGGATCCATTGGTGTCGTAGCAGGTCGACACCCTAGCATACCTGTCTCACTCAGTAGATCTGTGACATACTTCCTCTGTGTCATGACTAATCCATATGGATTTCTAGCAAATTCCAGCCCCAGAAAATATCTAAGGACCCCCAAGTCCTTGGTGACAAACTCGGTCCCCAGCCTTTCCTTTGCCTGCTTAATGCCTTGGTCATCATCACCTGTAATCAAGATATCATCAACATAAACCATGATTACAATGATACCTCTCGCCGTCTTCTGCACGAACAAGGAATGATCAGCATTGGAGCGTTTATATCCTTGTTTCTCAAAGAGGTCTGAAAGCTTCTGAAACCATGCTCTGGGGCTCTGCTTAAGGCCATAGATGGCCTTATGTAATCTGCAAACCTTGGAACACTCCCCCTCAACAACAAAACCAGGTGGCTGTTGCATATAGACTTCCTCCTGCAAGTCTCCATACAGAAATGCATTCTTCACGTCCAGTTGATAGAGTGGCCAGTCTTTAGCAACCGCAACTGATAACAGGATCCGTAGAGTGGAATGACGTGCCACAGGAGAGAACGTGTCAAGGTAATCAACCCCATATGTCTGTGTGAAGCCTCTTGCAACTAGGCGTGCCTTGTACCTGTCAATGGAACCATCTGCATTGTGCTTAACTGTAAACACCCACTTGCAACTCACCGGGCTAACACCTGGAGGTATAGGAACCAAACTCCAGGTTCCTCTAGACTGAAGTGCCGCCATCTCTTCTTCCATTGCTAGCCGCCATCTAGCATCCTGCAAAGCATCATGATAGTTCCGTGGAATGTCTGTAGATGAAAGTGCCAATGCAAACGTCCTGAAGTCTCCAGATAGCCTCTCAAAAGACACAGCTGCTGATAATGGATATTTGGCACAACTCCTCTTCGGCTTGCGTAGAGCGATTGGAACATCCAGATCATCTATGTTATCACCATGCTCCTGTAATGTATCCTGCTGAGAAATGTCGTCAGATCCATCAACATTAATATTTTCATTACATACCATAGGCGAGCTAGTTGACGGGTCAGGACCATGAGCTGGAGGAAGCCTGCGGGTGTAATGGAATGGTAGCGGGGATACTATTGATGATGGTGGTGGTGGTGGTGGCAGTGGTGGTGACGGTGGTGTTGTTTGTGGCAATGGTGATGGTGGTTCCATGAATACAGCATCAGGAAGTGTAGGTAGTGGCTGCATGTTTCCGGATTCAGAAAAATACATCACAGATTCAAAAAATGTAACATCTGCACTGATCATATACCGCCGACGCACAGGATCAAAACACTTGTACCCCTTTTGAGTTCTGGAGTACCCTACAAAGACGCACTTGACAGCCCTAGGAGAGAGCTTGTCAGTACCGGGCGACAACTGATGGACAAATGCGACTGACCCAAACACACGAGGAGTAAGAATAAACAAATCCTTGTCAGGGTAAATGAGTGAAAAAGGAATTTGTTCATTCAAGACAGACGAAGGCATACGGTTGATAAGGTAACATGCAGTAAGGACTGCATCACCCCAGTAGGAGTACGGAACATGACTCTGAATAAGAAGTGACCTTGTGACATCAAGTAGGTGACGGTGTTTTCTTTCAGCAACCCCATTCTGTTGAGACGTATGAGCACAAGATGTTTGGTGAATAATCCCTTTTGAGGAGTAATAATTGGCTAGAATGTTGGTACACAATTCTAAGGCATTATCACTTCTCACAGTCTTGACAGATGTAGAAAAAACGTTTTGGATTTCATTTAGAAAATGGATAATGATATTTCCAGCTTCAGATTTATTTTTCATTAGAAAGACCCATGGTGCTCTAGAGAAATCATCCACAAATACAATATAAAACCTGTGTCCCTGATGATCGGGAACACGACTTGGACCCCAGACATCAACATGAAACAACTCAAACTTGGAGTTACTACTCCGACCTTGACTACTGGGAAAAGACGACCTGTGATGTTTTCCCTACTGACATGCCTCACACTGGATAGATGTGTGAGGGAGACTATAGGGTAGGACTAGACGCAACTTCTGAAGCGGTAAATGACCAAAACGCAGATGCCACAGGAGAGGAGATACTTGTCCAGCGGGAGAAGATGTGATTCCAGCAAATGGGGTCTGGTTCAGACGATAAAGGCCTCCTTGCTCATAGCCATGACCAATCACGTTGCCCGTACGGATGTCCTGAAAAATCAAAGAAGATGGATCAAAAATAGCTCGACATTGGAGATCCTTTGTAATCTGACTAATTGACAATAGATTCATAGAAAAGTGCGGTGCATGTAAAACATTCTTGAGCTGCATAGAGGATGTCAATCTAATCTCCCCCTGACCCGTGATAGGGGAGTGTGTGCCATTGGCAATCACTACTGTCCGTCCTGGAGGAATCTGAGTATATCCTGAAAGTAGACTCTGGTCGCCACATAGATGATGTGTAGCGCCCGAGTCCATGATCCATGGCAATGTATCCGATCTACTACTGTGGAGTGCAAGTGTACTACCTGAAGTACTCGTAGAGGCAGAAGCAGAAGCAGCAGCATCAGTATGACTCTCTGTCGTCGGTGCTGGGCCAGATGGTGGGATAATGCCCCTGAGACGGGCAACCAGATCATCAAATCGTTGATCCAGTGTAGCTGCAGATGGGGCTCTATCCGCTCAGCGGCTCGTGCAGATGCAGGAAATCCATGCTTTGAGTAGCATGTGTCTTCGGTATGTCCTATTCGGTGACAATATGAGCATGTTGGCCTAGTGCGGCCACCCCTTCCACGAGGAGTACGTCCACGGCCCTGGTGATGAAGACCACGGCCTCTGTTGGCCGCCATAGCTGAGGGATTCTGACTCGCGGCTGCTGAAGGTACTGTGATCCTACTCAATTTGTGAAAAGCTTCCTCCATGGGAGGAATAGTCGAGTCCGCCAAAATCCGTGAACGTGCTGCCTCATACTCTGGATCAAGTGCCGCGAGAAATACACCCACCATCGTAGCATTCCTGTATGTCTTCTGCTGTTCTGGCGTGGCGGTAAGAGGCATGAAGCTATAGAGCTTCTCGAACATCCCTCTCAATGATGTATAGAGAGAATGCAAAGGACGACCGTTCTGCTTTATCGTGAATATATCATGTTGTAGTTGCAGGATCTTCGTCTCGTTCTTTGCCTGAGAATATGTCGCTGCTAGGATATCCCACATGTCTTTGGCTGTAGGCTGATGTAGAATGTCATTTGCGATTTCAATGGCCAATGTGCCTGATAGCCACACCTTGGCATATGCATCATCGGCCTCCCATGAGGCATAGATTCCAGTCTTCTCTGCAGGCTCGGGCTCGGTAAGAATGTGCTTCTTACCTGTAGACTTCATCATACTCATGAACTGCATTGCCCACAGTTCATAGTTCGTACCATCCATCTTGACAATGGGCGCTGGACCACGAAATGCGCCCATAGGTGGGATATCTGCCTTGCTTTCTGACATGCTGGAGACGGAAGACTGGAGTGACTGAGAGAATATAGTCTCTGTCTACAATGACATAGATGGGATTAGTTGCGTGTGTAGACGTCAAGCAACTAACCCCATGTAGAGCTAGATGTGTGCCCTAGTGTTTTGGGGCTTAGGGCACGTGGGCACGTGCAGGAAGCACGCGCGCACTCAACTGGAGGAGAACGCGCGCACTGGAGCGCGCAACTGGAGAATCACGCGCGCACGGTGCTGCGTGAACAGGGGCGCAAGGCTATGCGCGCAGGCGTGCGGCGACGCACGCAGAGGTGCGCGAGGCTATGCGCACGGTGCTGTACGAACAGGGGTGCGATGCACGCACAGGCACGCGCGAGGCTATGCGCAGGCGTGCGGCGATGCACGCAGATGCGCCGGTGATGCGCGAGTAGCGCGCACAGGCGCGAGATGCGCGCACAGGCACACAGGCGCTAGAGGCGATGCGCGAGATGCCTGCGCGGAGATGGTCGCCGATCGGCTAGGCGGCGCCGATTCGAGAGAGAGGAAGAAGAGAGGCCGGCGGGTGGGGTCAGGGTTAGGGTTAGGTTTCGAGAACTCCGGTCTAGGACCGTCGCTCTGATACCATGTTGGGAAACGTGAATGAGATAGATCTATTCCATAGCCCTAGGCTCTCTTATATAGGAGAGTAGCCTATGGGTAAATTACATAAAGAGAATAACAAGAAAATAAAATAACAAAGAGATACAAATAGCTTATATGCGTCAACATATGTTTCTGTCGCGGCAAAGATAGTGTGTTGCCCCAGAGTCCATGATCCAATCTGAGACATCCGAACTATAACATGATGGAAAAGTACAAGCACTACCTGAGGTGCTAGCAGTGGCAGAAGTACTAGCAGAAGCTGAAGCAACAATATCCGAAGGGCCTCTTGGAGAATCTGTAGAGACTGGATGTGAAAACCCTGAAAATCGAACATGGACTAAAATGCAAAACCCAGCTGGATTTGGGCTTAATTGCAAACCTGTTTTTTTGCAGGGTCCATAGAATTTATATGAGTAGTCCATTACGTAGGGCTCGTCGATAGCTTTCCAACGAGTCCAAGAATGCGAAAATCCGAGTTCGGGAGCCCGAGTTATGACCATTTTAGTGAGGAGGGGTACATGTCACATTCGGATCCGAACCCAGATCCGAATCTGGGTCGGACCCATATACCCAGCCCTTTCCCCTTCGTGAACCACGTCCAAAACGCCCCCAAATCCCCCTTCCCAGTCGACCAGCCCTCCCTTCTCCCCTTTCCCCTCACCAGAGCTCGTCGGAGCACATAGAATCGGCGACCCGAAGTCGTGCTCGCATAGAGAAGGTACGGTGTTCCCCTTCCTCTTGCTGCGGATTCCATGTGATTTTGAACCTATTATTTGATCACCTAAAACCTCAACGATTTTGGGGCTGCAACTTGGTTGTGATTTTCTTTATGGTGTTCTCCATCTTGAGAATGACGGGTAATCCTTCTAAAACTCCGAGTTGAAGCTTGTAGGTCTATCAAACTCCACTTGATTTCAGGATGAACCCCCTATCTTGATCCACCTGTGCGTTGCCATTCGGTAGCAACCCATATGGAAATATCACAACACAACGGACTGGAGACAATTTTAAATGATCCCCCGTCTTATATACTCTCTTCTATCGATTAGTGTACATAATCTTCGTGTTGTCGGTATATGACAATGGTGAAGGTGGCACCTTTGCAGTGTATTCATTGCCTTGCAGACATGCGTGACTATCTGTGCTTCCCATCAACAAGATATAGACGAGAACATGTCAACTTATGGGACAGAGAGAGCAACAGATACTTGACATGGTCTTTTTCTCAAGGAAACTCCTTCATGTGAACATGATACACTGTTTTTTCTCAAGGAAACTCCATCTGAACATGACGCACTGTTTGGGAATCTAACTTTTGATGACTCGAAACATTTTTACCTTCTACATGACACCAACCAAATCAACTTTAGAAGTTGAGTATTCAAATATGCTTTTAGATTTTCTGTTTGTGAGATTCATCCTCCTACTTTGATTAAATAAGATTAAATAAAGTGACTAACTCCATCACATGGAGGTCGTCCTTGTTGCCTGTGGGTTCCCATTTTGGGTGATTCAATCCATTTAAAGAACTTGAGTAAACATGCATGAGAGTGTTATAAAAAAATCTTGTCTGTACAGGCATCTGCTTCCAGCCCTGCAGTTGGGCATTTAAATGTGGTTACAAGGCTGGGGGCAGTTAGTAAACTGGAACTTTTAACTTCTTCTCTTGCACCTGCATTCATTTGCTGGTTTTGGTGGAATGCATTATCCTTATCCAAATCCCTATATTAATCGTTGCATCATGTGAAAAAATTGTACTGATGAGTCTAAATAAATAGGCTGGAACAATTCATTGGAAGGGTATGTAGCCACATCTTGCTTAGGTGGTGAAATAGGAAATGATAATCTTTCCTCCGTGCATATTTATGAAAATGATTGGAGATACATAGTTGCGACTGCTTTTATATTATCGGAACTGCTGACCTGAGGTGTTCATTTGATGGGGAATGCCAAGAATTATGATACACCACTTTGCTCTCATCAAATTACTCGACTAGATAATTTCATGATCTGTCCTTCAAATACTTTCCCATTACATCAAAAAGTTCTTGGAGGCATCTTAGTTCTAGAATACAAGTACATAAATAAGTTCATGGAGGTAAGGAGTTGCAATATCATTATATTGTAGTGTCAAAATATACTTCCTTGCTGGCTAGACAGGTTATAATCTAAGATAGAATGAAGAAATTATAAGTAGAAAGGGAATCTGTGTTGCGTTAGAATCATTATTATCTTATAGGAAAGATTTCATGGATATTGGGTAGTGGAGTAGTTGCCGCCAAGGGAGGGGCATGCACCCTTGGGGCCTCGGGTAGAAGCCTAGATGACCGCGATCCCAACTGCTATTGTAGCTATGATGGTTGGGGGACATGTTGCTTGGCACACCAAGGTGCTGATCTGACGGTGTTGGCCTCGACACTTGCGTGCTTTAGCCCGTTACTCGAGCGCAGGCTAAGTTGTCATGATTGGTCGGCTAGTGTTTCGCTTGTCACTTAGAGTTAACACTTGTGTAGGGGCCAATGTAGGCCACATTGGTCGGTATTTCGAGTGGGAGCGCTAGGAGGGGGGTTCCGGGAAATGTGATTAATGAAGTTGATGATTGGACGTGAATCTCTTGTGTATAAGGAGGATAGGATTGTTGCGATGATTCACGGGTTGGAATCTAATTTGTGAATCGAAAGTACAATTGTGAAGTGAGGCTAAGTGGATGTGTTGGAAACTTAGTTAGGATGCATTGTACCCCACCGCATGCCTACGGAGGCACCCCAAACCTAAGGTGTTTTCTTTTACCTTAGAGTCATAGTGTGAGGTTTCATCCAGACCAAGACCACAGACTATCCACGAAGCTTGGTTACTCATATCCATATCTAATCATAATAAAAATGTGATTCGTGTGAGATCAGTTATCCAGTTCCTTTATCTTTTGCACACATTTAAATTATATGTAGCTTGTTATTGTATAGTTATTTAAATCGTATTAAGCAACTTTGCTCATAACGTACCTACGTGTGGATCTGCAGGTTCGCAGCAATGACTAGTTGAAGGAACCATCCTTTTGTGCAACTTCAAGACACTTTTTGCAGTACAGTTGTTGGTAGTAGTTTACTATCCTTCTTCACTTGTAGTATTTTGTTGAGAGACATGGCATGTAATATATTTTGTGGACATGGAATTGATGAATGGAAATGAAATGTGATTGTAAACAGGTCGAATGCAATGAAAAATTTTAAATTTCCAAGGTTTTGTGCTATTTTCTCCTGCTTTGGTGTGTCAAGTATTCGAATGTGGAAATGTGTATGCGTGGAAATGGGTTTGTCGAGTACCCGGATCCTAGGGTTGTGGGACTGGAGGCATAATATCTTGCAATCTCGTAACAAGCTCCTCGAACCTTTGATCCGAAGTAGATGCCGATGAATATACAACATGTTCGGCTACTCGCGTCGAGGTTGGAAATCCATGCTTAGAATAGCATGTATCCTTAGTATGGCTTGTCCGATGACAAAATGTACATGGCTGATGAAACGAACCCGTCGACCATTAGGTCCACGACCACGAAATGAAGAAGAACCACCTCTCCCTCTGGAAGCACTGGACGAGATAGAAATGCAGCTAAGTCTTCGGTAGACTTCCTCTATAAGAGGAATGGTAGCGTCGACAATAATATGTGATCGAGCAGCTTCATATTCAGGATCAAGGGCAGCAAGTAGGACCCCCACCATTGTAGCATTCCTAAATGTCTTCTGCTGCTCGGGGGTGGCCGTGAGAGGAATAATACTGTATAGTTTCTCAAACATCCCCCGTAGGGATATATACAAGGAGTGAAGTGGCCGCTCATTTTACGTCATTGTGAATATGTCGTGCTGGAGCTGTAAGATCTTGGTCTCATTTCGTACTTGTGAATATGTTGCCGCCAGTATGTCCCACATCGCCTTAGCGGTGGGCTGATGGAGAACATCATTAACAATCTCCATCGACAACGTGCCTCACAGCCAGACCTTGGCATACGAGTCATCAACCTCCTAGGAGGCATAAATCCCAATCTTCTCTGCCGGGTCTTCCTCGGTAAGAATGTGCTTCTTATCGTTCGACTTCATGAGGCTCATGAACTGCATCGTACAGAGCTCATCGTTCGTCCCATCAATTTTGACGATTGGCGCATGACTTTTGAACGTGCCTATGGAGGGCATATCGACCTTGTTTTCTGACATGTCGTCGGAGATGAAGAACTAGGATTTGTAGACTAAAAGACAAGTGTCTATATAGACTTCATATGATTTGAGTGCATATGTGGACTTTACACACCCAAATCCATATGGATGACACACGAGACGACTACGGTGAGGTCGACAGGGGCAGGGACCGGCTGGGGTGGGCCGACAAGTGAGGGCCGATGAAGAGATGCGGTAGGAGGGGCAGGGGGGGTGGGTCGGCGATGAGGAGGGGCCGAGCAGTGAGGAGGGGCCGAGCGATGAGAAGATGGCGGGGAGGGGGTAGCGGCCAGCGGCATCGAAAGGGAAGAGAGAGGGGCGGCGGCGCCGAGGAAGGGAAGTGAAGGGGTTTAGGGTTTTAGCTCTGATATCATGTTGGTCGAAAAGATTATTCTATTTTTCCAAAGAACCCTAGGCTCTCTTATATAGAGACAACCCATGAGTAAACTGCATAAGTTGGAACAGAGAACATAAAAATAGCATAAAGATACGCCGACTACATAATTATCTCTACAGTTCTCACGGCTGGTTATCTCATTAACCGTATGCCCTTGTCGGTGCTGGGAAGAAGATTCCTTTTTCCCTTGTTTTCCTTGACAAGGAGTTGTTTTCTCTTAACCCTTGTGTTTTTGGATCTGTTGTGTTTATTCATCGATTGTCTCCAGAGATTGAGAAGCTCTCTCTTAGAGCCGTCAAATGTGTCTACGTTGGGTACTCCAGAACTCAGAAGGTTTATCGTTGTTATGATCCACTACACAAGAGATATTATATCAGTGTAGATTTAACATTTTTTGAGTCTGTCATGTATTTTCTCCTACAGGTGATAGGTTGACACCTTCAGACTTGGATGATGAGGTATATATTCCACCACCACCCGTGCGCCAACCAACCTCATCAATATCTCCATTACCACCACCTCCATCACAACCATCAGCCCCACCACCTCCTATTGTTTTGGTTCCACCACTCCCACATTACTATAGTCAACGACCTACTCCTGCTCATGCTCATGGCCCGTTATCCAGCACGCCTCAGGTTTGTTCTAAAAACACTACTTCTAATGATGTGACTAATATTGTTTCTCAGCAGGAGTTACCTTAGGAGGTTGATGATAAGGTTGGTGGTAGGGATATGATAATCTGGATTTGCCTATTGCTGTTAAGAAGCAGGAGTGTTCCTATGCCTCATTCCATTGCTTCTCATGTCACATTTGAACGTCTGATGGGTAATTTTAGGAGGTTTGTTAATGCTTTATCCACCGTGGCCATACCACGGACTTACCATGAGGCATTGACAGATAGCAGGTGGTGTTTATCTATGGAGGAGGGGATGTCGGCTCTTCAGTATAGAGGTACTTGGAGTCTAGTCTCAGTCCCCACTAGGGCGTCTATAATAAGTTGCAAATGGGTGTTTACAATGAAGCACAACAATATTGATCGGTACACGGATCGCCTTGTAGCTCGTGGATTTACCCAGACATATATGATGGATTATCTTGACACCTTCTTACCAATTGCTTGTCATTCTACCCTACAGACTCTGTTATCAGTTGCGGTGATTAGAGATTGGCCTCTATTTCAACTTGATGTCAAGAATGTATTTTTATATGGTGATCTTCAGGAGGAAGTCTACATGCATCAACCATCGAGATTTGCTGCTGAGGGGGAGTGTTCACAGGTGTGCAAACTTCATAAGGCAATCTATGGCCTTAAGCAGAGTCCGAGAGCTTGGTTCCAGAAGCTCTCAGATTTGTTTGAGAAGCATGGGTTCAGACCATCATATGTAGATCATTCTCTTTTCATATAGAGAACCTCCGGAGGTACGATTGTTATTATGGTGTATGTTTATGGTATACTTATTACAAAAGATGACATACAAGGAATGAAAAGGGCGAAAGAATTTCTGGGTCGTGAATTTGTTACCAAGGATCTTAGAGCTCTTAGATACTTTTGGAACTAGAGTTTTCCAAAAATCAACTAGGGCTTACGATGATTCAGAGGAAATATGTCATTGATTTGCTAAGTGACACGACAATGCTTGGATGTTGACCTACCACCACACCCATGGTTCCAAAGCATGACACTATATGACGTCGATACTGATGAGGTTGGCATGAGAAGATACAAAGAGCTGGTAGGAAAGCTTCGTTATGTTACCATTACCCGAACCGATAATTCATTTGCTGTCAGTCAAGTGAGCCAGTTCATGGAACAACCTCTTCAGGTACATATGGATGCTATACAAATGGTACTAAGGTATCTTAAATCATCTCCAGGTACAGGGCTGCTATTTAAAAGAGGTAACACCATCACTATCTAAGCATGCGCAAATGCAAATTATACAGGGTGCCCAAATTACAGGAAGTCCACAATTGGATTTGCTATATTTGTTGGAGATTCGCTTGTCTCGTGGAAAAGCAAGAAGCAAACTTTAGTTGCTAGATCTAACACTGAATCTGAGTATAGGGCTATGGCACACACATGTACAGAAATGATGTGAGTTCGAGCAGTCCTTACAGATCTACATATAGATGTACCTCTTCCCTTGTCAATAAAATGTGATAATCAGGCTGACATGCTTATTGCTAATAATCCTGCATTCCACGAAAGGACGAAGTATATTGAGGTCGATTTCCATTATATACGTGACATGATCCATAAGGGATTCATTTCTGCATCCCATACCAGATCAGGGGACCAAGCAATATATATTTTCACAAAGGCCTTACCTAGAGGATCATTTCAAAAATGTGCATCCATGCTGAGCATGATAGATATCTACGCTCCATCTTGAGGGGAAGTGCAGAGATATGTCTCTCTATATTTCTGTAGTATCTATTTTCTTTTCCCTCAGTTCATAAAAAGTATCTATTAGCTTTTCCATATTCGATGGACCACCAAATCCATCAGATGCCTTGTTGGCTGTAGGGCATCTTCCAAATTTCTCCCAAAATCTTTCTGAAGGGTGTTGGTAGAAAAGAGGAACTTGTTATTATATGGATCCCTATGACTCTCTTATATAGAGTTGAAAGGCCATGGGGAAATTACATAAAGAGGATAAACAAAATAAGGAGTGATGTATAAATACACGAACATAAAACTCTGAACAATCCCCCTCAAGCTGGAGCATAGATATCTAGCATGCTCAGCTTGGAACTGCATTTATCAAAAGGTACTCGAGTGAGTGCCTTGGTGAAGATATTAGCTATCTGGTCACATGAACTGACATAAGCAGTAGCAATCAGTCCCTTATGAATCATATCACGAGTAAAATGACAATCTACTTCAATGTGCTTTGTTCTCTCATGAAATGCTCGATTATTGGCAACGAACAATGCTTCCTGATTGTCACACTTCAGCTGCATAGGGAGAGTCACACTAATGTGGAGGTCAGCAAGAACATACTTTACCTACATCATTTAAGCAATGCTTTGAGCCATGGCTCTATGTTTAAAATCTGCACTGGATCTCGCCACAACCGTTTACTTCTTGCTTGTCCATGACATGAGTGAATTTCCAAGAAAAATGCAGAAGCCTGAGGTAGATTTCCTATCTTTAGAGCACCCAAAATAATCTGCGTCTGCATAGCTAGATATCGAGAACGTAGTAGTCCTACTGAATAATATGCCCTTTCTTGGTGATTACTTTAAATATCTTAGGATCATGTAGACTGCATCCATGTGCATCTGCCATGGTTGTTCCATGAACTGACTAACTGTAAAAGAAATATCAAACATGGTAATGATGACACAAAGTAGTTGCCCTACAAGGTCTCTGTATCTTCGCTTATCCACTTCCTCAATGTTGTCTTCATTAAGCTTCATACTTGGATCCATATGTGTTTATGCTAGTCTGCACCTTGTCATTACAGCTTCTGAAAGTAGATCCATCACATATTTTCTTTGTGTCATTATCAAGCATTGCTTACTTCTGGCAAATTCTAGGCCTAGAAAATACCTCAACTCTCCCGGGTCCTTGGTGACACATTGTTGAATTGAGAATTTCTTGGCCTCAGCTAACCCTTGAATATAGTCATCTGTGACAATAATGTCATCAACATACACAAGGATAACCACTGTACCTTGTTGTGTCCTATGTACAAATAATGAATGATCTGAAGTGGATCGTCTGAATCCTCTCCATTCTAATAGATCTGAGAGCTTTTGAAACCGGGCCCTGGAACTCTGCTTAAGTCCATAAATGGCCTTATGTAGCCTGCATACATATTCCCCTTCAACAACAAACTCAGGTGGATGTTGCTTGTAGACCTCTTTCTGAAGATCACCATATAAATACCCATTCTTGACATCTAACTGGAAAAGAGCCCAATCACGTACCACAACTACATATAGCAGGATTCATAGGGTGGAATGTCTCGCAATAGGATAGAAGGTGTTGCTATAATCCGGACCATAGGTTTTCTTAAAGCCTCTGACAACAAGCCTGGCTTTATATCTGTCAATTATACCATCTTCCATGTGCTTAACAGTGAAGACCCATTTGCAACTGGCAACAGATGCTCCTTCCGGAGCTATAACAAATGTCCATGTCCCATGTGATTGAAGAGAAGTCATCTTTTCCTCCATCGCTAGTTGCCACTGACTTTCTTTAAGGGCATCTTGGTATATTCATGGGATCTCAATAGCAGATAGTCTCAATACAAAATTCCGGTAAGTCATGGACAATTCATCCAGAGACACATGCCCTGCTAGAGTGTACTTTATACATGCCCGTTTCCTTTTTCGTAGTACAATTGGCGATCCCAGATCATCCTCTTATCTGTTGGCATCCTATGGCATTTCCTGTTCATCATTTAACCCTTTAGTGCCATCATTAGAAACCAAATTCTTAAAATTTACCTGAGGCGAGGAGCATCGAGCATGGAGCTAGTGGGAGGTGGTGGAAGGACCTCCCTAGACTTAAACGAACTTAACTTATCCCCTGCAGGAGTGTAATACATGATGGACTCAGAAAAGGTAACATCAACACTAATATAATATTTTTGTTGGAGGGGATCGAAAAATTTGTAGCCCTTCTGAGTGCGAGAATAACCCACAAACATACATTTGACAACCTGAGGTGCAAGCTTGTCATGACTAGAGAACGGAAGATGTACAAATGCGACAACCAAAAACACGTGGGGTAAGAGAAAATAGCTTTTTCTCAGGAAATGCAAGAGAGAAAGGAGCCTTTTTGCCAAGGATAGTAGAAGGTACCCGTGTTCAGAAAAACAGTAAGCCACATACTCGGCCGCATACTCGTACTCGGTAGCCTTGTCGCTCCGAGTATGATGAAACAACCATGTATGCGGGTTGACCCGCATACTCGGCCGAGTATACCCCCTATGCGGTCGCATACTCGGCCGCTTTTTTGATAGAGCTATTTTAATTTAATCTAAAATCAATTAACCCCACCTGCATAATAACATTAAATCGCATACTCCACGCATAAAACCACATACTCCCGCATAAAACCGCATACTCTCCCGCATAAAACAACACACTCCCCGCATACTCTCTCGACTGAGGATATTACCATAATATTAAATATTTATTTATATTTTTTAATAATAAAAAATACCAAACCGTATAAAACTGCATACTCCTCGCATACTCTCCCGCATACCGCATACTCTCTATACAATGACCCCTTCGACTAAATACCACATAGAGCCTTCCTGAACATCGGAAGGCACATGATTGGCTGGATAGCATGCAGTCATGACAACATCTCCCCGAAAAGAGTTAGGAGTCCGGCTCTGAATAAGAAGAGTCCTGGTGATATCTAACAGATGACAGTGCTTGCATTTGAGAAAATGTTGGATATTTCATGAAAAAAGTTTTGAATCATAATGCTAGCATCAGATTCATTCTTAAGTAAAAAGCTACGATAACCGAAATCATCAATAGACAGAAGATAATACCTGTGTCCCTAGTGATCGGGAACACGATTAGGACCCCAATGTCAAAATGAACAAGTTCAAAAAGACTAACTACTACAACTAAATTGACTTGGAAAATTGGACCGGTGATGTTTTCCAAGTCGACATGCCTTGCAATGAAACTCAGACTTGATAAAAACCCTTTGAATGAGAAGTCATATCTTTGGTAGCGGAAGGTGACCAAATTGCAGATGCTCGGTATATGGTGATTGTGAATCCCTTGAAAACGAACCATCACCAACATAGAGTCTGGATCAGCCGGTAAATGCCATATCCAATCACCCTTCCCGTGACCATATCTTGAAAACAAGGGAAGTGGTGTCAAATATGGCGTGCAGATGTAGGTATTTTGTAATCTTACTTGTAGATAATAAATTATTGAGAAATCTGGTGCTTGAAAAATATTCTATAATCGTGTTGAGGGAGCAAGGAGAACCTCCCCAATGGGGGAATGCATCCCATCATCAATCATCACATACCTACCATTCTGAACATGATTGTATCTACTGAACTATAAGCGATCTCCACACAGGTGGTGTGAGGCACCAGAATCCTTTATCCATTTTGAAATGTTTGGCCTGACCTAACTATTATATGTAAAAGTAGTACCTGTGACACTCGTGGAAGCAGAAGCAACAATGTCTGATGGATCAGAAGCGTTTGCAGGTGGTATAATCTCTCGAAGACACGCACCAAGTTCATCCAAACGCTGATCTATAGAGCCTTATGTGGTAGTAGCCATTGGAGCCTGTTCAACAACTCATGCAGATGGTGGAAACCCCTACTTGGAATAATACGTATCCTCAAAATGGCTTGATCGATGATAGTAAGTGCATGGCTAGCACGACCGCTGAGATCCACGTCCACAGGAGCCACCTCTCCGTATGAATGGATAAGAGCCACCTCTCTCACGGGAGGTAGCCATAGCAGATGACGTTTGAGCAACAGTAGCGGTTGAAGGGATGTTGAATCGACTCAGCCTCTGGTATCCTTCCTCTATGGGCGGTATAATAGAATTTGTAAGTATCTGAGAACGAGTCTCATCATATTCTTGGTCAAGGGATGCCAGAAACACCCTAGTCATCACTGAATCACAATATGCTTTCAATTGCTCAGGCATGGCTGTCAATGGTATGCAGCCATGTAGGCTCTCAAACATACCTCTGAGAGAGGCATACACCATGTGTAGAGGAGATTTTGAGTCGAATCAGCCTCCGCTATGCCTCCTCTATGGAAGGTATAATAGAATTTGTAAGTATTTGAGAACGAGTTGCATCATATTCTTGGTCAAGGGATGCCAGAAACGCCCTAGTCATCACTGAATCATGGTACGCTTTTAACTGCTCAGGTGTGGCTGTCAATGGTATGCAGCCATGTAGGTTGTCAAACATACCTCTGAGAGAGGCATACCCCATGTGTAGAGGTTGACCTTTCTGTTTGATTGTGAAGATGCCATTTTGAAGCTGTACAATCTTTGACTCATTCTTCGCCTGAGAATACGTAGTAGCAAGGATGTCCCACATACCCTTCGCAGCCGATTGGCTCAATATATCATTGGCTATCTCCACAAACACGGTTCCAAATAGCCATACTCGAGCATAAGCATCATCTGCCTCCCATGAAGCATAAATTCCCGTCTTGTCCTCCGGCTTCTCCTGTGTAAGGATGTGTTTCTTTCCATAGCTTTGCATCAACCCATGAATTGCATTTCCCACAACTCATAATTCGTGCCATCCATCTTGACAATGGGTGCGAGACATTTGAAAGCTCCTGTGGATGTAACATCACTGCGATTTTCTGACATATTGCCTAAAGAGTACATGACAAGATCGTAGACAAAGGATAAAAATGTGTCTACACGTACATTAGGAAGATAATTATGGGCGTAGACTCAATCAACAACCATTATCTTACTATTTTCTTTCTACGCCAGATTAAGGATAAAAATGTGACTGCAGTAATCTGATTTTACTGTTTTAAAGCAAAATCAGATCATGTAGGTTGTCAAAACGCCATACGAATCACTGAATCAGACAACCTCGAGGCCCTTAGGTAGCCACCACAAGCAGCAACCCCCTCTTTTGTTGATCGACGACACATTGGAGGGAGAGGGGAGGGGCGGTGGCACTGAGATCGCATAGAGATGGGCAGCAGCGGCGGTGCTGCCGACATAGAGGAGAAAGAGAGGCGGCGGTGGCACCAAGATAGAGTTAGAGGGAGAAGAGGGTGGTGAGTGGTGTAGGGTTAGGGTTCAGGTTTCAGTGCTCTGCTCTAGGACCGTCGTTCTGTTATCATGTTAGTAGAAAAAAGGAACTTGTTATTCTATGGTGCCCTATGTCTCTCATATATAAAGTTGGGAGCCCATGAGAAAATTGTATAAAAAGAACAAACAAAATAAGGAGTGATAAATAAATACATGAAAATACAACTTTCAACAAAGGTAACTAGATTGATGGCAATGAATAAAAAGTGGGGTAAGCATGTCCGTGATCTCCTATCCTTCCAGAGCAATGACCTCTACCATGAAAATCTGACCTTCTGTCTCTACCATTAGAGGCAAGAAATGCACTACTTCTAGTAGTCTGTGAAGGAATAGTAGAGATAATCCTAGATGAGCCAAGGGCGGAATCGAGCTACTGAAGTCTGTCAAAAAAACCACATGGATAGACGGAGCCATACCGGGAGTAAATTATTGATCGTTTTCGTACCTAATAGCATGGATGAAGCCCTGTTTGATATCTGTACACTTTCTACTCAATTTGCTATTTGACTTGCTTATTACAACATGATGGTTGAAAAATTGCAAGCTCCTCATAGAGCCCTAAGGTTTGCATGTTGTATTGATGACGGGAGAAATCTCCATGGGGGATAGGCCAAATATGCATAAAAATACCGGCAAGAAATTATTTGGTTGTCTGTTTGGAGTAGGTATAGGCTAACTCCTCCCATATCTCTGTGGTTATTTCCTTGAACAAGAGACTGGCTGCAATAGATTGGTCAACACTGTACGTCAACCAATTCAGTACCTGGTAATTGTTGTGCCACCGAAACTCAGAGTCTGTTTGTTTCTTTGAGAGGAGACTTTTTGAGATCATAGAATTTTTGACCGTCAATGAAATCCTTGAAGACTTGAAATCAGAGGAAACAATTTGATGCCCTTTGCTTGATAGAGGTCCCTTGTACGCTAATTATAGAGGTGGAAACATGTTATTTTATCTCTGCTGGAGTCGTGGCCATTGCAATCAACAAGAACGGGTGATAGAGAGTAAGTTATGGTCTACTCAAGCATTAAAAGGGTTCGTATGAGTAGTCCTAACCCACAAAATCCTATCATACGTTATGAGTGCTTGGGAAACCTAGAATATGATCATAGAGGCGAAGAGGAGGCGAAGAAGCATTGAGCGTTGGCACTGGTTGGACTAGGCGGTGGTTGCTGGCATCACTTGACGTTGGGTTGGGTGTTGGTGTCGTTGAGGGGTAGGGTGGATGGGTGGGTTAGGTTAAGAGGGTATTGAATGTCGGTGGTCTCTTATATAGAGAAGAAACCCTAGAGCCAATGGTCAAATGTATTAGAGTGCTCGTAGGCTAAATAAGAAATATGGAAAAGCCATAAATACATCAACATACACCAATAAGAATTAAATGATGGATGCTTTCTTGAGGCGGTTTAAGTATGTTAAGAAAAAGGCATGGTTTTGATTGGGTTTTGGTTAGTGGAGTGCATCATAATTTTTGTAGTCAAATCTCAGATCTGTCGACATTGTTGGTCAAAATTGTTCTGTATAACGCTAAGCATATTCCCCTTAATATGAAAATTAAGTGACCGCATACCCTAATTCGGTATTTTTGTGATGAGGCAGCATATCTGCGAAATGAACAAAGATATCCACTTTTCTGGATCAGGACCCAACAATCAAGATAGCCGACTCCAACATATTGTGGATTTTAACGACCAACTTATAGAGAGAGAACCATTGCAGAATAAGTGGGCAACCATCCAGAATGAGGTAACTTATGTATTCATATGATTTCGGCAATGATTATTTATACATCATGCCACCATGATCTACATTGTAATATTTCCATGTCTGCTGCATACATGCATCGTTTATTTAATTGATAATTATGAATTGCAGCTAGAAAGGTTGAGAAACGAAGGTCTGGATTCTCTTGTCCCATTCGATGAGTGTCATGTTGATCCTGATCTCCATGGCTTGCAACAAGAATTATCACAGCTGGAGAAAGTGAGGAGACAATCATTTGATTTAATATGCCTTTTTTTAGTAAAGAAGGATGACCATTTATGGGGATTTTATCCAGGCGAATGAACATCTTCGAAATATGTTCCCATCATTCAAAGAGTTCTCATGCACTGGAAATGCACTGGAAAAGGTTCTCGTCTTAGAACTAGAACTTGCAGGAGCTCTGGAGAAGAAGAAAAACATTCACTTCGAGAGGTATATTGCTAATGATAAATTTCTTGGCTGCATTCAAATTGTAGGCTTTGTTTTTAATTATTAGGGGAGTTTTTATTTTTTGATAATTTATTCTAGCTGAAAACTTGAGATTCAGATATGTTCTTAAAAATGCACTATTGACTATGCCACTATATACTCTGCAAGAGTTGCCTCTATATACTCTGCAAGAGTCTTCTCTTGCTTTGCTCCTTGACCTGGATGACAAAGTAAGGGGTGATAGAAAGAACATCTAGTAAAAAAGCTTTATAAGTTATACTTGTTAGCTATACAAGGTATACTCGTTAGCAAACTAATAAGCACGCGGTCTAAAAAAATTGAATTTCGCATCATCATTTATGGCATGAAAACCACTTCATAGTATTACAAAAAATGTATTTTCATTGTTCACATGTAAACATGTTCACAAATAAATAATGTAAAATATGTTTTTAAAGATCTTAATTATATATGGAGGAATTATTTATTATAATTATTTGGAAATTCATTTTTATCTTGGTTTTTTATCACTTGTCCCTCTCTGAGATATTGCAATATCAGTTATCTCCCTCCCTTTTTTGGAATAGCAGTTGTGCCTCGACTTCTTGTCGTTATATCACTTGCACCAATATGTTACTTTAGTCATCAATGAGTTGAAACTTGAACTTGACCATGATTTTTTTAATCATGGTGTGGTTAAGACGGGCATAACTGTCCAGATACTCCCCCCACCCATCATCCTCCTTTAGTCCCTCCGCCCTACACCCTCCAGCCTCCTTCCACCACAAGATCAATCCATATTGTAGGTTGTAATCGATTGAAGGCTGTAGTTGAAGCGGGCAACGGAGAGCCCGATTTCGATCAACAAATGCTCCTCGACAGGGTTCCAAGCAGATCCACATCCAGGAGGGCTCCCCGTTCACGACAGTTTCATCGAATCCCATCTAAAATGCCACCAGAGATGTAAAATCATGCATTGCAAACTGCAATGAACAGATCAAAGATTCGAAAGGTACCAACTTCGTGCTCTGTTTGCCTCATGAGACAGAACAAAAAATTGACTAACCTAGAAGGAAGGATAAAAATCGATCAACCTTCTCTGCAGATGAGACGATTCCGAGATCGACCCAAATCGCAGAAACTATATGCCAATCCGAATGAGCAATTGGGTTTGTTTGGATTGGAGGAAAAGATGGGAAAGATTTATTGACCTCAAAGACCTTATGATTGGGTAAATTTTCTCCTTTTTGCTTCTATAGTGGAGTGGCTGCAAAGGAACGTAAGGGGTGCTGTGGATGACAATGCTCAGTGAGGGGTCAGGGCCCTGACAACCTTGGCTGTTGCAAGGGAGCATCTTCTATCTCCGATTAGATCCTAGGAGGGGACTGGAAGTGGATGAAGCATTCGATCTAAAGATTTTTCTTCAGTGAAACGATTATAGCGTGACGATATGCGGAGGTTGTTGTGGAGGAGTAGGGTGGTGGGACCGGGCATACGAGGAGGAGGGGGTAGAGGGCGAGGAGGGGGCGTAAGGGGTGGAGGGTGTGGGACGGGGCGACAGGGGAGAAGGGTGGGTGTGTGTGTGTGGAGATGGAGGGGGTGGGCATATGTTGCATAGTGACTTTCGTGACCTATCTATTCAATGTTTTGACCCTTATATCCCAAAAGATAATGTTCGTTTGGGATGCGACTGGACGAAACTAATCTGAGGGGTACAAGTGATATTCCAACAAAAGAAGGGGCATAACTGATTTCGCAATATCTCAGAGGGCACAAGTGATTAAAATCCTTTTATCTATTATGACTATTTTGTTACATTTTGTACATCCGTTTTGATTTTATAACTTCATTTTTTATCTTCTTCCATATATAATCAAGATCTTTTTAAAACGACATGCTTAAATTACTTATTTGCAAATATGCACACGTGGAAACAATTGTAAATACCGTATTTATAAGACCATGGAGTAGTTTTGATGTAATAATTGATGATGACACATAAAAAATGAACGATCGAAATCACGTCCTTTTTAGTTTTCTTACGAACCATGTGCTCATTGGAAATGTCCTATATATATGTTGATAATATTCAATTGAACACAAATTTCAACACCTAATCATTTAGATATAAGCATGCTATCTAAGTCACAATCATTTGCATTTAAAAATGAAAGCCTTAGGATAATGAGTACATATATATCTATGCAAAATAGAGAAACAAACAGGCATAAGGTTTCTAAGAGGAATACGTAAGCTACATCAAATATGAACAAGATCACTTACGACTACACAACAAATAAAGGAGTACAAGTTTTTGTTGATCTCGTTTAATTATACGAAAAAGACATGTCCAATCTTAGCAATGCATCATGTGAAAAACCATAATGTCGATTTCGCCCCCATGTCAACATTGGGAAATGAAATTTTTGCGACATGTCATGTCACTGCACTTTTGCTCAAATTGTCAAAAACAGGGGAATTGCACGTTGTTTTTTTTTTCTAAATTCAGGTATCCATTGTGTTCATATTGTTTCTTTACTCTTCTTGGTTATGGTTACAATAATGGTGGAATCGGTGGCTATGGTGAAACGATATCACACACACAAACACAAAGTGGTGCTGGATATGAGATATTCTAGACTTTTGTCCAGTAGTGCCTGTAACTCAACCTCTATAGATGTGTTCACCTCCAACTCCTGATCCATAAACTGCGTCGCGCGGCTCGGAAGTCATGTCTTCCTCGTATCAACCTCCTTAAGATTCTAACTCCAAGAAAAAATATCCGCATATTGGTTTCATTGGGCATGTGGAAGACCACATAGATGCACAAATTCTCATGAACTACAAGGCCATGTACATCTATAAGACATTGGACAATGACATGGAATAAAGAGATCTAACGAGGAGAAGATATGGTCACAAAGGAGTAGCGAAACCAAGACAAATGAATGATCCACCTAGACACTCGTCTTGGTTCCTTTCATTTATTCATATATGAGTTGTTCTGGTTTTGTGACCTGCAAGCTGCATATAAATTATTATTTCAACTTCTATATAATGAAGAGATTTCTAACGTTTCAAATTCCTAATTGCTTGCCTTAAATGTTTTGCGTATGCATATCTAAGACTATCACCGTGTGTAGTGTACGTCTCAATATTACACAACTTATATCTATAGTTAAATTTTAGCAATAAACATGTTTTATTTTCATTTTGCAACTATCTACAGGATCAATAATTATGCGATTCATATAATCCACCACCATCGTAAGGGCTCGATGTAACCCCCATATCTTCCAGGGCTTGACGTAGCCTTATACATCTACCACTCAACATCGAGTCTCCTCTAACTACCACGGAACCAATCGAAGATATGAAATCTTCCATCACGGTGTCCTAGTAATGTAATGGCAATGGCAATTTACGGGTATGTTGGATATGGATTATAATTTATTATCTCTGTAGTATCTGGACCTCGGGGAGGATTGTGAATACAATCACTATGGTTGTTGGTGTACCGACCCATATATTCTTGTCTTGCTTGTAGCCTTTCCTCATACGCGCACCCATCCACTACTATATTCTTCACCATGTGCGTATGCCATTTTGCCATTCACCTACTGAATTGTGTCACGGTTATCATCATTATCTCCTCCACCTAATTTTGATTTGGATCTGATGGAGCCCTCATCAACCACATCATCTTTCAACCCTCCAGTAAGTTTTGGATGTTAACCTGATCTGAACATGTAATCGTTATCTTGACATGATCATGTAATCTGACTCCATTTGTGAGGCAATTTGTATGTTTTGGCCTTCCTCTCTTCAAGCACATCAGTGCCATCATTATCTATCCACTTCTGCATGATGTCTTCATCTTCATTATCCGAATCTTGGATTTTGAAGATGCTTTCTAGACTTTTGTTATGAGACTTTGTGGTAACTCGCAAGAGGATGTCTCCCTTCCCTTTGCGGTGCTCTGTGACATTTGAACCATCATGAACGGGTTTATCTTTATTCATCAACATTTTTATCATGACAGTGTACTTGAACATTGCATAACATTACATATGTCCAGGCTATATGTATCTATATTTATTAAATTTATATAGTAACGAACTTTTAAGGCAGATCCAATCTCGAGGCTGCACCTTTCATTCTTAGAAAAATGGGGTCTATGTAATCTTGTTTATCACGCCCTTCCATTGAATGCTTAATCTATAATATGAGATTGTTTTATACATAGACAAGATCATGCAACTTGTCTATCCCCATAGCACTATGTCTCTATGAGTGGATGAGCTTGAATGTGCTCTAGTTCCTCTCACATCCTCCAGCTACAGTTTACAACAAACCTTCGCAATTGCCCTTCACAAATTGGAAGCATCCATTCCATGGAGGATGTACCATTTACTTGTGAAAGAGACATGGAATTGATTTTAGACAAATTGGAAGCATCCATTCCATGGAGGATGTACCATTTACTTGTGAAAGAGACATGGAATTGATTTTAGACCTTTGCAAGTTCTTATTTTTCTAATCCAAGGCCCAAACATGTAAGTTTATTATTGGGAAAGTGTTGTTTTGATCGCTTATTGCAATCACTCTCCAAAAGAACCCAAGCCCTCCATAAAATATTTTTCAATAAAATGATAATAGCGAGCCTACGAGATATATTAAGTTATTACTGATCAATGTAACCTTGAATTTTGTACAAAATGATATTTGATTAACATGTTATATTTATAGCATACCTTATTCATGCAACTTGCTTGTTTGTTTTTGTCTTCACTAGCTTCTCCACCACAACTTGGAGAGTCATCGGGAGATCTAAGCAAGTGTTGAGGCCATGCTTGTAGTGTTATCAGAAATAGGTGATGTTGAGAAATTATTTATTTTGCTCGATTTCACGTTTTTCTTTTTTTCGTATCTACTATGTAATTTACCCAACATGAGTTCTCTCTATGTAAGATACCTCAAGGGCTCCGTCATAATGCAATTCATTGTTCTCTCTCCACCTTGTATTAGAACAACAATCCTAGACTCGAGTTCTTGTCCCCATGCCCTAACAACACCCGACACCCCTTCCCTTTCGTGCATCGTAGAGACTTCACCGGAGCTGTTGCGTGCCACTCCGGAGCCCCAACAATGCTGCCAGGTGCTTCGATGTCACCACAAGGTGCCACAACGCCATTGATCATCGCATCTGAGCGCTAGGCATTGCTTCGACACCAACGATCACCCCTCCAGCAGTGCCATGTGCCCTTGCATCGGTGACGACCATCACTGGAGCACCCTAGGGCCACCGATGTGATCTAAGTTCCACCTAGGGCCCCCTCTCTTCTCATCGATGTCGATACAACATTGAAGGATCCTTTCCGGTCTGATTTGATCAGAGAAGGTGATTTTAGACTTATAAATCATCTTTCCGACCCTAATACAGATCCATAATTGAAGGGAATGGTTATTATATGAATCTACATATACAACCATTCCCCTATATGTTAATGTAGACAAATTCTGATTGGTATACATTCCTAGTTGACTTCCAATTTCGGTCCCCTTATCATCGTATTTGAAAATAAGAGTGATATTTATTTCTTCCCGCGCCTTCAAGTGCATGATGCCCATTCTGAAGACAAATGAGACCAATTATGAGCTTTGATCCATGCAGTTTTTGACCTTAATGTAGTGCAACAATAAGGAGCACATTTTAACACAACGAAAGCTGATGGATAAGATTTGGGAGAATACTTTATGGAAGCATGATGATGTGTATGCATGTATTTGGCTCTCCGTGTCCATTATCACGTAGATATCCATCAATAATGTGAATTAACCAAGGTCATGTGGGATATCCTCACTGTCACATATGGACATGCGAAGAATGAGGCTTAGATTCTTTTGTTGTAGTATATTTTCACGACCAAACAAAATGGTCGTCCTCTATACAACTATTATTCACTTCGTGGAATGTTCGAGAAGCTTCACTGTTTCATGCCAGTGACTACATCAACTGAGCAACAAATGGTGTACATGGTGCCATGATGGTTGGAGTTTTTCTGGATGCCCTAAACCCTGGGTATGAGGCAACATGTCTCCAGTTTCTTACAGGTGCAACTATTCATCTTATGGAGGAAGTCCTCCTATGTCTGTCTTAATGTGATCATAGTCTCATCCATTGCCACACACATACCTCCTTAACGATGGATGCATCTCGCAGAAGGGGAGGTACTTCTCAGGTCTGTGGGCGTGAACCCCATGGTAGAGTAGGTGGACATCAATATGGTCCATGCACTTATTATCATCAGCCTGGACATTCTGAAGAGATATGCTCTTTGAATCACAGATATCCTGCGTCTGCTTATGTGACCGAACTGACGAGCCCATTTCCACCTCTGCTCCTATTTTAGATCAAAGACTTGAGGATATTCTCTCCCGTCCGAGGGAGATAATGACTCCTGCTACCGTCACGACTAATGCACGTACTTGTTTATCTGATATTGCAACTGATGCCAGAGCCTCTTCTAACTCCTAAAGTATTGTCTATGCTCTTACCAGTTGTCCCATGGTAGATATGACAGGGTTGATCATAGATTCTGGTGCATCCCATCATTTGTGTGGGGACAAGGCTCGGTTTACCTTTATAGATATGTTCCTCCAGATATATTAGTTGTCATTGTAGATGTGACTTATTCCACGATTACATGATAGGGGAAAGTCTCTTTAACACCCATCTATGCGCCTACAGAATGTGCTAAATGCACCAAATTTTCGATGAATTTGTTAGATATTAGTCAAATCACCAAGGACTTGCATTGTCATGCCATTTTTAACACCTCTTCTCTTGTGTTTTAGGACATACTCATGTGTAGGGTGATTTGATGTGGCCGTTAGCAAGAGGGTTTCTACAGACCAGTCCAATCTCCATATGCTGGGGCTTTTTCCATTCCTATTGGATCAATCTTTACATACATGTACATTTATGTTTTGGTCATCTTCCTCTCCAAAAGCTGTGCCATATTCTCGCATGGATATAATGGTGGGACTTGGAGGATGTGTAGAGGCTATATAAGAAGCCCTAGACCTCATGTATCATATGAGAAAGTTCAATGAATGAATTAGTCCTTTGAGGTATTCTCCTGTGGTTTCATCCCGCTCCTTAGGGAGTAGGGTTCCACGTAAAAATCCATGCGTTCATATTTATCTTTATGTAGTTCTTGCTCTATTTATCAATTCGCTTTCACATCATTGATTTTCTAACATGGTATCAGAGCAGGTTCGATTTTTGAGGAGTTATTATCATTTTTTGATTGAGATTTGATTTTGGAGTTTTGTTCTTTAAGAATATTATGTTCGAGATTGTTCAAGTTCGTCAGATTATTTTCTACATGGGTTTTTTTGAAACCCTAATTTCTGGAATGATTGGTTCTAAGCATCGTCATCAAGAATCTAGGGTTTCCAATGAAAACCTAGTTCTATATCTCCATATCGCCGCCGAGCCCTATCTCTAGCGGCGGTGGTGGCACATGCGACAAACTCGCCTTCCTCTTCAGCTCAACTCCATGTGGCAACAACCCTGATCCTCGCCCTTCAGTTCCAGTAGGTATGGGTTCCCAAGAAGGGGACCTATCTCACGAGATGGCTGAAAAAGGTGGTCCAGGCGTCCCCTTCAGTGCCAACCTTTGCAAAAGAGGGTCCGTTCAGCCCTCTCCTTGTTATTCACGTGATTCTTGGTGGCGGCGGCGGGCCCCACACATTCCGATTAGCTCTTACGATTCCAGGTAGAGGCGCAACTCTTTAGGCGGTGCACTCACTGTCCCCAGCACCGACGAGGTGGCATGGAACGAGGTTCCCAATGGGGGAACACTAGCTATCGATAATGGAGGGCATCTACCCTTTTGAGTGTGATCCAATGCTCTCTATGGCTTCGGCGGTGCTCCACCTCCTGCACGAGCTACCATCTCCTGATAGGCGCAGCTCCAACGACATCACACGAAGGAGGCCTCGAAGTCCAGGTAGCGAGAACGCTCCAATCTCATGCCTACAACCTCCTCTCGCAAGGGAGGCACCATCCTCCTCTCCAGCAGCAACGACACGAGCTTCAGAAGGTCCCCATTGCGCACAACCTCCGCTTCTTTCTCCCCAACTCGAGCGACGATGGCGACGACGAGGACCATGGGCGGCGGTACCCTCTTGAGGAGAAGAGACCTATCAGGGGCGACAAGCATTCGAATAGAAGGATTCCCAAGTGGGAACCCTAAAATAAGCCCCACATAGGGTGCTGTTGCAGGGGCTCAAGTGGGCCAAAAGAAAAAGAAAGAGAACGCAAGAGGGTCGAAAAGTTAAAAAAGTATTATGAACGGAGAAAAAAAGGAGAGGCCGCTATAAAAAATGCCCCACAGTTTTTGTAAGCCCTATTTGAGCCGTATTTCCAAAAAAAACAGAGAGGATTTATTTTGGGAAAAATGATTCGTAAAAAAACCATACACAAAGTAAAAATGATGAATCGGCTAAAAAAGGGAAAATAGCAGAAAAGAAAAATTGAGATGGCTTATGCATGTTCATTGTTTTCCCTATTTTCTTGTCTTCTCCCAACTTGGTCGATATCTTTGTTTTCCAACAAGTATGTGAGAAAGGAGGAATATTGTTTGAGTTACAGGTCGGATTCAGATTTTCAGATTCTCCAGAGTCTAGACCAACCATATTTTCAGACTCTATAGTTCAGTTTCAGACTTTGCAGATTGCTTCAGAGTCCAAGTTCGAGATACTCTATATTTAAGTGGCCCAATTTCTTCGAGTTCTCCAGAGAGAGACAACTTTTTAGACACACATGTGTGCGATCATTATTTTTGTGGTCCCCATCTTTTTATTTTTTGATCTCAGAATTTTATGTGATCAATAGACTCCAGAGTAGAAATCCCATTCCCTATGCCATGTGGGCTAGGGATTTCATGTGGTTTCATAGGGACTCCAAGGTAGAGATCCCATTCTCTGAGCCAGTATGGGAGAGATTCGGTTCTCTGACGAGGAGATTTTTCAGACTCCATTCTCCAGCGACCGTGGACTCCGAAGATGATGTCTCCACGACTTTTTCAGTTCGCCCCTTCAGAGAGATGGGGCAGTTGTCCACATAATGTGGCGGGCCAGAGTTCTCCAAGTGGAGACTCATTTTCAGTTGTAGTGACTCTTACATGCCCAGTACAGAGCACATGCTCTCCAACGAGGAGATTCAATTCGACTCATACTCCAACCTGTTTGTTCCTCGTCACCTGTACGACATGAGAAACAACGCCCTCGACAACAACCGGCATTTGTGTTTCCGTTGAGTTGATATTGTCTGTAGTGTCTTGTATTGTGAGTTTGAGATTTCTTTCTGTTTGTCCAAGCTGAGCATTGCATGCTCCAGCTTGAGGGGGAGTGTTGGAGTATATTTGTTTTGTGTTACTTATGTGGTAGATGGGTAACTGGGTCCCTCCAAGATCCATTTACCACATCTAGTGTTTAGTTCCACATCTGCCAGTGGCAGGACTTGGAGGGTCTGTCGAGGCTATATAAGAAGTCCTAGACCTCCTGTATCAGATGAGAAAGTTCAATGAGCGAATCAACCCTTTTAGGTTTTCTTATGTAGTTTCATCCTTCTCCTTAGGGAATAGCGTTCCACATAAAAATCCATGCATTCATGTTTGTCTTTCTTTAGTTCTTGCTCTGTTTATCAATTCGCTTTCGCGTCACTCATTTTCCAACAACCTTCTAGTATGAGGCTTGCCAACTTGGGAATCATCATCGATCTTTTTTTCCTGGTTGATAGAGTCGTAGTAGCAATAGTTTATTCCAGTTGGTCCATTTTGACATTTGGGAGTTGTGTTTCTGACCATCGGGCGTACGTGTTTTATCTTGTAGCTGGGGATGATTTTTCTAGACTATCATGGGTTTTCTCTTGAAAAATATGTTGAGGTTGATTCTGTTATTCAATTATTAATTAAAATAGAAAAATATTTTTTCTTGCTATTGTTAAATATGTTCGCTCCAACAATGACTTCGAGTTCTATGCTATACAACTTTCTGAGTTCTTGAGGTGTCTTGGCATTATACCCCACACCTCGTGTACTTTTCCTAGCATAACGTTGTTGTTGAATGCAAACACTATCATTTAGTTGATGTGACTAAGACCTTCCTGATTCAGAGCCGTGCTCCCTATTCTTTCTGGGTGATGCGGTTCTCACTACATGTTACTTGGTGAATTGCATGACATCTTTTATTTTAGGAGAAAATGTATTTTCTTGATTGCTTTTTCTAAGGACATATTCTCTCTTACACCCCATATTTTTGGTTATCTGGCTTCTGCACCACATGACTCCTAAGAATGACAAGCTCTCCCCTAGAGTTGTCAAGTGTGCCTTTATTGACTACTCTTGGACCCAGAAAGGTATTGTTGTTTTAATCTGGTCATATGGAAGTATGCTGATGTCACCTTTTTTGAGTCTGTCATGTATTTTTTCCTACAAGTGACAGGTTGACTCCATCTAACTCTGGAAGAGAGATCTATATGTCTCTCCCTCCTATGAAACCATCGCCTCCAGTTCTACCAGCTCCACCCCACCACCTCCACTACCATATTTTGTGGCTCCTCCACCACTACGCAATATGTTGCTCAATTTTGCCACATTTTTATGTTCGTATGACTCCTATTGCCCACCCCCCCCGTTCACGGGTATTCTCCATCATCCAATACACCCCAGTATGTTATAAGCATACTTTTTCTACTGATGGTACTTGTGATTTATCTATACAACATGCTACTTTACATGATGAGCAATTGCCTTCACATGAGGTCATACACGTTGCGGAGGATGGAGATGGCTTTGATATGCTTATTGCTTAGGGGAAGCAGAGACATACGAGTGCACATATCCTCTCGCAGCTCATGTCTCGTTGGGGTATTTTTCAGAGGATTTCAAGAGATTTGTTGCGGGTCTATCCTCCGTAGAGATTCCACGAGCATACCAAGAGGATATGCGAGACGGTCAATGGTGCATTGTCATGGAGGAGGAGATGACTGTATTACAGTCACGTGGTTGGGTGCGAGTAGGTGTTCTTCGAAGCACCATGCAGATGACAATGTTGATCGCTACACGGCAAGTCTTGTGGCTTGTGGTTACACCTATTCATATGTGGTGGACTATCACGATACCTTCTCTCTCGTAACTCGTTAGTCTCTATCGTGGACCCTTCTCTCTATTGCAGTAAAACATGATTGATTTCTATGTTAGCTTTATGTAAAAAATATATTTCTCTAAGATGACTTCTAGGAGGAAGTTACATGAAACAACCACCTAGGTTCCGAGGAGGAGTGTCAAAAGGTTTGCAAACTTCATACAATTATCTATGGCTTTAAGCAAAGTCTTACAACATAGTTTCAGACTCTCTAAGATTTGATAGAACAACATGGATTTTTGAGATCAACTGCAGATCATTCATTGTTTGTTCAAAGGACTTAGAGAATTGTAGTTGCTATGTTGGTCTATATTGATGATATCAATATTACAGGGGATGATGTGCAGCGCATTCGTGTGGTTAAGGATTTCCTTGGATAGTAGTTTATCACCAAGGACCTTGGTGTTTTATGTTACTTTATGGGATATGTTTTCCAGGATCCAACAATGCCTTGTTGGGACCCCAAGGAAGTATGTTACTGATCTTCTCTCTAAGACATGTATTGTAGATTACAGGCCTACCACTACTCTCATGAACCCTATAATGAAGTTATGTGATGATGATGCATAGGAGATAGACCGGAGGCGGTACATATATCTCCCTCGGAAGCTCCTATATATGATCATCACCAAAACAAACATATCTTTTGTAGTGAGCAGAAATAACCAGTTTATGGAGCAGTCTAGATATGTACATATGGATGAAATTCATATGATTATGAGGTACACGAAATCCTCTCCTGGTACTGTACCATTCTTTAGTTGAGGGCATACCTCGCTGTTACGACATATATAGATGCATATTGTACCATGCTTTTCAAGGCTTGTGCCTAGGTGCCCTGGGCCTGGTGCCTTGCTAGACCACCTTGCCTGTACTAGAAATGACATATGCCTTGGGATGCCTTGGCGCCCAGGTCCAAGGCGAGTCCCAAGGCGTACGTCGTTTCTTGTCCAGGTAAGGCGGTCTTGCAATTAAAATTGATAGAAAAATTGATTTCATTATGAATTTCTTAGTGTCAATGAAGCTTGTGGAAATACATGATCCTTTTAGGCAATAAACATGCAACGATATCATTTTTCAGATATGTGCAAATATTGTACTCAACGATGTGCTATAACACAATTAAATGTAGAACTAAGGAAGCTATGGAGCAGTGCGAATAAAAAATATAGCAACTAGAAGTACAGGGACCGATGGATGACAACCTGAGAATTGACTCTGATGCAAAAGGTTGAAGACCAAAGATCAAAAAATAAACTAGGCACAAATAGATGAAAGAAAAGGAGAAAATTCATGCTCCTTTTATTGAAAGACACATGCGTTCTTTTTCAGGGTTAGAAGGTGGTCGTGCTCGACCTTACGATATAATCTTGAGAAGACGGAATATGTTCTACTTAACCCCCCATATTCACAGAAGATCCTTCCAACCGCATAGCTTGCTTAAGGGATGATGCATACCAATATGATTAAGAGATAATATACCAAAGTTCTGCATGTACAAAAAATGTATATGCTATTACATGCTAAAGGGTTTGTAATTAAGATGTTGACCACATCGAAAAGAAAGGGTAGCAATTGAAATTTTGGTGGTTTGACCCCCACCATCGTGATAAAAAATGTGGTGGAAACTGAATCATAAACCCTAAACCTATGGAAATTTCCATACATATCTATTTATAAAAAAATAAAAAATACCTAAGCGCGCCTAGGCGCCCAGGCCAGGTGTCTTGTCGCCTTGCCGCCTCAATAACTATGGATTGCACTAGATGTCCTAAGGACATGAAATCTAACTCAAGTATTGCAATGTTCATAGGAAGCTCTTTAGTGCCATGAAAGGGCACGAATTATACTGTGTTGAGATATTGGTCATCTTTTTATTATTCTATGTATTCCCTTTTCTTTTAGTCCATATTATGTGTTGAGATATTTGCTATTTTCTTACTGTTTTCTTATTATCTATTTATTTTGTCTTCTTCATATAATTTGCCCAATAGTTTCCTCTCCTATATAAGAGGACCCAAGGGCCTCTCATTAATGCCATACAATCTTTACCCTCTACATGGTATCCGAGCAACGGTCTTAGACAAGAGTTTCCATATCCCACCCCAACCCTAATCCTACCCGCCCCCTCCTTGCATCATCACCGCTCAAGCTGTCGGTCGCCCAGACCGTCACTTGGCTCCTCAGGCCACTGTGCATGCAGTCCCCAAACAGCCCACGCCCCTCCCAACTCACCCAGATTGTCGCCGATCCTCTTGTGCGCCTTTGCGCATCTTTATGACTGTATCTGCGTCTAATTTTGATCGGAAAATACGATTTCAGACCTATAAATCGCGTTTTAGGGCGCTAGAGAGTAGCGGAGATTGCTGAGGATGGTTGTTTGAGTCTGCACGTACAACCAATCCTCTGTATGATCGTATAGATTTGTTCATATCGGTGTACTCTCTAGTTGAGTTCCATTGTTCAGCGATTTTTCTGTCATGTCAGCGAACAAGGGTGATATTTTTTCGTCCAGAGCTTTAAGGGCCCGGTTCCCATCGTTAAGATGTATGGGACCAACTATGACTTGTGGTCTATGTAGTTTCTCCTACTCATGCAATGCAACAACAAGGAGCACCTCCTGAGATATCCTGAGCAACCGATAAGATTGGGGCAAATGCTTCTTGGAAGCAAGATGATGCTTATACTCATGTTTGGCTTTGTGGGACCCTCACAAAAGAGACAACCAATGATATTCTGAATCATCCTACCTCCAAGGCGATGTAGGATACTTTGGCATACACCTATGCTCAAGAGAAGAATGGGGCCAAGATTCTTCAACTACAGTTTGATATCTACATTGTCAAGTAGAATGACTGTCCATTGCACGTGTACTATTCTTTGTTTGTGGTATGCTCGAGAAGCTTCATAGCTACATGACTATTACGACATCTTTTGAGCAACAAAAGACATATAGGAACTCAAAGATGGTTGGAGTCATCATGGCTGGTCTTGATACAGAGTATGATGTTGCGCGTGCACAACTTCTTACCGGAGCTATCATACCTTTCATAGAGGAGGTCTATAGTCATCTCAGTCAGATTATCATGCCTTCTACAACCACTTCTTCCCCGTCTTCAACAATTGTTGCTTCTTGTGGCCGAGGAGGGACGATCCAGTCCAAAGGATGCACCCCTCGTGGCAGTGGCGATGAACTCCAGCGCAACCCTTGCACTTACTGTCGTCGGCCTGGACATGCATAAGATACATGCTACTAGGAGCATTGATATCCTGTTTCTGGTCGCGTAGCAGAACAAATTGTGCCGTCAGAAACTCCAGCTTCTCAGGACGATCCTCACCTGGATGATATTGTCTATCGTATTCGAGAGATAATAACTCCTATTGTTGGCACCACTACCGCAACCTCATCTAGAGCCTCTTCGCGCTCCTCAGGTATCGCCTATGCATTTACTAATAGTACTGGTGCAGACATGACATAATGGATTATGGATTCTGCTGCTTCTCATCATCTGTGTGGAGACAGAGCGCAACTGAGGTCCTACAGGTGCATACCGCCTGGCGGATGGGTTGTCATTGTCAAGTACTTAACGACAACCACTTACCCATTACAAGATAGGGGGAGGTGCATTTGACGTCGTCCATGCGCCTTTAAAGTGTTTTATATGCTCCTGACTTTCAGATGAATTTACTTCCCATTAGTGAGATTACTAAGGATTTGCATTGTCATGCTATTTTTGATCCTTTGTCTCTTGTGTTTCAGGCATGGAAGGGCATATCGATTTCGATATCGTTTCAATATCGTGTCGATATGATATTTCGACGATATTTCGGCGACATATCACTGAAATATTGCCCATATCGATGCTCTTTTGTGAAGGAAATGCTTGAAAAGGAGGAAATGTCGCCATATCGGTACCCATATCGGCCTCATCTCTGTGTCGATATATCGACGATATATTGTGATATTTCCTTCCATGGTTTCAGGACATGCTCACAGGCAACGTGATTGGATGTGACCATGAGTAGTGGGTATTCGTGGCACATTCATTTTGGCCACCTTCCTTTACAGAAGCTGGGTCATGTTCTCCCTCAGATTTCTACGAGATCCTCTTTCAGTGTGAGGCATGCCAGCTTGGGAAGCGCCACCGTTCCTCCGTTCCATCCCGTCAGAGTCAGAACGGTTCTCAGTTATTTGAGCTCTCTTTCATTTAGACATTTCGGGTTCAAGTCGTGTTCCTGATCACCAGGAACACCATTTTTATCTAGTTGCGATCGTTTTTTCTAGACTTTCCTTGGTCTTTTTATTGAAGAAAAAGCTGGATCTGTGATCAAATATTTCATTAATGAGATAAAAATATTTTTTTTGTCAATGTCAAATATCCTCATTCTGATAATGTCTTAGAATTCCGCACCTTACAACTTTCTGAATTTCTTAGATCTCTTGGCATTGTTCACCAAAACTCATGTGCTTATACTTCCCAGCTGAACATTGTTGTCGAGCGCAAACACCATCACTTACTTGATGTGATCGGTTGCTTGTTGATACAGAGTTGTGCTCCTCACGCTTACTAGGGCGATGTTGTCCTTACTGCTTGCTATCTGGTGAACCGCATGCCCTCGTCTATGTGGGGAGAGAATATTACTTTCTCGATTGTGTTTTTTGAGAAGGATCTTTTCTCTCATACACCTCGTATGCTCGGATATGTTGCTTTTATTCATGATGTTTCTTAAGGACGCGACAAGCTCTCTCCCAGAGCTGTCAAGTACGTGTTTGTCGGCTAGTCTCGTACCCAGAAGAGGTACTGTTGCTTTGATCTGCTAATGCGGAAATATCTTTTAGTGCTGACGTTACCTTCTTTGAGTCTGTTATGTATTTTTCTCCTACAGATGACATATTAGCCCCATCTAACCCTGACGATGAGATCTACATGCCTCCACCTCCTACTACCGTTCGGTTCCTCCACCTCCCTCCACTCTTGCTTTACCAGTACCTCCTCAGCCACCACCACCATCGCCATCACCACCACCACCACCTGTACCTACTCTTGCGTCTACACTTTCTCCTGTGGTTCCACCTCCTACTGTAACTAAGTTTTTGCCACGTGTTTTTACTCGTAGGCCTCGCTCAGTTTCCCTTGCTCACAGGTCTTGCCCATCATCCAGCACGCCTCAGGTATCTAATGAACACATTGTTTCTACTGATGGCACTACTGAGTTGTCTGTACAATAGGAATTCATACAGGATGAGCAGGTGCCCTCTCCTGAAGGAAACTTACATGATCATGACTTGGCAGATGATCTTGATTATGTAAATGTTGTATATAGTAAAAAATGCAAATAGCAAAAATTCCAAAAAAATTGACGGGCACAAATAAAAAAAAATCAATTTCCGTCAGAGCGTGTATACAATAAGCAAGCTTGAGATTTAAAGTCAAAGATACATGTGAGCTTGCAACCATATGACTTGGCAACACTGATCAAGTGTCCCAGGATAGGTTGCTACACTGGCTACCATCCATTCTCTTTTCCACCACTTCTTGAGCCAGCTGTACTTGAACTTAGAAGGGAATACCCCGCTTCTATATAAAAGAGTTACTGGATTGGGGAATTAGGGTCACCATGTTGGAGAAAAGCCTGACTTTTATTGCTTCAGCCGAGAGGAGCTACATATCACATATACTATACGAGAAGACTCATAGTCATAAGGGACTGCGTATGACATAGACCTATCCTAACCTGGTTTTCGAGGAGACTTGGGTAGAGTTTTGTTATTCTCAGAGGTTGTGTTTCAAGTCCGATTTCCAATGAGGTTTTGACCAAACTAAAAACGCAAAGGTCCAACTGAACTCCAAAGTTTGATATTTTGAGGACAAGTTTAAAAGTTAAAATCAATGCAAGTTCTTTCCTTTCCTTTTCTTTCTTTTTTTCTGCACTTATAGGAATAAATGTTTGCTAGGGACAAGCAAAGGCAAGTATAGGGTGGTAATGAATCTCCATTTCATCACCTTTATTCTTTCATTTTGGCCTTAAATCCCTTGCTAAATGTATATATAGATCATTAATTTGCCGAAACAAGCACTCTATATATTTGATATATTTAATTTTAAAATTAAGAACAAAGGAAGAAAAGAAAATGAAATGAAAAACCATAGGTGTTGAGTGACCCTAGATCCCGAGACCCAGTCAACATGTTGACTTGGTCGACAAGGAATAAAGTAGGGAGAGATAAGGCAGATGAATTATACATAAAATATATACAAACCCTAATTTTTAATTCACCTATACTTACTTTTTGTTTTGGCATCTATTTTATATTATTATTTTTACACGTCAAATAATAAAGCCCTCAGCATGAATATTGTAAAGAAAAATATAAAATTGAATTCATATAAGAATAATGCACAGTATGCCCGAGACACAAGAAATAAAAACTTCACAGACTTGTATTTTCTCCATAACAACAACAACAAAGCCTTTTTCCACTTTAAGTAGGGCCGCCTACATGGATTTTTCACCTCCATTCAAATCTATCGTGGGTCATTCTCAGGCTTAGATCCAAAACACTAAGATCCCTTCGACCTGTATCTTCTCCATACTATATCAAAGTGGACTAAAATCATCTTTAATTGTATATAACTATTAATAAGCTATTTAATGAAGGTGGTTTCATTTAATTTGGAGTTAAGATGTCAATTTAGGTTTTGACCTATATTATGCAATATACTTGTATATTTTATTCAATATATTTATTCTTTATATTTTTCAAGCTCTTATTTTTATAAAATTGTAAATATTATTTGAAATATAGGTACATAATTACAATAAAATAAAACCATCAAAATAAAATCAAAATAAATAATACATTTAAATACATAGATAAAATATACTTGTATATACTTATAATGTATATATGCATAATTAATTAAGTGTACATACACATTCAGAAAAATAAAATAAAAATACTTAAATGCCTTTTTAAATAAATTGAAAATATACAAAGTTCATGTACAAAATAAGAAAATATGTAATATAAATTTAAAATAAAACACCAATATAAAGTTTTTTGTACCTATATTTTACATGTAAATATTAACTCATAATAAAAAGCCTCACAAAATAAATAAAAATACATCCATAATACTACATTAAATTAAAAACATTTTTCAGGTTTTAATAAAAATTTAATTAAATCATTTGTTATTTATAATTGATTTTACAAGGTGTTTCTACTGTGGATTTTTCTGGTTGGTCCACGTGGACCAACAAGAGTTGCTCCTATGTTGACCCGGTTAACTACTTCTCCACCTCCTTTGACTTGTTTGACACCTCGAGTCCCCCACTTCTCTCAATTTTCGTAAGTGATCTAATGATCGATTCACCTCACGCCTTGAATGCTTTCTAAAGCCCTGACTTCCTTAATTCTCGTCGGACCTTCATGTGCTCATGATCTTCATCAAGTCGATTGGGATTTTCATCGAAAGTCACCAATGCTGTCAGCCTATAAGTATGCTCTAGCTCCATGCCAAGTTTGATCCTTCTCTGGTGTCTCTTAGCCCCTTAGAGCCATTCCATTCTGTTCCTCTTGGTGACAACTTGAAGATCAGATGCTTTGTAGCAAGGAGGAGATGTGTAGGAGTGATCCAAAACTATTGCCGGAGGAGCTCCGTCAGGTGGTTCAGCCTCCTCGATTCCGATCGAGTCAAGGCCCATCCCTATGTTCCTATCTCTAGTCCCATTTCAATTCCTTCCTTTGATTTCTAGTTTAATTGCGTTTTGAACCATAATTTCAGAACCCCCCAATTGCCTGGAGGTTGATCTCCATGCTAATTTGTTGTCCCTCGATTGTTCAATCACCTCGATTTTCATATCACATCATTCCCCGTCACGTTCTCCGTCGATTCCACCCTCTGTTCCCCCCAGATCCATCGTGCATCTGGCTATCGAGGCTCCCTCTGCCGCCCTTCGCCGGAGCTACATCTTCACGCCACCCCACATTGTTTTTTTGCTCAATCCTTCGATCGAGGAGATAGTCCTCGATCCATGGATCATTTTGGTGCAGGTTACATGCGGTTGAAGTCTCATATGGAGATGAGATAGGTACTTGGAGCACTTCCAGGTCTTCTGAAGCCATCTGAGCCACCAGAACTCCCTCGTGTTTGCTTGAGCCCACCTGCTTATGCGGAGGAAGCCCAACAAGCTGTTGGGCATGCCAGAGCAGAGATCTAATGCTGGAGCAAGGAGGAACGTCAAATCGAAGCTCACCGGTCAGAAGTTCATCGGCTGTCCTTGCTATCCCCGTCCAAGCCATCCGATCAAGAACACAAACCATGTCTAATTTGGGACGTTGATACTCTTCGAAGGGGTACGCAAGAGTAATCGTCAGATCGTACACATGGCACAATCTCAGCTATTGGATTAGAGTACGTTAAGTGGTAACATTTGCATCCCACCCCTTCTGCATTTTTGTATTTTATAAAAGGTGTTGTAAATATTTAATTAAGTTGAAAACTTCTGGGACAAATTTCATGCATCCCCATGGTACTCTTTAATATTGCAGTTAAGTCCTATGCCGGATCATCTCACGTGGACCTCCGCGTGAGTGGACATTTTGCAGGCGTACCCTTGTGGGTTTTGTATTTACTATTTAGTCTAGGCAATTCAAGTTGCAATTCAAAATTTATGGTTATTTTGCTTACGTGCCCCTGAGCATTGTTTTATTTGCAAATATATCTCCGCGAGCTTGATTTAATTTTATTTATGCATTTTTTATTAAAAATAGATTCGATGCTTAAAAAATTCGCAAAAATTGGTGTAAGTGCATGTTTGTGTACTTGTTCACACCATAAATTTTATTCACCATTTTGCATGCATTTATCATTTATTAAAAGTCAAATAGAATTATTTTATTCCCTATTTGACTTAGAAAATAAAAAAATCATAAAACCTTTTCTAAAAATTCCAAAAAATACTTATTGTTTATGAACCTATTTTATAACTTCAAGCAAAAAATAAAATAAATCTCAAAAGAAATTCTTAAAATTAGCAAACCCTTGCTAAACCTAATATAAAATATTTTCTAAACTCCAAAAAATAGTTTTCTATCTTATATATTTATTTATACATATTACTATATAGTAAAATTGATTTTGAGAAATTTTGAACCTTTTTGCTATTTTTAATTCTCAAATCAATTCGGCCTAATTAAAAGTTCATGTTTTTGGTCCTTTTCTGATTTTAAAAATGCCAAAAAATTATAAAAATTCCCAAAAATATAAGAAAAATAGAAGACTATTTTAAAAACGTAAAAATATTTTATTTTGAAAATTTTGAATATTTTTATCTGTATTCATAATCAAATTCACTATATATAGCCTATGCTGCCTTATATACTATTATATGTTATCTATATTATTAGTATTAATTATTATCTCTATACTTATATTAAAGTTGTATTTTTCACGCAACTCTTGCCACGTGGTTGCTTGTAGTCTCTGCGTTCTCCCTTTGTTCTCTTTCTCCACTCACATGTACTCTCTCTAGCTCTCTTACTGATAATTCTCTCTTCCCCTTCCTTTTTCTCTCTCTCTCCCCACTCTCTCGACTCACGTCTCTCCTTCTCCTTACACGACACGTGGTCGCTTCTACACATTTCTCTCATCTCTCATGATCTCATCTTTTCCCGTTCTCTCACTCTCCATTCCCATATTCTCTCTCCAACTCTCTTCCCAATAATTCTCTCTCTCCCCTTCTTTTTTCTCTCTCCACTTCTAATTCTCTCCCCCTCTCTCCAACTCTCTCCCCCGTTAAATCTTTCTCTCTCCCACACTCCCATCTCTCTCTCTCTCTCTCCAAAGATTAGACACAAAACCCCCACCCCCCTCTCTCTCCCTTCCTCCAAGTTTCAATATTAGAATAGGTTAAACTATATCTCTCACTATCTCCTATACTTATAAAAAATATTATTTCTGCTTCTTCCTTTGATATTTAAGTACTTTAAAATTTGTATTGAATATTTGTAACACTGTATACACTTTATTCTGAATCAAAACATATTATGCATTGTGTTAATTATTTATAAGATATATCATCATAATACTACAAATCAATTTATTTGATAAACTAATATGTTATAAGCAAATATTAGTCGATAAGAAAATAATTAACCGATATGATTCTTGAAGTTATATGTATATAACATTGGCAAGAGTTCATAAAATATTACATTCCAATTATCATTATCAATATGATCTTTGCATATAGATATAAGATTATCAAACTCTTTTAAAAATTTAAAATGTCATGTATCAAGATGGCACATTTTCACGATACTTTATATACACCGCAAAATGAGGCCCTCCAGGCATGTAAATTAAATTTTTTTATTAAAATTTTGATAAATATTAAGATTTTTGGGTATAAAAATATACTTTGATAGAGTATAACCATGTTTTTCTCATTGAACCTCAGAGAAAGGTTTGCTTGAAATTTCAGAATAATAAACTACATATAGATTATAGAAGTGATATTTTTCATTAAGAAATTAAATTCTTTATTTGTTAATTTTATAGGTCTGTTAAAAATATATTATGATAAAATATGATTTTACATAAGAAAAATAATATGGTTTAATATCACTAAATTTCTAAGTATTTGATAATTTGTTTCGAAATATCATGCATACTACGATAATTTTCAGACATAGTTGATATGAAAAAGTGCCAGGTGGAGAAAATCTATTGATTCTATTCCCTCTCTTCGAAGGATTGTTGGCTCTGTACATCGACTTTTTTTCTAATCTCAAGTTTTTTTCTTATTGGAGTTACCTTTGTAGAGATTTTAATATCATTCTTATTTTTAAATGTGGTGCACACTCAATTGTGATTACGAGACGCAGTTTATGCATGATCTATTATCACAGAGTGAGATTGCGCCTCAAGATACAAAAGCTGAGATCGTAATACTTTGATTTTGGGTAATGAAACTTTATCCGGATCAAAATTCCATGTCCTTTTTCGCTACCTAATCTCAAGTTACATCTGGACCCAGAATAGGACAGGAACGACTGACAGAGATAGCATTTCTCATAAGGTTCCATCCGATTTTTGATTGGTATGAAAGGGCATTGACATCTCTTCCAAATGGATGAAGCAATGAGATGAACAAAACAAGGCACCACGTAGAACGGATAAACACACAACCACGAAGGGAGTGATGAACATCTGAGATCTCTATTGTCAAAGCCTACAGAAGCTTTGAGCATCTTCAAGCTTGAAGCTCCGAGGAATCTATCCCCTCATTGTTCTCCAACGATAAACAGACAAACACCAATGAGTTAATTATAAAGTCAACAAATTGTGTTGTGAGTAAACCATGTTAAGCCTCTTCCTCTGCATTTGCAGTTTTCATTCGCTAACATCTTGACCCATTGCTAAATCAACTGACAACCCGCTTCTTATACGTCTCTTTTTCTGATACTATATTGCAGTGCAATGATCGAATCTGGCAATTTTTTTACGACTCATGTCATAATTATGTTGACGTATGGATCAGAATCTGCAGGAGGCCCATCCGTGTTGGCATCCATGTTTGGGTATATTGTGGCTCTACTCGACTGATGTTTGTAAGTGAAGTCAACAATATGTTCTGACCTGAAGAGGTGGAGATATTCGTAACATAGATGTTTTTATCAATTTCCCTTGAATTAGTAGATCGTGTCTACGCTACACATATTCAATCAATTTTCTTCGATTAGGTGGCTAAATTGTCTTTCTAGCATGGAGTTTATGTGAGTTCAACTAAACTGTGCATGGGCTTCATGAGACTATAATAGCATCTTCGCAACAAAACCTATGCTACACAGATTACTTGGATTACGTTTAAGAGTCGTACGCATGTGTGCCCATGTATCTACGAAGCCTCGATAACTTTTTTTTCTTATATCAATAAATTTAACAACTATTATAAAACGTGAATATCTAACTACTAAACATTCAGACTAATAAACAGTTTTAGCTTTATGCATTTTATATGCAGACGTGTTAGACATGGCTTAACACAAAATAACTTATTTTAAATAAAAGTTTTAGCAATAAGTTTGGTCCATCTACCATAAAATCATATCAGTTTTTAGCAAAATGGTTAAATCAATATGAGTATATTATGTAAATATTAAATAAAGTTACAACAACAATAACCAACAAAGCCTTTTCCCACAATTAAGTAGGGTCGGCTACATGGATTCTTCGCCTCCATTCAGACCTATCATGGATCAATCCTGTGTTTATATCCACAAAACTAAGATCCCTTCGTATAGTCTCTTTCCGACACTTCTTGGATCGTCCTCGCCCTCTTTTAGTCGGCTCAACATCCTAACACTCGCATCTCCTAATTGGTGCATAAGCTAATCTTCTTTGCAAGTAACCAAACCATCTTAAGCGGTTTTCTCGCATCTTATCCTCGATCGGAGCTACGCCAACTTTCTTTCTGATTGCATCATTCCG
Source organism: Ottelia alismoides (assembly GCA_037367405.1). Classification (NCBI taxonomy): domain Eukaryota; kingdom Viridiplantae; phylum Streptophyta; class Magnoliopsida; order Alismatales; family Hydrocharitaceae; genus Ottelia; species Ottelia alismoides. The sequence continues at coordinate 448,434 of JAZKJV010011150.1, read as the reverse complement.
AATCCTCCTTTGCCGTCGGGCCCCTCCCCTCGCCATCGGGCCCCTCCTTTCGCCGCCGGGCCCCTCCCCTCGCCGCCGGGCCCCTCCTCTCGCCGCCGGGCCCCGCCTCTCTCCTTCGCTGGTCCACGCCCAAGGTAGGGGACCCTCACCATCGGGTTCCCCTTCCTTCCATGTCGACGCACCTCTTTCGTCGACCGTTTTATCTTCATGGATTTGAGTGCTTAACGTCTACACATGCACTCAAATCCGATCAAGTCTTTGTAGACACCTGTTTCTGGTCTACAATCCTTAGTTCTTCATCTACGACGACATGTCAGAAAATAAAGTCGATATGCCCTCCACAGACGCTTTCAAAGGTGCTGCGCAAATAGTCAAGATGGACGGGACAAACTATGAGCTCTGGGTGATGCAGTTCATGAGTCTCATGAAATCAAACGGTAAGAAGCATATACTTACCAAGGATGAGTTGGCAGAGAAAACTAGGATCTATGCCTCTTGGGAGGCTGATGATTCTTATGTCAAGGTTTGGCTGTCAGGCACACTGTCGATGGAGATTGCCAATGATGTCCTCCATTAGCCCACTGCCAAGGCAATGTGGGATATTCTGGCCGCTACATATTCCCAAGTGCGGAATGAGACCAAGATGTTATAGCTCCAGCATGATATATTCACGATGAAGCAGAATGGGCGGCCCATTCACTCGTTGTACACGTCCTGAGAGGGATGTTCGAGAAACTATACAGTACCATACCACTTACGGCGACTCCAGAGCAGCGGAAGACATTTCGTAATGCTACCATGGTGGGAGTACTACTTGCAGCGCTCGATCCTGAATATGAGGCAGCCCGCTCTCAGATACTGCCGATGCGGTTATTCCTCCTGTAGAGGACGTTTATCGGAGGCTCAACTGCATATCAGTTTCCTCCAGCACGTCTACTCCACCCCCATCGACGATGGCAGTATCGCGTGGAAGAGGTGGTCAATCTTCTGGTCGTGGACGTGGACCCCGTGGACGAGGAGGTCGCTTTCGCCAGCCGTGTTCATTCTGCCACCACACAGGCCACTCGGAGGATACATGCTACTCAAAGCATGGGTTCCCAGCATCAACGCGTGTAACCGAGTATGTCACGCCTCAGTTAGCATCCACTACAAATAACAGGTTCGAATAGCTTGTGTCACGTCTACGTGATATTATGCCTCAATTATCTACTAATTCTCTAGGTGGACCTTCAAATGTTGCTGCTACGGCTTCTGCCAGTTCGTCTGCCGCTGCCAGTACCTCAGGTAGTGCCACTGCCTTTACATCCTTTCATGATCTCTCTGATTTGATTATAGATTCTGGCGCCACCCATCATCTCTGCCGTGACAGAGAGAGACTTGAGTCCTACAGCGACATTCCACATGGCCGCTCAGTGCTGATAGCATATGGTACTCATTCCCCCATCGTTGGACAGGGGGATGTTTCCTTTTCACCTTCTATGCATCTACAGAATGTTCTACATGCTCCTGATTTCTCCATGAATTTGTTATCTATTAGTCAGATTACGAAGGATTTGCTCTGTCGTGCTATATTTGACCCCTCATCTCTTATTTTTCAGGACATATTAATGGGCTGGATGATTGGCTGTGGCTTTGAGCAGAATGGTCTCTATCGTCTGGTCCAGAACTCTTATGCTGGCGTCTCTTCACATTCAGTCGGATCAGTCTCTTCGTACATCTGGCGTCTTGGTTTTGGGCATCTCCCGCTTCAAAAAATGCGACATCTCTTGCCTCAGATCTCTCCTAGTTCGTCATTTCGCTATGAAGCATGTCAGTTGGGAAAGTATCATCGGTCTAGCTTTCCTAGTCGTCAGAGTCAGAGCAGTAGCTCCCCGTTCGAGTTGTTTCACATTGATATTTGAGGTCCGAGTCGTGTACCTGATCATCAGGGACGCAGGTTTTATCTAGTTGTGGTAGATGATTTTTCTCGTGTATCTTAGGTCTTTCTTTTAAAGAATAAATCTGAAGTAGGGGATGTTATTAAAAATTTGATTAATGAAGTGCAGAATGTTTTCTCTTCTACTGTCAAATATGTTCGTACAGATAATGCATTGGAATTCTGCACCCGTTCTCTCTCTCAGTTTCTTTCTTTAAATGGTATTATTAACCAAACCACCTGTGCTTACACATCCGAACAGAATGGCGCGGCTGAATGAAAGCATCGTCACCTTCTTGACATCATTCGAACCTTTCTTATTCAGAGTTGTGCTCCTATCACTTTCTTGGGGGATGCTATCCTTACAGCCTGCTACCTGGACAATCGAATGCCATCATCTGTCCTTGGCGAGAAAATTCCTCTTTTTGTAATTTTCCCTAATAAGGAATTATTCTCACTTACTCCTCGTGTCTTTGGTACTGTAGCGTTTGTTCATCTCCTATCTCATGGACTTGACAAACTCTCTCCTAGAGCTGTCAAGTGTGTCTTTGTAGGTTACTCTCGGACTCAGAAGGGTTATCGCTGTTATGACCTAAATAAGAAATATTTGGTCAGTGCTGATGTCACATTTTTTGAGTCCATTATGTACTTTTCCCCTGCATGTGACAGGCTGGTATCGTCCACTACCAACGATGATGTCTACGTTCCTCCTCCTAGTTTGAGTTCACCTGAGTTCACTCCATCTCCTGTTGCTACACCACCACCACTGCCACCTCCACAACCGCCTGTTCCACCTTTATCTAAATTCTATACGCGCACGCCTCAGGTATGTTCAGATGGCATCACTAATGATGGGTTAAATATTGTACATGTGCATGATTCTTCAGTGCAGGAGGAGGCTACACCATCCAGTACCGTGGACGGTGACCTTGATATTCCCATTGCTATTCGGAAGCAGAAACAGACTTGTGTGTCTTATCCTTTTGCTTCCCAGGTGTCCTTTCATTGCCTCACATGCGACTTTCAAAGATTTGCTGCGACTTTATCTTCCATGGATATACCACGGACCTATTAAGAAGCAATGAAGATCTATTGCTGGTGACTAGCTATGGAAGAAGAGATGCGTGCTTTACATTCTCGTGGCACATGGAGCTTGGTTAATGCTCCTCTTGACGCATCCATTGTTAGCTGCAAGTGGGTATTCACAGTTAAATACCATGCAGATGGCAGCCTAGATCGGTACAAGGCACGACTTGTTGCGAGAGGTTTCACACAAACCTATGGCGTGGACTATATGGATACATTTTCTCCTGTGGCTCGTAACTCTACTTTTCGCATTCTCTTATCGGTTGTTGTGGTATGTGACTGGACTATATCTCAACTTGATGTCAAGAATGCCTTCTTGTATGAAGAGCTGCAGGAGGAAGTCTACATGCAGCATGCACCAGGGTTCACTGCTGAGGGAGAGAAGCATATAGTGTGTAGACTTCACAAGGCGATTTATGGCCTTAAGCAGAGCCCAAGGGCATGGTTCCAAAAGTTTTCCCACCTAATTAAACGACACGGGTTCAAAAGATCAAATGCAGATCACTCATTGTTCATTCAGAAGACTTCTACAGGTACGGTTGTCATCATGGTCTATGTTGATGATATTTTGGTTACAAGAGATGATGTTCAGGGAGTAGAGAGGGCAAAAGCATTCCTGGGCCGTCAGTTTGTCACGGAGGATCTTGGTACCCTAAGATACTTTATGGGGTTGGAATTTGCTAGGAATGCACAGGGTCTGGTGATGACCTAAAGGAAATACATTACAGATTTTTTGATTGAAACATGCATGGATGGATGTAGACCATCGGGTACTCCTATGAATCTGAGCATGAAGCTGTATGACAATGATACTGCAGAAGTAGACAAGAGGAGATATAGAGAGATGGTGGGTAAGCTCCTTTATATCACTATAACTCGACCCGATATTGCTTTTGCAGTAAGCCGGGTGAGTCGATTTATGGAGCAGCCAAGACAAGTTCATATGGATGCCATATACATGATACTGAGGTATCTAAAGTCTTCTCCAAGCTCAGGGTTGCTGTTTCGAAAGAGCACAGATTTATCTATTTCAGCATGTGCAGACGCAAATTATGCAGGGTGCCCTAAAGATCGAAAGTCTACTTCAGGATTCGCCGTTTTCATTGGGAGTTCTCTGGTTTCTTGGAAAAGCAAGAAACAAACTGTTGTGGCAAGGTCCAATGCTGAATCTGAATATAGGGCCATGGCACAAGCAAGCACAGAGATGATGTGGGTTCGAGCTGTGCTAGAAGATCTACATATAGTTGTACCTTTACCCATGCAGCTTCAGTGTGACAATCAGACATCATTGTTTATTGCCAACAATCCAGCATTTCATGAAAGTACAAAGTATATCGAAGTGGACTGCCACTACACAAGAGACATGCAAAGAGGCTTGATATCTACATCTCACGTTAGCTCAGGGGATCAGACTGCTGACATATTTACCAAGCTGCTGCTCAGAGGACCCTTCCAGAGTGTTCTTCCAAGTTGAGCATGATAGACATCTATGCTCCACCTTGAGGGGGAGTGTAGAGACTTATGTTATGATGTTATGTATCGTTTCTTAATTTCTGTTTAGTTTCTAGACTCTTATGTATTTTACCCATGAGGTCTCTCTCTATATAAGAGAGCCTAGGGTTCCTTGGAATGTAGAAAGTTGAACCTTGATGTAAACCAATGTTGATGTCAAAATAGCCAATCTTCCCAGATGGGGTCCTTACACAAGATAAAGCCCTATCATACATGTCCTTTATGAGGTTAATGTATAGGACGGGTACTTGTCTCTTTTCCAAAACTCTCCACAATATCTCTCGTGGGACAGAATCATAAGCCTTCTCCAAATCAATAAAGATCATATGGAGGTTCTTCCTTTTAGCTATATAAATCTCCATTATTCTCCTCAGTAAATGAATGGCTTCAATAGTTGAGCGACCTGACATGAATCCAAATTGATTTTCTTTTATGTTGGAAAATCATCTCAACCTTATTTCGATCACACGTTCTCAAATTTTCATAGTGTGATTCATCAGCTTGATACATCTATAATTTGAATAATTTTGAATGTCTCGTTTATTCTTACAAATACACACCATGATACTCCTCCAATCTTCAGGCATTTTCTTGCTTCGTCAAATAACATTGAATAGATTCGTAATCCAAGGCAAATCACGCTCACCTAAAACTTTCCATACTTCTACAGAGATGTCATCCGGTCCTACACCTTTCCCAGGTCTCATAATCTTCAAAGCCTCCTCTACTTCCTTTCTTTGTATCCGTCTATAACTTGCACGATTCAAGCAATTTTCGCTACTAGTCTCTCTATTTCCTTCCCCATTGAAAAGTTTATGGAAGTATTGCTCCCATCTAGTCTCTACATCCTTCAGAGTAACAAGCACGTGACCTTCCTCGTCCTTAATGCATCTCACTTGAGAAAGGTCTTTGGTCTTTCTTTCTCTTTCTTTGGCCAAGCTGAATATATCTTTTTGGCACTCCTTAGAGTCAAGATTTTTATACAAAACTTCTTAAGCTTTTGGCTTAGCTTCGCTTACAGCTTCTTTGTTTCCTTCTTCGCTATTTTGTAGTTTGTGACAGTTTCCCCTTTTCTATCCTTAGACATAGCTTTAAAGCTTGTTCTTTTAAGTTTTAACTTCTCTTGCAATCCCTTTACTCTACCACCAAGCCTCCTTTTAACCTGGAGCTCCTCACTTTGACTCGCCTAGCATCTCTTTGGCTACTTTTCAGATACAAGATGTCACTGCCTCGCACAACTCGTCTGCACTTCCGCTACAATCTCCCTGAAGCTCGATTGCTTCAGTGGAAGATTCCACCATCTAGTTCTAGTGATCTTAGGAACCCTCCCTTTTTTGACCAACCCTTTTATTTGTACATCCAAGACTAACAAGCGATGTTGGGTTGTCAAACTCTCCCCTGGGATTACTTTGCAGTCTTTACAACACAACCGATCTCTTCTCCTCAACATAAAGTACTATCTGTGTTCTAGTTGGCCCAATGTTATAAGTAACTAAATGCTCCTCCCTCTTCTTGAAGAGAGTGTTCGCTATCAAAAGATCATATGCCGTTACAAAATCCAGGATGACTTTTCCTTCTTCATTTCTATCCCCAAAACCATGTCCTCATTGGACACTAGCATACGCTAAAGCATCTTTTCCCACATGTTCATTAAGATCTCTATGCAAATCATCTCTCTTTATGGGATTCCTTGTAAAATCTTATCCATATCCTCTCAAAAGGCTTGTCTAGTCATTTCATCTAACCCAATTTGCAGTGCATAAACTGAGACGATGGTTAGAATTTCTTTTTCAAGCACCAATTTTAGCAAAATAATCCGATCTCCGAATCTTTGCACCCTACCACACAATTCTTCAAATCCCTATAGGCAATTTTTACCTGAATACCAAAGTTTAAAGCTTGTCTTCTTGATCTCCCTTGCTTTCTCTCCAACCCATTTGATCTCTTGAAGACATAGTATATGAATCTTCATTCTTTCCATCGTATCCACTATCTCCATTAATTTTCCAATTAAAGTGCCAATATTCCAACTACCAATCTGCAACTTCCGTTGCAATCACTTTTGGACTAACTTCTTCACTCGCATGCGTCCATTATGAGAGAACCCTTGTAAATTTTGGACTGCATCCGGGTGGTGATGCAACATAACTAACTTAATTACCAGCATGCGTTCCTCATGTGAGAACCCTTGCAAATTTTGAACTACATCCATGATGCGATGTAGCAGCCCTTGCCACATCGCAAGTTGGGAATGCCCCAACGAAATCTGTATGTTTGCTTAAATATTAAATAAAGATGTTAAACATAAAATAGAAGGTCTACCGCTGCGAAGTGCATGCATTTAGGCTAGTAAGGAAAAAATTGGGTGCCCTGCCCCATTTTCCAGCTTTTTTAGTACTTTTTTTAAAAATAATGCCATGCGTTTTCATCACTATATTTCTCTAATATGTCATTCCAATTTCATCAAAAATGGAGACTCCTATGCCTTCAATCTAGAACAAGTAATTTTAACGGTCTTAGAATTGTGGTAGTCGACCTGTTCTAGGTGAAGGGCATATGTGTCTCTGTTTCTGATAAAATTGTAATGACATAGTAGACAGATATAATGATGTAAATGCATGGCTTTATTTTTGAAAAAAATGCTGAAAAATTGGGCGAGGGCAGCCTCATTGAACCCTTATTATAAATACCTTATAAATATTTTAAAACCTTTAGAAAATAAAAAAGGAATGTTCTAGGAGATATTTTTTGATTTCTTTACATTTGTTATATATATTATACTATATATTATTTATATTATATATACTACTTTGTGCACCTACATATATACTCTTATATACACATTTATATAGTTATATACTATTAAATTAAAAAGAAATTAAAAATAAAAATATATTTAATTATATATATATATATTAATTAAAAACCCGCAACACATTGATTGATATTGTGCATACTTATACATACATACACTAATGTATTATTTATTTATAAATAATATTTTTGCTATGCCATGTATTCCCTGTGTTTGACCCTTACCTGCTCCACTATACACACTTGTTTGTAGGGTTATAATAAATTTTGATCCACATTTTGCTTGCATTGCTTGTTGATTATTTCTTTTGTGGGTTGATGGTTGTTTGAATTTGAGATCTTTGTGAGAGGTCACTTCGACAACTGTCGTTCCGCCTTGTGAGGATCACAAGATGAACCTTTGCATTTTTGGTTCTACAACATTTACCGAAATGATTGAAATAACTGAAATATGGGGCTCCTTGTACAAAAATTGGTCGAACTGATCGAAATTTCGGTCGGTCACCGAAATTGTGGTCGAAATCGACATTTAAGGCCTTGCCAAGAACTAAGTGGCATCCTGAGAGAATGCTCGCTAGGATGTCACATGCCGAGTAGCTACCCGAGGATGCAAATCGACTAGACATACTGTGGCAGAGGAGTTGTAGGATATTGACAAGTCGTTGGCCGACTAGACATTTTGTAATGGGTGGCATCGGTGGCAAGCTTGATTTGTAGTAGAATTTTTCGTAGCAAAAGGAAAGAAGGGGATGCATAGCAAGATCGACTTGAGGTAGAATCTTTTTGATGCAAAGAAAAAAGTGGAGGCAAGGAATCTTAGAATGTCAATTTTAAACTTTTTTTTGAATAATGAGAGGGTGATGAGTAAACTACAAGAGACATCTAAGAAAAAAAATTATGAAGAGTATTGAATGAAACACTACATAACCCCAATAACAAGATGGTCATCCACCGCTCTGCCTTCATCTCCGTCGGTGTGTCATGCACTTTCTTTGCAACCTCCCAACGGTGCATAAGTTTGTGAGGTGGCGAAAACGGCCTTCCATCTCCATCCCCAACCCCACATCCTCCTCGACCATCATACAAGTTCATTACTGAATCGGAAGACATGAGCTCACTCATGAAATATTGGGAAAAATTAAATTCCTTGCACGATCGTCTCACTTTGGAAGCTTGACTGAATTTGTAGGTTTGATATATACTTTTGGAAAGTATATGATCAAGACCTAGGTATGATATATGCTTTTGGAAAATATATGATCGATACCGACTCCCAATGCTCAAATGAGAAAAAACTTACTGGTAAAACCCTGAAGTAGACAATATAAAATTGATCTAATACTTCGGGTTTGTTCTGAGTCTTCCAATATGCAGGATATACATGTATTGGGAATACCTAAGGGTGATGTGATCATAAACGATTGTATAACCATGACGCTTCCTTTCCTAGGGAGTGTTGAAATGGGTCTGGATTTTAGTGACTCCTGTCAGTAGAGAAGTAATCTGATCTTGGTCCAATTGTTGGACATTAATCTGAATGTTATTCAGATGCATTGAAAAGATTAGATTTGCAGTCTTGATTTAATCAATTATCTATGGGACGCCCGAAATCTGGATTTGAGATGTGATCTCAATATTCAAGTCACTATACATGGAACAATACAATCGCCATGTCCTTATCTCTAAGTATCCGCGGAGAAAACACGTTATCCTTAAAAGAGTTCATGATTATTTCATTGTTGATATATGTATCAAAGCATTGAGAAAATTGATAATTAAATGTAATTTAGCTGTCATGAATAATATGAATTTGATTCATATTATAAAGAGATCTATCATAGATAATTAAATGTGTTTTAGTTATCCAATATGTGAGAATGTGATTCATATTATTTGGGAACAAGAGAATAGAGATCCAAGATGATTAAATGCGATTTAATTATCATGGACATGAATAATGTGGATAGTGTGAAGATATTTGTGTTTTTATATTTAATATGTACTTCTTTCTTATTTTCTTTTTCGGTTGTCTACTTTATGTAATTTACCGATAGGCCTCTCTACTATATAAGAGAGTCTAGGTTTCTCAGAAATAAACAAGTTCTCTTATTTTCTCCAACATGGTATCAGAGCGACGATCCTAGACCGGAGCTCTCGATTCCCAGAAACCCTAACCCCACCACCAGCCCTTTCTCTCTCTCTCTCTACCCGCGCACCGCCTCCCTCTCGCTCCCTTGCCTCGTCGCCGACGTTGCAGCCTAGCGCGCCGCCACAGCAAAGGCTCCGCGCACGCGCTCGCCTTACACAACGCATCGTGCGCACAACGCACCGCGCCTCTTCTCCCTCGCGTGCACACCTCTTTATGCGCACCGCGCGCACAGCGCACCGTGCGCTAGCCCCCTTTCACGCGCACCGTGCCCTTCTCCGGCGCACCTCAGCCTAGTCTCGCGCGTTGCGTGCTGACTTCACTTGCACGCCGCCTCAGCCTTGTCCATTGATTGATGGGTTGGTGTGTATGAGTCTACACATGCACCCAAACCCATATATGTCTGTGTAGACATACAACATTTGTTTTGTTGCACCCGTAGCAGTCTTTCCTCGGCAGTATATCTGAGAACGAGGTCGATGTACCCGCCACTGGCGCATTTAGAGGTTCGGCGCCTATTGTAAAAATGGACGGGACAAATTATGAGCTTTGGGCTATGCAATTCATGAGCTTGATGAAGTCGAATGGTAAGAAGCATATTCTTATTGAAGAAGAGCCGTTGGAGAAGACTGGGGTGAATGCCTCGTGGGAGGCCGATGATGCGTATGCCAAAGTCTGGCTATCTGGGACGTTGGCGATAGAGATCGCCAACGATGTACTACATCAGCCCACTGCTAAGGCTATGTGGGATATTCTAGCAGCGACATATTCACAGGCGCGGAATGAGACCAAGATACTTTAATTGCAACATGATATTTTTACAGTCAAACATAATGGGCGCCCTCTTCACTCACTGCACACATCCCTGAGAGGGATGTTTGAGAAGCTCCATAGCTTCATGCCGTTGACAACCACTCCTGAGCAGCAGAAGACGTACATGAATGCTACCATGGTAGGAGTATTCCTGGCTGCCTTTGATCCAGAGTACGATGTTGCCCGGTCTCAGATTCTTGCTGATGCTACTATTCCTCCTATGGTGGAAGCTTTTCGCCGGCTGAGTTGCATTACGGTCCCAAGCTCTACTGCCAACCAGACACCTTCAGCGATGACAACCTTTAGAGGAAGAGGTGGATCCTCTACCTTCCGTGGTCGTGGCCCCCGGGGTCGTGGGGGTCGAATTCGTCAACCATGCAGCTATTGTCGTCGCCCGGGTCACTCCGAGGATACATGCTACTCTAAGCATGGCTTTCCTGCATCGGCTCGGGTAGCAGAACAAGTTGAGTCCCCTGCACCTTCCTCATTGGACCAGCGATGTGATGATCTTGTTGCCAGACTGCGGAATATCATGCCTCCTGATACAGCTCCTGGTGGTCAGTCAGATGTGGCTGTCTTTGCCTCTGCTAGTTCACCTGCCACAACCAGTACCTCAGGTAGTTCCTATGCTCTCACCTCTTGTAATGGATCTATGACTACAAACTGGATTATGGATTTTGTAGCGACCCATCATCTTTGTGGGGACAAAGAACAACTCACTGTATATAACCTGGTCTCTTCAGGACGAACTGTGGTGATAGCCAATGGGACACATTCCTTGATCATAAGACAGGGGGAGGTTCACTTGACACATTCCATGAGACTGCAGAATGTGTTATATGCTCCCGTTTTCTCTATGAATTTTCTGTCCATTAGCCAGATTACCAAGGATTTGAACTGTCGAGCTATTTTTGACTCATCGTCTCTTGTTTTTCATGACTACCCTCGGGCAAGGTGATTGGCTGTGGCCGTGAGCAGAATGGTCTCTATCGTCTGGTCAATACTCCCTATATCGGTCCATCTCTCCAATCTACAGGATCAGACTCTCCATATACCTGGCATCTCTGTGTTGGTCACCTTCCTCTTCAGAAGCTGTGCCGTGTCCTACCCCAGATCTCTCCGAAGTCGTCTTTCCAATGTGAAGCATGTCAGTTGGGAAAGCACCATCGGTCTACTTTCCCAGGTCGTCAGAGTCGGAGCACTAGCTCCCTGTTTGAGTTAGTCCATATTAATATTTGGGGTCCAAGTCGTATTCCTGACCATCAGGGACACAGGTTCTATCTGGTCGTAGTAGACGATTTTTCCCGTTTGTCTTGGGTGTTTTTATTGAAAAATAAATCTGAAGCAGGAAATGTGATTCAAACATTTATCAATGAAGTTCAAAATGTTTTCTCTTCTTCTGTGAAAATTGTGCGGTCTGACAATGGCTTGGAGTTTTGTACTAGAACTTTGTCCTTGTTCTTTTCATCTCGTGGTATAATTCATCAAACTTCATGTGCTTACACTTCACAACAAAATGGTGTTACAGAACGAAAACATCAGCTTCCATTGGATATCACTCGAACCTTACTTATTCAGAGTCATGCTCCAAACTCGTTCTGGGGTGATGAGGTTCTCAGAGCCTGCTACTTAATAAATCACATGCCCTCATCTGTCTTGGATGAGAAAACTCCTCTCTCTCTTGCATTTCCTAAGGAGTTGTTCTCTCTTCCACCTCGTGTCTTTGGCTGTGTTAGTTTTGTCCATCAGTTAGTGCCAGGTCTTGATAAGCTCTCTCCCAGGGCTATCAAATGTGTGTTTGTCGGGTACTCCAGGACTCAGAAGGGCTATCATTGCTTTGATCCGTTGGGTCGAAAATATTTTGTTAGCGCCGACGTCACATTCTTTGAATTTGTCATGTTTTTCTCTCATACAGGAGACCGAATGACTACTCCCCATTCTGTTACTGAGGTCTCCTACATGTCACCACCTCCTATGAGTCAGTTACTTTCCATGCCATCTCCACCACCACCTCCACCTTTACCACCTCCGGTAACCATTGTCCCACCGTTGCCAAAGTACTATACTCGTCGGTCATCCTCTGCTCAAGGTCATGACCAGTCATCCAGCAACCCTCAGGTTGATTCTGATAACTTGATTACTAACGACGAGTCTGAAGATCCATTGATACAGGAAACACAGCAGGATGATGATCATGGAGACTTGGACGTGCCTATCGCTATTAGAATGCAGCGGCGTACTTGTGCTTCCTATCCACTTGCTTCTCATGTCTCATTTCATCGTCTGACGGGCGACTTCCAGAAATTTGCAGTTGCCCTATCTGCCGTTGAGATTCCACGCAATTATCAGGAGGCACTCCAAGATAGCAAATGGCGACTTGCTATGGAAGAAGAAATGGCCGCATTGCAGTGCCGTGGTACGTGGACACTTGTTTTGCCACCACCTGGAGCGTCTATTGTGAGCTGCAAGTGGGTATTTACTGTTAAATACCATGCCGATGGAAGCCTTGATCGGTATAAGGTAAGGCTTGTGGCACGTGGTTTTACTCAGACCTATGGAGTTGATTACTTGGACACGTTCTCCCCAGTTGCTCGACATTCTACCTTACGTGTTCTTCATTCAGTTGCTGTAGCACGAGATTGGCCACTATTTCAGCTTGATGTGAAAAATGCATTCTTATATGGCGATCTGCACGAGGAAGTTTATACGCAATAGCCTCCGGGGTTTGCTGCTGAGGAGGAGTGTGCCTAGGTTTGTAGACTCCATAAGGCGATATATGACCTTAAACAGAGTCCTAGAGCGTGGTTTCAAAAGCTTTTAGATCTGATTGAGCGACATGGCTTCATGAGGTCAAATGCAGACCATTCCTTATTTGTGCAGAAGACGTCCAGAGGTATTGTTGCTATCATGGTGTATGTTGATGATATTATTGTTACAGGAGATGGTGAGCAGGGAATTAAGATGGCTAAAGATTTTCTGGGCAGTCAATTTGTGACGAAAGATCTGGGTACCCTAAGGTATTTCTTGGGGTTGGAATTTGCTAGAAATGCACAAGGTCTTGTGATGACCCAAAGGAAGTACGTTACAGATATGCTTGCAGAAACAGGAATGATGGGATGTCGACCGTCCACGACTCCTATGGATCCTAGTATGAAGCTATATGATGATGATAGTGATGAAGTTGATAAGAGAAGATATAGAGAGTTGGTTGGAAAGCTCATTTACATTACAATCACCAAACCCGATATTGCATTTGCAGTGAGTCGAGTGAGTCAATTCATGGAGCAACCTCGACATATACATATGGACGCATTACATATGATATTGAGATATCTGAAATCAACTCCAGGCGCAGGTTTACTATTCAAGAAAGGAGACACACTCTCTGTATCCGCATATGCTGATGCAGATTATGCAGGCTGCTAACCTAAGGATAGGAAATCGACGTCGGGATTTGCAATATTTGTTGGCACTTCTCTTGTTTCTTGGAAAAGCAAGAAACAAACTGTTGTAGCAAGGTCTAGTGCTGAGTCTGAGTACAGAGCTATGGCTCAAGCTAGTATAGAGATGATGTGGGTTCGAGCAGTGCTATGTGATCTACATGTAGAGATCCCTCTACCCATGGAGTTATAGTGTGGTAACCAGGCTGCGTTATTCATTGCAAACAATCCAACATTACATGAGAGAACAAAACATATCGAGGTGGATTGCCATTAGACTAGAGACATTATTCAGAAGGGACTGATCACTACTTCCCATGTTAGCTCTGGAGAGCATACCGCGGACATCTTCACCAAGCCACTGCCCAGAGGATCATTTCAGAAGTGTTCATCCAAGCTGAGCATGATCGATATCTATGCTCCAGCTTGAGGGGGAGTGTGAAGATATTTGTGTTTTTATATATAATGTGTACTTCTTTCTTATTTTCTTTTCCGGTTGTCTACTTTATGTAATTTACCCATAGGCCTCTCTACTATATAAGAGAGCCTAGGGTTCTCAGAAATAAACAAGTTCTCTTATTTTCTCCAACACTTGCAGTGATGAACAAGGGATTCAATGAGCTAAGGATTTCCTTCGGCAAGAGGTTTGTGACCAAGGACCTTGGCACATTGCGCTACTTCCTTGTCCTAGAATTTACACGGAATCAGAAGGGTATGATTATGACACAAAGAAAGTATGTTACTGACCTTCTATCCGTGACGGGCATGACAGGTTGCAGGCCTGCCACTATACCATTAGATCCTATTGCTATGCTCTATGATGATGATTCTGAAGAAGTAGATAAAAGAAGATATAGAGAGCTGGTAGGAAAATTGTTATATGCCACTATTACCGGACTTTATATATCATTTGCAGTGAGCATGGTTAGCCAGTTTATGGAGCAACCCAAACATGTTCTGTAACCCCCCCAAAGAAAGTCCCACACCGTGGAAACATGATATTTCCGGATGGGATAAAAAGTGAGGAGGTTACTACCGAACAACCCGGCTTAAGCATTTTGGGGGTGGTTAATCGGGTCCGTATGAGCTCGATCCCAAGAGGTTGTCAGGGCCAGTAATGCTCCGCTAACGGACCGGGGACCTAAGCCCGGGACGTTATTTACAACATCCCCCACTTATATTCGTAACGTCCTCGTTGCGACATGGCTCATCACTTCTTCCCAGTGACAGTGGCGGCTGCACGCTCCGGGTAGCCATTTCCTCCAACCTCTTGTAGAGGCGGCTCCACCTCTCGGGTATCCCTTTCCACTGTCAGAGGGTGTTCGGCTCTGATACCATTTTTTGGGGGTGGTTAATCAGATTCGTATGGGCCCGATCCCAAGAGGTTGTCAGGACCAGTAATGCTCCGCTAACGGACCGGAGACCTAAGCTCGGGATGTTACAAATGGTATCAGAGCCGAACACCCTCTGATAATGGAAAGGGCTACCCGAGAGGTGGAGCCGTCCCTACAAAGAGGTTGGAGGAAATGGCTACCCGGAGCGTGCAGCCGTCACTGCTACTGGGAAGAAGTGATGTGCCATGTCGCAACGAGGACGTTGCGAATATAAGTGGGGGAGGTTGTAAAACCCCCCCAAAAAAAGTCCCACACCGTGGAAACATGGAATTTCCGGGTGGGATAAAAAGTGAGGAGGTTACTACCGAACAACCCGACTTAAGCATTTTGGGGGTGGTTAATCGGGTACGTATGGGCCCGATTCCAAGAGGTTGTTAGGGCCAGTAATGCTCCGTTAACGGACTAGGGACCTAAGTCCGGGACGTTACATGTTCATATCGATGCAGTTTGCATGATTTTGAGATATCTAAAATCTTCCCCAGGTGCATGTCTTCTTTCTAGGAGGGATACATCCCTCACAATCTCTGGATGTGCAGATGCGAATTATGCTGGATGTCCCAAGGATAGGAAGTCCAATTCAGGCTTCGCAGTGTTTATTGGTAGCTCACTAGTATCATGGAAAAGTAAGATACAAACAGTTGTTGCTCGATCCAGCGCTGAATCTGAATATAGGGTTATGGCCCAAGGGAGTACAGAAATGATGTCAGTCAAATCTGTCTTGACTGACCTAACTGTTGAGGTGCCTATTCCTATGCACCTCTAATATGATAGTCAGGTTGCACTGTTCATAGTTAACAATCCAACGTTTCACGAGAGAACAATACACATTGAAGTAGATTGTCATTACACTCGTGATTTGATCCAAAAGGGGCTGATTTTCCCTTCTCATGTTGCTTCATGTGATCAGACGACAAATATATCTACCAAAGCGCTTGCGAGAGGCCCTTTTCATCATTGATGTTCCAAGCTGAGCATGATAGACATATATGCTCTAACTTGAGGGGAAGTGCTGAGATATCTATGATCTTTAGTCCTTATTTGTATATGCTTATTTCTCCTTTCTATCTTATGTAATTTTCCCATAGAGCTTTTCTCCTATATAAGAGAGCTCTAGGGCTATGTGGAATGTATCTTTTCGCTTTCTCCTCAACACTTAGCAACTCAGTGCCCTTATTGATTTCTAGCAAACTCCAGTCCCAGAAAGTATCTAAGGACTCCAAGATCCTTGGTGACAAATTCAGACTCAGAAGTTCTTTCGCCCTGTTGATTCCTTGTATGTCATCTCCTGTAATAAGGATATCATCAACATATACCATAATTGCAATCATACCTCTGGGTGTTTTCTGTATAAAGTGTGAATGATCTGCATTTGAATGTTTGTACTCCTGTTTCTCAAACAAGTCTGAAAGCTTCTGGAACCAAGTTCTAGGGCTCTGCTTAAGGTCATAGATCGCCTTATGAAGTCTATACACCTGTGAACACTCCCCCTCAATAGCAAAACCAGGTGGTTGTTGCATGTAAAATTCCTCCTACAGATCACCATACAGAAATGCATTTTTGGCATCTAACTTAAACAACTGCCAATCTCGAATCATTACAACAGAGAGAAGGATCCGTAAGGTGGAATGACGAGCAACTGGTGAAAATGTGTCAAGATAATCCACCCTGTATGTTTGGGTCAACTCGCGTGAAACCATACGTGCTTTCTATCTGTCGATGCTACCATCTGCATTGTGTTTAATTGTAAACACCCACTTGTAACTAACTGTAGACACTCCAGTAGGAGCTTGGACGAGGCTTTAAGTGCCTCTCGACTGAAGAGCAGCCATCTCTTCTTCCATAGCCAAATACCATCGACTGTCCTTCAAAGCCTCTTGATAATTTAGTGCCGTGGAGTAGCACGACAGATAGTGCAACCTCAAAATTCACGAATTCACCGGTCAACTGATCAAAGGAAACCACAAATGCTATAGGATATGATGCACATCCATGCCTTTGCTTCCGAAGTATAATAGGAAGGTCCAAATTAGCAGCCTCTACATTTGCCCCCTGTAAAAAATCTTGCTCAAGTAAACCATTAGACCCATCATTAGAATATGTATTTTCAGGATATACTTCATGCATGCTAGATGATGAGCGGTGACGATGAGCAGAAGCAGGCCGTCGGGTATAGTGGTGTGGCAATGGTGGAATGGGAAGCGGAGGTGGTGTGGGTAGTAGTGGTGGTGGTAAAGGAGATGGTTGTGGTGAAGGTGATGGAAGTGATGGTGGTGGTGGCTTGTATATGGCTTCATCCATGTCTGAAGTCATCAACCGATCACCTGTAGGAGAGAAATACATGACTGACTCAAAAAATGTGACATCGGCACTGACGTAATACTTCCTACGCATCAGATCATAACACATATACCCTTTTTGTGTCCTGGAATATCCGACAAAGACACACTTGACAGCTCTAGGAGAGCTTGTCAATACCTGGGGACAACTGGTGGACGAAGACAACCGAGCCAAACACACGAGGAGTAAGTGAGAATAATTCTTTTTCAGGGAATGCAAGAGAGAAGAATCTTCTCACCCAAGACAGACGATGGCACGCGATTAATCAGATAACATGCCGTTAGAACAACATCGCACCAAAAAGAATGAGGAACACGACTCAGAATGAGAAGCGTCCGTGTGACATTAAGCAAATGCTGATGTTTCGTTTCTGCAACTCCATTTTGTTGGGAAGTATAGGTATATGATGTTTGATGAATAATTCTACGATGGAAAAATAATTGGAGAGAGTATTGGTGCAAAATTCCAAGTCATTATCAGTTCTCACAATTTTCACAGAAGCAGAAAAAACATTACGTACTTTAGTTAAGAAATTTTTGATAACATCCCCAGCTTCAAATTTATTCTTTAATAAGAAGATCCGAGACAAACGAGAGACATCATCAACATCAATAAGATAAAACCTGTGCCCCTGGTGATCAGGGACATGACTTGGACCCCAAATATCGACATGAAACAACTCAAAAATAGAGCTACTGCTCCGACTTCGATGACCGGGAAAGGTATGTCGATGATGCTTTCCCAACTGACATGCCTCACATTGAAATGACGTGTGAGGCGAGATCTGAGACAGAACACGACACAGTTTCTGGAGCGGTAAATGACGAAAGCGCATATGTCATAAATGGTGAGACAGGTCTAGCAGATAGAGAGGAGATCCCGGCATAGGGAGTTCGAACTAGGCGATAAAAACCTCCCTGCTCACGGCCACACCCAATCACTTTGTCCGTAAGGATGTCTTGAAAAATGAGAGAAAATGAGTCAAAAATGGCTCGACAATGTAAATCCTTTGTAATTTGGCTAATTGACAACAAATTCATAAAGAAATCAGGTGCATGCAACACATTCTTTAGATGCATAGAGGACATCAATCTAATCTCCCCCTCAAGTCCCATTTGTAATAACCATTGTACGTCCTGGAGGAATCTGTCTGTAGGATGTAAGTTGACCCCTGTTTCCACACAGATGATGTGTGGCACCAGAGTCCATAATCCATTCTTTATCATCAGATTCAGTACTGCTAGTGAGTGCATACGTACTACCTGATGTACTGGAGGAGGCTAAAGTAGTTACATCTGAATGACTCTCGAGGACGGTCGAAGGAGGCACAAGACCGAAAGGAGGTATAATACCCCTCAATCGTGCTACAAGATCATTGAAACATTGATCCAAAGAGGAAGCAGATGGGGGCTCAATCTGTTCAACCACTCGAGCAGAAGCAGGGAATCCATGCTAGGAGTAGCATGTATCCTCTGTATGTCCAGGACGATTGCAGAAAGCAATGTTCGAAATCTCGATTTCGATTTCGTTTCGGTCACCTCAAATACCGAAATTTCGCCGATATTTTGAGAAATTTCGATGATTTCGTAGGAAATTTTTGAAATGGCTCAAAAAGTCATTTTTCGACCATTTTTTTGCAAATTAAGATCTTTCAAGTTATTTACAAAAATAAATAGCTCACGTATACATAATTTTATCATACATATTGCTCATATATGCCCCTTATATTGCACATATCGGTCATATCGGTCATATCGATAATTTCGCTGTTAAGGCTGATTATTGATGGATACATATTGGAAATGGATTCATTAAATCCAAGTTCTTAAAACAACAATAGCTAACAAATGCATACTTATATCACACATATCTCTCATTCATATACCTTATATCGCACATATCGGTCATATCGGTCATTTCGTTGTTAAGGCTTATTATTGATTGATACATATTGGAAATGGATATAATTAAATCCAAGTTCTTAAAACAATAATAGCTATCAAATGCACACTTATATCACACATATCTCTCATACATATGCCTTATATCGCACATATCGGTCATATCGGTCATTTCGTTGTTAAGGCTGATTATTGATTGATACATATTGGAAATGGATATCATTATATCCAAGTTCTTAAAACACTAAAAGCTAACAAATGCACACTTATATCGCACATATCTCTCATCCATATGCCTTATATCGCACATATCGGGGCATATCATTGAGCTGACTGATAGATATTGGAATCGAAATTAAAATAACAAAGTTAAAACTACTTATAAGATGTCTTTTTTTTCAGACAAATAGATGAGTATTTTTATTCTAAATTGTAGATAATGATTAATAACACAATGTTTAGTTCATAGAAATAACGGTCGTAGGCGCAGTTCTAGTGAATTACATATATAATCATAGACTTACAACAAAGATGATATTTTTTACAAAGATAAATGACAAAAGGAATGAAGTAAAGAAGCTATAGCTGATCTCTAGAATCTATAGAGTTGTTTCATCTCTATTGCAAAGGGAGGTGAAGCTCCCTATGTTGTAGAAACATTGTATGCATCTCCCCTGTTACACCACACCCTACCAGAACGGGGGTCTCGTTGCACGATGTGTTTTGATATAGAGAATTGGTAAATACTAAATAGTTAGTAAAATGATTAAAATTAAGATCACATGATTAATATCGTTGATTTACATAGGTATCGGCGAAATTTCGCCCATATCGGTCGAAATCTGAGAAATTTTGAACTGAAAACATGAATTTCGACCGATATGGGTCGAAATGTCGAAATATCACCAATATTTTGACCCATTTCGGTCGAAATCCGGGAAATCGATATATAGGTGTTTCGAAAGACCCTCCCTGTCGAAACTGAAATTTTGGCGAAATTTCGCCGAAATTTCGCAAAATTTAAATCCATGGCAGAAAGTACATGGTTGATGAACACGACCTCCCCTACCCCGAGTACCGTGACCAGGAAGTTGAGAGGATCCTCCGCGACCTCGAGATGCCGTCATTGCTGAGGATGTCTGGTTGGCAGTAGAAGATGGAACAATAATATGACTGAGTCGACGGAAAGCTTCCTCCATAGGAGGAATAGTAGAATCCACCAAGATCTACGAGCGGGCTGCCTCATACTCAGGATCAAGAGCTGTCAGGAACACACCAACCATGGTGGCATTCCTATAAGTCTTATGCTGCTCAGGGGTAGATGTAAGAGGCATGAAGCTATGTTGTTTCTTGAACATCCCACACAGGGAAGTATATAGTGAGTGGAGAGGCTGACCATTCTGTTTGATAATGAAGATATCATGTTGGAGTTGCAGAATTTTCGTCTCGTTCTTTGCATATGAATAAGTAGCGGCAAGAATATCCCACATTGCCTTGACTGTGGGCCGATGGAGTATATTATTGGCAATCTCTATTGCCAACGTTCCTGAGAGCCAAATTTTAGCATATGCATCATTCGCCTCCCATGAGGCGTTAGCCCCAGTCTTCTCAGGAGGTTCTTCCTTGGTAAGAATGTGTTTCTTACCAGTAGACTTCATCATGCTCATGAACTGCATTGCTCACAGTTCATAGTTTGACCCATCCATCTTGACTATAGGTGCAGGACCTCTGAAGGCGCCTGTGGAGGGAATATCGGCCTTGTTCTCTGACATGGGGGTTTGAAAAGAATATGGCTGTAGACTAGACAAGATCATGTCTACAATGACATAGAGAGATTTGATTGCATATGTAGACTCATGCAACCAATCTCAACATGGAAAAGGGCTGGACGACGATGCTCCTAGAGAAGGTTGAATGCACCTCGCGGAAGAGGGGAGGAGCACGCAATGTGCGATGGCGTACACACGCACGGGGATGTATGCATAGGGACGCACACGCTTACGGTTGAAGGCGCGCGCATGGGCGATGGCGCGCACGCACAAGGGCTACGTGGCAACACAACAACAACAAGGCGATGGTGCGCGCTCACGGGAAATGGCACGCACGCACAGGGACTGCGAGGTGGTGGTCTGGTGCCGCAACAACCACGAGGAAGCGCAGCGAGGGCCGCGAGGTGGTGAGGCAAGAGCCGCGAGGCTGCGCGACGGGAGAGGACAGAAAGTGGGGCTAAGGTTAGGGTTTCAGGTACGAGAGCTCTGACCTAGGATCGCCGCTCTGATACCATGTTGGGAAAAATGAGAAAGTTGTTTATTTTATGAACCCTAGGCTCTCTTATATAGGAACACATCCTATGGGTAAATTACATACGAGATTCATAGGAAAGGGAAATTAGGAAACGATACAAATAATGTAACATAAATACATCTCTACAACGAGCAACTGGAGAAAATGTGTCAATATAATCCACCCCAGTGTTCACGAAAGCGGTCTGTGCGGCCGCATATGCGGCCGCATATGCGTATGCAGTGCCTTCAGCGCACCGCTTTCATGAAGCCCTGCATTATGCGGCCTGTGCGCTTATGCGGGCCGCATATGCGGGCTATGCGGCCGCCTATGCGGTCTGTGCGGCCGCATACACATTTTTTATTTTTTTTTTATTTTTTTGCCACGTTTTTATTGTTTTATTTGTGCCACGTTTTTCCTTGCTTTTGCATGTATACCAACCAAGCATCCATGACCATTTAAATCCATCATCAAAGTAGTTGTGCTGCGAGATTGGAGTAAACACGCCGGGAGGAAAAAGAATAATGTGCCAATAATTTAGCAAACTAATTTAGTCAATTAATAGTTATAATGAATGCAATATATTATATGTAAAGTTTGGTACTTTTAATGGATAATCAATTATAAATATAACAGCATAGATAAATGACAATAAATTCAACAATAGAGGTACTTTGTATGCTAACTTTTCTATTTTGTTGATTGTTGTCAATTATTTTGTGTACTAACCATTCTATTGAAGTATTGATATTTGATTGATAGAGATTGTTTTGAACTCTATATGAAAGTTATTTTTCTTAGATCTTCTGTTAGACCACAATTATACACCCCTTATGTCTGAGTGTCAGTGTAGACCCCGGGATTCCACCCCTTATGTCTGAGTAAACCCACGAGTCACCAGTCGAGCCTTGTACCTGTCAGTGCTACCATCTGCATTTTGCTTCACTGTAAATAACCATTTGCAACTTACTATAGATGCTTCAATAGGAGCTGGAACAATGCTCCAAGCACCTCTCGACTGAAGAGCTGTCATCTCTTCCTCCATAGCCAGACGCCATCTGCTTTTATTCATTGCTTCCTAGTATGTTCGTGGTATATCCACAACGGACAAGGCTACTGCAAACCTCCTGAAGTCACCTGTTCATTGTTCAAAGGAGACATGAGAAGCAATCAGATATGAAGCACATGAACGTTTCTTCTTCCTCAAAGCAATAGGCAAATCAAGTTCTGCATCATCTGTAGTACTTGCCTGGTCATCCATTTCTTGAAATAGCCCCTATTATGAAACATCATTAGACCCATAGTTAGATTAATGTTGTCAGAACAAACCTGTGGCATGCTGGATGATTGACCATGATTATGAGCATGGGCTGACCGTCGACTATAGTGTTGGGGTCAAGGTTTTAAAAACCGAACCGGACATCAAACCGATCAATTGTCGGTTTTGGGTTTTCATGGTTAAACCAATGGAACCGACCGGTCGAACCGGTGATGACATCAACTATTTAGTTAAGCCGAAAAAAACCAAACCAGTACATTACTGGTTTGGTTCATACGGTCCGACCGGGTCAAACCGAGTTGGACCGGTAGTTAATACAAAAATATGCATTATGTTACATCATGTAAATAATATATTTGCAAAAAAACCCATATAAAGGCATATACCTACATTTAAAAATTTGACATTATGTATTAAAAAATGAATTGAGATTACTAACCTGGATAAAGAACTTTGACTTTGGCATCAACTTGTCAACTATGAGCTTTTTGAAAGTTTTAATAGAACAAAGATTAGAAGCCAAAGAAATATACATAGTAGAATGCAATGTAAATAACTAACAATATCAAAAAAAAGAAACTATATAATACCTCAAAGTTTCAAACAACTTGCACGTTCGTCATAATATCATAACACAATAGATAAAATATAAACAGGTCTAATTTAACATGTCCAAAGACTCCAAACATCAAAAAACAACACTCAAAATGAAACGAGCTTAAAAAACTCAAAAAAATGTTAAGCTTTTTGATTCATTCGTGAATTCCATCAATCTAAATGCCAATATATATTGAGCTCAATCATCAGTGATATCCTGCAAAATATAGTAGAATAAAAATAATATTAGAAGTTTTGGCAAATATAGTTTATGTTTTATGGTCATATAATCATAATTTAATAAGTAAATAAGAAAAATACCATATATGATATCTGCTATGC
Source organism: Ottelia alismoides (assembly GCA_037367405.1). NCBI lineage: Eukaryota > Viridiplantae > Streptophyta > Magnoliopsida > Alismatales > Hydrocharitaceae > Ottelia > Ottelia alismoides. Next base: position 424,575 of record JAZKJV010011150.1, on the reverse strand, counting down.
TATCCTTTTCCGTCCATGCCTCTACATCTGCTTGCAATATATTTTCAGGTTCCACCAACCAATTCCCCACCAAATCCATCGCTTCAAGCGAAATGGGATCCAAACATTCTCCGATTTTCTTTTCTCTACATACATCAAAAGAAGAAATATATTTTAATACAATGAAACATATTTTGGTAAAGTATTATACTTATAGAATGTGGCACACCTTAGTCTCAAATTGTATTCAACAAAGACTAAGTCATTTAGTTTCGCATGGAGTAATCTATTTCTTTTGTCAGTGTGAATGTTATCAAAAACACTCCAATTTTTCTCACATGCAGATGCACTACATGTCTGGCTCAATAATCTAATTGCCATAGCTTGTAAAATTGGTGTCTCCTCACCGAAGCTTTGCCACCATTTAACTAAAATAAAACATATAAAATTCTACTATCAGTAAATATTGTAATATTATTTATAAAGTTAGTAAATGACTTATAAATTTTTACCTGGAGATATTTGATCACGACTCCTTACGGTCATTGGATGCCCAAACATACCTCTAGCATTACGATATAAAGCCAGATCCTTGCTAATTTGATCTGCAAGTGTTGGTTTGCCATAATACATATTCTCTACTGCATCATAGAAGGAACTCCTTATTTTATGTCTTCCAATAACTGATGAGTCCTCGGAGTCCTTATAGAAAAATTCGGGATTCAAGATAAAGCCTGCTGCATGAAGGGGATGATAGAGTTGATTCTCCCATTTTTCATCTATAATCTTCAAATAATCTTTATATTGATTTTGATCATCATCAGTGGCATTTTTGATAGATTGTCGAGCTCTTCGCATTCCTTCATATATATATCCCATTGAAGGGCGATCATCACTATCAACCATACGCAAAACTTTAACCAATGGCTCAACTACTCGGATTACCTTGAATGACGAATCCCAAAAGGATGAACTAAGAATGATTTCTTTCACTTCTGTAGCAATTTTTGTTTTGGAGATCTTGTGGTCCAACCACTCTCTTGAGGCAATCATTGCAATCAAATTATCTTTATGTTCACACAAACTTTGCAATGCCAAAAAGTTACTTGCAAATCTTGTTGCACCTGCTCTAATAAGATCCTTCTTACAAAATTTTCTCATTAAGTTTAATATAAAGCAATGGTTATATATAAACTTGGTGATCTTCTTCCCATCTGCAATAGCTGTTTGAACCGTTGGTAAGCTATCAAATTTCTCAAGCATCAAGTCAATACAATAGGCAGCACAAGGACTCCAATAGATGTGACCATATTCCCACTTCAATCGCTTTCCAGCAGCAGCATAATTAGCAGCATTATCTGTCACAAAATGAACCACATTTTCTGCCCCAACAAAATCGACAACCTCTTTGAATAATCCAAATAAATAATCTGCAGTTTTAGAATGATCAGTGGCGTCAATTGATTTCAAAAAAATTGTACCTTCGGGGCAATATGCTAAGAAATTAATCATGGTCCTTTGTCGTCTATCAGTCCATCCATCAGACATTATGGTGCATCCAAATTTCTTCCAATGTTTCCTAAATGATTCAATATGATCATTCATCCTTTCTACACCTTCTTGTAGCAAAGGTCCGCTAACCCGATAAGGAGTTGGTGCTTTATAACCAGAACCAACCGTGGCAGTTGCATCTAGCATCATTTGAAATTCGGGATATGCAATAGCATTAAAAGGAATGCGAGCTTTAAACATCCACGTTGCAATTGTTGTATCAGCTGCATGCACTACCTTCTTTGAAGCCCAAACATTCTTGAGAGAAGGCTGACTCCCAGGTGTAGTACATGGAGGGAAAAAATTCTTCAAACTAGTATCACCGGTTGTATTATTACTATCTTTTGATGCTTGAGTGTTTTGATTTTCAGATAACTGAGAGTCAGACTTGCCAAGAAACGAGACTGCTTGTGAGCTAATAGATGAGTTAAGCAATGAATTTTCAGTTCTTCTTCTCTTTTCCTCCTTAAAATTTTCAAGGGCCTGGTACATCTGATATTGAACATGGCTTGGTACCTTTTTACATGGTTCACTCTGTCCCTTTTGTTTAGCTAGATGCTCTTTAAATCTACGTATTCCTCCTCCGGAGAGCACTTTTTGACAATATTTGCATTCTATCTTAAATGATGTTGTAGATAACATAATACAATGATCCCATGCTGGATCAACCTTCCTTCGAACAGAACTTGTATTCAAATGAGTTTGAGGAATAGAATTCGGATTACATGTGGGAAGTGGATTTCCTTCACTATTTTCCATCTACACCTATATTAATGCATGAAATTAAGACTACAAGCAAAATAAAAATTATGAATGTTAAAATGTACTCATTTAAAATCTACTGCTAGTATTTATCATGGACAATGCTCTAGTATTATTTACAACGACTCAATAAATATATGTTGCTATTAGCATTTATTGCATATATCAAGATAAATAAACTAGTATTTGTTACATACTAATACGAGCTAGTAGCCTGATGCTTTTGATACTTGCCTGGACTTCCCCAAACAAGTGACACAGGGAATACATATAAGTTATATTACTGTTTAAGATCTTATCTAATTTAATTTCTCGAAATGTTAACTCCTTACAAAATAAAGTTAATAAACTATTCATCCATCTCTATCCTAAAAATTTAACCATGCTATATTGAACAAATATCAAGTCCCCAACAAGGATATGTTAAATGATATAAAAGGCAGAAAGTATTTCTTGGTTTTTTATGTTTTTGTCTCTCGTAATATATAGATTGCAAAATAAACATCCACAGGTTTGCACCTTGCTGAGATTTAATATACCTCTAGCTTAGCTACCGTCAACTGCAAAATAATACTACAATGGAAACTCTGCCTGCAATGGTGTAGCCAAGACAAGTAGAAAACAACAACTGGGAGAAGCTATACCAGTTTCTCTACAGAGACAGCAAGATTGATGTGCAACTATGCTGCTATGCTCTCGTAGCTTGAAGACAAATGATCGATTGCTATGCTCTCGTCGCTTGCAGAGGTGCACAAATTGGAAGGGAACAAACACTGACGGTATGGATATAGGAATGGAAAAGGGAGTGGTGCGTACTTGCAGGAGATAGGAATGGAGAATGGAATAATACTTATGAGTTACATCCTTTGCAATTGATGGGGAATGCAAGGAATACGAAACGTTTCAACTTCTAATATTTTATAATAAAAATAAGATACTTTCTATCATTACAGTATCCACGGTGGATTTTTTAGTTTTGAAGAACGTGCAATTTCTTAGATGATATTTTATATTTGTATAAAATGTTAAAATCAAGTCTTTTTTCTCTAAAAAATAGTGGTTCAACCAGTGGTTTGGTTCAAGCGGTTCAAGCGGTTCAACCGGGTTTTGACTGGTTTTGACCGGTTTTGACTGATTTTGACTTCTTTCAAAAAAACCGGTTGGTCTAACCATCCTTCCTCCGGTTCTTGGTTCAACCGGGTTGAACCGACCGGTTCGGTTTGGTTTTTAAAACCTTGGTTGGGGTAGAGGAGGAACCAAAATAATGGAATGAGGTAATGTTGGTGGCGGTGACAATGGTGAAGGTAGAGGTTGATGCAAAATGAAAATTTTGCAACAGATAAAAAATAATGTTTTGTGGTGGAGAATAAATAGGAGTGGTTGAGAGGGAGAAAACTTGTCGGAGAATAAGGGATTTTGGAGAAGAGAATCGCGGAGATCACGTGGGAGAGGGAGAGAAACGAGATGGGGAGATAGAGACAAATTCTCAATTTTTAATATCAATTGTACTTGTTTAAAACAATAGACTATTACCCCTTTTTATAGGAGGGATGATATTACAAAAATAGAAACCAAATCAAAATTTAAATCAAACTTATCCTAATTTGAATTCTAACCGACTAACTAATTGATTTGAAATAAATTCAAATCTCTAATTGACTCTCAAATTGAAACTCAAATTGAAACTAACTAAATTCGAAATTCAAATTGAAACTGACTAACTAATTTGAGATCACACCCGATCTCTTTATTTAAAGTAAAAATGCAACAACTCAATTATAAAATGAGACTCTAATTATCGGATAAAAATAAATAAATAAGATCCTATTTATTCGTTGCGCGTTGCATCAGAGGTGGTGGTGGTGTAGGTGGTGGTAACATTGATACGGGTGGAGGAGGAATATATATTTCATTATTTGAATTTGATGGTTCCAACCTGTCGCATGTAGGAGAAAAGAACATGACATACTAAAAAAATGTGACATCTGCACTCTTGTGTAACGGATCATGGCAACGCTACCCCTTTTGAGTCTTGAAATACCCGACAAAAACGCATTTGACAACCATAGGAGAGCTTGTAAATCCCTGGAGACAACTGATGGACGAATGCAACGGACCCAAAAATACGAGGCGTAAGCCAGAACAATTCTTTGTAAGGAAAGACAAGGGAGAAAGGTATTTTCTCGCCCATCACTGATGAGGGCATACGGTTAATGAGATAACAAGCAATGAGAACTGCTTCACCCCAGAATGAATGCAGTGCACCACTCTGGACTAGGAGAGTACGAGTGACATTAAGAAGGTGACGATGCTTTCTTTCTACGATACTGTTCTGTTGGGACGTGTAAGCACGAGATGTTTAAAGAATGATGTCATGTGATGACAAAAATCGAAATAGTATATTGGTACAGAATTCAAGAGCATTATCGGTTCGCACAATTTTGATAGAGGTGAAAAAATACATTCTGCACTTCTTTAATGAAATTCATAATAGCATTGCCTGATGATTTATTTTTCAACAAGAAAACCCAAGACAGACGACTAAAATCATCCACAACAACTAAATAAAACCTATGTCCCTGCTGATCAGGAACACAATTTGGACCCCAAATGTCTAAATAGAAAAACTCAAAAGGGGAGGTACTTCTCTGACTCTGACGACTAGCGAAGACAGACCTATGATGCTTCCTTAACTAGCATGCTTCACAATTGAACGACGGACGAGGAGAGATCTGGGGAAGGACTTGATGCATTTTCTGAAGCGATGACCAAAGTGCAGATGCCATAGATAAGGAGAGACATGTCTAGTAGAATGAGAGGATGCTCCAACGTATGGTGTTTGGATGAGTCCATACAACCCACCTTGCTCATGGCCACACTCAATCACTCTGTCCGTAAGAATGTCTTGAAACACAAGAGATGATGGGTCAAATATTGCTCGACAATGTAAATCCTTAGTTATCCAACTAATCGACAGTAAGTTCATTGAGAAGTTAGGCGCTTGCAAGACATTCAACAACTTCATGGATGGCGTCAAGGTAATCTCCTCTTATCCAGTGATGGGAGAATGAGTCCCATCTGCTATGATCACCGTCTTTCCTGGAGATACCTGCTTATAGGATATGAGCTGATTCTTGTCTCCACACAAATGATGCGTTGTACTTGAATCTATAATCCATTTTGAGATACTTGAATCATGACGAGAAGTATGGGCACTACCTGAGGTACTAGCTCCTACGGTAGCAACAACATCAAAGCTGCTCTGTGAAACCAGTGAAGGGGTACTAACAGAGAGCATAATATCTCGTAGTCGAGGCACAAGTTCATCATACCGCTGATCTGATGTGGATGGAGCGCCATGGTGCTGAACCTGTTTTGCTACATTGGCAGATGCTAGGAAATCATGTTTGGAGTAGCATGTGTCTTCGGTATGACCTGTTCGATGACAATAGGTACAAGGTGGTCCACGACCACCTCTACCACATGGTCCTCGTCTACGGGAGTGAGTTGGGCCACCTCTTCCACGAGAGGCCGCTATAGCAAAAGAATTGGGCACTAGAGCAGGGCTGGAGATATTGATCCGACTTAATCTTCGAAAGGCCTCCTCCATGGGAGGAATGGTAGTATTTGCCAGAATCTGAGATGAAGCAGCCTCATATTGTGAATCTAAAGAGGCTAGAAAAACTCCCACCATGATGGCATTCCGGTAGATCTTCAACTGTTCTGGAGTAGCTGTGAGGGGCATGAAGCTATGAAGCTTTTCAAACATTCCTCGGAATGCAGTGTAGTGAGCATGCAGGGGTCGACCATTTTGCTTTACAGTAAAGATGTCATGCTAAAGCTGTAGAATCTTTGTCTCATGCTTGTCCTGTAAATAAGTGGCATCAAGAATGTCCCACATGACTTTGGCAGTGGGCTGATGCAAGACATCATTGGCAATGTCTAGAACCAAGGTACCGTACAACCAAACCAAGGTTCAGGAAAGCGGTATGCGTATGCGTTCGGATATGTCACTGAATAGCGCTTAAACGGTATGCGGGGGCTTATGCGGGGTATATGCGGTTCTATGCAGTTTCCTAAGTTTTTATTCATAAATAAATAAATATATACAAAAGTGACTACAACAGAATTAAATTTATATATTATTATGGTCCAACAGAAAATCTAAGAAAAATAACTTTCATATAGAGTTCAAAACTATCTCTATCAATCAAATATCAATACTTCAATAGAACAATTAGCACACAAAATAAGTGACAACAATCAACAAAATAGAAAGTTAGCACACAAAATATCTCTATTGTTGAATATAATGTCATTTATCTCTGTGGTTGTATTTATAATTGATCCTCTATCAAAAGTACCAAACTTTACATATATGTTGCATTCATAATAACTATTAGTTGACTAAATTAGTTTGCTAAATTATTGGTACAATATTCTTTTTCTTCCCCACGTGTTTACTTCAATCTCGCATTACAACTACTTTGATGATGGATTTAAATGGTCATGGAATGCTTGGTTGGCATACATGTAAAAGGAAAATTGTGACACAAATAACACAATAAAAACATGGCACAAATTAAAAAAAGTAAAAAATAAAAAATGTGTATGCGGCCGCACAGGCTGCATATGCGCCCCGCATAAGCGCACAGGGCGCATAATGCGGGGCTTCAGGGAAGCGGTGCGCTGAAGGCACCGCATACGCATATGCGGCCGCACGGGCCGCTTTCGTGAACAGTGAACCAAATCTGATCATATATGTCATTAGCCTCTCATGAGGCATACAACCCTGGCTCTTCCTCGGTAAGAATGTGTTTCTTACCCATTGACTTCATTAGGCTCATGAACTGTGTGGCCCATATTTCATAGTTTAACCCATCCATCTTCATAATAGGTACATGACCTCTTAAGGTGTCCGTGATGGGAATATCAATCTTGCTTTCTGACATGATGACTAGAGAAGACTAGGGCGGTAGACTGGATGAGCTTTTGTCTACACTGACATGGAGGGGTTAGGTTGCATGTGTAGCCTCAAGCAACCAAACCCATCAACACAGAGATGTGTTAGTAACCAAAGGATGACCTAACCATGAAAGGCCTTTGAGGAGGGCCTTTTGGGAACAACGACATGGGCATCAAGGCCGCAAGAACCCCAGGCTTGCATTAGCAGTAAGGCCGCAACCATAGGGAGGTTGTACTTGTAGGGGCTGCGGGGGCCGCCGAGAGCGATGGGAGGTCGCAGCCGGGGCCGCGGTGGGAGGCGCCTGGGATCACGAGAAGTTGGGAGGCAAGGCTATAGCCAGGATTGCGTGGGGTGGCAAGAGCCCTTGGGCTGCGATGAGCCCTAGGAGGCAATGGCGTGAGAACACGGCCTGGGCGTCGGGTGCCCAGGCTGCGAGTGCCCTAGACAGTGGCACACGTAAGGCTGGCGGTGGGGATAGGGTTTCGGTACAAGAGCTTCGATCTAGGACTGTTGCTTTAATACCGTTGGAGTATTCGATTATGCGCCATATGAGTTGTAGGAGGGTAAATGGATCCTGAAGAAGATCCATTTACCCCATCCATATGTTTAGTCCCACATCGACCAGTGGTGGGACTTGGAGGCTCTGTGGAGGCTATATAAGGAGCCCAGACGTCCTGTATCCATTCAGAAAGTGCAATGCATAACCTGGCCCTTTGAGGCATTCTCCCGTGGTTTCGTCCTGCTCGTCACGGAATAGGGTTCCACGTTAAATCCCGCTGTTCTTATTCTTCTTTATTCTTTTTCCACGTCCACTTCCGCATGTTTATTTTCTAACATGGTATCAGAGTGGGTTTCTTTCTTGAGGATTTCATATTGACTATTTATTCGAGATTCGATTTTATGTAAGATTTGTTCAGAGTTGATTTGGGTTTCATGAAACCCGAATCTGTTTGATTCTCGGAGAATATTGCCTAGGGTTTTTTACATATCCCAGCCGCATACAGCGACGCATCACGCAAGCAGCACCGTCCCCTGATTCTTCCAGGCGGGGGGTCCTTCTGTTCTCCGCATCTCCTCAACAAGTCCCGCGACGCAACCCTTCTGTCCAAGCACCTGACGGCGCCATCATTCGGCGTCAACTTCTTCCGTTGCTGCTTTCGCGACACCGCCCTGATGTGGGCGGAAGACCCACAACCCCAAGCCCCCAGCAGACCCGCAAAACCCTCTTTCAGCGAAACCACAAGCAGCGAGATCTCCATCTCCATCCCTTCGGCACCTTTCTTGAAGAACAGTCATAGGCAGCGTCCTGCTCTCGAAGACGATGAAGCCTGTCAACGGACAGGACATGCGCGTGCCCTAGCCTATTCCTCCAAAGACAGATCTCCAACCTTCGCGCACAGATCCCATGCGAAGCACGTTTCAGGAACCTTCAAAGGAGAACCGCGCATGCCGCATCCTCCAGACGACGATCTTCTCCGCGCGCTCCTCCTACAGGCGACATCGCCCCTGCAGTCCCCGGCGCAACACGCAACCCCGTGCTCTTGGGGCTCCTTCCACGCCTTCCTCCTGCTGCGACGTTTCCAGCCAATGCGCCCTCCACCTCCCTCGCGCAAAGCCCAGGTAGCATGAGACTACTCCGGGCGGCGACACGAGCTCCAGGCCTCTCGTGCGAACCCCCGTTCAACTCCAACGCGATACCCTAGTGCCGCTTCCTCTCGGCTCCTCTAGTTGGCGGCGACGATCGAAAACCCTAGAGAGGGAGGGGGCTTCGTTTGCGTCGGCACAGATAGGGTTCCGACTGGAACCCCAAGTATTTTTAAAAAATGAATGAAAGGGGGGCTGTCTCTTTTAGGCCCGTTGGGCCATGTATTTGTTATAAAATAGAAAGCGGAAGCGGAATAACATAATAAAGAAGAATAATCACGAAGAACACAAAGATTTTTATGTGGAACCCTACTCCGTGAGGAGCGGGATGAAACCACAGGAGAAGCCCTCAACGGGGGCGGATATTCTATTAGAATTTCTCAATGAGTACAGGAGGTCTGGGGCTCCTTATATAGCCTTCCCAGAGCCTCCAAGTCCCACCGTTGGTCCATGTGGGACTAAACACATGATGGGGGTAAATGGATCTTCTCCAGGATCCATTTACCCTGTTACAACATAAAGGGCGCACAACCAAATACTCTAACACTCCCCCTCAAGCTGGAGCATGCAATGCTCAGCTTGGACAAACAGAAAGAAATTCAACTCAACTCTACAGGACACTACAGACAATATCAACCCAACGCGCACATGCTGCAGTCGAGGACGTTGCTTCTCATGCCGTGTAGGTGAGGAGGACGAACGGGCTGGAGTGTGAGTCAACTGAAGACTCGGAACCTGACCATGAGTCTGAACTTGCGCCTGAAGTCTCCTCGTCGGAGAACTGGGTCTCGCCCATCTGGCTCAGAGAATGGTGCACTGCTCTGGTGTACCTATGATACCACATGAAAACCCTTGCCAACATATGGCATAGGGAATGGTCCTCTGCTCTGGAGTCCCTATGGCTCACATGAAAACTCTGGCCTGACAATTAGAAGAATGATGGGGACCTCTGACAATGATGGCAACATATGCTCATCTGACAATGACCGCATACTCATGCGTGTTTGAAACTGGAGACTCGGAAGACAATCGTCGAGTCTGAACCTGGATCTGAACCGTAGAGTCTGGAATCTGATCGGTCTGGAAATTTGAATATGCATCTGGAATACAAGACCTGTGACTCTACATATACTCCCCCTTTCTCCCATACTTGTCGGAAAATGAACATCGACAAAGTTGGGAGAAGACAAGATAGGGGGTAAACAACAAGAACATGAAACTTGCGGCTTTTGTCATTTTTTTTAGCCGTCATTTTTTCTTTTTTTTTTCTTCTTTTTTTTTGCATATATTTTTTTTAAGCCGTTCTCATTTTTTTTCGGCTTTTGCTTTGCACATTTTTTTTTTGAAAATGCGTACGGCTTTTTTCATGTACGCGCCTCTTTTTTTTTTGAAATGCGTACGGTTTTTTTTGTACGCGACCTTTTTTTTTTCTTTTTTTTTTAAAAAAAATCAGCCCACATGGGCCCAAACATATTGCAGCCGCCCTCTCCTTTTTTTTTCTTCTTCTCCTCTCTCTCTCTCTTTTGTTTTTTTTTTAAACAATACACGGCTCAAGGGCCCAATAAACAGACAGAAACCTTTTTTTTTTAGAGACTGGGCTCCCCATCGATTTTTTTTAAAGCTATTTGCGGCTATTTAGGGTTCCTTCATGGGAACCCTTTTCTCAAACCCTGCCGCCCCGATGGGGGTCCCCTCCACCATACGCCGCCACCCCGATGGGAGGGGACCTTGCTGCTGCCGCCGATGAAGATCTGGAGCACGAGGGATGAGGCCGGGGCTCTACGTCCTGCGCAAGGGGTCTTCAGCCCGCGCTTGGGGTTTGCGACGCTGGCACACATCACGCGAAAGGGGAGAGGGGCTGGGGTCGTGAGGGCGCCGCATGGAGATTGAGTAGAGGTGCGGCACCGGCGAAGGAGTCACTGCCTGGAGAAGTGCTTGCGCGCGGAGAAGGCGTCGGGGAGTCAGCAGCCGCCAGATGCACGATGGTGAGGTGCTTGCGCGCGGGGTTGCGCCGCCCCTGGAGGCTTCTTGTTGCCTGGACTGGGAGCCCCTCCTGGGCTTCGCGGCGGAGATGCCTCACGCGTCGCCTACGTGTGGAGAGGAGGGCTGGGGGGCTGTTGGGGATCTCGCTGCCGCAAGATGCGGAGCCCTTGTGGCTCCTTTGTCGATGGAAAGATGAACGCCTGGGCCTGCCTGGTGGCCTGCAAAGAAGGTTGGAATCGCAGGAGCACAAGGCGATGCTCCCAGCCTGCATCAACTCCTGGATGCCTCCGTGTGGAGATTTGAATCACTGCTTCACCGTGACTGGAAGATCGGTCTCAGCGTGAGAGAACACGAAATCAGATCTAGGGTTTTATCTAAACCCTAGAACGAAAACCTTGAATGATCAACGAACAACAATCCGAAATCTGGAACTTGATGAATCGAACAATACTCCAACTTTAATCAAACAATCGGAAAACTGAATTGAATCTCGGAAAAAAAATATCCTCAAGAACAAATCCTCAAGGATCGAATCCGCTCTGATACCATGTTATAAAATAGAAAGCGGAAGCGGAATATCATAATAAAGAAGAATAATCACGAAGAACACAAAGATTTTTATGTGGAACCCTACTCCGCGAGGAGCGGGATGAAAACACAGGAGAAGCCCTCAACGGGGGCGGATATTCTATTAGAATTTCTCAATGAGTACAGGAGGTCTGGGGCTCCTTATATAGCCTTCCCAGAGCCTCCAAGTCCCACCGTTGGTCCATGTGGGACTAAACACATGATGGGGGTAAATGGATCTTCTCCAGGATCCATTTACCCTGTTACAACATAAAGGGCGCACAACCAAATACTCTAACAGTATTGTTTAAAAAAAGGGGGGGGGTCGTATGATATAAAAAAAGGGAGGAAGTTGGCCTGTCCAATAAAAAAAGAAAGAAAAAAAGAAGAAGGCGCGAACAAAAAAAAAGACGTACGCAAGGAATATTTAAAAAAACGATAATTTGAAAAGCCGTAAAAATATTGTCATGGCTTATTAAAAAAATTTAAAAAAGGGAGGGGAAAGGCTAAAAGAAATGAAAAAGACAATTATTATCCATGTTTTGAGAAGACAAAAAAAATTGTAATCGACTTTGTGCTTTCCCCATATTATCATGCCTTCTCCCAACTTGTGCGATGCCAATATTCCGACTAGTATGGGAGAAATGGGGAGTATGGTGTAGAGGCACATGTCTTGTCCTAGATTCAGTGGTCGGATTCATATATTCTCCATACCAACCGATTTTCAGACTCTACAGTTGATCAGACTCGACGTCAGATTTGTTTCGAATCTCCAGTTTCAGACACGCACGAGTATGCGGTCATTTCAGATGTGCACATGTATGCCATCTTTTGTAGTGGTTCCCATCTTTCTTCTTGTTGTTTCGGCCGGACTTTTCATGCGAGCCATGGGGACTCCAGAGTAGAGGACCAATCCCTATGCCATGTTGGCAAGGGTTTTCATGTGGTATCATAGGGACATCAGAGTAGTGTACCATTCTCTGTGCCAGATGGGAGAGACCCAGTTCTCCGATGAGGAGACTTTCTTCAGACTTCATTCTCCAGCGACCGTGGACTCCGACAAGGATTGCATTCAACGGCCTTTTCCAGTTTGGCTCTTTTCAGAGATGGAGCAGTTGTCCACATGTTGTGGCGAACCAGAGTACTCTGACAAGGAGACTCACTTTCAGTTGCAGTAACTCTGACAGGCACAGTTCATAGCACATGCTCTCCGACGAGGAGATTCAGTAGACTCACACTCCTGCCCGTTCATCCTCAACGTCCTCGACAACAACAGTTGTGCGCGTTGAGTTGATATTGTCTGTAGTGTCTTGTAGTGTTGAGTTGAGTTCCTTTCTGTTTGTCCAAGCTGAGCATTACATGCTCCATCTTGAGGGGGAGTGTTGGAGTATTTGGTTGTGCGTCATATGAGTTGTAGGAGGGTAAATGGATCCTGGAGAAGATCCATTTACGCCATCCATATGTTTAGTCCCACATCGACCCGTGGTGGGACTTGGAGGCTCTGTGGAGGCTATATAAGGAGCCCCAGACCTCCTGTATCCATTGAGAAAGTGCAATGCATAACCTTACCCTTTGAGGCCTTCTCCCGTGGTTCTCCCGCTCCTCACGGAGTAGGATTCCACTTTAAACCCCGCTGTTTTTATTCTTCTTTATTCTTTTTCCATATTCGCTTCCGTATGTTTATTTTCTAACAAATAACCATGTTGGGAAAATAAAATAAGTTGTTTATTCCATGAGCCCTCGACCTCTCTTATATATGGAGAGGCCGATTGGTAAATTACATAAAGCTAGACAGAGAAAAAGGAAAAATAAATAAAAGATACATAAACATACATATATCTCTATATTTTTTGTGGTTAAAAATAAAGTTATACTGGTCGTTATTTTTATTAAAAGATGTGCAAACCTATTTGTTAGAAAATAAACATGCAGAAGCGAAATATGGAAAAAGATAATGAAAATAAGAACAACGGGATTTAACTTGGAACCCTACTCCTTGACGAGCGGGATGAAACAGGGAGAAGCCCTCAAAGGCGCATATGATTCATTGTTTTTTCTCAATGGACTACAGGGGTGTGGGGCTCCATATATAGCACCCCACGGAGTCTCCAGGATCCATTTACCCATTCCCCTCATAGATGATGCATACAACGAATAGTCTCGTCGTCGGAGAGTGGGAGGGGGCGAGCGCTAGGAGCCCCACCGGCAGGGGCTTGCGCATGAAGAGATGCGTCTGCTCGAGATGGGTTTTGCGAGGAGAGGCTACTGGATGTCCAGCGGGGCTTTGCCGTTCACGATGGAGTCGCCTGAAGGATGAATCGCGCATGGGAAACCAGAGACTGATCGCTCGAGTTACGGGCGATGATGAGGATATGGGATCAGACGCCACTAGTGCTGAGATACGGCTTTCTTGAGATTGCAGAAGTTTTGGGATCTTTTGTCTGTCTAGGATTGCTGGATGCCAGGAAGCCTAGGGTTTTCTATGAAACCCTGAATGGATCTCTGCCAGATCTTGAGTAATGCACAAGGCTGTAGTTTTGATGTAGAACCGAGATGTATAGGAATTAGGTTTTCATAAAAACAAAACTTATTAAAACTTGGACAAATCTCATGAATAATAATTCTTCAACATAACATCGAATCTCGAATGAAAAAAATAAAGAACTTGAAATCCTCGAGAATCGACCCGCTCTGATACCATGTTAGAAAATAAACAAGCGGAAGCGAAATATGGAAAAAGATAAAGAAAATAGGAATAGTGGGGGATTTAACGTGGAACCCTACTCCCTAAGGAGCGGATGAAACCACGGGAGAAGCCCTCAAAGGGGCATATGCTTCATTGCTTTTTCTCAATGGAATACAGGGGTGTGGGGCTCTATATATAACACCTACGGAGTCTCCACATCCCACAGGTGGTAGATGTGGTATTAAACTCTGGATGCGATAAATAGATCTCTCCAGTATCCATTTACCTATTCCCCTCGTAGATGACACAATACAATGAATACTCCAACACTATTACTATTGTTAGAAAATATAACGCGAAAGCGGAATCAGAGAAAAGAGTAAAAATTACGGACACTGGGATTTTATGTGGAACCCTACTCCGTAAGGAACGTGATGAAACCACGGGAGAACGCCTCAAAGGGCTGATGTATCTATTGACTTTCTTTCACTGGATATAGGAGATCCGGGCTTCTTATATAGCATCCTCAGACCCTCAAAGTCCACCACTGGTAGATGTGGGACTAAACTCTGGATTTGGTAAATGGATCTTTGAAGGATCCATTACCCATCTTACATGATAAATGATGCATACCCTAACACTCACCCTTAAGATGGGGCATGCCAATACTCAGCTTGGACAATCAGAAAGAAATCTCAACGCACAATACAAGGCACTAGAAATAATATTAACTCAACGTGCACAACTATCGGCTGCTGTCGAGGACGTTGCTTCTCATGCCGTGCATGTGAGGAGGACAAACGGGTTGGAGTGAGTCAAATTGATCTCCTCGTCGGAGAGCCTGTGCTCTGTACTGGCGCCTATCAGAGTCGTTGCAACTGAAAATGAGTCTTCCTCGGAGTACTCTGGATCACCATAATGTAGACAACTGCTCCATCTATGAAAATGGTCGGACTGAAAAAGCTGTGGAGACAATCCTCGCCGAAGTCCATGTCGCTGTAGAATGCAATATGAAAAGTCTCCTCGTCGGAGAGCTATGTCTCTCCCATGCTGTTCAGAGAATAGGATCTCTACCATGGAGTCCCTATGAAACCACATGAAAATCCTAGCTCACATGCATAGGAAATGGGATCTCTACTCTGGAGTCCCTATGGAACACATGAAAGCTTTGACCAAAATAAAAGATGGGGACCACGACAAATGATGGCAAACATATACAGAAGCAACAACTTTGCCAATACCGGTAGAGCTGGTGCTTCTCCTTTTTTAGGAAGTATAAATTTAATTGAAATCATACAACATGAGAATTATACAACATGAAGATCAAATATGGTATAACACAAGTTAATAAGACATGGTTCATAGATTAGTTGGGTAAAAGTTTTACATTTAGCATGGAAAATCGTACAACGTGGGAACTAGAAAACTCAAGACAACATCCCAAGTCCTATAAAGAGACATGTACATACGAAGTTCATATAAAAGTGGCACACATGTCTTACACTACAAAAATATCACAGATATCGATCTAGCCTTTACGCTTCCTTCTCTACTTGTATTGCAATTTTACCAGTCTGTCATCGACCATCGATGTCTCAGGTGCGCTTGGCTCAAATTCATGAAGTTGGTTGTGTCGATCGATATCAGTAGTGTTGCTTGTATCCGTTCCTTCCACTCTGAAAAATCCAGTGGGAGCGGTGAGTGTCGCGAAGGTCCTGCATCTATAATTGCTCGATCCCTCCGTGGTGCAGGCAGCGTGGTAGAATCCCTAAACGTGCCACACTCAGGAATGGGAGTCTTTAATTTTATGTCAGACTGGGTGGTAGCTGCATCTCACCGAGACATATCCTCGCTAGAAGTCCTCTCTACCCTTTGTTGATGAGCTTGTCCCCATTCACGTCCTCGAATACGTGCAAGACGCTGAGATGCATCTTATACTTCGACATCTTCCTCGGTAACCTCCTCATTTGGATCGTCTCTGAACTGCCGATGTATAGACTTACGTTGATGTAAACTTGCTTCAGCAGCAAGCTCCCTAATCCGTGGTGCATCATCATCACAAAGACGTGCAATCTAGTCGAAACAGGACACCTGTGGTAGGAACAACTCTTGTCATAACAGTATAAAAAAGTCAAATATAATTTCTATTTAAAGTAACTTTGTACTTACGACGTAATTTGGGGTGTACTCATGTCGACTAATGACTCATCATTTAATACTACGATAACATGGTAAGTAGTCGATAGTCGTATCTGGTCCTCGCAATGGGATGGGAGTCATCGACACAACGTAATCCCTACGGATGTTCCACAATCTAACATAAACCGCATGGAATTCTCCTATCGACGTTGCTCTTTCCTAGTAAATCGATATAATGCAAATGAGTTGAGTTATCACAAGCCATCAGAATCCCTGTATCCCACCAAACTGATGGACTCTAATCTGGGGTGTGTAGCTAGACAATGCAGAAGTGAATCAATGGTACACAAGACACATGCAAGTCTTTGTTGTCTATGATTAAGTCAATACCTGCTCCACAAGTTGGTGGTCAAGTGCATCAATATATGACTGAATCACATGAGTTGACTCCGTTGTGATATCAAACTCTACATGCCACCTTGCCCGAAAGGCTTCCCTTGCCAGACAGGTCGGTGATGAACAACAGGGGCGAAGCATTTCCAAGCCGACTACTGCAACAAGATCAATGGTCTACCAGTCTCAACTGCATCGGCCCTCGATGCAACACATAACTACTTGTACCAGTACACCAAGCAAGCCGAGCCCTAACTATAAGTCCCACAGGTCTTCATATCCTCGAGAAATGGTAGGTAGATTAGTGAAATCACGTTTTCCAACTTGTCGGGGAAAATCACACCAACCACGAGCTGTAGAATTTAAGCTCGTGTGAACTGCATAATGGTATCCTCCTCGGCCTCATCAGGCATAACTGAAAAATATTCAAGTAGCCAAGTCATGCGTATACGAGCTCCATCAATGTTGGGCTGCTCTAGCCGGACTTCAAGTAGACGCTCGCATAGTACCGCCCAATTTGGCGAATTAGTAGGAGTAATCACAGGATGATCATCTATCTTCAAACTAAAAATGTAAGTTACCTTTTGCAATGTAACTGTCATCTCACCATGGCGCATGTGAAATGTATGTCTCTGGGTGCTATCTCTACACAAGAGCAGTAACCGATAACCAGTCCAAAGAAATGAATACCATTTGCATTACTCAAAAAACCTGCTAGGCAAATGTGGGGAACAATGCATTCGTCCAAGGGTACACGTCTCAATGTGCTTTCCGCCTTCTCTAACGGAAACATTTCATCACATGAAACACAAAAAAGATATAATGTAAATACAGTTTCCGTGATGGATTGCAAATATTTTAAAAAGGTATTGAGTGTATTGTCCACCCAAATAATTGACAAACGATACTCCTGCTGCTATCGTAAAAGTGACCGATCAACTGGGGCCAGACTCCATCTATACCAAAAAAATGCAATTCATTAGAAACAATTTAACATTATTTAACAAGCTATAATTTTTTTCAATGCAAATTATAAGCTGCACGTACTACATCTATTATACAATTCCTCCTATTATAACTCAATCCATCACAATTAGCACATGTATTTTGAGTCCTATGTGTACTGTTTTTTCATGTTATGGGCTTCTACACCGCAGGTCTGCATTTGGATTGAACTGTGTTCTCCCTCATGTCCATCTCATTATTAATCCTCTTGGACTTTGTTCACCCTTTTTCCTTACACAGTATCATTCGGAATAAGTAGAGGATGGTCGAACCCGGGTCACTTGTCCCTATCACCAATCGGGTGGAACAAACACTTGTAGATTTGAAATGGTGCTTGCCATCTATACCAAGGATCTATGTATTCTTCTACATCTGTGTCCAAGTGAGATAGCACGACAAAGGCACGAGAGCATGGGATTTTATGAGTTTGCCATTTCTGACATGTTTATAATGCTTCGCTAACCAAAACTATCTGTTTCTTTCACCTTTCAACTCGAATTGTGTCATCCATTGTCTATGACGATCTTGTACATGTGTAAAGGAGCTCCTTGTATACGAAAATATCGATGCTCATTGCTTTTGTCGATTCAACGCTTTAATATGGCATGCACATATTTGGTGTATCTATCATCTTAGGTAATGCAATCGCGCGTCTCCTCCCGACGATCACAGAAATAACTAATGCTGTTGTAGTAGGTTTTCAGCACCAGTGCCGCTACTAGTAGGCTTCTTGATTCCTTAAGAACAACATTGTAGCTTTCAGAAAAGTTTGTTGTGGTGTAACCAAATCCATCTGTACTCCCTGTCAAATGCAATCGTCCAACATTCTTTAGGATAATCAAGGGTATCAAACCACTTTGCAACATTCTCATCACACTCCTTGAGTTTGTCCATGTAACTTTGCCACTTTGATTGCGAATAGACTTTTCCCGCCTTCATGACCATTTGCTTCAATGATTGATTCTTATAAGTATCATTGAAATTGCGACCAACATGTCGTAGACAGATTCGCCAATGCACGCATGGGGGAAGAAATTGTACCTCTGGGTATCTAAGTGTAACATATTCCAGGAGCACAATCAGATAGCATACAAATCGGTCCAAGACGATCACAAAACACATGCCAACGCATCCTCTTCAGAAACCAAGCCCAACTAGGGCCATCCTCATCGTTGATAAACAAAATGCCAACGGTAGGATTGTGTTAGCTTCATCGCTTGAGAAAGCAATTATAATCTTCTGTTTATACATTCCGTACACGTGTGTACCGTCCACAATAATAACGACTATGCAATGTCTAAAGGCCGCAATAAAAGGCCCAAATGCCCAGAAGACCCTATTAAATAGCTCTCCTTCATTCACTATTGTTGTGTCAATATCTGTAAATGATATGAATAACCTCTTCAAAAACCTTGAAAAGATACGAAAGTTCGTTGTAAGATTTTCTCCAATCTCCATAAACCGTTTCTTTTCACTTCCTCCTTGCGTCCCAAACCCTCCTACTCATTTGGAATCCAAAGTCTTCCTGAATTGATGTTTTAAATAGGACACCTTCATTGAGGGGTATTTTTGATTTGATTAAGAAATCTGAGTGCCATGAAGTTGCAATCCAGTTGTGACGGTCTTGATTGATAACACGATTCAAGCAATTATGTGGCTTGTCAACCATTGAGACAACAAACTGTCCATCAACTGGTCGATGATCACCACACAATCTCCATAAGCATCCCCTTGCCCGATCGCTGCAGTGCACATCCCAAACCTTCATATCTGATTCAATTATCGTGGAATTGTAATGTTGTTTTATGTGGAACACGTTCACAGAGTACAACAGGTCGACTTTGCATTTGAAAATCATCCCATTATTCAACTCACTACTCAGACTGATCCCATCATCATACTTCATGCACTTTTCGCCATTTAATATATAATCATCACCCCTCTCATATTCAGAAATGGTATGTTAGACATGATCCGTGTTCTCAGATGATCCTGCTCCTTACTATCATCATTTTCAATACTCGTCATCGGTATTTTGTGGCGAGGATTCCATCAACTTATCAAGTTCTGGATCACTATCATAAGTTCCTACACAAGGAACAAGGACCCATATTAACCACATGAGGAACATATGTATTTTCACCCTGAGGTATAGGTACTGATTCAGGCCGAGAAACATCGACGATAAATATATCGGGCCAATATGCAACACCCATCTCCTTGGCATATTCCATAATCTCTCGAACATCATCATCAAACTCGACATACCCTATATAAAGCGTTGCACCATCTTGGGACATTCTATGAAACACATGTAATTCGACTCCTTGCGATAAGTCCATCTTGAACACATACTTGATGTGCTCAATCAACTCCGTGAATTACATATCCTGACCAATCTTGATGGTTTTCATACGACCTCCGACATAGGTCACGTCCTTACTCAACTTTCAAATGGTCCCACCCATAATGACAAAAACAACGAACCTCACGAGACATCCTTGTTGGAAGAAATGAGTGCGTTGTTATTTCTGGGAACCCTAGGCTCTCTTATATAGAGAGCCATATGGGTAAATTACATAAGATGGATACTGAGAAATAAAATAAGAAAGCAGTACACATAGCATACGTAAACATATAAATATCTCTACACTCCCCCTCAAGATGGAGCATAAATGTCAATCATGCTCAACTTGGATGAATACTTCTGAAATGGTCTTCTGAGCCTCGGTAAAGATATATGTTGCTTGTTCTCCCGAACTGACATGTGAGGTAGAAATCAAACCCTTCTGAATCATATCTCTAGTGTAATGGCAATCTACCTCAATATGTTTTGTTTTCTCATGGAACACAGGGTTGTTTGCAATGAATAGGGCAGCCTGATTATCACATTGTAACTGCATGGGTAGAGGAACAACTATATGCAAATCTATTAACACTGCTCGAACCCACATCATTTCTGTGCTTGCTTGCGCCATAGCCCTGTTTCCAGATTCAGCACTTGATCTTGCCACAACTGTTTGTTTCTTGCTTCTCCAAGAAACAAGAGAACTGTCTATGAACACTACGAAGCCCGAAGTAGACTTCCTATCCTTAGGACACCATGCGTAGTCAGCATCAACGCATGCGAATACAGAGGGATCTGCTCATTTCTTGAATAATAGTCCTGCACCTGGAGAAGATTTTATATATCATAACATCATGTAAATATCGTCCATATGTACTTGTCGAGGTTGCTCCATGAACTGACTCACTCGACTCACAATAAAAGAGATATCCGGTCTGATAATAGTAACATATAGGAGCTTTCCTACCATCTCTCTGTATCTCCTCTTATCGACCTCATCTATATCATCATCGTATAGCTTCATGCTAGTATTCATAGGAGTAGTAGAATGTCGACATCTAATTATGCATGTCTCAACAAGCATGTTTCTTTGGGTCACCATAAGACCTTGCACATTCCTAGCAAATTCCAACCCTAAGAAATACCTTAAGGTGTCCAGATCCTTGGTAACAAATTGACGACCAAAAATTTCATTTTTCATCTTTATTCCCTGCACATTATCTCCTATAACAACTATATCATCAACATACACCATGATAACAACTGTACCTCTAGGTGTTCTCTGCACAAAAAGAGAATGATATGCATTTGACTTCTTGAACCTCCGCCGTTCAATCAGATCCGAGAGCTTCTGAAACCATGTCCTTGGACTTTGTTTAAGGCCATATATTGTCTTATGGAGTCGACCTACCTGTTGACACTCCTCAGCAACAAACCTCGGAGGCTGCTGCATGTTTACCTCCTCCTGTAGATCTCCATACAAAAATGCATTTTTAATATCTAACGAAAATAAGGGCCAACCTCGTACCACTGCAACTGAAAGAAGAACACGTAACATGGAGTGGCTAGCAACAGGAGAGAACGTGTCTAGGTAATCTACACCGTAGGTCTGGGTAAAATCACATGCCACCGATCTTACCTTGTAACGATCAAGGCTCCCATCTGCATGATGTTTAACAGTAAACACCCATTTGCAACTTACAATAGAGGCATCGAGAGAGGCAGACACCAAACTCCATGCACCACGAAATTGCAAGGTAACCATCTCTTCCTCCATAGTTAAACGCCAACGACTATCTTTTAAGGCCTCCTGGTAATTTCGTGGAATGTCCACAGCAGACAGAGCAATTGCAAATTTTTGAAAATCCTCTGTCAGATGATGAAAAGACACTTGGGAAGCAAATGGATGTGACACACATGTACGCTTTTGCTTCCGAACAACATTGGATATATCCAGGTGATCTGGAACTTCCTCTTGTAATGATTCCTACAGAGAAATATCTCCAGACCCATCGTTCGAAATCATGTTATCAGAACAAACCTGGGGTATGCTGGATGAGGGCGAGATGACCATGAGCAGAAACTGGACGACGGGTATAGAATTTGGGTAGTGGTGGAACAATGGTCACATGCGGCTGTGACGAGGGAAGTAGTGGTGGTGTAACAGGTAGGGAAGACAACTGACTTAGAGGAGTAGGTGGCATGTAGATTTCAGTATCAGACTCTGAAGCTGCCAACCTGTCACCTGAAGGGGAGAAATACATCACATACTCAAAAAATGTGACAACGCTTATGTAGTATTTCCCTTTTGGGTTATGGAGTACCCAACAAAGACACATTTGACAGCTCTAGGAGAGAGCTTGTCAAGACCTGGAGCCAACTGATGAACAAATGCAACAGATCCAAAGATACGGGCAGGAAGAGAGAACAACTCCTCAGCGAAGGCTATAGTGAAATGAATTTGCTCACCCAAAACAGACGAAGGCATGCGATTCACAAGATAACATGCTGTAAGAACAACATCACCCCAAAACGAGTGTGCAACACGACTCTAAATAAGAAAGGTTCGAGTGATGTCAAGTAAATGTTGATGCTTTCTCTCTGCAACACCATTTTGCTGAGAGGTGTAAACACATGATGTCTGATGTATTATACCACAGAGGAGAAGGAATAGGTTAGTACATGGGTACAAAACTCCAAAAGATTATCGGTCCTCACAAATTTCATAGAAGAAGAAAATAGATTATATACTTCATTAATAAATTTTTTTATCACATCTTCAAATTTATTCTTCAATAGAAAGACCCATGACAAACAAGAAAAATCATCTACTGCAACAAGATAAAACCTGTGTCTCAGGTAATCAGGAATACGACTTGGACACCAAATATTGTCATGGATTAACTCTAAAAGGGTGCTACTGATCCGATTCTGGCGATTGGGGAACACTGATCATGATGTTTTCCCAACTGACACGCTTTAAGTGGCAGGAGGAACCCAGAGAAATTTTCGGCAAAATGCGACACAATTTCTAGAGAGGGAGGTGACCAAAGCGTAAATGCCAAGTGTAAGAAGAGACTAGTCCAGTTGAATGAAGGGATGCGCCTGCATAGGGAGTACGGACCATGCGATAAAGATCACCCTGCTCACAGCCACATCCAATCACTTTTCCCGTAAGAATGTCATGAAAAACAAGAGACGATGGGTCAAAAAATAGCTCGACAGTGCAAATCCTTCATAATCTGACTAGTAGATAACAAATTCATAGAGAAATCTGGAGCATGTAACACATTCTGCAGATGCATCGAAGGTGTCAAACTAATCTCCCCCTTTCCAGTGATTAAGGAATGAGTCCCATCGGCTATCACCACGGTTCTCCCTGGAGGAACACGTCTATATGCAGTAAGCTGCTCTCTGTCTCTACACAAATGGTGGTTTGCACCAGAGTCCATAATCCACTTTGTGATTGCAGGTTCACGACAAGAGGTAAAAGCATAATACATGAGGTACTGGCTGTAGCGGACATACTAGTAGAGGCAGAAGCTGCCACATCTGAATGTCCTCCTTGAGATGAGATAGGAGGCGTGATATCCCTAAGTCTAGCCGCGAGATCATCAAATCTCTGATCTGAAGTAGAAGGTGTTGGAGACTCAACTTGTTCCGCTACCCGTGTTGATGCTGGGAAACCATGCTTAGAATAGTATGTATCCTCTAAATGACCGAGACGATGACAATACGTGCAGGGCTGACAGATTTGACCCCCTCGATTACGGGGTCCACATCCACGAAAAGTAGATGAATCGCCTCTACCCCTGGAGGCTGCCAGTGTTGAAGGGGTCTGGCTAGAAGTAGTAGTTGGAACAGTGATCCTGCTAAGTCGACGAAAAGCTTCCTCCATAGGAGGAATAGTTGCATCCACAAGGATATGAGAGCTAGCAACATCATATTCATGATCAAGTGCAGCAAAGAATACACCCACCGTGATAGCATTCATGTATGTCTTCTACTACTCAGGAGTGGCCGTCAAAGGCATGAAGTTGTGGAGCTTCTCAAACATCCCATGTAAGGATGTGTACAATGAGTAGAGAGGCCATTCATTTTGCTTGACCGTGAATATATAATGTTGTAGTTGAAGAATCTGTCTCATTCTGTGCTTGAGAATATGTTGCTGCGAGAATATCCCACATTGCCTTAGCAGTGGGATGATGCAACACGTCATTGGCGATCTCTATCGTCAATGTCCTTGATAGCCATATTTTAGCATATGCGTCGTCCGCATCCCACGAGGCGCGAATCTCTGTTTTCTCCACCGCTTCATCTTCTGTAGGAATATGTTTCTTACCATTAGACTTCATAAGGCTCATGAACTGCATCACCTAGAGCTCATAATTCGTCCCGTCCATCTTGACAATCGGTGACAGACCTCTGAAGGCACCTGTGGCGGGTACGTCGACTTTGTTTTCTGACATGATCTCGGATAAAGATCACAAGGGTTTGTAGACCGATAGATAGATGTCTACACTAACATGTGAGGATTCGATTGCATATGTAGACATACGCAATCAAATCCATCAACCGAAGCGAACGAAGAGAGAGAAGGGTGGAAGCATGGGTCGATGGCCGAGGCGGCGGTGGGAGTGGGGGGGGGGGGCTATGGGCAACGACACTGAAAAAGAGGGAGGTTGCGGTCGACGACGCTGAGGGGGGAGGGCTGGAGGGTAGGAATTAGGGTTATGGTATACGAGCTCCAGTCTAAGACCGTTGCTCTGATACCATGTTGGAAGAAATGAGTGCGTTGTTATTTCTGGGAACCCTAGGCTCTCTTATATTAAGAGAGTCCTATGGGTAAATTACATAAGATGGATACTGAGAAAATGAAATAAGAAAACAATACACATAGAATACGTAAACATATAAATATCTCTACAATCCTAAATTACAATAAGTCGAAAATCATTAATTAGTAATGAAAAAAATCATATAGAATTTAATACATTACACATCCCACTCACTAGCATATAAACCCCCAAAACCCTAAACCCAAAATAGGCATTACCTTCCTTGAGGTTGGGAAAGGGGAAGGAAAGGAGGTTGGTCGGATGTGGCGGCCGATCGCGCGGAGGCAACCGATGACGAGGATGGGACAATGATGGTCGGAGTGGAAAGGGGCGGTAGTGGAGCGTGCGAACTGGGATGCGGGGAAGGGTTCTGTTCACTCAGTGGAAATTTAATTCCTGATCAAGAAGCGGCTTACCTACGGTACATAATAAAAAAATTGGGATATTTACACCCATAACCCTGACTAATTTGGTAATTACCCAGTAACCCTTGATAATTCGTAATTATACGAGCAACCTGAATAAGGCTCAACTCTTACATGACATAACCTTGTGTTATGTTCCCTTTGGGATTCCTGTTATATTTGACGTTTTCCATTAAAAAAAACGAAATTACCCCTAATACTCGTTCGTATTTGCAAACCATGCCATATAGTTCTCTCTCTAGCATATGGTAGGCGGAGATCGAGGGAGAGGGAGTTGTTGGAGGAGGTGGTTGGTGCGGGAGGTGGGGGCGTTGGGAGGTTAAGGTCGAGGGGAAGGGGCTGTTGATTGTTAGAAAAAGAATTATGTCCGGAAGTTTCTCAGGTATTGGTAGATTCCTCGTTATTTACTTCGATATTCATATTTACTTATATGATACTGACTGACTGGAGACTCAAGGCAGTATCTACCTTCACGATCTCTTCGTCATCGCATATCTGAAGCAAATCCAACTAAGACTTTAAAAGGCTCACCGGCATGAAGTGCTTCATTCTTTGATCTTCTCTTGAACCGTTCCTCAATTATATTCAACAGTGTCTGAAGGCATGCGAACCTTACCCTGCAATCCTTGTAATTCCCCGACTTGTAGTGCACATCTGCATTTTTCAAAAAGTCCCTGTATTTCCTTTGCAAAGCGAAGCACGTAAGAACGACCCTTTCGCCATATGATATGTGTTTGAGTGTGGCATAGCGTACGACCTCTAGCCACGGGATCGGTCATTATTCGAAAGCGGTACACCATTGTCCTGGATAGCAAGTGTAAGTAGGTTACTAAACATAACATTGCAATCCTGGTGAACTATGTTGTGTGATGGGAATAGAATATAGATCAAACACACAAAGATAGAAGCACGAAACAATAACACGGGATTTACGAGGGTGCCCCTTAATTGGGTTGTTGGTAGGCGGAGGACAAGGGAGAGGGAGTTGCTGGAGGAGGTGGTCGACGTAGGGGTGGGGGCGCTGGGAGGCGGATGTCGAGGGGGAGGGGGCTGCTGGAGGCGGAGGCCGAGGGGGGGGAGCTGTTGGAGGAGGTGGTCAGCGCGGGGGTGGGGGCGTTGCGAGGCGGAGGACGAGGGAGAGGGAGTTGTTGGAGGAGGTGGTCGACACGGGGGTGGGGGTGCTGAGGGGTGGAGGCTGAGGGGGCTGGTGGAGGTGGAGGCCGAGGGGGATGGTGGTCGACGGTGTGGGTGTTGGGGGGGTCAGGAGGAGGAAGAATAGTTTTTTCTTATTTCTTTTAATTATAATCGTTGGATCTAGGATTGGTTAGATTAACTTTAGATTTGGTTGAGTTAACTGACTAACATAACAGAGGATTATGGGTGTAGGACGGAGCACTTATTCGGGATTGCTTGTGTAATTATGAATTATCGAGAGTTCATGGAGTAATTACGAAACTACTCAGAGTTATGGGTATAAATATCTCAAAAAAAATTGCTGACTACCTAGAAGCAATAAGTATAATAACTTACCCCTGTGAGGAAAATCTCTCCTATCCCACACAATAAATCTTGGGCCTATGATTTTCATTTTTCCCAAAGGAAATGGAAGTTACTAGATCGTTGGAGCTTTCTCTACTCGAGAATTCTAAAGAATGAGAGCTTCATCTACTCAAGAAAATCTAGAGGATTGGAGTCTCATCGTTTCAAGACATTCCTAGAAACCTCGAGCTTTACTTACTCAAGAGATTTCTAGAGGATGGAGAATTCGATAGTGGCCTTTTTATTTTAAAAGTTTGTGGGGGTGGTGGTGGGTTCAAGAGGGTGGGCCTTGCCTGAGGGTTTCGCTCGTGGCAAGAGTTGCTTCATTGCGGGGCAATGATTGCCACAGGACGAAGCAGACGAAACAAAGCATGATAAAGAACAAAAAATGGAAAAAAGGAAAATATTATAATTTGAGGTGTGATGTATTGAAAATCTTATTATTTTTGGCCACGTGACCATTATCCCCAACGGGTTAACCTGTGCAAACTAATAGATGCGGCGTGACTGTTTATACAGATATTTGTAGGGGTTTCTACATATTATGATATAAGTAGGGGGACAAACATTATTAACAAATATTATTATTACCTGGAGTTTTTTATCATAATATTTTAAGAGTGTAAAGATTTCTAGTGCATGTTGTCTTTTTCAGTATATGCTTCCCACCCTGTATTTTCCATTTGTTAAATAATATGTGACAACAGAAGCTGTTAAGATGTTTGTTATCCATTCGTTCTTTCTACCTTATTTATTTTATGGTTCGGTCTAAGTAATTTACACATAGAACTTTTCTCCTATATAAGTGGTGTCAGAGCGACGATCCCAAATGGAAGCCTGTAACCTAACCCCAGTCGTTCCCCACCAAGAATCCCTCCTTCCTCACGTCGGCGCCGCGTCACCCTCTTCACGCCAGCGTCACCTCGACGTCCCCCCCCCCCCCCCCCCCCCAGGCCGCTCCCCAAATATGAACCCCAAATATGAGGTGGACTTTGATTCTCATCTGTCCTTGAAGCGTCTGTCCAAGGAGTTTCAGCACTTTCTTGTGGGCTTGTCAGCTATAAAGATACCACAGTTGTATCAAGAGGCCCTGCAGAGCAGTCAGTTGCGTCTAGCTATGGAGGAGGAGATGGCGGCATTACAATCACGAGGTATGTGGAGTATCGTGAACCCTCCACCAGGTACGTCTGTTGTCGGTAGCAAATGGGTTTTTACTGTGAAGCAGCGTCCTGATGGTACAGTGGACTGCTACAAGGCCAGGTTGGTTGCTCGTGGGTTCACCCATACGTATGGGGTGGACTATCATGACACGTTTTCTCCTATGGCACGTCATTCTACCTTGCGGATTCTTATTAATGT
The DNA here is from genome assembly GCA_037367405.1 of Ottelia alismoides. Classification (NCBI taxonomy): domain Eukaryota; kingdom Viridiplantae; phylum Streptophyta; class Magnoliopsida; order Alismatales; family Hydrocharitaceae; genus Ottelia; species Ottelia alismoides. The sequence continues at coordinate 396,392 of JAZKJV010011150.1, read as the reverse complement.
TGTTGCGGTTCGTGATTGGCCACTTTTCCAGTTAGATGTGAAGAATGCTTTCTTGTTGGTGATTTACAAGAAGAGATCTACATGCAACAACCACCTGGGTTTGCTGCTGAGGGGGGTTCAGTATGGTGTGTCGTCTTCATAATGCTATATATGGCCTTAAGCAGAGTCCAAGGGCTTGGTTTCAGAGACTCTTAGAATTGATTGAACAGAAGGGGTTTGTCAGATCTACTGCAGATCATACTCTCTTTGTCAAGAGAGACCAACGAGGTATTGTGGTCATCTTGGTTTATGTTGGTGACATAGTTATCACTGGCAGTGATGCACAGGGAACTCAAGCAGCTAAGGATTTCCTTGGACATCAGTTTGTTACCAAGGATCTGGGTACGCTTCGTTACTTCCTTGGATTGGAATTTGCAAGAAATCAGCATGGTATGGTTATGACACAAAGGAAGTATGTTACTGATCTTTTATCTGAGATAGGAATGACATGATTTAGACCAGCTACTACCCCGATGGATCCTAATGTGAAGCTTTATGATGACGGATTTGAGGAGGTGGACAAGAGACGCTACAGAGAATTGGTAGGGAAGTTATTGTATGTTACTATTACTAGACATGATATATCTTTTGTTGTGTGTAAAGCAAGTCAGTTCATGGAGCAACCCATGCAAGCACATATGGATATAGTATTCATGATTCTGAGATACTTGAAGTTATCTCCAGGTGCAGGTTTTTTGTTTAGAAGAGATACGTCTCTCTCAGTTATAGGGTGTGCAGATGCTGATTATGCTGGATGTCCTAATGGCAGGAAGTCTACTTCAAGCTTTATTGTGTTTTGTTGGCTCCTCACTAGTCTCATGGAAAAGTAAGAAGCAAATTGTTGTTGCTCGATCCAGTGCAGAATCAGAATATATGGTAATGGCCCAAGGTTGTACTGAGATGATGTGGGTCAAATTTGTCCTAACCGATTTAATGATTGAAGTACCTCTTCCTATGCCGCTCAAATGTGATAATCAGGCAGCTTTGTTTATAGCTAATAATCCAGCATTTCATGAAAGGACAAAGCACATCGAGATAAATTGTCACTACACTCGTGATTTGATCCAAAAGGGGCTTATTTCAACATCTTATGTTGCATCAAGAAATCAGATTGCAGACATGTTTACTAAGGCTCTAGATAAAGGTCTTTTTCATCATTGTTGTTCGAAGCTGAGCATGATAGATATCTATGCTCCAGCTAGATGGGGAGTATTAAGATGTTTGTGTTATCTTGTTGTTCTTTCTACTTATTTATTTCTATTGTCCGGTCTATGTAATTTACCCATAGAGCCATTCTCCTATATAAGAGGGCTCTAGGGTTGGATAATATTCTATTCAGTTTTCCCTCAACAGAAGTTAGTTAAACATTTTTGCTTATGATGATTTTTTTGTTATTGCAGTTCATTTATTAGACAGCATGATGATGAAGAAGCCATTTTTAAGAGCTTTAAGGATATAAATGAACTCATAAAAGAAATGCTGGAGCTAAAAGGAAGATATGCTGCAGTAGAAAGTGAGCTTAAAGATATGCAAGGGCGTTACTCTCAACTAAGTCTTCAATTCTCCGAGGTTGAAGGTGAACGGCAAAAGCTAATAATGATTCTCAAGAACCGAACACCTAAGAAGCACTAATTTACAGATGCCAGTTACGTAGATGAGAAATCCTAACTAGAGTTAGTAATGGATCATTCTAGCTCGCAAGAAGACCGTTTTAGATAATGTTAATGTCACGAGGTTAAAGATCCCGTTTCTGTAAATATGGAACATTTAGCGAAGTTTCGCTTACGATCTTTTAATATCTGTGTAAACGGGCAGTCATCAATTTAACTTATCTATGCTGTGGGGGAGAGCACCTTGCACTTTACAGCGTGGAGAGAGAAGTTTCGCAAATGTAATCCATTCTTTGTACAGGGACAGTTACAGTTGTGGATCAATACTGATTTTGTTATAAGCAGACATTTATTATATTTTCTTAACCAAGTTGGATAACAAAATGGATCCTATCAAAGAAGTTTGGTTCGATAGGGCAATAAAAGAGTAGCGATCTAGAACATGATTAGAACTGGCTGAATAATTGACTGATAATTATTTTCTATGTAATGACTAATACATGTTAGTTTATAAATACGTTCTTATTATCTCTCACAGATAATTATCATAGCTCCTATTGGGGGTTAGAGCAAGATGTTCTTTTGTCGTGGACAACTGCCTCCAGTGAATTACTCCTATACCACTGCTGTGATCATCTCAGCCACCCAATGACTTCACCTGTGGCATGAGCCTGATGAGTCTGAATTATGATGTCGCTTGTTAGAGATTACTTGGATACATCAAACCAAAGATAGCAGATCCCTGTGAAGACGACTCCATCTAATGATCTAGTATAGTTTTCCAGTAAATTGAAGCCTAGAAAGGTATGCCTTTACCAGAAAGAAGGATTAGGAGAACAAGGTAACATGTTATATAACCAAGTAATTGAGCACCGAGCAGATCCTATGCTGTGCATTTACTACAGCCTCTCTAAGCAGCTAAATGTGTTTGATTAAGGTACTTTAAGTAGATGCTGTTCTGCGAACATTACATAAATGCTACGTCGTCGGTCCCCTCCAGAGTACATGGACTAACAAAAAAATCAGCATTAGATGTCACGGTCTTTAAAAAATTTTGGAAAAGTTGAAAATATTGCATCCTGACTTCCAAGATTTTAATTAACATTTGGTTCTCGTATATAAAATTTAATTTGAGCAAGCACTGTTATGGAAGCATCATGTAAACAACATTGAAAATCAAATTAAGGCACGAACGGACAATAAAATAGAATGAAAAAAATGCTTTACTCATCCAGCAATGAACTACCAACATCATAGAAAAGGACCCTATTTTATTTTTATAGTTAAATCGATCAGTTTTTTTATGTGAAAAAGAAGAAAATTAGTTCGAACTGTAATGCCTAGGGTTTACATCCTTGGTCCGTTATCGAGGAAAATTAGCCATGACAATTTGTTGAGATCGAGCTCTTCATTGAATATGTTGACAACTACTCAAACTGCTTAACCTTAAATTGCCAAGTAGTAATCCCCATCACATATAACCCACACCCACACTTCGTGAGTTTTAGATTTGAGACTGTCCCGTTGGCAATCACCAAAAATGCTTAAGCCTAAGTTGTCAAGTAGATCCCCATCACTTATAACCCACAACCACACTTAGTGAGTTTTAGATGTGGGACTATATTTAGGGGTTGAACCAATCTCTATTCTACCATACCCTGTGGCACCCATAGAGTTACGTGAATTAAAGGTGCAATGACATGAACTCCTAGATAAAGGGTTCATTCGTCCTAATACTTCACCATGAGGTGCACCTATGCTTTTTTGTGCGAAAGAAAGTTGGTTCACTACGACTATTTATTGACTATTGACAGTTAAATAAAAATGATAATAAAGAACCATTACCCTTTGCTACGAATAGATGACCTCTTTGATCACTATATACTCAAAGATTGATCTAAGATCTGTACACCATCAGTTATGAATTTGAGACTCACACATTTCTAAAATAACCTTTCATACTAGATACAAACATTACGTGTTTTTAGCCAAGACTTTTGAAATGATAAATGCACTAGCAGCCTTTATGGACCTGATGAATAGAGTATTCAGTCAGTTCCTAGATCACTTTGCAATAGTATTTATTGATGATGTACCTACTATTCTAAGAACAAGCAACAACATGAACAACACCTCTGATAGACACTTGAGATACTAAGGAAGAATAAGTTGTATGCCCATTATAACAAGTGTGATTTTTGGTTAACTGAATTATCCTTTCTATGGCATGTCATTTAGGGGACAGGTATCTCTGTTGATACTGCAAAGATTAGTGCGCTGACGAGCTGGGAGTGTCCGAAGGCCGTAAGAGAATTATGATCTTTTCTAGGTCTAGCTAGGTATTATAGAAGGTTCGTGAAAGAATTTTTACGAATAACATTACCTTTATAAATAAACTTAATAAGAGGTACCATTTTGTGATCTAATGTGACTCTCAAGAGTGGTAGGTTTTAGATATGTGAGCCCTTGGCGAATTATTTCTATAGTAAAATATAATCGTAATCCTTTTATATCAATAAAGGTTGTTGATTTTCATTCTTTGTCTGAGATTAATGAATGCATGCACTTATAAGGTGCCTTCGTAAACTTATGGTTATGTATCATGGCCATATTGACAATCATATAGTTGTTGATCTAATGGTTGGATCATAAAGGTTAGTGTTGAGATAATATCTAAAGAATTAGATTGGAGACTTATCTATCACTGTTAAATGACCGTAAAAATAGGCTCTCTTACCTGATAGGAGATGTCTATCCTTCCTCCAAAGGTTGATATTTCATAGACCTCTTGATGCAGGTCCTCTACATAGGAATAGAAATTCAGAGGCATCGGATGTGTTAAGTCAAAGAGTTGACTTAGCGAGATCGAGATATCTAAGACCTATGTTGTATTCTATCACGATATAGGCACACATCCTTTGACTAAAGACATATGTATTACTATATGTCTAAGTATGTACATTAGTCAGACCATTAGGTTGACGACCTAATCAAGGTCTATACATCGACGAGCTGATGCACATACTAGGGTATATGAGTAATACTATCTCCCAAAGGGATCATACACGTTCACTACCAAACCGAATGTCATGAGCTCACTCATGAGATATTTGGACCAACCAAATTCCATCAATGGTCGTCTCTCTTTAGAAGCGATACCGGATTTGTGGGTATGATATATGCTATTGGAAAGCATACATGATCGATACCGACTCCCAATGATCGAATTAGAAGCTTGACGATAAAACCCTAAAGGATACAATTCAAAATGAGATCAGAATTTTGTGTTTAATCATGATCTTCTAGTATGCAGGATGTATAGGTATCAGAAATACTCGAGGTTGATGTGATCTTAAATGATTGTATACCATGATGTTTCCATTCCGAGGGAGTGATGAAATAGATTTGGATTTTAGTGACTCCTCTTAGTAGATTGGATATCTGATCTTGATCCAACTGTTGGACATTGATCTGAATATGATTCGGATGCAATGAGAAGATGGAGTATCATGTCTGACATGATCAAAGATCTCCGAGTGGTCTTCTAGACCTTGATATAAGATTGGATCTCGCTATCTACGTCACTATACATGACATATACAATCGCCCTGATCTGACCAAGTATTTGAGGAGAAGGCATACAATTATTGAAAGAGTTTGAGAATTGCTCCTTGAGAAATTTTATAAAATCATTGAAAAACTACATAAATAAATAAGATTTAATTATTACAGTAGATGTAGATATAGATATCATGTATAATGAAATTGGATTTGATTATCATGGATAAGATTAATTTGGATAATGCTATCCACAATAATCATAGACGATCAACAATATCGTAGAGAGATTTAATTGTGAATGAGATTAATAATTTATATATTAATGTGGATTGTATGATTCACATTACATAATTTAATGTAAATATGATTTACATTAAATATTAGACGAAAGAATTTAATTCTCAATAGTCAATGGTATATTTGCAATTATCACAAATAATTTGAATTATTTGGTGATAATTCAATTATACAATTAATTGATATATTGGATAAGTTTATTTGACTCATTCCATTTCTTATAGTGGACATCCATGTGTTGCTAAACTATGGTCTATGTCCGCCCTATTTTTTTGTAAATAGACGGAGCTTCTTTTTAAGTAAATCTATTTATATATTAATTTTTTAATTAATAAATTTGGAATTTTTTCAAGTTATCTCTTTGTGTTTTATTTGTGTTTAGTGTAAACTTAAAAGAAACACGAATCAATCTAAACCATTGATTATTGAGAGCACATGGATTGGGATCCATGGATTTCCAAAATGCTATAAAATGGATAGCCCTCTTGAGATAAGATATATGTAATTGTTTCATAAACTAACTCTCTATCTCTCTCTTATTCTCTCTACATGTCCAATCTCTCTCAGTCCACAACCTTACGCTAACCCCCTTCCCAAGGTTGGTGAAGATCGCAATCGTTGATGTACTACCATAGTATTGTCGGATCGGTTGCTCGAGGAACACCATCCTCTTCTGTGCATCGTGTTTGTGAAAAAAACAAGTGATTTCATGAGATGATGTCAGGAGTTTCCTGTCTTGGATCTTTGCTCAGGATTGTGGGAAGTTAGTGACTCATCATCATGCACGCAAGTGCACTCTCGTTGGATCGGACTTGAGTCAAGAGGGTTCTTCCTTTAGAAGCTCCAAGGATCACAACCACGGTTCATGAGGTTAAGCCTAAACTTGTGTGGTGTTGATGAAACGACATGGGAAATATTCCTATGCCATGTGGTTTCACCTTAATTTTTTTGTTTTTTCCGTTGGCATACCAACTAGTACGACTAATTGACCCAGATTGGATTTGATCAGATATCCACACTCTTGTGATGCACGAGGCTAAATACTTGACTTAAAGTTGTATCAGAACCATTGTTTAAGGTCTTGCATATGATCCAAATCCTAGGGAACAAGGCTTTAGATACCATGATGCTCGAGAACTCATTATTTTTTGTATTGTTTAAATTTCGAATTTATTTTGAGCATATATGATATGTCTCAAGTTTTCCTTGTTATGAATGAATTTTTGGAACACTTAAGCATGTTTAGATGGGTCTAGACACGTCCCCAAAAATTTACCAAAAGTTAACTAAAATTGAGCATTGTTTTGAATTCAAAAAGTTCCCGTAGTGTTGTTTTTATATGTAAACTCAGATATGTAACTAATTTTTTATCACTATTTTTATTTCATTAAATGTGTTAAAATACATTAATTATGTTAAGAATCAAATCATCAAATAACTTGAATTTATTCCACATGATTCTAATCTCTGTTTTCCCTAAATAAGTGATATTTAGTGAAGATAGGTCGGATGATGAGTGGATCATCTTGTTAGCATCTTTTAATGTGTTTAATCATTCAAATATGTCATGGAAACTTGAAATTTTCCGTGATTAAATTGTTGTATCACTACTTCAATGACAATGGCAGAAGTACGAGAGGCATCTGGAGGATGAAGAAAGCAAAAGTCGTGGGAGTTCCCTCTTTTCTTAGTGAATTCAGCCCATTGACATGACTTGCAAAAAATCCACGCAAATTGGGACAAGAAAGAAAGCCATCTTTTGCTTTTCTTCGACTCGAGAATTCCACTTCTCTTCATTCTTGACCAACCTTTTCTGTAGTTCTAGGTCTCGACACCTGACCTTAAACATTAACTAATTCATGGAATTGAGATGCATGTTCAAAAAGGTATTTGATCGAGTTTGAAGTGATATTCCTCTTGGAAAAGATAACTGATTTTATTTAGAAAAATACACGATAAATAGCAACATTTAATGATCGTTTCATGACATGAAAATCCTACTTTATCCTACAATAGTTGTAGGACAACTTTTACATGCAAAACCAAACTTATTTACTTGATATGACTAGAAATTTAAGGTCATTAAAAATGTTTTCAGATTCCTAAATTTATGAGTGTATACTATATAGTATCATGTTGATCATCAAAGGAATGATTCATAAAACCGCAATTACACTGATCTGAATCAAGGTGGTGAAGGTGTTTAGACATGGTATACTAGCTTGATTTCTTAAATAGCTCCTTGCATGTCAAGGAAATGCTCCCTTCCAGCATAACTCAAGCATATGGTTAAATCCATTTTTGAGGAAGTGTAATATGAATAAGTCAAGTTGTACTCTAACTACTAAAATCATAATAATACATACTTGTTAGAGCTAGTACTATAGTGATATCAAGTAAACCTAATTGTTTGTTCGTTGCATTGGATTATTAATTTAATGTAATTAAATTAATTTAATATAATTAAAATAAATAATCTATTATTAATAGGAATGTAATTCTCTTGGAGTAAATAATCATGAGAATTTTATTAATAATGATCATTTAAAATTTGAACGGAATACAAAGGATGATATGATGACTTCTATGGTCTCCCATTGAGGCAAAGGGTTTCATCACCATAGATTGTATATTGGAGACACTTACGCAAATTCATAGCTCCAGTATACAAGCACACATAGATCGACGCTCTTTGCTTCTCGTAAGAGACATGTCATATACATAGTAACCCTGATATTGTTCCTCATATAATTGAGGTGATATTGAATTGCGCATGACGTGGGCTAATCTTGTTGACGGTTGGTTAAATTAACGAGTCAACATCACCTTACGGGTGGTGTGCTCGAGTGTTAAAGACCAAACTGGAAAATACATGTTGTACTTGCAGGTGAAAAGATTCCCGTCTTCCTTCACCCGAGTTGCATTTTCTCATATTATTGGGGTGTGACAAAGGTGAAATGGAGATCTCATATCTTGTTAGAGATATATCGGTAACTATATCTCTTGCTTCGAAAGTTTGATAGGGGAATCGACTTTCAAAGTATTAAAAAGCAAGATGACTTTGATTTAAATTTCTTTAATTAAAGAAGATTATACACAAATAATTTTATTGTATATATTCTAATGTGTATATTTAATCTCATATGAAATCCATGAACCCTCTCAGTAAGTTTGTAGAGGTCAACTAGTTGACTGAGTCGAACTATTTGCTCTGGCTTAGAAACTTGAGGCTTGTTCTCTCTAGGAGTGCATCGGTTACATGCTAACCAAGAACATGCATGTCAACCCTAAGTCGGAGGAGGAAATCAAATTTAAATAAAATTTTGATGAAGACCACTCGCTGGCTCGATGTTATATTATGGGGTTCATATCGAATGTGCTTCAAAGCAACATATCGATATAGGATTGCCCAAGATATAATGTTGAATCTAAAGGAGATGTTCGAAGATGTAAACCAAACTCAACGTTATAACATAATGAAAGATTGAATTCACTGCAGGATGCAGGAAGGGACATCAGTTAGAGATCACATAATCAAAATGTTTGGTTACCTCTCTAAACTGGAGATCCTCAGGGCAGAGATGGATGCAGACATGCAAACTGAACTGTCTTTGACCAAGTCTTTCAATAATTATGTGGTATCGTACCACATGAATAAATTTTGTTTAGCCAATGGTGAGCTCAAGGCTTTTACTGAAGTTCAATGAGTACGTCGATAACAAAGAGAACCTTATAGCAGTGCAATGGTTGCACAAGTCAAGGGTAAGCGTAGTTGGAAGCAGGTGTTCCGAAAGGGTCCAATCATTAAGAAGAAATAAGAAGAGTCAAGCTATTGGCTCCTCCTCCTCTAGACTTCCACTCTACCGGCATCCAAGAAAGCAGATGTTTGTCATCACTATAAGAAGCCAGGGCACTAGAAAAGGAATTGTCTGGGCTACCTGAAAACCTTAGAGAATGGTAAAGGTATCACTCCAACATGTATGAAATCTCCTTTCATCCATGAAACTAACATTCGCATAGGACTAGAAGGTAGTTGGGTTATTTATTCTCGTGCTTATGTTCATGTGCAATGTGCTGAATCTATTTCAGGAAACTAGAAGCTTGAGTATGGAGAGATAATCATCTAGATGGGTTCTGTTGCAACTGTTGTAGCAGTTGCCATAAGAACTTGCAAACTTTCTTTAGCTGGTGGAGAGTCTTGTTACTTAAAGAGTCTCTCTATGTACAAAAGTTAGAAGGAACTTGTAATCTATGTCTAAATTAGTTGGAAATGGATATGAGTTCAAATTTTGCAATAAAGTTGTCATAAGTTGTTATGGTAAATATATTGCAGATGGTTTTCTAACTTCTGGTGGACTCTTTGAATTGTGCATTGATGAATGTGTCATGAATGTTACATCCACTACTACAACTAATAATACAAACCTCAAGCGATCCTGAGAGTATAATAATCATTTAACCATGATATGACATGAAAGACTTAGTCATTTATATGTTGATATGATCATTAGATTAATAAAATATGGATCTTTAGATTTTCTCAAAGTTCAAAGTTTACCTACCTGTGAATAATGTATTTGAGGTAAAATAGCCAGAACTCCCTCATGAAATAAGGGTACAAGATGCGAAGGCATACATGACCTAATACATAGTGATGTATGTTGTCTCTTTATTACCAATGCTTGAAATGGATATCGATGACACATGACTTTTATTGATGACCATACATGAAATGATGTTATCTTCCTATTACATCACAAATCTGAAACGTTTAAAGAGTTCAAAGAGTTCATGGCTATGGTTAAGAACCAAACCGATAGGAATATTAAATGAATTTGATCTGATCGAGGTGGCAAGTACCTCTCAAATGAATATAAGGAATACTTTAAACAAAGAGGAATTGTGTTCAATCTCACTCCTCCTAGAACTCCTCAACTAAATGGTTCTGTTGAAAGTCATATTAAGACCATCATATACATAGTCTATTCAATGATGAGTAAAGCACATTTATGTCTTTGTGATGAATATCTGATTTATCATCATTATATCTCCTTATTATCCTCCAAGTTTGAACAATTCAATAAAATCATCAATAATTGATCTTAATTAATATTTTACATTCTTTCCATAATTAACCCCAATTATTGTACAAAATTAACTCCTTTTTTATTTTCTTCATTTTCTTTATTTTATTCTTATTAAAAATTCCAAAAAATAGATTAATTTTTGTATATATTTATTCTGGTTTTCAAAAGAAATTAAAAATATAAAAAAATTGAAAAGAATTTAAAAAATGTTTTTATTTATTAAAAATTCTGTCAAAATTTAACTTTGTTAATTTTATTTCTTTTGAGTTTTTTTTCAACATGAAACTTGTAGATCTCATCGAGATCTACAACTTTCATATTTTGACTTGTTCCTAATTTTGTTTTCTTATATATCTTTTTGAATTTCTTTTTCTTCCTTTTTTGAATAAATTTATTGGGTCGTGTGACCCTCTCTGGAGCTGCCATGTGACCCATCCCTCGTGACACCGCCTACCCTCTTCTCAGTCGTTACTCACTCTAATAGGGCCTCATTCAACTGCTATTCAACGCCTCTCTTCAAACCCCATGATCTAATCTAATCCCTCCCATCACACGATCCAACAGTCCAGCCCTCATGTCCCAAATGCATTCACCCCTTTTCTCTCCCATGAATGACTCGTCGATCACCTCTCCCCTTTCATTGTTAGCACCCACACCTCACTGCCTCACCACTCATCAAAGCCACCCCTACGAAGCCATAACCTCTATGCTCTTCGTGTGACCATCAATACATACGACCCATGCTCCAAAGCACTCCATCTGACTGTTACAAAGTAACCGATCTTACGTGGAATTAACGATTAAAATGGACTTTGCTGGCGGGAATTAGGAATTATCAAAACGACAGCTAAATTAATGTTATCAACTAAGTGAACGATCAATTTATATTTTACTTGGGCAAGCCCAATGTTGAACTCAAGGAGGCAACTATCTTCTTAGTTTGGTATATGCGATGTAAAATTTAGGTTTTACGAGAAGCTTTTTTGTATTTTACATACATATAAAAATGTCATGCAAATTCGGGCTAGTTTAAGGACTAGAATATCAATTCAATCAACTCAAGTCCAAAAATCCTGAAACTTGACCAAAATATAAATAATAATGAAATTAGTGATCAACTGTTTTAGAATTTTATGCAATATGAAATAATTATGAATTAAAAATACATGTATGGTGATTTTTTACAAATTAATTTTAATAAATAGAAAACCATTTTATTTTCATAAATAAAATCATTCTAGACATCTCTATGTTAGAGAAATCCATAAAAATCAAAGGATCTCAAAAATATTAGACCTACACCATATTAAAAATTACTTACTCAAATCATCAATTATTTTATGGCGATCTCAATATGCATGCAAATGCAATGGATTTTGGTCACAATGTAAAACACATTAAATCTACTTACTGTAAAGTTTTGGTAATTTTCGGAGCAAAGTTAATTTTAATATAAATTTAATAACACATAGTGGGAGAAAATATATTTTTTTACCAAAGTTTATTTTGAATAAACCACATCTCACAACAATTTAATCAAGCATACACATGATAAAGAATAAGTTGTTCTACAACGCATAATTTTTAGAATAATAAAATGATGCAAAGTAAAGGTTGAAAAAGATGTTCAAACACATGGGTCTATATGCAATACAAAAATGGAATAAATAAAAAATGTGAATGGACATAAATGCAATTACCTATAAAAGTGAGATTATTTACGTAATTTTCACCACGAGCATGTTCTATGTGCGTGCTACTAGCATCACTCATAGTGGGAGGGCTTCTATGATTTGTTGGATATGAATGGGCACATGTGCAATGATACGCTTCCGCATTCTCCATTTTCTAACATGGTATTAGAGTGGGTTCGATTCTCACGATTTTATGCTCTTGATATATTCGAGATTCGATTTGTGTTCCTGTAGATCATTATTTGTTCAAGTTTTGTAGGTTCAAGGGTTTCTATTGAAACCTTAATTTCTGAAGTTTTATTCTGAGGCTATATAAGGAGCCTTAGACCTCCTGTATCCATTGAGAAAAGTAATAGACTATCATCCCTCTGAGGCATTCTCTCGTGGTTTCATCCCGCTCCTTAGGAAGTAGGGTTCCACATAAAATCCCGCGTGTTCTTCAATTTCTTTATCTTTATTTCTAATACACTTCCACATTCTCTATTTTCTAACATGGTATTAGAAGGGGTTCGATTCTCGTGATTTTATGCTCTTGATTTATTTGAGATTCGATTTGTGTTTTTGAAGATCATTATTTGTTCAAGTTTTGTAAGTTCTAGGGTTTCTATTTAAACCCTAATTTTTGAAGTTTTGTTCTGGAGCCCCTTCGGCATGAGAAGCCACATCGCTCAAAGGCGGTTGTAACACCTCAGCCCTTCAGGCCCCAACAATCTTGTTAGCGATTTTGAGGAAAAAAGCCTCGGGCGCAGATCTACAGTTTCAGGCTGATTCATACATGTCTTGTTCTAGATTTAGAGGAATCTTATGTATCTAGTTGCCATTGCAGATTCGCAACCGCAAATGGCAACCGTGGCACATGTGTGATCTCAAATATTTTTTCTTTTTATTTTGGATTTTGTATTAAGAGTCAAATAGAAAGAAAAACATCAGTTTTTATTGATATGCTATCTACTACTTAGAGTTAATGGATATATTGATGCTTATAGGAGCTCACATGATCTTGCGTTTTTTAATCAAACGAGCTTGCAATGACAGATTGAATATCCAATGTGCTATAGCGTGAATCCCATTTTGCTCTTTGGCACATTTTTTTAGTGAAGGGTTATTTTACAGTATTCGGGTAGTGGAGTAGTTTCCACCAAGGGAGGGACATGCACCCTTAGGACATCGGGTATAAGCCAAGATGGCCGTGATCCTATCCGCTACTTGTAGCTGCAATGGTTAGAGGATGCATCGCATGGCACATCGAGGAATTCTCACGTGGTGTTCAGCCTCAGTACTTCTGCGCCTTTAGAACAGTGTTTCGAGTGCGGGCCAAGTAGTCATGGCTTATGGTCTAGTGTTTCGCTTATGGAGTTCTGCATAATTTGCGAAGATCGAAGGTAGGGGGATTCTTTAAATTTCCTCGACCTCACATGAAGTGCACATACAGGATCGAATAATGGCGGTGCATGACCTGAGAGCACTACGAACGAGGGAAGCGAGGCTCATGGTAGAGGCATGCTCGGTGTTGTGCATGGATGTTTGTGGCAATCTGTGAGGGTGATAGAGTAGGCCTCAATGACACACTCCCTTGACCTCCTTCTATGAAGACTTGGTCGAGGAGGCGACATGGCGAAGATGCTGCTCGATGCGACTGCAACATTGTGTAACGCTTGAGGTGGTAGAGTAGAGATGGAGTTATGGAGCGAATGAGCGGGCCGATGCAATCTGCGAAGGGGCAGAGGTGCATCATGCTTGGAGGAAGGTCGCTCAGGCAATGTCATGGTAGAGATGATGTGCGGTTAGTGAGGGGTAGAGATGGTGGTCGAAGGAGGATTGGCGGATGGTACTTGATTTGGGTCATAGAATCAAAGAATTTGGAGGAGAAGAAGACAAGATCGAAGAAGAAAAAGAAGAGCTCGCTGGAGGAGGTGGAGGGGCGGAGGCCACCTTCGGTTGTTGATGAGGAGATGTCGTGTTGCCATGTGATGAGGCGGAAGTGGAGGACAATATCACGATGGGCGGTGACTCGTTGGAGGTGGCAGCATGATTAAACAAGCTGGTTGAGTTGAGGTCAAGGGCGGGTCGAGGCAGTGGAGCAGCTATAGAGCTGTGGCAGTAGAGCACTGTATTTGTCTCTCCTAGAAAGAAGTGGTTGGATGCATCCACTCTTTAGTTGCCTCTAGCTACTCCAGCGCAAGGAAGCAACGAAGCTTAGCAACTGCTTGGTAGAGAAGCTGCCACAAAGTCTATGGTTGACCTTGGATCGTGCCTCATCGAAGTCGTCACGACCGTCGTCACCTTCTAAGATCGATCTCGCGTCTGTCACATGCAAGAAGTCTGAAGATCATGGTCAAACTTCACATTTTGCAGTGCAATGCACGACAGGTGGTGTTGGGTATTTATTTAGGGTCATTGGAGGAAGTTACGGGGAGGGAGAAGTGGAGATGGTAGACAGATAGGGAGGGGAGTGGCTTGCGAGATGGGTTGGTGACTGTTGTAGAGGGGCATGAGGAGGAGACAGGGGTGGTTGGCAAGGTGTGGGTCTAGCGCGTGGAGATGGGTTGCAGGAGAGAGGGAGAAGGAGGTGGAGCTAGGTACGGCTATGGACCGTAAGTCGTGGAGGTTGTTGCCACTGCGTAGGAGGCGGACGAAAGACGTGGAAGAGGAAGGGAGGGGGTCACCACATGGCACGCTCAAGGGTGGCCATGTTGTAATAAAATAATAATAATATTTTCTTAATTTAAATAAATAAAAAATAAATAAATAATAGAAATAAATAAGTAAAATAACGATAAAAGAAATAAAAAGAAATGAAAATAAAAGTAAATAAGGAAAATTTTAAATAAATAAAAACCATTTAAATAAATATAAAATAATAATAATCAAAGGTAATAAATAAATAATAATGATAATAATAAATATATAAAAAATAATAAATAAAATGAATAAATGAGAAAATAAATAAATTAATTAATGAATAAATAATAAATAAATAATAAAATAAATAATAAAATAATAAAGTACAATTTAAAAGAAAATAATAAGGAAAATGGGGGGGTGACATGTGGCAGCTCCATGAGCTGCCACGTGTCACTCTGAAAAAATAAAAAAATTAAATTAAAGCAAAAATAAAAAAGAAATAACAAAAGAGGTCAAATAAAAAATTGGTCAACACAAAAGTTGCTCATCTTGACGAGATCTACAATTTTTTCAAAGGACACAAAACAAAAATAAATCATCTGTAAAAAAGTATTTTTGGTGATATCCTTATAGATGTAAAATACCACATTTTTATGTTTTGCTATTTTTTTGTCATTTTGCGAAAACTTAAAATGAAATTAAAAAATATGAAATAAATATATACAACTTAATATTTTTTTGAATTTTTAATAAATAAGAACATAATAAAATAAAATAAAAATAAATGGGCATATGTACAATATACAATGAGGGGCCCAAAACCTAAGTTTCACATATGAACTCCGATTCTTTTGAATTTGATCTTGTTTTAAAGATAGTTGGACTTATATTAATTCAAAAGTGAGTACATATCTATAGGAGACTTTAAGAGAGAGATATATTCATGTTTAAAGGATTTTAGTCTCAAACTAGAGTTTGGGTTCTATTGATCGATTTTACAAGTTAGTATTTTTTGATATTTTTCATTTATTAGAGTTAATAATGTGTACACTACAGAGTTGATTTTATTAAATTGTAAGTTAGTGAAAATAGATAAAAATATAGTAATATACATGTGATATTTACAAGGGAATTTGGCTTCTTATTTAATACAAATATGCAAGCTAAAATGCAAAAATTATCTACAAGTGTGTGAATGATAATAATTCAGAATAATTGATGAAATGCAACTAATTACTCGGGAAAGAAGCTCTATTTTCTACTTTTAGAGTGATGAATCATAGATTCATCAACCCCCTATACTTAAACCTTGCTCGTTCCTGAGCTAAAATGAGATGCAAAAGTGAAACGATTTGGGTTCCATACCAAGGTCATGTACAAAAGGTGAAAATGGAGCTCGACTCGACCTTTAGATTAATAATGTGGTAGAACTTTATTAGGAAAAGGATTTAAGGCCTAAAAACCTTTAAGTTCCACACGTTTCTATTCAGGTCGCCTTAATAATCAAGTCAGGACAAGTCCTCATACGTAAATTTTGATGACTATGAATCGTACTTGTACTGTGTTAGTGAAATATAGCTCTACACCTCTGAACTGGCAGAGAAACAAACCCTCTAACAAGCCCCAGTCGAGCTACTTTTCCTCGAGGAGTGGGGTATTCTCTTCTAGGTTAAAGTGCAACCGGCTCAAGAAGAGGGGGTAGAGAAGAGAAAGGACTATGGCCATTGTAGCCACATATCCTTGGAGCTTGACCAGTGTAGCCAAGTATCCAGTTGTAGGCTTCCTTGGTAAGAGACTTTGAAGCATATTCCTTGATTATTCATATTTTTCTTCGATGGGAATATTTATAACATTTTCCCTGTGTAACTTTTTTTGGAGTTTTTCTATTTTTTTTGAACATTTGCACCATGTACATAAGGAGTTTTTCTTCTTGATCCAGTAGCCTATCCCTCTTTTGAAGCTTTATTGCTACCCACATCATCTCGTCATTAGACGACGATGCCAGTAGACTAGGTTGATACACACTGGCCACTTATTGTGACTGTGAATATTTCCACTAGTGTGTTTCCCCAACCTAAAGTATTCTGCCTCCTTACCACCTCATCAACGAAGAGTTACATGCAAGGAGCTTGTCCTAGTTAGGTCACTATCTCAGAGAATTGTGCATATGTATGAAATATTTTACTTAGACCAATTAAGATGACATGTGAACATAGATTTGTGGACTCAAAAAATTAAGTCACACAACCTTAAAAGTCTCAATTCCAATTCATATAAGGTTCCTCTGAAATTAAGTAGATTAAGGTCAAATCAAGTCCATCCTTAGTTTGTATTCATAACTTGGTTTAGAACCCACTAACTTTCCACTTTGCATATGTAAGATATGCAAATGAAAGGTAGATGAAATGCAATATATTTGAATGAAGTGCAAGATGATTTTTTTCAATGGATGCAAGGATGATATGCAAGAGTAAATAAGAAGCACTTTTTTTAAAACAAAAGGTTTTATTTTCAATTTTATGGTATACCTCCTATTTTACAACAATTTTAAAAAGTATTAATTTATAAGAATATTACATATTTTACAGAGAGTATTTTATAAATTCTATATCTTATATTCATATTATACAAGTGTACATGTATTTTACAAAGTTTTATTTTACCAATTTACCCAACCTGTAATTATTACATAATATATACAAAAATAGGCAAAAGTACAAGCTATGGGTAAAGTATGTATATAATATACACCAATTTTACCCACCCATAATTGTTGCTTAACATATACAAAAATACATGAAAGTACGACCTATGATTAAAGTATATATGTAATATATATGCATCTCCTACGCTTAACGTGTGTTATATCTTGAGACCATAAGAAGCAAGGAAAAGATATAGCTCGTGCTAAGCGTAGGAGAGTGAAAAGAAAAGAAGTGTAGAAGTTGACCCCCACCCCCATAGTCAGGCTCTGGTCAGCCTAAGTATAGAAGAAGAGAAAAAATGGGCCGTTCGAGGCCAAGAGGAGAAAGGGATGAATAAATATAGAGGGCAGGAATTGGTCTCTTCTATACTTATGCTCTGGTCAGCCTAAGTATAGGACATGAGTAAGTATGATAACCAATGAGATTGGGGAATATAAAAAGAAAAGATGGAGTAACTCGAGTCACTCGCGACCATACTTAGGCTCAAGTCAGCCTAAGTATAGCCATAAAATGAAAATGATATGGAGACGGGGCGGGTAATATGAATCAGGGGGGTGGAAGAAGAAGAAGAAGACTATACAAGATGGACGGAGAATGTACAAGGATCAAGAAGGCTTGTAATGAACCTTCTCGCGAGAATGAGGAGGTAGGGAATATACAGGTTAGTCATGGTCAGAATCTTCCTCAGATGAGATAATGAGGTGAAGGGATCGTCTAACAAGGGTCGACACACATCTGCTTGCTGAGATAAGGCTTAAGAACAACCGAATCGAGCTCACTCATATAAATCACCTCATCCGGACCTAATAAGGACTCATCAGAAAATTCCTTCTCTAGTATGTTGAAGGAAACTTCCGTAGTAGGTTTTCTAGAACCTGAAGCATTGAGAGGGAAAGGAGAATGGCGTTCCTTGAAGGATGCGTGGGAACGTCTTGAGGAATCAATTCTTGACTTCTTCTCACTAGATAACTAGCTAGATGATGGAGCAGCCATGTTTTGGGGTGGGTCAATTTGGTCTTAGTTGTCTCCTTTGTTGAAGGTCTGCAATGTGGTGTGGTACCGACCAATATAGACTGTAATATTCTGAAGGGTCAGCACACATCTCAGGTAGGTGCTAGTGCTCTCATTTGGCTTGGCATTAATAGTTTTGACTGTCAGATCATCAAAATGGTTGAGATAATAAGAAAAAATTGCATCATACTTAAGGATAGCTTCAGGTTGTAAGTTCTTTATTGAAGCTATCATAGTGGTGTTATGCAAGCAATGGAAGTTGTGAATGTGTGAGAGTCTTTGATCTAATGGTCGGCTCAACAGTCAGTATCTTAGGTGTCCTAGAGAGGTGGGACTCATCTACCTCTTGAGTGTCACAACTGTCAACGACTATGTGGGTTACTTCGGGTTGGATTGTGTCCTCAAAGGTTGCGACTGATATGTATGTACCCAATGTAAGGAAATCGATCTCCCGAGTCTTGCAAATCTATCGTCACATTAGCCCAAGGCTAAGAACAACTTCTCGAAAATAATGGGAGACCGTTGAACTCCCCTAGGTGCTCAATATCAATAATTATGAAGCCCACTCTAAGTGAAATAACTCAGAAAGTAATGATGATTGAAATTATTCTGCTCGACCTTTTTATGGATCGATCAAGCAGCTGAACGATCGCTCTTGACTTTCGAATGGGTCTGAGTTTGAGCTTATCAAACACGGAAGTTGGGAGGACATTTATCGATTAGTCATCTTCGATTCCTGCATGAGTGAAAATTGCGTCTTTCATTCTAAATTCAAATCTGGGTAACCTCTTCACTCAAGGGCTCTTAGTCTTTCTCTCCATCACCAAGGAGGTGGCCATAGACATTAGGTGTATTTCTATCCTTGTTCTCTTATTTCTCGACCTCTTAGGCATCAATTTACTCCTCACAAATATTTTGAGATTGGGGAAGTGATATGTGGCCATTATTAAAAGAAGCTTAAGAATCAATTCCTCAACAATTGCTTCCCTAAGGGAGGGATCCAATTTTTTTAAGTCATTTTCATTTTCAATTGTTATGAGATTTTCTAGTTTTTCAATTTTTTGGTCTTTTTGGGATTTTCATTTTTTGATATTTTTGGTATGTGAATGAGGGGACGGAGAATATGCAGACTCGAGATTGGAGGGTAAGTGGTTAATAGAAGAGAGAGGTAAGGTTGACTCTAGATGTATAGAGTGTGTGGGTCCCTTAGTATTCTCTTGATTTTCAACATCAAATCCTCTCATGTCATTCTCCACTTTCATACCTTTGTTGGTAGCATATGAATTCAATAAGTTAGTGACATTTTTCAACCTGTCCTCAATTGATTCCTGTCTCCTGACAAGTCTAGAAATGGCCTCCCCCAAAATGTTCCCATTACAAATCATGGGTAAATTTTTCTTAATTGGAGGATACTGTTGATAATTGGAAGTCTCATACTCAACATACCTTGACTCCGACATGTAGTTTTGAGTCGAGTAGAGACCATCAATATGGTAGATCGTGGTCGGAGTCTCATATAATGGATTCGATATACATGCGGCCTGTAAATCTAACTTATGGATTCTGTCCCCTGTATGTGTAGGCTCACTGAATGGCTGGTCAATGTGAGCTTGATTACTAAAGTTAATAAATTCCAAAACATTATAGTGTGTAGGCCTCTCCATTCACTTCCTTGGTTTGACCATGTGATACCCTAAGATCCAGTCAGGATGTATATGTGTTTTTTGTGGACCTGTCCCAATAATCATATGAGAGTCAAATGAGGTGTACGGGGGTAGGTTAATCTTCCAATCACTTGACTTAGTAGTAGCTTGCTTTACAAATGGATCTTGTATTTTAGCAAGCGTGTGACAATAAGATAGATTAACCCAAGATGGAAAGTGGGTACGGGATGTGAGAATGTGGGATTGGAGAGAAGTGTGGAGAAGCCAGGAAGTCAGTTAAAGTTTTGACTTCAAAGTCGAGTGGGATGGAGAGAAGAAGGCTCACAGCCGAGAAACCATCTCAAAGAGAGGATTCCACTGGAAGGAATAAGAAGAGTCTAAAAAGTCGGTCAGAGGTCCGACTTCGTAGTTGAGATGGGATGGGGCATTTATCTGGATGAGAGTGTTCATGGAAGCGAAAGCTGGTGAAGATGGTTGGCACGGAAATATATGATATCTTTGAGAAGGAATGAGAGAATATTAAAGTGCAAAACATGCAATTACAAGAAGGATAACACACATGGACAGACACAAAATCAAACGCAAGAGCAAACTCTTGTTTCACCAACTCAACACAATGATGGTCGCAAAGGTCCGACTGTTATCTTTTCGATTTTAGTGAAGTGATAAAGCAAGATATGAGGTCATTTACGTAAGATTAAGATGTGGGTTTTGGGCATATCCTAGGGATGCGTCCTCACTTCTCAATAAGCAATATAAAATGCATACAATGACAGGGTTTCTCTCCCATAAATAAGGTTAATTTTAATTAATTTTTGGTAAAAGTAGTATTAGCAGTTATGATTTTAAATTAGATTATCATCGATTTAAATTCACCACACAAGGAATGCCTAACGAGCAGTATTGATTTCCTTTTATCCTAAGTTGTGAAAATCAAGGTGAAGGGAGTCGAAAAAAGCTGATGCAACGATAAAATCGATGATGCATCCCCAATTCAGAAGACTTATAGTGATTCTTATGCTCTACACATGAGATGCAATGTAAAACAGAAATTTTTTATGCTAAATGAAATGCAAGTCAGAAACCACACTTAGCAAGAACTTCTATTAGTAAAAAAGAATGAGAGTTTAATTTGACTAGATAGAACGTTCTATGGTGCGTATTATTAAATGTGAATGTGTGGTCTAGATTTTACGAGCATAAGCAAATATTTGACAAAATAAATCTCTAATAGTAGCATGTGCAGGTCAAATGCACGAGCCACTCAAGTCAAGCCCCACCCTCCCCGAAGAGTGAAATTGGTCTTGACACACCACAAAAAATAATGTCCAAAGTCCAGTTACACACACACATATCCCAAACGGAATCCGTTGAAAATGTTCAATTATCACAAGTTAATTACAAAAATAAATAAATGTAGAAAATAAAAATATTATAATCTACGCTCTCTCACGACTCAACTTGATCTTAATTTTTATGTGTCGTTCAGTTTGCTTATTTCCCAGAAAAGCCGACCTCCAAAGCTCCTGAGTTGCTCGATCACATAAGCAACCGTTTTATCACATCAGGTCCCATGTACAAAAATAAAATTATGGTCAAAGAGATAGACACAAAATAAAATAAAATAAAATAAAGAAAATAAATAAATAAATAATGCAGGAAAATAAAATCAAGTGATAATTACAAGAAAATCGAGGGTCATACTATCCGGGGGTGGAAGACCTTAAACTAAATTTTCTGAGAATCAACCTAAATCGTGCCTCCACGACAATAACATCATTTAATGAACTAATAATACCTTTTCTAATTACATGGAATTAACGATTAAAATGGACGTTGTTGGTGGGCAATTAAGATTTATCAAAATGATTGCTAAATTAATTTTAGAATCTAAAGCGTGCAATCAATTTGTATTTTACTTGGGAAAGCTCAAGGTTGAACTTAAGGAGGCATCTGTCTCCTTAGGTTGGTTAATAGACAATGTAGAATTTAGATTTTTAGAGAAGCATTTTTTGTAATTTTTTATACATATAAGAATGTCATGCAAATTTGGGATAATTTAAGGACTAAATGAAAATTTAAATCAAATCAAGTCCAAAAATCCTAAAACTTGGCCAGAATATGAAGAATAATGAAATTAATTCTCCGTAGTTTTTTTGGAATTTTGTGATGCAATATGAATTAAAAATGCATATAGGGGTATTTTCATAAATTATTAATAAAAAAAGCAATTAATTTTTTAGAAATAAAATTATCCCAAATAAATCTATGTAAGTGGAATCTCAGAAAATTATAAGATCTAAAAATATTTGATCTACGCCATATTATAAATTACTTAATCAAATCACCACTTATTTTATGACGATATGGATATGCATGTCAATGTCGATAAGTTTTGGGCATATGTAAAACACATTAAAGTCTACTTACTTTGAAGTTTTAGTAATTTTTGGAGGGTCGATTAATTTAATAGAATTTTAAAAGCATATAGTGAGCAAAATATACAATTTTCTACCAAAATAATAATATTAAATAAACATCGCTCACAATTATTTAATCAAGCATCCATATGATAAAGAATAAGTTGTTACATAATGCAGAAATTTTAGAATAATAAAATGATGCAAAATAAAGTTGAAAATGATGCTCAAATACATGCGTCTATATGCAACAGATAATTAAAATAAATAAATAATGCGAATGGACATAAATGTAATTACCTAGAAATGTGGGATTATTTATGCATTTTCCATGATGAGCAGGCGCTATGGACATGCTACTGGCATAATTGGTAGCGAGAAGGCTTTTGCGTTTTCCCATGGGGCATGTGGACCTCATGTGTCTTGCTAGGGACTGGAGCTATGAGTTGCTTGTAAAATTTGTCACACTCACGTACAACATACGTGTAGGGGGAATATGGGTGGTACATGACCCGAGAGCATCACAAACAAGGGCAGAGAGCCTCACGGCGGAGGCGTGCTCGATGGTGTGCGGGGATGTCAGTGGCGATCTACAAGGGCGATAGAGCAGGCCTCGGTGACACACTTCCAAGACATGATGTGGTGACTCGGCCAAGGGGCAGCGTTGGCGAAGTGCTACTTGATGTGGGCTGTAACTTTGCGTAACGCCCAAGGCAGTGGAGTGGAGATGGAGTCATGGAGTAAATGAGAAGGCTAAGGTGATCTGCGATGGGGCTGAGGTGCATTGTGCGCGAACATAGGTTGAATGAGCGATGGTGTGATGGAGATGATGCAGTCGAGGTGGTGAAAGTTTGAGGCAGTTAGTGAGGGGTGAAGATGGCAGTCGAAGGCATATTGGAGGAGGGTACTAGGTTTGGGTTACAGAATCGAATAATTTGGGGGAGAATAAGATGAGAGCATTGAAGAAAAAGAAAAGGGGAAGGTCTACCTAGGGGTGGTTCTTACCTGAGGAGGTGGATGTGCGGAGGCCACCTCCGATTGTCGATGAGGAGGTATGGTTTTGCCATGCGATGAGGGGAAGTAGAGGATAATTTGAAGGTAGGAGACACCTCATTGGAGGGGGCAGCATGGCAGGAAATGCTACAGGAGTCGAGGTAGGGGCAGGCTGAGGCGGTGGAGCAGTGGTGGGGCAATGACGGCGGAGCGTTGTATGTGTTTTAGCTAGAGAGGAATGGCCGGATGTGTCCACTCTTTCTTCGCCTATAGTTGCTCTAATGAAATGAAGTAGCAAAGCTCAATAGCTGCTTGGTGAAGAATCTACCACAAAGTCTATGGTAGACCTTGGATCACGCCTTATTGAAGTCATCGCGGCCTCGGATCTGTCACATGCGAATATGAAGCTGGTGACCAAACATGATTGGGGGATGCAACTTATGAGGGGCAACATTGGGGATTTATTTGGGGTCGATGGCAGACGGTGGGGCAAGGGAGAAGTGGAGATGGTGGAGAGAGAGGGGAGTGGCTCGGGGGATGGGATGGTGATGGTTGCAAAGGGACAGGGGAGGAGGCGGGGGTGGTTAGTGAGGTATAGATCTTGCAGGTGGAGATAGGTAGCAGGACAGAGGGTGAAGGAGGCAGAGCTTGTTGCGACTGTGCACTGCAAGGTGCGGAGGCCGTTGCCATCGTCGCAAGAGGTGGATGACAAGCATAGAAGAGGAAGGGTAGAGGGGTCGCCATGTGGCATGCTTAGGGGCAGCTACATGGTATAATAATAATAATACTATTTTTTAAAAAATAAATAAAATAAATAAATAATTGTAACTAAATAAAATAAAGATAAAACAAATAAAAAATGAAAATAAAATTAAATAAGTAAATAAATAAAATAAATAAAAAATAATTTAATAAATATAAAATAATAATAATAAAAGATACAAATAAATAAATAATAACTATAATATTAAAATAAATAATAAATAATAAATAAAATAAATAAATGATAAAAATAAATAAATAAATGAATAAACAAAATAAACAAATAAAAATACATAAATAATAAAATATTATTAAAGTAAATTTTAATAGAAAATAATAAGGAAAATGCGTGTGACAAGTGGTGGCTCCAGTCCCAAAAAAATCAAAAATTAAATTACAACAACAACAAATCCTTTTCCCATAATTAAGTAGGGTCGACTACATGGATTCTTCTCTTCCATTCAGATCTATCTTGGGTCAATCCCGGGCTTATATCCACAAAACTAAGATCCCTTCATATGGTCTCTTTCCAACACTTCTTGGGACATCCTTGCCCTTTCTTAGCTGACTCAACATCCCAACACTCGCATCTCCTAATTGGTGCATCCATTAATCTTCTTTGCAAATGACCAAACGATCTTATGCTGTTTTCTCGCATCTTATCCTCGATCGGAGCTACACCAAATTTCTTTCTGATTGCATCATTCTGAATCCGATCTTTACGTGTGTGTCCACACATCCACCTTAGCATTTTCATCTCTGCTACAACCATTCTCTGCCCATGCCTATGGTTCACAGGCCAACATTCAGATCCATAGAGCATAGCAGGTCTCAAGGCTGCTTTGTAAAACTTTTCTTTAATTTTTAAAGAAATTTTCTTATCATAGAGAACAATAGAGGCTCTTCTCCACTTTAGCCAGCCTGCATTTATTCTATTAGTAACATCTTCATCAATTTCCCCATCATGTTGCAAAATATATCCCATATATCTAAAAGAATATCTACTGAATGTTATCGTTACCAATCTTCACCTTGATTCCTTCACCATTGCTTCCATCAAAGGTGTACTCCATATATTCCATCTTAGCCCTACTTATATGAAATCCTTTAGTCTCCAACTCATGTCTCCAGACCTTAATCTTATCATTTACTCCATCTCTAGTCTCGTCAATCAACATAATATCATCAACAAATAACATACACCAAGGTAACTCATCCTAAATGTGAATGTCAACTCATCCATAATCAGAGTAAAAGGAAATGGACTCAAAGCTGAACCTTGATGTAACCCAATGTTGATGTCAAAATAGCCAGTCTTCCCAGACGGGGTCCTTACACAAGATAAAGCCCTATCATACATGTCCTTTATGAGGTTAATATATAGGACATGTACTTGTCTCTTTTCCAAAACTCTCCACAATATCTCTCGTGGGACAGAATCATAAGCCTTCTCCAAATCAATAAAGATCAAATGGAGGTTCTTCTTTTAGTTCTATAAATCTCCATTGTTCTACTCAGCAAATGGATGGCTTCAATAGTTGAGCGACCTGGCATGAATCCGAATTGGTTTACTTTTACATTGGAAACTTGCCTCAACCTTCTTTAGATCACAAGTTTCCAAATTTTCATAGTGTGACTCATAAGCTTGATACCTCTGTAATTTGAATAGATTTGAATAACTCCTTTTATTCTTATAAAGAGACACCACTATACTCCTTCTCCAATCTTCATGCATTTTCTTGCTTCGCCAAATAACATTGAATAGATTCGTAAGACAAGTCAAACTACGCTCACCTAAAACTCGCCATACTTCTACATGGATGTCATCTGGTCCTAAACCTTTCTTAAGTCTCATAACATTCAAAGCCTCCTCTACTTCCTTTCTTTGTATTCGTCTATAGCTTGCACGATTCATGTAACTTTCACTACTAGCTAGATCACCCAAAGTGATATCTCTATTTCCTTCCCCAATGAAAGGTTTATGGAAGTACTGCTCCCATCTAGTCTCTATATCCTTATGAGTAATAAGCACATGACCTTCCTCATCCTTAATGCATCTCACTTATGAAAGGTCTTTAGTGTTTCTTTCTCTTGATTTGGCTAACCTGGATATATCCTTCTAGACCTCCTTAAAGTCGATATTTTTATACAAAACTTCATAAGATTTTGACTTAGCTTCGCTTACAACCTTCTTTGCTTCCTTCTTCGCTATTTTGAAGTTTATGATAGTTTCCTTCGTTCTTTCCTTAGACATAGCTTTAAAGCATGCTCTTTTAATTTTTAGGTTCTCTTGCACCCCTTCACTCCACCACCAATCCTCCTTTTAACCTAGAGCTCCTCCCTTTGACTCGCGTAGCATCTCTTTGGCTACCTTTCGGATACAAGATGTTATTGCCTCCCACATCTCGTTTGCACTTCCGCTACAATCCCAAGATAAGCCTTCTAAGACATTCTACCTGAAGCTCGATTGCTTTGGTGGATGATTCCACCATCTAGTTCTAGTGATCTTAGGAACCCTCCTTTTCTTTACCAGCCCTTTTATTTGTACATCCAAGACTAACAAGCGATGTTGGGTTGCCAAACTCTCTCCTAGGATTTCTTTGCTGTCTTTACAACACAATCGATCTCTTCTCCTCAACGTTAAGTAATCTATCAGTGTTCTAGTTGGCCCACTCCTATAAGTAATTAAATTCTCCTACCTCTTATTGAAAAGAGTATTTGCAATGAAAAGATCATATGCCATTACAAAATACAGGATAACTTTTCCTCTTCATTTCTATCCCCAAAACCATGTCCTCAATGAACACTAGCTTACCTTGAAGCATCTTTTCCCACATGTCCATTAAGATTTCCACCTATGAAAATCATCTCTCTTTGTGGGATTCCTTGTAAAATCTTATCCAGATCCTCCCAAAAAGCTTGTTTAGTCCTTTCATCAAATCCAATTTGCGGTGCATAAACTGAGATGATATTCTGAATATCTTCTTCAAGCACAAATTTTAGCAAAATAATCCGATCCCCGAATCTTTGCACCTCAACCACACAATCCTTCAAATCCTTATGAACAACCACTACAACACCATTTCAACCCTTATCTTTACATGAATACTAAAGTTTAAAGCATGTCTTCTCGATCTCCCTTACTTTCTCGCCAGCCCATTTAGTCTCTTGAAGACATAGTATATGAATCTTCCTTCTTTCCATCGTATCCACTATCTCCATCAATTTTTCAGTTAAAGTGCCAATATTCCAACTACCAATTCACAAATTCCTTTGCAATCTCTTTTGGATTAACTTCTTTACTCGCATGCGTCCATTATGTGAGAACACTTGTAAATTTTGGTCTGCATCCGGGCAGTGATGCAGCTGAACTATCTTAATTACCCCCATGCATTCCTCAAGTGAGAACCCTTTTAAATTTTGAACTACATCTAGGCCGCGATGTAGCGAACTTTGCCAATTTTTCATTGCATTTGGGTGATGCAACGCATCGCAAGTAGGGAACGCCCCAACAAAATCCGTATGTTTGCTTAAATACATGCTGAAAAAATCCTACTGTCATGAGGAAATGTCCTAAATAGTATTTTTCTAAAATACTATTTAGAAAGTTGTCTCCTACTATTTTACGCTGGTTGTCAGCTATCTAACACAACCCTCCTCATTTACCCAGGTGATGAATCTCTGTTTCATCATCTTTATTCTATCATTTTGGCCTTAAAAACCCTAGTAAATGCGTGTAAATAAGCTAAATTTAGGCATTTTAGCATTCATGCATTATTGTGGAAAAAGTGTATAAAATACGGTAAGACAAAATTATAGAATAAAGAAAAGAAAAGAATAAGAATAAAATATTGAAGATATTTTATGACCCTAAATCCCGAGACCTAGGCATCTCGATGACTAGGTCGACAAGGAATAACATGGGGGAGATAAGGGCCAAAATCCAATAAAAAGTCCATTTATTTTATTTTTAATTTTTTACTCATTTTGGGGACCGATTTGTAGTTCCACTTTTTATCCATCAAATAAAGAAACTTTGTACATGAAAATTGTAGATAATTAAATATAGAAAACACAAAATTTATTTCATACAAAAATAATATACAAATAAAAAGATATGATCTAAATAAGATTCGAAAGTCCTAATTTCCTAGACCCATATCTCTCAAATAAAAACTCAAAATATATCAAAATCACCTTTAATTGTATATAACTTTTAATAAGCTATTTAGTGAAGATGGTTTCATATATTTTGGCTCTATGGTTTGAAAGTTAGGTTTTGGACCCCTATTGTATAGTTGTATTGATTGAAATATTCATTTTATTTATTATTCATTATTTTTTGTAATTTTATATTTTTTTTATTTTGTAAAAATTATTTATAATATATTTACATATTAAAACATGAAAAAAACATCAAGAATACATTAAAATAAAATACTTGTATAAAATACATAGGTAAAATACATATATATATATACCTATAAAATTAATACATCGATTTAATTAATTGATATAATACATCAGGAAAATAAAATAAAAAATATATTTAAGTGTATAAAATTAAATATAAATATATAAAATAATATATCTAATTAATAAAATAAAAATGCAAAATAAAAATAAAAGATTGAAATACATAGATAAATATACTTATATAGCCCTCAAAAGTAACTTGTAATTTTAAAGCTCTAAAAAATAAAAAAATCATGATAAAATAATTATGGAAATAATAAATATTTTTCATTATATAACATCAAGTTAATAAAATCTATTATTATTTTTATTGATTTTTGAATCATATTTTCCAGGATTTTCCCAGTTTGGTCCACATAGACCAATCAGGAGGGTTCGAGAGTTGACTGCGGGTCAACTCTCTAACTCACCTCCTGCCAGTGTCAGAATCGAGTTTTGTCCTGTTTTCTCGATTTTTTCGAGGGTGTTCCTTGTATCATTTCGTGATTCACCCTTCATGACTTTCCTTCCTCGTTGATCGACCTTACACGCTCAGGGCTATTTTTGGGTATTAGATCACTGCATCTTGCGATTGGCCTCGTTCTTTGAGCACCCATACCCATCTTGTAAATATATCCCCTTGACCTTCCTCCTCAAATTTGAACCCTCTTTTGACCCATTGTTGCTTCATTTTTCCAAGCCCTTTGAACCCTATTTTGACCCATTTTTGCTTCGTTTTTCCAAGCCCATGATCAAGCAAGGTGACAACTAGCTCTCCGGCTCTCGGGAGGCGAGGCTAGGTGGGCCGAGGAACGGCTCCACCACCTCTGACGAAGCCTCACCGTAGAGATCTATTTCCTTATCTCCGACTAAGTGAGGTGATTTTCCTTCTTCTTCCTTGCATTTATTTGCTTAAGTTAGGTCTAGGTTGGATTAGCATTTTTATGTCGTCGATTAATCTCGTGATTCACCCACGCTTGTTGTTCACCGGAGCTCTCTCCAGCGAACCTCCTTTTCAAACCCCCGCACCATTTCTGCCTTATTCTTCCTTCTGGAGGGTCACGATAGTTTGCCCACGACCCTCTTAACCCGTTCTTGCATGTACAGGAGCACCAATCACATCTGGGAGCAATTTTGAGCTCCGTCGGAGCTATTCGAGGCACCCATGCTCTGCGGTCCTCACAAGCATACCCCGGTGCCCATCCAGCCATTTTGAGGCTCCCAGCATCTGGAGGAGACCTGTAGGATCATCCCTGGTCGGTTTGGAGCTTGAAGGAGCGTTAGAGGAGGAGGATCGAGGTCGGGGAAGGTTGTCGTCGCTGGCCTTCTTCCGTGTTCTTCCCTATCTTTCAGCTGTCGTCAGATCGAAGGCCCGCACCAAATTAAACGCCAACCATTGGATCGATTCACTTTACTGTCGTACGATTACCGTAAATATCTAATCTCAGTCGTGCGTCTCCCAACTGTCATCGGGCTACAACAATGTGCCATCTGGATTAGTGAGCGGCTCCCTATTGTTTAATCGCACCGATGGCTTGGGTATTTTGCGATTTAAACTCGAGCAGTTTTTGTATTTATAATCCAGAACTTCAAATTTCATTTTCTTTGTATTTTATTATGGGACATTTCCATTTAGCCCCTGCATTTCTCGTATTTATCATTGCATCTGCGCGATGTCACCTCACATGACGCATCACGTGAGGTGGTGATTTTAAAGTGGGACCCTTAGAGTACTATGTATTGCTAATTAGTCTGCAAACATTTTAATTCTTTAATAAATATTTGTCAAAATTACAATAGGTACCTTAAGTTTTTGAAAATTCCAAATAGGTGCTTGCTAGTGAGGCTCACACTTCTCGACACGTGAACTTGGCCATTTTATGGGCTGGTCCATCGGTCTTTACTAATTTCTGATTAGTCATGTAATTTGTATATTGCCTTATAATTTTTTGAGAAAGTTGCATATAGGCCCCTAAGCTTTCTGATATTTACAAAAATACCCATGCTAGTGTTGCATTTTCTCTTTGTTTCTTGTATTTATTTCACGCATATATATAACTCGAAAACAATCCAAAAAATACATATCTTCCTGTTGCATTGATCGTTCATGCCAATATTTTATTTTGCATTTTGAAGCATTTTATTATTTATAAAAAATAGAATTATCTATTTTTGCCCCTAATTGTAAAAGAAAATGCATAGAAATTAGAAATCCTTTTTAAAAAATTCCAAAAAAAATATATTTTTGATTGACTTACTTATTTTACAACTTTAGACCAAAAATCACTAAAAACAATATGAGAGAAAACTCCTAAAAATTGAGAAACCTTTAAAACCTCCATAAAAATAAAAAATCCTCAAAAACCCAAAAATATATTTTCTTTTCTTGAATTTTCTCTATACTATTATCTATATACTAAAATTAGTTTGAAGATTTTTTTACTCTGTTTGATAGTTTTTATCTCCAATTTAATTTTAATATTTATTTTAACCATGATTTGGGTGTTTTTAACTTTAAAATATATAAAAAATAGAAAAAACTTTGGAAAAAACATAAAAATTGTAAAATATTATATAAAATCCAAAAATATTTCATTTCATGTACTTTAATTATTTTTACCTATATATATTATCTCTCTCTTACTTATATTGTATATATACTCTATATAGCTTTATATCTCTATATAAAAATACAAAATATAAAAAATCAGAAAACTAAAAATCGAATATAAAAATAAAAATGAAAAAAATATAAAATGAAAGAAATATAAATTTAAAACCCACAAAAAGAGCACATTTATAGAGAAATACATCACGTTCACTTTTTGGTGCATTAATTTGCTTGATCTATCCTGCTTGTTTCCTGTGTTCGACCCCTACTTGCTTGCCATTATACATTCTTAGTAGGGTAAAATAAATTATAACTCTGACTCGTAATTGCCTAATTATTTGTTTGGATTAGTTGTTGAACAACAAGAAGATTCGAGTAGTCGCCTCTGCGATATTGAGCCTGAATTGTCTGGCCATTACTTAGACTCCCATCTTTTCATTTTTCAAATGGCGCCGTTGCCGTGGAGCAACAACGTATAGATCGAGTTTTTGCTTGATTGTGATATTTGTCTATATTTTTGTGTTTTTATTATTTTCTTATTATTTGATATCATTGTTTGAATTGTGTAACCACCCTTTCCTTTGACTTTATGTGAAGTACGCAGATCGAGGGAGGTTCTCTTTTCTAGGAGCGCCTGCGCATCCACGTGTGGCGACTTGGACCTAGCACTAAGGTGGACATGGAGAGAATTTTGAAGACAATTTCCTGGTGTTTTTTTGTAGTATGCATTTGTATAATTTTAAGTGAGAGTGAGACTCTAATTTGTAATAATACACAGACTTAAGACTTTGGACATTCAGGCCCAATTTCCAAGTGATTGTTCACATGGGGGATCATCGCGGTTTTATCGATTTTCATCGCCTTTTTATTTTGTTTCTTGGTTTTGTTTTCTTTATTTTGTGTAATTGAGCCCTTAGCTTTACGAGTTGCTTGTCGATAGCATTAGCTACAAACACTTAATATATTTGCCTGTGTCTATAGTGACACTTAATATATCAAAGTGCTTCTCACTTAGTCTCGGAACCCCCGCGTCGTAAGAGTCCTCCATATTGCACTTGCAGGACCCATTGTTGTGGGCACTGAGGAGACTCTAAGACCAGACTCTTAGGTTCTATTCTTAGTCATTAGCATTGGTTCTTCACAATAAATAGTAATTTCTGAACTTAGGGAGATTTCATTGGCTTGCATTTGCATATAGATTGGTTTCAATTCTTCTGAGCATATTTTCATGTAGAGTGCTAGAGGCAAGGTGAGCAATTATGCTTTAGCATACATCATCATTTTGTCGCTTGCATTGCTTTTCCGACTCTCCCTCTGATTTTGCCAACCTAGGTGCTTAAAGGAATAGACTCCTCGATGGGATCGTGCATTTCTCACTAAAATTCTAAAAAAAGTGATAACCAATAAAATTGGGACTGCTAACATTACTCGACCCTAAAATTGACCAAAAATGAAATCTTGTCTTGGGGCGAATAATCCCCTCATTGTTTTCATTTTAATTGCTCGCACACACCCTAAGGACTAGTACCCAAATCCTATTCAGCCTCCTATGTGTTTGCGCAACTTTTTGACTTCTCACCTAACTCTAAAACAAACAAAATAAAAAGACCATTCTTTCACGGTCTCTACCGAGTTGAATTGGTAAATTGAGGGTTTTGTATTGTGTGAGTTTGCTTGTGATTGCTTTGTGTGCATTTTAGATCACCTCTACGCATTTGCACCTTTTTCTTTACTTCTCTTGACTTGACCTTCATGCTCTCCTGATCATTTCCTTTTGTTTCGAGATGGTAGATTGGAGCGTATTTGATCTGGACTTTGCGGATCCCTCGTTCACTCCAGCCGGTCCACCTCCATTTTTCAAGGAGGACTTTGCTCCTGACTTTTGTACATATCCTACTCAGCCACAAATTCATATCTCGGATCCTCATGCACATCCACCTCCACCTTCATACTCTCCACCTTCACATTTCCCTTCACATCCACCCAAGACTGATATGTTGAAGTCACCTTTCACGATTTACACGATTGAGACCTTGAACCAAATGATGGAGCAAATGAATTCAAGGATTGCTGATCATACTAGTTTAAATAAGAACCAGAATGTCGCTCCACTATTTGAGGATATGAATTCATTTGAGGATTTTCACAAGCGCTTTCAATCACCCAAAATAAAAAAATGAGCAAAATTTAAAAATCCAAAAAGATTTCGGGAGACTCATGATTGATTCAGACTTTGAGGAGAGGGACCATCTGCCAGATCATTTGACTAGACATACTTTCACATATTGTCCCACCCCTGACACCAAGGATGTCGATGTACAAACTGCTCTTGGCATTCCTCGTGTATATGTTGATTCTGACTTCCTCCCTTGTATGTAGGAGGTCCAAAAATTCAAAAAAAATATTAACAGAACTCGAAATGGTGGCCGCTATTCATGAGATCATTGATGACCCACTTTGTCAGGACATGACCCATTTACCTGCTCCTCATCATAAGAAGAGAAAGCAGAGTAGCATATCTGAGCATCATACCTTTACCATGGCCACTGCCCACGCCATCACCCATCGTCCATCCTCTAGGAAAAGGAACACTGTCGCACCTCTTGCGAGTTGCACCATCTCTGACCATTTATGTGACAACACTCTCCTTGATGGCGGTGCATTGATTAATATAATAACGTTCTTGCTGGTACAATCTATTCATTTAAGGCCTCTCAAGAAAACTAGAATGATCGTACAATTCGTAGATGTCTCAATAAAGAGGACGAAAGGTATTCTTGAGAACGTCGTCATTCTGATTCAGGGCATGAGATTCACGACAGACTTCATTGTCTTGCCCATGGAGACCTCCACCTCTATCGAGTGCCAATCATCCCGGGATGGCCTTTCCTCGCCTCTTCGAGAGTCGTTGTTGATTACAGATCAAGAGAGATTCTCTTCTGTTCTGATGTCATGAGTGATGTGTTGATCACCACACCTACCACCGACCAGAGACCCACATCCCATCAGAGTGTGCCTATGTTAGCCAACCCGAGGTCTATGATCTATATGCTGATATCAGAGAGACTTTCTTTATGACTGATGATGAGACCTGAGAATTCATCTCTAAGGAGAAAGACTCAGAATTCATATACCTTGGAGTTTCAACATCCTGTGATTGGCGATGTGTTGATGACATCGGCAGAATTTACTCAATCGATACCATCGAGTGGAGGGTAGATATTGATGAGACTAAGGTCGAATTTGATCTTGTTGCTTTCATTCAGGAATTCATGCCTTTTGATGAGAATGATGACCCGGTTGAGAATGTAGAGGACGAGCATGGTTTGACTACCACTGATGAGTTTGTGCATTTTGGTTTTGACCTAGATGAGACCTCGTAGGACGACACTGACCTTATTCTTCCGATAATGAGTTTGTCCCATTCCATTTTTATATTAGCAAGACTCTCAAGGCCAGACCTAGCCTCACTACTTCTACTCACTCATTTGTGCCTCTTCACCCTAGGGCCATTGAGAATCCTCGTCCTGTCGACCCTGATCGGTTTGTGCCATCTGAGTACCTTGATATCGACCTACACCATATCAGAACTATCCCTCAGCGGTCCTGCAAGAAGGTTCACTTTCAACCTTCTTGATCCTTTGTAAATCCATCTTGTTGTATATTCTCTTTGGTTCACCTCAATCTATCTCCTGTTTCGCTCATTGACCCCATTCTCATGTGTTCCTTGCTTAGGATGTACTTTATCCTAAGTATGGGGGGGATGAGCCAAGTGTTCATTATTCATTCCGTTTCATCACTCCTGTTGTTACCTATACTTTAGGGCTTCTCTTACCCTAAGTATAGGGGGAGTGGTGTGTATATTCTTTTCTATCTTCTTCTATCTTCACATCTCTTTTCTTCTTTTCCTTTTTTTCTTATTCTACCAAAAAAGGTGTCGCCCCCTTTTATTAGTCTTCTATACTTAGGACATACTTTGTCCTAAGTATAAAGGAGTGCGTACCCCGAGTTCTTTTAGTCTTTGATCTTGTCCATTGTCTCCTCTTCTTGTCTATACTTAGGGATATCTTACCATAAGTATACAGGGAGACAGTCTGAGTACGATCTGTTCATTCCCACCCTGCTTTGTCTACAGTCTGCTATACTTAGGATTATTTGATCCTAAGTGTAGGGGGTACGATCAACTTCTCATTCGTTCATTTATTTCTCCATTCCTTTATTCTTTAGACTTTTCTATACTCAGTACGAGTTATGTTTCTCTTTTATCTCTGATTTATGATGACATATCTCAAGCTAAGTATAGAGGGGGTCGTATATACTCCGTATATATTTTAGCCATAACTCATACTTTCGTATTTTTCTTAATAATTATGGCTAATTATATTCTTTAAATTCAATAGAAAAACCTAATAAAAATATGTTGATTATTCCTCAAATTATTTTTATTTACTGATTAATAAATAAGGTAAAAATATTTTTTGCAAAATCTTTAAAAAATAGTTTTAAAATCTTATTAAAAAATCTTTTGAAAACTATTTGGAAAATGTTTACTAAATATTTTCCACCTTTGTAAAATATATTGTTTGCAAAAAAATCTTTTCTTTGTGTGAAATAAAAATGTTTAAAAAACGATTTGCAAATGTTTGGTAATGGTTGCAAAAATATTTTGAAAAACTATACTGTTTGAAAAAACCTTTGCAAAATGATTTTCAAATAAATGTACACGTTTGTAGAAATGTTTGTAAAAACTATTTTGGACTATAATTTTCAAAATTATTTGTAACACCTTTTTCAAATAAGTTTGAGGAATATCTACATCATAGTAAAATACTTTATATATATACCTATAAAATTGACTACTTACCCTTGTAAATTCTTAAAAAAAAATTATTTTAGTAAATATAAGAAGCATTTTCGTGTAAATATTTGTGCCTAGTTTAGACAAAATCTTTTATTTTAAAAAATTCTCAAGAAACATTTGCAAAAGTGAAAGTACACAAAAATTTTGAAAAATCTTTTTGAAAAATACAAAAAATGCATATGCATCATCTTTTCAAAAATCCATAAAAAGTTCAAAATCTTTGAAAATTGCATCATAAAAATATTTTCTGCACTCTGCATAGCATTTGTATTGCATGTGCATTTTATGATTGAGTTTGATAATTGAACAAGTATAAGTAAAATCTGAAGATTGGAGATTGGTTGGACCTTAAATCTATCTAATTAACAAGAACCTTATAGGAGCTAGTATTGAGGTACTTCAGGTCTGGTTGACTTAATTCTTTGGGGATCACTATACTTGGCTCAATGGATTCTTGACTGCCTAAGTAGAGTATTTCAAAGCACATGCACGACTCTTATAGATAATGACCTGACTTGGACACCTGCATCTTTCATTTGGCTCAACTCAGTCAGAGTGGCGAGGGGATTGGATTTGCCAGTACGAGACGCACACAAGTGGAAAATTTTGTCCCCCTCTAGGGATGGAAGTGCACCTCAACCCGTCTGGTGATGATTAATTTTGAAGACTGGAGAGTCTGGGTTGCAATAAAGCTTCAAAAGAGGGATAGTCTACTGGCCCAAGAGGAAAAATCCTTATGTAAATGCTGCTGTGAATAGTATTTAACAAAAAGAGCAAAAAGCAAAAACTCAAAAAGTGGACATTCCTGTACAAAAAAATGCTTGACAGAGTGTATATGTGTGTACAGTCAATAAGCAAGATTGAGCTTCAAAGTCAAAACATGTGAGCCTGCAGCTGGATGACTTGACTGCACTGGTCATGCATCCTAGGATACGTAGCTACATTAGCTACCGTCCATTCTTCTCTTCACCCCTCCTCTTGAGCTGGTTGTCACTTGAACTTAGAAGGGAATACCCCACTCCTCGAGGAAGGACTTATTGGATTGGGGAATCATTGGTTGTCTTGCTAGAGAAGTCAAACTCTTTGTCATTTCAGTTGGGGAGAGCCACTATCACCTACATTGTACGAGTTAGATTCATAGTCGTAAGAGTTCTGTATGAATTGAAGTATTCTGACCTGGCTATTGAGGATACTTGAGCATAATTTTGGGATTCTCGAAGGCTGTTGGATTTCAAATCCGATTCCCATTAAGGTTCCGCCCGCATTAAAATTCCAAAGGTCCGACTTAAGCTCCAAACTTTGATTTTGTGAAGACAAGTTTAATAATTAAACTAAATCCATCTTTCTTCTTTTTATTTTCTTTATTTGTTTCTACACTTATTGCATAAGTGTTTGCCAGGGATAGCAAAGGCAAGTATAGGGGGATGATGAATCTCTGTTTCATCATCATTATTATATCATTTTGGCCTTTAAAATCATTGTAAATGCATGTAAATAGGCATAATTTAGGTATTTTAGCATTCGTGCATTTATTATGTAAAAAGTGTATAAAATACATTTTATAAAGCCAAAATTATAGAATAAAGAGAAGAAAAATAATAAAACATTGAAGATATTTTATGACACTAAACCCTGAAACATAGGCATCTCGATGACTAGGTCGGAAAGAAACAAAGTAGGGGGAGATAAGGGCCAAAATACAATAATAATTCCATCTATTTTATTCATTTTTACTTAATTTTTGGGACCTATTTGTAGTTTCACTTTTTATACTTCAAAGAAAGAAACTTTGTACATTAAAATTGTAGATAATTAAATATAGAAATATAAAAAAATTATTTCATCCAAAAATAATATACAGATAAAAAGATATGATCTAAATAAGATTCCAAAATCCCAACTTCCTAGACCCATATCTATCAAATAAAAACTCAAAATATATCAAAATCATTTAATTGTATATAACTTTTTATAAGCTATATAATGAAGATGGTTTCATATTTTTTGGACTTACTCTTTGAAAGTTAGGTTTTGGAGCCCTATTGTATACTTGTACTAATTAAAATATTCATTTTATTTATTACTCATTATTTTTTAATTTTATAGTTTTATAATTTTGTAAATTTTATTTATAATATCTTTACATATTAAAGAAGAAATAAAATGTAAAGAAAACATCAAAATAAAATACTTGCATAAAATACATAGGTAAAATTTCTATATCTATATCTATAGAATTTATGCATCTATTTATTTAATGGTATATAATACATCAGAAAAATAAAATAAAATATATTTAAGTGTATAAAATTAAATTTTAAATATATAAAATAATAAATTGAATTAATAAAATTGAAAATACAAAATAAAAATAAAATATTAAAATACATAGATTAATATACCAATATATAGCCCTCAAAAAGTAACTTTTAATTTTAAAGCTCTAAAATATAAATAAAAATCACGATAAAATAATTAAGAAAATAATAAATATTTTCATTCGATAACATCAAGTTAATAAAATGTAATATCATTTTTATTAATTTTTGAATCAAATTTCCAGGATTTTCCCTATTGGTCTACATAGACCAACCAGGAGGGACCGAGAGTTGACTGTGGGTCGACTCTCTAACCCACCTCATGCCAGTGTCAGAACCGAGTTTTGTCATATTTTCTCCATTTTTTCGAGGGCGTTCCTTGTATCATTTCGTGATTCACCCTTTATGACTTTCCTTCCTCGTAGATCGAGCTTACACGCCCAGGGCTATTTTCGGGGATTGGATCGTTGCATCTCGCGATTCGCCTTGTTCTTTGAGCACCCATACCTATCTTTTACATATATCCCCTTGACCTTCCTCCTCAAATTTGAACCCTCTTTTGACCCATTTTTGCTTCGTTTTTCCATGCCCAAGATCGAACAAGGTGACAACAAGCTCTCCAGCTCTCCAGAGGCGAAGATACGTGGGCCGAGGAGCGGCTCCACCACCTTCGACGAAGCCTCGCCATTGAGGTGTATTTCCTTATCTTCGGCCAAGTGATCTACATTTTTCTTCTTTTTTCTGGCATTTATTTGCTTAT
Organism: Ottelia alismoides; assembly: GCA_037367405.1. Taxonomy (NCBI): domain Eukaryota; kingdom Viridiplantae; phylum Streptophyta; class Magnoliopsida; order Alismatales; family Hydrocharitaceae; genus Ottelia; species Ottelia alismoides. The sequence continues at coordinate 356,919 of JAZKJV010011150.1, read as the reverse complement.
GCTTAGTTCTATGTTCGATTATCACTTTTTTCGTCGATCAATTCGGTGATTCACCCATGCATGTAGTTCGCCGTAGCTCACTCCAACAAACCTCCTTTTTGAACCCCCATGCCATCTCCGCCTTATTCTTCCCTTTGGAGAGTTGTGGCAGTTTTCCCGTGACCCTCTTAACCTGTTCTTGCAGGCACAAAAGCACCAATCGCATCTCGGAGCAATTTTGAGCTTCGTCAGAGCTATCTGGGGTACCCACGCTCCGCCATCCTCGTGAGCATACCCTGATGCCCCTCCAACCGTTTTGAGGCCCCCATCATCTGGAGGAGAAATGTGAGATCATCCCTGACCATTTTGAAGCTTGAAGGAGCGCCAAAGGAGGATGATCGGGGTCGGGGAAGGTCACCGTCGTCGACCTTCTTCCATGTTCTTCCCCATCTTCCAGCTGCTGTCGGATCGAAGGCTCGCACCATATTGAACGACCACCGTTGAATCGGCTCACTTTGCTGTCATACGATCACCATCGACGATCTAATCTCAACCGTACATCTCCCAACCGTCATCAGGCTACAACAGTGCACCACATGGATTAGTAAGCGGCTCCTCGTCGTTCAATAGCACTGAAGGCTTGAGTATTTTGTCATTTACACCCGAGTGGTTTTTATATTTATAATTCAAAACTTAAACTTTCATTTGTTATGTATTTTATTTTGGGACATTTGCATTTAGCTCCCTGAATTTCTCGTATTTATCATTGCATCCATGCCATGTCACCTCACGTGACACATCACGTGAGGTGGTGATTTTGCAACGGGACCCTTGGAGAATTGTGTCTTGCTAATTAGTCTGCAAACATTTTATTTCAGTTAAAAATATTTGGCAAAATTGCAGTAGAGCCCTTAAGCTTTTGAAAATTACAAATAGGTCCTTGCCAGCAAGGCTCACGAGTCTCGACATGTGAGCTAGGCTATTTTACGGGCAGGTCCTTGGGGCTTTATGTATGTCTGATTAGTCCTCAAAGTTGTATTTTCCTTATAAATTTTTGGGAAAATTACATACAAGCCCCTGCACTTTTTGATATTTACAAAAACTATCGTTGTATTTTCTATTTGTTTCTTGTATTTATTTCATGCATCTATATATCTCGAAGAAATCCAAAAAATATACATAGATTCTTATTGCATTGATCTTTAATGCAAATTTTTATTTTGCATTTTGAAGCTTTTTATTGTTTATAAAAAATAAAAAGGATCTGTTTTTGTACCTGTTTGCGAAAGAAAATACATAAAAATATAAATCCTTTTTAAAAATTCTAAAAAAATATATTTTATCTTTATTTAATTATTTTACAATTTTAAATAAAAAATCACTAATAAATATAAAAGAAAACTCATAAAAATTGAAAAACCCTTAAAACATTTAGAAAAATATAAAAAATCCATTAAAAACCCAAAAATTCTATTACTTAATTTTATCTATACTTTATCTATATATAAAATTAATTTCGAGTATTTTTGACTCTTTTTAATATTTTTTATCTCCAATTTAATTTTAGGTATATAATTTAACCCTTATTTTGGGTGTTTTTGACTTTAAAAATATACAAAAATTAGAAAAAATTCTGGAAAAATCACAAAAATAGTAAATATTTTATAAAACCCAAAAGTATTTTATTTACTATATTTTGATTATTTTTACCTATATATAATCTCTCTCTTGCCTATATTGTATATATACTCTATGTTGCTTTTTATCTCTATATAAAAATAAAAAAAAGAAAATTAAAAATCAAATATAAAAATATGATATCAAAAATAAAAAAACAAAAAATTTAAAATTTAAAACCAATAAAAAAGAGCACATTTATAGAAAAACACATCACATTCACTTTTTGGTGCATTAATCTACATGATCTATCCTGCTTGTTTCATGTGTTCGACCCCTACTTGCTTACCATTATACATTCTTAGTAGGGTATAATAAATTTTAACTCTTGCTCGTAATTGCCTAATTATTTTTTTGGGTTAATTGAATTGTCAGGCCATTACTTAGCGAGTCCCATCTTTTCATTTTTCATTGGGCTTGGGACCGGCCATGGCTGAGTTCAAAAATTAAATTAAAGTAAAAATAAAAAATAAATAACAAAAGAGGTCAAATCAAAAAGTAGTCAACCCAAAAATTTCTCATGAATTTTGTGGAGAACCCAAGATCAAAATAAATAATCTGTACATAAAGTATTCTGGTGGTATCCTTATAGATGTAAAATACCACATTTTATATTTTGAAAGTTTTTTACCATTTAAAAAAATGAAATAAAAAAAGAAAATATGATGTAAATATTTACAGCTTAATCTATTTTTTTGAATTTTTAATACATATGAACATAAAGAAATAAAATAAATGGGACATATGTGCATTATACAATGTGCAAAACCCAAGTTTCACATATGAACTCCGATTCTTTTGAATTTGGTCTTGTTTTGAAGGTAATTAGACGTATATTAATTCAAAAGTGAGAAGGGGTCCATAGGATATTATAAGAGAGAGATATTCATATTTAAAGGTTTTTAGTCTCAAACTAGGGTTTGGGTTTATTAGTTAATTTTACAAGTTAGTATTTTTTGGCATTTTTCATTTATTAGAGTTAGTTATGTACACTACAGAGTCAATTTTATTCAATTTTGAGTTAATGAAAAATAGATAAAAATGAGGGAAACTATGGTAATATATGGGTGATATTTACAAGGGAATTTGGCTTCTTTTTTAATGCAAACATTCATGCTAAAATGCAGAAATTTTCTATAAGTGCATGAATGATAATAATGCAAAATAATTGATCAAATACAACAAATTACTCAGATTCAAAGCTCTTTTTTCAACATTTAGAGTTGAATTACAGATTCATCAACCACCACTGCAATGATTGACCTCCTCCATTAAATACCTTCGCTCCGTCACCTTTCACCTTCATCCACCATTGCACAAGCTTATGCCCAACTCTCCTTCTCCTCTCTGTGATAGAAAGTTGTCGGATCAGGGTTGAGCAAAGATGATGAAGGCCTAGTGTGATCCTTGGCCATCCGGGCAAGTCACCACTACTACACAGCTTTTCGAGCTCCGAGGCTCAGTTACCCTCGTCGAGTGATGACCTTAGAAGCCATCGCCGCTCAGCCCAAGCCAATCCTCCATCCAATTGTCTTCTTCGATCAGGTATCCCTTCTTCTATTTTTCATTTGTTTTCTCGAATTTCATTAGGCACACATGTACTTTCCCATCTCTAATTGAACCCTCTACCACCTTCGTTGGACCTCCATCTCCTTCGCAAGAGGTCTAGACCACCTTCCCCGTTCGCTGCGACCCCCTCGACTCCAGGCCTTCTCCTATGCTGGAGGTGAAGAAGAACATACTACAAGCTTCCCCATCTCCGCTTACCAGCCTGCTGTTTCATCTCCCACGCTTCGTTTATACCCTCTCCCACTAACCATTTGCATGTCCCTTTAATAAGTCAAACATCGATCGGAGCTCCGTTCTAGAGCTCCACCTCTGGCGTGGGTATTCGTTGGCCAACTCCGACTTGCCATGCATCTCCTTCATGCTCTAACCATCATCACCAGGTGCTTAACAAGCGGCTTAGACTTTTAACTCATAAGGTCGACAGTTGTGGAGCTTTGTTACCTTGCCGGAGCTCTAAACGCACTGCCACCATGCGTTCGAGGATAAGAAGCAAAGATGTACAAGTGTCGTTGGATGGTGCTCTTCCGGTAGCCGTCCAATGGCTGTGATGAAGACACATAGACTTCTCCGAAGCATGGAGGCTCCGAGGGATCTAGCCTCCACCCAAAGCACCTCAAGCTGTTACGCGGCTTGAGGTACCTGCAGTTGCATCCAACCTCCATCTGAGCCTCGCCCCAGACCTAACCACGTGCATTCCTAGCATGTGTGGCTCTATAATTTACATCTATATCCCATATATTTTCAATAATTGCAGAAAAGGACCCTCCAGGCGAGTGTGCCTCATGTGCCACGCTTGGTAAAATTGTAATGTGTCCCCGCTAGCTTTCCTATATTATAATCATGCCCCATTGTAGGACCTTTACGAATATTTTATCTCCTTTATTTCTACATTTTTATTACAATTATTCCCCTGGGCTCTTTCACTAATATCTTGAGTATAGGAACTACAAATCAAGTGATTTCATTTTCATTTTGTTACTAATTTCATACTCTACATGATGACTTGTTTTATTATATGATTTGACACTTCATTCCATGATAAATTTTAATATTTTAATGTGCCATATGCTCCTCATTCAAATGCCATTATTCGATCTCTGATTTATTTTTATGCTTCAAATGATACTGAAATTGGATATCTTTTTATTTCTCAACAAATCTGATTAATTTATGGAAACTTTTTCTTTCATCAATCTGTTACACCACATAGCATCATGTTGGCATCTATCTTGCACTAAACAAAAAATTTCATAGTGTTTATTTACCCCATAATTGTATTTCATTGCATGATGTATCACAATCAATTTGCATGCTTCTTTCATTCTGTAGAATGCATTATATGATTGTTGACAAATCTCCATTTCATCAACTTTATTCTTTCATTTTATCCTTTAAATACTAGCTAAATTCGTATAATAGCATTATTTTACCTAAAAAACATCTATTATTTATTGTGTAAATAATGTATAAAATACCGCATTAAAGCTAAAATAAAAGAATAAAGAAAAGAAAAGGAAAGGAAATGAAATAACATATTATTGAAAGACCCTAAGCCCCAAGACCTAGGCATCATGATGAGTGGGTCGACTAGGAATAACATAGTGGGAGATAAGGGCCAAAAATACAATAAAACCCTAATTCTTAATCCATAAAAAGCCCAATTTAGGACATATTTTATTCTTTATTATTTATATCTCAAATCAATAAACTTCTACATGAAAGTTGTAGAAAAAATACATAGAAAATTACAAAATCTATTTTATATAAAAATAATACATAATGTGCATTATACATTCAGAATAAAAATCCAAAATCCATACTTCGTAGACATGCATCTTCTCCATATGAACTCAAAATGCACCAAAGACACCTTGAAATGTATATAACTTTTGATTACCTATTGAATGAAGGTGGTTTCATTTATTTTGGAGCCAAGATGCAAGAGTTAGGTGTTGGACCCCTATTGTACAATATACTTGTAAATATTTCCATTTTATTCATTCTTTATATTTTTCAAACTTTCATTTTGTATAATTTGGTAAATATTATTTGAAATGTATTTACAGAATTAAAAGGAAAGAAAAAAATTAAAATAAAACAAAATAACTTTTTTAATACATAAATGAATATATTACACATATACCTACATAATTAATAACTATAATTAATAAAGTACACAATTAAAAATATAAAAATATAATGAAAATATTTCCAAGTATATAAAAATAAGTTATAATTATATGAATTATGTAAACAAAATAATAAAATCTAAAATACAAAATAAAAAATAAAATACACATTATATAGGTAAATATATCTATAAGTATACTTGTAAAAAAGTAATATAATTAATTAACTTGTACAAATAAATAAAAATCATATTAAAAGATACATAAAATAATAAATATTTTTCTTATTTTGACCAAAAAATAAATAAAATCAATTAATTTTTTAGTTTGAATTAATCATGTTCTATTTATTCATGTTGCCCTCTTCTTGGTCAATGTGGACCAATGGAGAGTGAGTCCACATTAACCTCGGTCAAGTGCTCACCCTCGCAAGTTTTGCATCCGACATGCCTACACCCTTAGTTTCCTTGAATATTGCCCACCAAATATTTCATTATTCAGCGATGATTCCTTCTTGACTTTTGGCCCTCGATTCTTGAACTTTCACTCCATATTCATCCCTCGATCGATGGGTCGTTGAATGATGAGCTCTTCCCAAGTCAATAGCCAGTGTATAAAACAAAGTCGTCAGCCTCCATTTTAAATTTGATCTCGTTCCTGCTTCGAAATCCCTGAGCTTCTTGGTCTCTGAGTTAGTTGGTGACAACATCATCTTTGCCCTACAGTTTGGCATAGAGGATGAGGTGCATCGAGGACGATCCGAGCCTTGCCAGAGTAAAGCAGAGCAGCTTTTTGGTTCCATGCTTCCAAGGTAGAACCTTAGTTTTCTTTATTGATTTCATTCCTAGCATCATATATTTCCTAGTGTAGGAGTTAGTTTTGATTTCTTTTACATTTTATTTTTTAAAAATTTTGAATCAAACTTCACCAGAACTGATGCTCCGGCCACTGCATCACCGTGCTCTGCCCATTATCCAACCTCGACAACACCTCCATATCGTTCCTCTCTGCATTCCCTTCACCTCAAGCACCTCCATCCAGTCTGATCTTGTCCAAGTCAGGAGATCCGCTCCCCCTTTTCCATCATCCACCGAAGAGCGTTGCCTCGATACATTTCATGTCCATCCTTATCCAAATTGAGCCCAGACCTCTGTCTTCATGTTTCCAAGCTAACCCCGCATGTCTGAACTCTTAAAGAACCCATATGGGTTGTGTTTTTTTAAGACTAAGTAACTAGAACTCCCAACCTTCACCGACCTATGAGGACCTCTCCGATGGTCTTTGGAGCCATCTGAGCTCGCCAATAGGTCCGGGGAGCTTCCAAGCACATTCATGCCCATTTTGCACCACTGGAGATCATTGAAGGACGAAGCTGCACTTGAGTAAAGCTCGGAAGAACATGTGTTCTTCCATGTTCTTCCAAGCCACCTCTCAACCATCCGATCTTTGTGGTGCACTTGTTTTATTGCCAGCCATTGGATCTAGCCAATGAGGACCGCATGATCAGGATCAAGATCTAATATGGATAGCCCGCCTCTGAAGTGTCATCCTCAACGTGACACCTAAACCGTCTCCCAATGTGCATTAGGGATAATGTTGCCATATGCCCCTTTTATTCTGTATTTTATTTTACGGTCTATAAACTTTCATCTATAGTGTAAAATATTTAGATTATTTTGCAATTACCCCCCTATACTTTTCAGATTTGCATTGGGTTTAGTCCACGTCACCTCATGTGCTTGTACGCATGAGGGGGTTGAGTATTTTGCACCTAAACCCTCATCATTTTGTATTTCTTTTTAGTCCAAGTTTTCAATATTAGTGTAATATATTATGGAACATTTACACATGCCCCCCAAACTTTGTATTAATTACATAAATACACATATAGTAATGTATTATTGGGAATATTCGGGAAATTTGCATTTTTAACCCAGACTTCTTTTTGTGTTCAGAAATAGTAACAGGACTTTATATATTTGCAAACATAACCCTGCTAGGTTGTATTTTGTTTTTCTGGATTTTATTTTCATTAAAATAGCTCATGTTCTCTAAAAATTCGTAAAAATTAAGATAAATCCATTATATATTATTCTGTCACAGATATTTTCATTAAGACATTTTATACTATATTTATATTTATTAAAAAAAAATAGAGCTATTTTTTACTATCTACGTTAGAAAAATAAAAAAATAAAAAAAGTTGTGAAAATTAATAAAAAACTATATCTTGTTTATTACCCAATTTTACAACTATAGATGAAAAATCACTTAAAATAAAAAACATTAAAAATTAACAAATCTAAAATACTTATAAAAATCATAAAAATTCTATAAGAATCCATAATACATATTTCTATCTCTAAATTTTATCTATTGTATTTAATATATATAGAAAATAGTTTTGGAAAATATTGTAAGCTGTAGTTATTTTTAAACTCCAAAACAATTCAAACTATTAATATTAGTCACTATTATGTCATTTTAATTCAATTAAAAATCCAAAAAATAGTAAAAATAATAAGAAAAATATCAAAAAGTAGAGGAAAACTAATAAAGAAAAAAGCATTTTATTTCCCCAATTTTGAGTATTTATAGCTATATCGGTAAATGTAAAATCATTATTATATATATATATAACTACATCTATTTATATTATTATTTATAATCATTATAACTATTAAAATCCTTAAAAATATTTTTGTTACATTAAAAAATAAAACTGATTATATCTTGGGATATTTTACTAATTTTGTTTTCATTTTATATTATTATTTATCTCATCTATAAGCCCCCTTGGGGAATAAGCCCCCAACACGCTTCCCCTTGGGGAATAATCAAGGCCCTGTTCGTTTGGGGTATAAGGAGGAATGGAATAAGGGGAATAAGCCCCCAACACGCTTCCCCGTGGTACGATTATTCCCCATTATTTCATCTTATTTCACTCTTATTCCTATTTTTATCCCACCTTACCTACCTTTATTTCATCTTATTCTCCTTATTCTTATCCTCCAGCCGAACGGAGAATAGACCCTTATTCCCCTTATTCCCCATCCTTATTCCTGCTTATTCTCCTACCGAATGGGCCCTTACTTTACCAGTGAGAGGAAATCATTCTTTTTCAAACAATATCTACGAAACTACTGTTAAAAGAGCCAACATTTGATTCTCACCTGCGCTAAAGTTAAGGGTATAGTTTTCTTTTTCTTTTTTTTAAATGCTAATGGGCCATTTGGGCCCATTTAATTTAAACCGTGTATGAAACTTCCCACCGGTGAGAGCTATTACATTGAACAGGGTATAGTTTTCACTTCCTATATTTAATTTTTTTATATTTGTAAATTATAAATATTTTATATCATGCTGAATTGTACCATATGATCAATCAAACCTTGCAGGTTGGTCCTTCACTTTGTAACTTTGCTTTCTGCCCAAAAGAGTAAGGTGATAAATTAATTTGTCAAAGTGATTGATTACTCGGGTATTCTGCTACGAGGCAGAACTTAAGGATGATGGATTGCACCATTAAGGTTGATCGATCATTCTCATCCTCTATTTCCCTTTCATATTCTTTTGAAATCCTTGTAAAAATATCTATTTACATTCCATGTGACCCATAATAACTTAGTAAAAGCCAAATACATTAGAAAAACTTTAAAGTTCAAAATTCCTATTTTTTTACTAGATATGATCAATCAACAGTTATGCTTGATAGATTATCTTTGCTACGATCTGCTGTATGACAAAATTTTTCATGACTTGTTTCATCAATTGCGGGAGATACATCCCTCCATTTGCAGTAATTTAGGACGCTTTGGAAAGCTTGTCATGGCCTCTCATGTTGGTGTATTTTATTTTTATTAAAGTCAACTAAAATACCGTTATGTGTTCCATAGATGCTCTATTTAGTACCACTCTAACCATGCAAAACTATCATCAACATGTCCATACACATTCAAGCATACACACATACTTTAAAAGCTCCTCAACAAGCATCCAGACCACATTTGAATTACATACAATTGCATTCCAATCCATATTTCTTTTAAACATATTGACTTGAACATGAACTAAAATCGAGAAAACCATCTAGCAAGTTGAGCACGCTGGACCATGAGAAAAAAACTTGACGAGACTAGCCTGATCAACTATACATGCTTTCCAAAATCATGAGAAAATGTAAGGGAAGGGATTGCACCTTGCATATATGTTTCCATGTGCAAACACATGTTAGTCATGTTCCCACGCATCAACACGAAGACGACAACCATGTATCAAAAGAAATCCATGGTTAGATAGCATGTAAGCAAAACTAATAAATACATAGAGATGGAGAGGATGTCTTGAATTTTAAACATGGTATCTGCGCAGATGAAGGTGATGGGGAGCTCTCCTGCAAAAATAGTGATGATCCAAAAACATTGACGATGCTTCGCCAGCCCTCTGGCAACCTTAGATGGTGGTGGTGGAGAGGGACATTGGGCTGAAAATGAAGGAGAAGGCGAGCTATCATGGGTTATATCACCCATATTTTGTATTTCGACGGAGCCTATGGTGTTACATGCCCAAAATCCACACTGCCCGTCTTTACTAAACTTATCATATCTTGCTGATCTGATACTCGATTTTCTTTCAGATGTATTTGATTCCTGACAACAATACACATCTAACAAAAATATCAATTCTTTAATTAGATAAGAACGGGATTTGTTTATTTTTCTAGTGGGTTGTATCCATTTGGATACTAGCAGTTTATTTGGATCTTTAGATGAAAATATGGGATTTTACTTATTAAAACAAGTCTTTCCTTATGGTGCGTTTGGTTGTCGGGTTACCTCGAGGTAAACTGGTGGGGGGTAACCCGTTCTGTGTTTTGGTGTTTGGATAGATGGTTTTGGGTTGGGAGGATTTGTTGTGATATGATTGTACTGAAGTTTGGAAAAGTGAGTAGTTATTGTGCTGTGATTGTATTTAAGTTTGGAAAACTGAGTAGAAGTTGAGTAATTTATAATTTTTAGATGATATGATTGTATAAAATATTATTTTTTGATGGAATATATGAAAGAGAAATGATTTATTTAATGTATAGAAAGAAATTGAAAGTAGGCCCCACAAGTGAGAGAAAAGGTGGATCTTTGAAGGTAAATCACCCCAAAGAGGGTTTACCCATGAACCAAACATGGCCTTAGAGATTTTAGAATGTGATAGGAGTGGTAGTTATTTTTTAACCATATATTATAACATCTTAAAATATACATGCCATCATGAAGAGATATCATTCGTATAGGATACCAGTCAATTGCAATCCACAATGATAATGGCTTGTAGTTATCACATATGGTGATAATGATGTTAAAGGAATCTTAATTGTCACTAAGAAGATAACTATCATAAAGAATCTCTCTTGTTACTGTTCTCTTATTACTGTAAGAGGTACATCTACAAACAATCTTTTAATTATCATAGGAGTGATAACAATCTTAAAAAGAATAAGTGTTATCTCAATCAACAATAACAAGCTTAAAAGGTTTACAACTATCGCCTTAAATGATAACAATCTCAAAAGAATTGAGCCATATCCATTATGTTTACTCTTTCAATCAATGATCTTGTCTTACAATTTAATGTACACTATCTCATGTCAATCTCTATCACGTTACTAAAACTTAACAAAAGTATAAGGCTTGAAATCCTTTCAATCATTGTCTTTTTAAGAATGTGGTCATTTATTGTAACAATTGAAATCACTAAGGAGTAAAAAATTTACTTATCATCTCCTTGTTTCTGTAGGCATATTTCTACTAGCATGCAAAGCACATAGAAGAGTACACCTAATGATACATACAAGTTCCATTAGTGATAAGTTTTTTCCTTTGCGAAAGAGAAAATCTGATAATCATCTAGATTCCTTACAATAGTCATAGGTCTTGAGCGCATTCTTGTTTATGTCCATCAACCTGTGGATACTCATCATGTATTGCATTATTAACACCGTTTGTTCACTACAGGCATTCGGCTTGAGTGTGTCCCCTCTAGACACAACTATAACATCTTCCAGACCTATTACTCTTCCTTAGTATATTGGTAGTGGTAGTTATATTGGATTATTGCATCGGTTCCCAGGTAGAGAATCATGGGACAAGATTGGGTAATGCATTGCAGGTTTTTTATCATCATAACCATTTTCTTCTAATATTCAATTCAACCTCTTATTATTAAGCATGTCTTACTTATGGGATACGTTCGCTACCATCTCATGAATAGAGGATATTTAGCAAACAAAGTGGTCATCTTGAATACTGAGTCGAAGTCTACTATGAAATTTTAGCATTCGAATCCTCACACATTTCAAGAATCGATGAATGGCATGTTGACTTGACAAATTTAATATGATAATGTCTAGTTGCCATTGATCCTTATTTCATCTCATCCAATTTTTTCCTCATTCTCCTCACCATGAAGTGGAGGAGAAATTGTTCTCTAAATAACCACACAAACCGTCCCAAGTCAAGGGATGAGGTGAATGCTGTAACAAAGCGATCCTCCACTACTTGACATGTATAGTTAAAGAGTATTCAACAAATGACATTGATGAATCCCTGATACATCTAACATTATTTTGATTTATTATCCCTATTTCTTAAACTATTCAATTGATTTAACTAATAATTAATTCAATACATTTAAAACCTTATAAATAATATACATTAAGTAACGTATATTAATAAATATCAGTATTGATGTTTATGGTTTCTTTAATTTTTGTGTTTCTCCTTATTAAAAATCAAATAAAAATTAGAATAATATTGTATATAATTTATTTAACAATTTTCTTTATATTAAAAATACCAAAAATAATAAAAGAAATAAGTAATTGTTTTTATTCGCTAAAAATACTTACAAAAATAATAAGTATATAAATATGATGTATTTTACTTTGAATTATACATGGAAGTTGTAAATCTTAAAAGGATACATAACTTCTATATTGAACACTTTTTAATTTGACATTAGTTACTATTTAGTTTTATTGTATAAGTTCTTCTCATTTATCTTTATTCTTATTAGGCCATGTGGCTCGATATGAGCCCTACATATGATCTAGCTCTTCAATCAATCCCACATGCCTTGTGGACCGTCTGATCAATTGATCAGACGGTTGAAAGTACTCCATAAGTGACTTTCTAAGGTTCGCTTGATTATATTGATTATGCGACTCTAGATCACTCCTAATCTCCTCCATATGAGACGTTGGATGTCATGATCCAAAGGATTCTCTTCTAATGTCAACCTTTAGTCGTTACTCCTTGAAGAGACATGTCTCTTCAGCAGAGAAACTTCTCCTTTTTCTCCAGTCAGCCCACAAGTATTTCTTCCATGAATATGGTACTTTCTTGATCATCGTCCATCCCTCTATCATGCTGGAGCATTAACCTACATTGTACCACTCACGTATTACTTCTGGAGGTGGTTGAAACCACCTCCATCAACTACATGTCCCAGAACAAAATCCCTACTCCAACCTTTGTCACCGTTTATCTGCCTTTGAGCAAGGTTCCTCCCAACACTACCCTTCCTCCAGCGATAGAGAAAGTGAGTGAATAAGAACCATGACTAATAAGAAATCTTTGGCGAGATCAAAGGCCTACTACGCCTTGTCGAAGCACCCCATTGCTGCTTAAGCTTCATACTACGGTTGAGTACATAAAGCGAGGACATAAATTAGTTTAGAGCTTTGATCCTAGGCAAAATCTTCCATCCTTCGATGAGCTTCTTTGCCTCCAGGTTATCTTTTTTCCATCATATTTTTATTTCTATTCAATTTTTTCTATTATCCCATACATACACAGATACCTTTGACTCCATCTGATTACTCATACACCTCCGCCTTCCCTCACTGAACTTTATGGATCACTCTGATTTCCCTTCTTCCTCTAGACCTTGTCCCCACTCTTATCATGGTCAACTCCGTACTCAGGAGGTGAACCCATCAGTGCTCTGCTTCTTCACTTCCAGTATCCCTCCTTCCATACTCATTTCATCCCCAAATGCCTCTCTGTGTCTTCGGTTCTAACAAATCTAGGCATTCAAAGTCTTCAATGGTTAGAATTTGAAATGATCCCCATTCATCTGCTTTGCCTCCGACAACCATGCATCCACCAGTGCCTCCAAACTTTCTCGAAGCATCTCTGACCACCAACCTTCATTGGTAGGCATCTAAATATCTTCCTCGAACCTCAGCTACATCAGAGGCATATAAAGGAGGGAACATACCCTCACGAGAGATCAACCAAAACAACAAGTGGAGGAGGAGGGGTTCCAACACAAGCTACAACTATAGTTGGATTTTTCAGTTCTACCGCCCACATCAAAGATGAACCTCTTTTGCAAGTCAACAGCTTTGGGTGATTGCATATGCTCGGAAGTGCAATCTAAGTCCATGTGGCCCGAGCTCCTATACGCGTGAGTCTTGTGCTGAAGCGGTCAGGTGCACATACTTCACATGCAAGGCTTGGTGATTTTGCATTCTAGCCCCGCTAGGATTTCTTATAGGCATATCTACCCTCACGTATCTAAACTTTAGCAGATAAGCTCATATGGTTATTTATTATTGTATTTAAGATTATTTAGATATATTTTTGATTATTCATGTATTTTTTAATTAAGTTTTCTTTGCATCTATACCGTTGGATTGAATGATTAATAACATGATCATATAAACTCCAAATTTAATGATTTTGGTCTTGTAGATATTGTATTTTAATGTTCAATAATATAGTGTTGTGTAGGTTCTAATTTAATGCATTTTCTCAGGGAATTACAGAATAGTTTTCTTGTTTCTTATGTGCTAATTAACTTTTCTTAAATTCATTTAGGTTTTAAATTGAATGGAATATCTTTGGCAAATAAATTCTTGGCATTGTATTACCTATTTAAATGAGTTTTAAATATTTCCAAGCCATATTTAACTTTGTTAAGAAATAAAGACTAACATGTATACTTAAGGACTAGATGCTTAAATATTTAGTTGACCTATTTGTAGAGAATTTAATTATTTGCATTTTATATTATTTAATTTAATATACTAAGTTCAATTAAGTTGGCATATGATTCTGGAGCATTCATTGTAATTATGAATTTATGCATTAAACTATATTGCATAGCATTTTGTACCATTATATAAATATAAATTGTAAATATAAAACCCTCGTAAAATCATGTATGCATAGTATGTTGTGCATTTGACCTAGATAGGATTATATTTTATTTAACCTACATATTGATTCTAATTGAATAAGTTAAGTGATTGTTTCCTTGTGTTCGACCCTGAACTTACCCAAGTTAAATAAAATCAAGCCCTCTTCACCAAGATTCCTAAGCTTGATTTTAAATAGTTGTTAATTGGTAATATTACAATGAGTGATAATTAAATTTGTCGATTAACAAACCATAAGTTGGATCCATTATCAAAAACATAGCTACACTAGTTTTGTTTAATTTGGTTTAATAATCTAATTATGTGGTTTTTAGTGAAATTGTGGTTAACCATTCTTCTAGTTGATTTTTTTGTTAGCTTCATTAACTTTTTATTTTTGTTGCAATTGTTTATGTGTGCATTTTTTGTTTATTTAGCTTATAATCTCCTTGAAAATGTTTAACTATGAGTTATTTTGATATGACATGTAGAGCTGATGCGATTGAATGACATGGAGGCGAGGAGCTTGGAGCTCCAACTAAAATGACCAATGTAGTTGAATTTATAGATGAGATTTTAGTTAGTTTAGTTAACTTAAATTAATTCTGTAATCAATTTGTGTCGTAATAATGTAAATTTAATTTTTTTCTAGCGGCTCTTGTTTAAGAGCTTGTGTTTGTAAAAAGAGATTATTTAACTTTTTAAGTTTGGTGGGTCAAGACCTGTTTTATCCTTTCTGAGGGTGGGGCTCGGCTTGAGTGGCATATTTAGGACCTTGTACACCGCTCTTAGAGCTTATTATGGTCAGTTTGTATGTTCCATCGTACATACTGATTCATATCTCAAATGTTAACAAATTATATGTGAATAAATACGTTCTATTTAGCTCAAGATAAATCTATTTCTTCATTCTAATGGAACTTCTATTTAGGTGTGTTTTCATCAACTTGCAAGCATATAGAATAACATTTCAAATTTCAGCTATGCATCCACATGAAAGTATTGTGAGTCACTGTAAGTATTCCTAAACATGAGCATGCATATTTTATTTTATCACTTTACATTAAGCTTTTCTCGACTCCTTGAACTTATTTTATAACTAGACTAAAGGAAAACATGACTGTTTCTTAGGCGATATATTTCATGGGCTCAAATTAAATAAAAGTGATAAACACACTCTAAAAATGGGTTGAAATAGGAACGTTGACCTAAAAACTTGGAATAAAAAGAACCTTGTACTATAGATGAATAAAGCCTTCATTATACGTAGGTACTTACTTCCTGACAGAGTGGGTGAAGATATTTCCACTAAGGTTAGAGCTCAAATCCATGTACTTGCCATGTAGGTCTCCACTTCTGACTCTTGCAGTTTTGGGAGCTTCAAGGGCTTGCCTTCAACCTTAGTTTACATTTTGGTCGTGTAAGCCTGGTTGTCTTTTATAAGGGTGTGAAGTTGAACCCGATAGCTTAGGAAGATCGTCCTTCAGATTGAAAGCTATTAGGAGCAGTGGTGGGCGTAATCCAACTCCATGTGTGTAACGTACTTCAAGATTGGACTACCACTAATTAAATTTGACAAGATAAATCGAATGAACTTTTATAGCCTTCAAGTGTGGATTTGGTGAATATAAAGGGTTTGAATTGTGTTTTGATTATGTGATTTATTTCTGCACATTCAAGTTCAATTGGTGTGCTATCAGCTCCTTGATTCATCGTGCTCAATTCAAATCATTTTGAAATCAAAGATGAATAGTTGGGGGAAATTTATTCAGACTTCGCAAACCTCTCATTGAATTCTATAAATATTACTTTTTTGAGGTCCATGAAACTTCACTTTCTGGACCTCCCTGGACTCATGACCCACTTGAGTTCAGGTTCACTAACTTAGGGGATGGTCACACGCTGACCAACTCCGTTCTCTATTCCCTTCTCACTGAAGAAGACTTTCACCTTAGTGAGCTCACTTTGATTTCCACCTCGACTTCTAACCTCGACCCATTTTTTGATGAAAGAACCTCAGAAGATGGATACATCATATGGCCACATTGGAACAACAGAATTCCTTATTTATATCACAAATAGGTGAACTTGATGTGGGAACTGATGCACCGATGCATGCGGTATACAACCCTGGGCAGTACAGGAATTTGAATTGGTTAAGTCTCTCCCAGATAGAGATAGAATATGAATTAAAGTTGCACTTTATGCCATTATTATCAAAATTCAATTAGAATGCACATGAGGAACCATACACATTTCTTAGGGACTTCGATTGGTTTGTGATAACCTTGGGCATCCTAGGGTTAGCCAAGACTACATAAGGCTTAAATCCCTTCCTTTTGCCTTAATAGAAAAGGATAATAACTGATTGAAGAATCTTGTCATAGTTGTAACAACCTATACAAAGTTTAAGGACATGTTTTTAAAGAAGTTCTAACCTTTGAGTAGAACTAATCAGATGAGGACAGACATCACTAGTTTATCTCATCTTCCAAATGAACCTTTCTGTGAGAAATGGGACAGATTCAAGGATATCTTGCAGAAGTGTGCTTGCCATAATATGGAAAATACCATTTTCGTTCAGTCATTGTATAGTGGTCTTAACCTTGAGATGGAGGGTTTAGTGAGTGATTCCTATTGAGATATCTATGTTGGATATGCGGGCCCACGTCGAGCCATTATGCAATAAATGTTATTGCGAATATCATTCCCTAATCTGAAATGAAGAATAACTAATTTGCATAATAGGTCCCTTAGTACAATTAGGGTTATGTACCATGGCATCTTAATAATCATACAACTGTTGGTTCAACTATTGAATCATAGAGGCTGGTGCTTGGATGAATATCTAAAGAGTTAGATTGAGGACTCATCAAGCACCGTCAAATGATTGTTAAGAGATGATCTCCATCCTGAGTAGGAGATGGCAATCTTTTCTCACATAGGCTGATATCTGACCGACCTCTTGATGCAGGTGCTCTACATAGGAATAGAGATTCAGAGGTATCAGATTAGCTAGGTCAAAGAGTTGTATTAACGAGATCGAGATAACCAAAGACCTATATCGTATACTGTCACGGTAAAGGCATGCATCCTCTGATCGGAGACAAATGTGTTACTATATGTCTGAGTATATACATCTGGCAGACCAATAGGTTGATGACCTAACCAAGGTCTATACACTGGCGTGCTGGTGTGCATATAAGGGCATATGAGTAATACGATCTCTCAAAGGGATCATACAGGTTCACTACTGAACCGGAAGACATGAGCTCGCTCATGAGATATTGGGATGAATCAAATTCCGTGCACGGTCGTCTCGCTTTGGAAGCTTGACTGAATTTGTAGGTTTGATATATACTTTTGTTTAGTATATGATCAAGACCTAGGTATGATATATGATTTTGGAAAGTATATGATCGATACCAAATCCCAATGATCAAAAGAGAAACTTACTGATAAAACCTTGAAGTAGACAGTATAAAGTTGATCTAATAATTCGGGTTTATTATGGGTCTTCCAGTATGCAGGATGTACATGTGTTGGGAATACCTGAGGGTGATGTGATCATAAACGATTGTATAACCATGAAGCTTCCTTTCCTAGGGAGTGATGAAATGGGTCTGGATTTTAGGGACTCCTCTCAGTAGAGAAGTAATATGATCTTGGTCCAAATGTTGGACATTGATCTAAATGTGATTCATATGCAATGAGAAGATTGGTTTTGCGATATTGATTTAATCAAGCATCTATGGGAGGCCCGGGATCTGGATTTGAGATGTGATCTCAATATCCAAGTCACTATACGTGGAACAATACAATCACCCTGTCCTTATCTCCAAGTATCCGCGGAGAAAGCGCATTATCCTTGAAAGAGTTCATGGATAATTTCATTGTTGATATTAGTATCCAAGCATCAAGAAAATTGATAATTAAATGTGATTTAATTATCATGGATAATATGAATTTGATTCATATTATAAGGAGAGATATCTAAGATAATTAATTGCGATTTAATTATCAAAGATATGAATAATGTGAATGTGATTCATGTTATTTGGACACATAAGAAAAGAGATCCAAGATGATTAAATGTGATTTAATTATCATGTATATGAATAATGTGGATATCACTATCTATATTAATCATATATATTATAAATGTGATTTATAATATATAAAAGAGAGCATATTGTGATTTATATTTATTAATTAATTATTAATGTGAATTGGATTCACATTAGATGATTAATTGAAAATATAATTTACATTTTGTTTTGGGATGTGAATGTGATTCACATTTTTTATGTCATGATTGCAATATTTCGCAAGATAATTGTTAATTATATTTGTGAAATAATTTTCAACAATTGTTTTTGTAAATCCTGGAGATATCATGAGATAATGTATCTCATGAGATAATGAGATCTCATGAGATGTTGGTAGCCATCCCGCCTTTTTAGGAAATATGGTTTGTCTCCTCATTATCTCCAAGGATAATTAATTGATTTGATTTGTATTTAAATATATTGATTTATCGATATATATTAAATTAAATTAAATTAATTTTTATTGTGTTTTTCACAACAAGATCATGGCCACTATAAGAAACACAAATCAATCTCAACCAATGATTGTGTGTTGTCTATGGATTGAGATCCATGGACTGCCAAAACCATATATAGGAATAGGCACCCTTAATCTTCAAGATATATGTTAGATGAATATAATGAATGCTCTCTTCTCTCTTTACACGTCATGTGCCTCTCTCCATCTCTCTCTTATGGCCGTCCACCATGGAGCCTTTGAGAGAATCGACATCGCTACAGCATCATCGTTATGCTGCTAGAGTTCTTACTCGTGGATCTCCATCTCCTTCGGTGCATCTCGCTCATGAAGAAGATGTTGGATCTCATGTGATGAGATCAAGAGATCCGCCCCTTGGATCATCAACATGGTTTGTGAGGAGCACGTGATTCATCCCCACGCTCGTAAGCGTCTCCTCCGTCGGATCGGACTTGAGACAGGAGGTCTCTTGGTTTAGAGACTCGATCGCAATCACGCTTCAAGAGGTAATCCTATTACTTGTTTGTGGTTTAGATGAAACAATCCGAGAAGTGTTCTTGGATCATGTGGTTTTATCACATAAAAAAATTAATTTCCGTTGCATCGAGCAACTAGTGCGACTAGTTGCTCCCGATCGCATTCGATGCGATCATAACTCTTCCGTGATGCGCTTGAGGATTTTTCCCGTATCCTTCAAGTGGTATTAGAGCTAGGTTGATGAAGGTTTTGGATTAGATCCATGAACCTACAAAGATTTTGGCTCGTTTGGGTTCGTGAAGATTTTAGCATTTCAATTTTCTCAGCCCTATCTTGTAATAAAATTTCGACCCTGTTTTAAAATGTTTAAATACGAAATTTAAATAGAATAATGTTCTACAATAATCAAGAAAATAGTACGATTTGAGTTTGCATAATTTGGATTCCGTTTGCTCAAGATATGGTCGTTTTATTAACCATATATCCATTGTTTCGGGGATGGCGATTAGAGACGTAATTAAGATGTTAATTACGATTTTAAAACACCTGGAAATGCGTGTTTATAACATAATTTCTTTTTAAATCAAGTTTTCATATTCTGGAAATTGATTTTGCTTAATTTGGATTTACGATGAATGAGATATGCTATTTTTAGTTCATGAGGGTCACTGCTGGAAATTGCATGATTGTCCAAAACCTTGTGATTGCCATTCAAATAAATTAATGGAACATAATTGTTAATTTTCTGAAATGATTATTGATAAATATTTGTGAAATATTTAAAGATGATAATCAATTCCTTGAATGATATTTCACTAACCAAAATGATAAGATAGTTGATCTTGATCATGATTGGTTGATATGAAATCATCAACAAACATTACTTTCATGCAAAACCCTAGTTTATCCAACAATAGTTGGACAACTTTTACATATAAAACCCTATTGCTTGAATAGTATTTGGGGTTTGTTCAGCAAATCTCCTTATAATATTATCAAAATAGTTTTGATGAATATTATATGGTATAATTTTGGTTGAAAAACCGAAGAGCATCTCAAAGTACATAATGATCTATCTGGCATTATCCTTTCATGAGGTGGATATGGTGTCTAGTCGGAGAGCATTGGGGTAGCGGGTTGCACCGGATGTGGTCCGTCCCACTCTTGTCGGTACTGGCCATGACGGCGGGTAGGGATACGATAATGCCGGAGAAGTCAAAGTGTATTTTTTTTAATTATTAAAAATCAAATAATACCTACTTTGAGATTATACCTACTATTCAAGTAATAATCAAGTTTGTTGATTGAAAATTGGATTGATAATTAATTTAATGCGATTAAATTAATTATATCCAATTAAACGCACTCTATTATGAATAGATGCGTATTTACCTTGGAAGAATTGATCATAATGAATGTGATTCTTGATGATTAATTAGAATTTGAATATGATATGGAGGATCACATAAGTGACATTCATGGTCTCCCGTCAAGGCAGAGGGTTCCGTCGCCAGAGATTGTATGTCGGAGACACCTGCTTGAAGTGACAGCTCCTGCATACAAGGCATTTGGATCAGGCTCTTCGCTTCTCGAAAGAGTAAGGTCGTATACGTAGTGACCCCAATATCGAGTCCTTATATTTTTGGGGCGATATTGGATTGTGTATAGCGAGTATTAAACCTGTTGACGGTTGGTTCAATTAATGATAGGTCAACATCACCTTAGGGATGGTGGGCCCGGGTATTAAAGACCGAATTGGGAGATGCAAGTTGGACTTGAAAGGTGGAATGTGTTCCCGCTTCTTTTTATTGGAGTCACAAGTTCTCATATTATTGGGATGTGACAAAGATAGGAAAGGAGATCCCAGATCTTGCTAGAGATATAATGGTAAGAATATCTCTTACATTGAAAGTGATTAAGGGAATGTACTTTCATTGTTGACAAGGCAAGACAACTTTGATATAAAAATTCTTAAATAAAAGTAAAATATGTATATATAATATATATACCCTTATGCAAATTTCTTATTTCAGATAAACCTTCATTAAACCCACTCAATATTATATTCAATAATAACCAGTAAGATATCATGGATTGGACTCATGATCCAGATATTGTACTTGCAATTGGACACATAATGTATGTGGTTGCAATGTGCAAGTTTCCTCAACATAATGAGGAATGACAATTAAATAAGACAATAAGACATCATCTTGATATTTCATCGAGTGTACTTTGGAAGTGACATGTCGATGATGATCGCGATTGTCAAATAATCCTTATAAAATCTAAGAAGATGTTCTGGCATACATTTATTCTCTAGACATTTAATCATGAATGACATGGTTCTATGTATTATGCAGAATGGTAGCTCGAAAGAGATGATGTAATCAAAATATCTAAATACCTACCTGAACCAATGTTATAAGAGTCTAGATGGATGTAGAAATGATGAATGTCATCATTCTACTATCTATACTCAAGTCATTCATGAATCTTCATAATATTCATATTGTATAAATTAAATGAAGCATGTATAAATGTTGATGTTCTCTTATATTGAAATCTTTTGAGTTCAACATAAGAGATCCTTTGTCTTAAGCAATGGTTGTTCATAGATAAAGAGAGCGTAGTGGAAGCATGGGTTTGACCCAAGCAAGAAGGAAAGTCAAAGAGTTGACCTACTTCTGTGACTTCCATATGGCATCCAGATAGTTGGATGAATGCCAACACTGTAATGAGTAGATGTATTGATAGTATGACTATCTGGACTATCTAGGATCCTTAGAGAAGGACTTGGATAGTGCATCAAAATAATATACATTTGATCATTGAAATCAACTTTCTTATAAGATAAGATTAAAGTCTAATAATTGTATCTCATTCTTCTAATGACACTTGCAATTATTGCATATGCTTTAGAAGACTGAAAATTTTGATCTTAAGGTTTATAGTTATCCACATGGATATTAATGCAATTGTTGCAACAATCTCTGTTGGATTGATAGACTTCAAAGATTCATTGGGAGAGCCTTAGTCTTAGAGAATGTCTCTATGACCTAGATATTAGAATACACTCATTGTTTGTTTCTAAATGTTGGAAATGAACATGAATTCTGAGATAGAATTATCGTAAAAGGTTATGATAGATATATTTCATATAGTAATTTAACATCTAGTGGACTCCACAAAATTAGAAAATTAATGAATGGTTTCAAGATTTCTAATACTGGAAGTTAAACCTAACTGATCAATAGGAGGATGAAGATCATTTGATAATGATCTGGCATCGAGTCTTGGACTTATATCTATTGACATGATCAATAGGCTAGTGATGTATTGAACTTTAGATTGTCTGAAGGTTCAAATCTTACATACTTGTAAATATTGTATTCAAAGTAAATATGTCCAATACACTCTTCTCTGGGAATAGTGTAAGATGCCAGGGTATTCATGATCTTATACATATTGATGTATATGGATCATCTGTATCATAATAAACATTGATGATATGTGATGTCATTCAATGATTATTTGTGATATGAGATTTCTTATCTTCACCTAAGAAACCTTTGGAATGTTTAAAGCTTTCACAATTTTTGGTTTAGAACCAAAGTTTGAAGAAAGATGAAATGAATTTGATCTAACCTAGGTAGCTTGTACTTGTTAGATAAAATTCAAAGAATACCTTATGGAGATATCAATATCATTTCTATCTCACTCCGACTGATAAACCTGAACTGAATAGAGTTGTAGGGCGATACAATTGGATCATATGTGATATGATTTGATCAATGATGTTTTTTAACATAATTACCTTTTAGTTTCCAGGTATATATGTAGTAGAGACTACACTATATATCCTTAATAAGATTCCATGCAAGTAAGCTGGAATTAAGCACTAGAGAGTGCTACTTCATTAGGAAAATAAAGGATGTATGGGATACCTACTTTATGACCTTGAGATTCTTAAAATATCTCATCTTTGAGAATGTGATTCTTAGAGGCTGAGACTCTTGAGAATTAAGAAGAAAATGAAGTAAAGGAACTCATTTAATCTTGAGATGATAATGAGGCTCCTGAAATCGGAAACTAAAAAGATAATTAAAGATGAAACATTAATACCTCCTCAAATGAGTTTGAGGATGTATTCCATGTGTCGATTAAGTCTGACAATGATCGGACTTCATGTGATGAAGCTCCTAAGGATCATGACATGGAAAGATGGATGTTAGCAATAAAGTCTATAGTAAACTTCATATACAAGTATCGTATATGGACCCTAGAAGATCCACCTATATGGGTAAGACTCGTTAAGGTGTAAATGGATCTTCAAGAGGAAGAGAGAACCTAATGAGAAGCTTTGGACCTTCAAAGCACAACTCGTATCCACAAGATACACAACGAAGAGAAGGCATCGCTTGCAATGAGAGTTGCTCTTCAGTAATCATGCTTAACTCATCAGAATATTGCTGATCTTAGCTACACAACTTGACTATGGCATCTTCAAGATGTGAGTCAAGATTGCATTCCTCTATGAATACCTCTCTGAGGATATTCACATGAAGTATCCCCAAGGCTTCACGATTGGGGAAAGTAAGGAGTGAAAGCTAAAGAAACTCCATCTATGTACTTAAATAAGCTTTATGTAGTTGGAACATCAGATTCGATGAAATCATAAATGTTATGATTTCTGATAGAATCTTGATGTACCATGTGAAGCTTAGTGGGAGTGCCATTGTGTTCATCGTGCTAAATATAGATAATATCCTAATTATTTGGAATGATATAAGGATGATAATAAGTGTTTTATAGACTGGCTATTCCATACCTTGAGATATGATCTCAAAAATACCTCTTAGATCTTAGTTCTAAAGTTGTTTAGAAGCAAAGAAAAGAGGGTATTGGGATTGTACATGTTCCATTCTTGGAAAACCCCAAGGAAGGCTTCCTTTCCTTAAGATATGGTACTGACCTATTGATGAATCTGCGATTCATCACTCTAAAAGTTGAAAATAGAGCTTTGTTCCCAAGTAATTAGATGCATATCTCTACTTATATCGCATAATTAACATTCATGCATACATTGATAACATCTGCATTTTAGCATTCATATTTGCATTAAATAAGAAGCCAATTTCACTTGTATATTAAATAAAATACCTTATTTGTATATATTTTATACTAACTCCAAATCTAATAAAACCAACTCTATTGTGTATATGTAACAAACACTAATTAAAGAAAAATATCAAAAAAATACTAACATGTAAAATTGACCAATAAAACTCCAGTCCAAGTTTGAAACCATGAACCTTAAAATGTGCATATCTCTCTCATATAGCCTCCGAATTAGGTCTACTCATTTTAAAGTAATATACATTCAAAGACCTTCGAAACAAGACTAATTTCATTAAAATCGGAGCTCGTATGCAAAACTTGGGTTTTGGGCCCCTTTTTACATTGTACATAATGACGGTTTTACCTCTGCATTTTATCGTTTTATTTTCTTCATTATTAGAAATCCAAAAAAAATAGATTAAGTTGTTAATATTCTTTTCATATTTTATCTAACCTTATTTTAATTTTTCTCATTTAAAAATGACAAAAAAAATTGCAAAAGATAAAATGCGGTATTTTTTATCTATAACGTACCACCCAAAAATACATTTTTGTACAGATGATTTCGTTTCATTTTCGGCTCTTCACAAAAGTTGTAGGTCTCGTCGAGACGAGCAACTTTCATGTTGATCACTTTTTGATTTAAGCTCTTTTGTTACGTCTTTTTGATTTTTCTTTCCATTTTAACTTTGGATTTTTCTGGGAGCGACACGTGGCAGCTCCTGGAGCCACCACGTGTCGCCTCCTCATTCTTCCACTTATGCCATCCCCTCCTTCATTCAGGTCCGTTGGATGAAAGGTTATTTCATCAACGGCTAAGCTTCCTCTCTACCCATTCTTCTCCCACTCTCCCTTAACTTAAGGGAGAAGCCAACCATCGACAACCCATCCCAACCCATCTTCTCCATCTTCTCCATCTCTTCTCCAACTGCCTCCTCCTCCTCTTTATAATCTCCTCCATCCCTCCAATCATCCTCATCCGCCATCTTCACAGTGAGGGAGAGGAGAGCTCCATTCCTTCTTTGGTGACAGCAAGGGAGAGAGTGCCAACGGTGAGCGACGACCCTGCTCCTCTTGGCGAGATCCGGTGGCCCTCCGTCCACCGCCGCAGCCGCAAACCGCAGCTGCCCGAGCTCGAGCCTTGCCGACTCTTGAGCGACAACAGGAGAAGCCTCATCTTCTCCATCCCTAGGCAATCCGACTCCATATCCAGGTAATTTTCTTCCTTTCTTCTTCTTCCTCTCCTACAACCATTATCTCTCTCTCTCTCTCTTCGATTCATCCTCGTCCGATCACAGAATCACAAAACCGATTGCACTTCAACGGATAAATCATATGTTGTGATCGCAACGGTGATTTTTAATAAATTTTTCGGCGAACTTTCATCAATCGCTTAATCGTTTATTTAAGCCACTTAAACAAATGCATGAGAAGAGGTGGTGACACCCCTGTTTCCTCTTCCTCCTCTCCTCCACCCTCCACGTTGCTTGTCTTGGGCCACTCCACCACCGTCGTCGTCGCGCTGCTGCCTCTGCCCCGACGACCCTTGGCCATGTGTCGGCCGCCTCCCTCGCCGCCAACGACGCCGGCCGTGCCCCTCGCCGCAGCCACCTGCGGCTGGAGCTGAGCTGCACTTCATCCAGGCCACCATCGCCTCGTGCCACCGCGAAGGCACGCGCTCGTCGACGCTCCACCCGCGGCTACCAGCCGCACCTCCTGCCACCCCATCAACCCGGCCTGCCGTCCTTCTTCCTCGACGCCACGCCACTCGCGCAGCCTCCGCACCTGCGCGCCGCCCACCTCAGCTTCAACTCCAGCAGCAGCCGCCCCACGCGGCGGTCATCCCCTCCGCCGCAACTCCGTTCCCCGCCACACCGCCTCCCCGCGCCATCTCGAAGCAGCAGTGCGGCCACGCACAACCACCTCCCATCCCCGCGCCATCTCGAAGCAGCAGTGCGGCCACACGCAACCACCTCCCATCCCCGCGCCATCAGGTCCACGCGCGGCCGTCCTCCCCGCACGACGCGTGTCCAGCGCGCGACCCACGTCGTCCAGCCCACTCCGCCGACGCCGCCGCCCTCCTCACGCGTCTCACCCGCCAGCCACCTTCAAGCTTTCCCACCGTGAAGCTCCTCCATCGGCCTCCCCTGTTTCAAGCCAAGAAACAAAGGAGAAGATATCGCATAATAGGACAAAGTGGGCATTGCAAAAGGGACACTTGCACCCCTTTGCAAGTTTTCAAAAAAATTTCAAGTTTCCGATAATTGCATGTAAGTCCCTGTTCTCCATTTGAGCACATATTTCTTTCTCTGTATTGCATTCAAACCCTTGCATTTGCACGTTTATTTTATTGTCATTTTGTCTTCCATTTTTAACTCCAAAAGTTGCATTGTGTAGCATAAATATTGTTCTACCATTTTAGCATTTATTTGTATTTTTCTGATTTGCAGATTATTTATGGAAATTATTTGGTGAAAATTGCAATATTTTACCCATTTTGATTGATTAATTTATTACGCATTGTCTGCTTATCGAAAAATCTTTAAAAAATCATCATTGGTAGATCTAAGTCTATGCTACAACATATCCAAAACTCATCTCATTTGCACGTATAGTTTGTCTTAGAAAAATCATTTAGTGAAAACCTTAATTGATTTTTAATTATTCAACGTGAAGTGTTTTAAGGAATTTCAAGTTGATTTGGATAGCTCTTAATTAGATCTTTTTGGATTAATTTTGTTTCTAAAAAATATCATCGTTTGGTAATAATTAAAATTGGTTTAGTCATATTGACTAAAGTCTGCATATTTTATTATCCGTGCATCTAAAAATTACAAAAAAATTAAGTTAGCTTAATTTAATCCCATTTCATAATCTGACCAAGTTTCATAATTTTTGGAATTAATTTGACCATATTTCTGATTTAACTCGTAATTTGACCTGATTTTGCATTTGTCTTGCATAAAAAAACCGAAAAAGACTAAAAAAATTATTCCTCGAAAATCAAACACTGGAGTTTGCTAAAAATTCACCTAAGGAGACAACTGCCTCCCTGAGTTCGACCTTGGACTTCACCAAGTAAAAAAAATTGCCGCTTGAAATTAACTCAAATCTAATTAAAGTGGTTTTTGATATTCCCTCTCGTATCTGACTGCAACGAACATCATCAATTAATTTGGACAGTAATCTGACCGAATTAACAAGAGTGCGGGGGCGGTTCATCAAAATGGCACCGTTGCCGGGGAGGCACGGCTTAGGTTAATTTGTAGTTATTTCTCAGTGTTTGATTTTCTATCCTCGGGTAGTCTGACCCCCGGTTTTCTTGTGAATATTTCTCTGTCTTTTAAATTATTGCATTTTTGTGTCGTTCTCTATCTGACCTCAACTTATTGTTGTGCGAGGGACGCCGGAGTCAAAGACGCTTCGAGGAACACGCATTCTAATTTGTTTGAGGGAATTTAGAGAACTTGTAAATTTCATTTATTTCCACATTTTTCGCATCATTTCCAGCGGTTCCCGTTTGGGTTCTCGCGTGTGTAAAAATAGTGGAACTGTGTCCCCGTGTGCTGTGTGGATTGAACTGTAACTTAGGCTTGCACTAGCGGCTCCTTGAGTCACTCTAGGAATTGCTTGTGCTCGTAATTTTTAGGACCACACATACACTTAAAAGACGCACCTAGACCACAGATCTAGTCAAATTGAAATTGTTCTCCACTCGCTAATAGAACTGCCTGTCTAGGAGCGGATTTTGTCGTCTGCATTTGCATATAGTGTAAAATTTCAATACTGTCTTGCATCCTGCATAAAAACGAAGGGATCACTGTAAGTCTTCTCAACTCAGCATACACATCATTGTTTTTCGTGCATCGGCTTTTCTCGATTTCCCCCTCTATTTTTCACACTTAACTTAAACGGAAATTGGGACTGGACGATAGGCGTGCTGTGTGGTTGGATTAAAAAGTGAGAACTCAACTTAAAATCGGGACTGCTAACATTATTGACCAAAAAAATCAATAAAATTGAAAAAAAATTGTTTGCGGGAGACTAATCCCGACCTTGTTTTCAGGCTGAGTGAGGGTACTTGAGTGTATGTGAACACTTTAAGGCAGAGCCCAAATCCCTGCCTTCCATATCACGGGCCAACTGATCCTAGCAAATATCACTTGTTGGATACTTTTAGCTCATTGACAAGTACCAAGTAGCCTCCGCCTGTTCGCGGGTAGATAGGGGCAAACCAGCGATGCTCTGCGACAAGGCCTAGCTTTGTCAACCTCCGCCTGCTTGCAGGTAGATAGGGGCACGTCTTTGAGTCCCCAACACCGGATAGGAGTGAAGAAAGGGAGGATCGGCGGTATCTTAGGCGACAGGATAAACAGGGAAGATGCATCCGTCTCTGAGCCGACTTCCCTATAGGCCGCGTAATCCTTGCTATCTTGCTTGAAAAATCACACTTAAAAATTTACAAGATAAATTGGTCTCGGTTTCGAGTCCTTCACTGTGTTGAGTGTGAACCTAGGGTTTTGGATTAACTTGTTTGCTTCAGATAGGAGTAAAATCCTATCTTCTTCTCGCCACTTCAAGATGAATGACTGGGGGAATATCGACACATTATTTACCAATCTTTCTCTGAGTCCCTCACGAAAATCATCTTCACAGGCCCAAGCGCACCTTGGACCACCCAGAACTCATGACCCTCTTGAGTTCTGGATCCCTCACACCCAGGGTGGTTACTCTCAAACCAACCCTTCCCTCTCCTCTGATCTTACCGAGGAAGACCAACGCCTCGGTAAGAATTCCTTCCCTGATTTATCCTCTAAACCAGATCATTTTCAATTCTCAGGACTAGAGGACAAGATGCCACCAAAAAATCCCCAGATGAGGAGAACACAGATGACCCACTTCAGTAAGTATTGGCTCGCCTCGCCCAAGCCGAACAGGGAATGCGGATCTCACAGCTAGAATGGGACAGATCATTACAGCAAGAGGTATCGTCCGACCAATGGTTGATGCCTACAACCCAGCGGAGAACGTGATTCAGAATTGGTTAGCACCAGCGGTTCCCGCCCAGGCATTTGAGCTGAAGCCCCACTTCCTTAGTCTGCTTCCGAAGTTCAATGGAAACATAAACGAAGAACCGTACACT
This sequence comes from Ottelia alismoides, assembly GCA_037367405.1. NCBI lineage: Eukaryota > Viridiplantae > Streptophyta > Magnoliopsida > Alismatales > Hydrocharitaceae > Ottelia > Ottelia alismoides. The sequence continues at coordinate 327,062 of JAZKJV010011150.1, read as the reverse complement.
TTCCTCCGTGACTTCGAGCTGGTGTGCAACAATCTTAGCCATCCCAATGTTGGCCAAGATTATATTTGACTGAAGGCCACCCCTTTTGTCTTAGGAGATAAGGCAACACATTGGCTGAAAAACCTAGGGGTGATATGTACTACCTGGATGCAGTTCAAGGACCTCTTTTTGAAAAAGTTCTACCCCATCAGTAGAACTAACCAAATGAGAACGAAGATCGCTAGCTTCTCCCAAGGAACCAGTGAACCTTTCCACGATGCATGGGATAGGTTCAATGACTTAGTGCAGAAATGCCCTTGCCACGACATTTCTAAGGAGATCCTAGTCCAGACCTTGTTCTGTGGTCTAACCCCGGAGATGCAGGGGTTAGTCAGTACCGCCTGTGGAGGAAGCTATCTGAACAAAAACGAGCACGCTGTATGGAAGATCTTGGAGCAGATGGCGGAAATCGACAAGTCGCAGGCCACAAGGGCCTTTGCGTTGTCTCCCTCAATCCTATCCAATGAGACAACCCGAAGGACTGTAGCAGATCTGACCGGGGACCTCATTCCCAGCATGGGGATGATTGCTGACAAGCTAACCATGGTCGAGCAGATCCACAAGAGAGTTGCGGAACTTGAGTCTCTTTCGCGTCTACCGAAGCAAGTGGAGGAACTTTCTAAGAAGGTAGCTAAGATAAAGCTACCTGCCCCTTCTACACCACCTGTACCTGTACATCGAGTCCATCTTGTACAGGAACAGGCACCGGGGCCTCAGAGTAGCTGGGATCAGACTTACACCCAGCAGGACCAGCATGCACCCCCACAAGTGGAGACGGGATACGAGGAGCCTCCGCAAGTGTACGAGATCAACGGCCTTTGGTATAGCCGTGACCCGATTGTCAGGCAGGCCGAAATGGGGAAGGGTCAGCCTCACCGCCCATCCCCAGCATACCAAGAAACCAGACCCGTTCCCGCACCGCGCTTTCAGTCCAGGCCAGAACAAGGGTACCAGCCTCAACAGTACCAGCAGCAGCAGCGCACCTATCAGCAGGGGCCAGCACTGTCCCATCAACAGCAGCAATATCGGCATGGCCAACAGGGCCAATACAGAACCTCGTCTGCACATCAGCCAGCCCAGCCCACTGAATTGGAGTCCGTCACCTTGGCGATCCAGACCCTGTCTGATAGGATCCAACAGATGCAGAATGATTATCTGGATATGAGAACCGATATCAATCGTGTCTCTCGTACCCAGGACCAACAGATTGCGCCAAATACCCTGATTCCCGCACAGGTTCAGGCCAACCCGAACAACATACTCCATGGCCAGAACCGACCTCGTGATCAGGTATACTATTCAGATAATTATTTATCTGAACATGAGATCCTTTCGTACGATAATGTAAATCATATGTCCCTCAGGAGCGGAAGGACCGTGACCATACCTGATCGGGCACGGGCATAGAAGGAAGGAACTTCCAAGTCTCTACTTGAGGAGAACTTGGAGGAAGAAGAGCAGCACCACCACCCATCACCGACAGAAGAAGAGGACATCTGAGTCCTCGAAGCAGCATTCCCGCACCATTAGTGAGTCCGGCGAAACTGATGAAGAGCCCGCACCTCCATCTGAGGAGGACCGTCCAGAATAAGCGGAAGACGCATCACCAATTTCGCCCCAGCATGTTTTTTTCAGTTCGAGTCAGAGTCCTAATCTGTTTCAGAGTCCGAGTCATGTACATAACTCAGTTCCAGCTTTCAATGAAAAGATTTCAGTTTCAGAACATGAGTTAGAGTCAATAATCCCTTTCCTCTGAGCTCTTACGGGTGGAAAGAAGAAAACCAAAAAAATCCAAAAAGATGACCCTGAGATGGCTGAATTCTGCAACAAACATATCAAGGTCACAATCCCCTTTGACAAGTACGTGGAGATGACCCCTGCATTCCAAAAATACCTTAAGTGAGATGCACACCTACTAGTGTTAGCAGGAAGACCAAAAGCTGTGTGGAGAAACACGTTTTATCAGTAGCCATGACTTGTGCAATAAAGAATTCGATTCCAAGGAAACGAAGAGACATGGGTGCACATTATGTACTGAGTCATGTTGATGACATCGCGTTTGCACGCACTCTCCTGGACAATGGTTCCTCCATCAATCTGATGCCGACAGCCCTCTATGAGCGGCTTAATCTCGGACCTCTTAGGAAATCTAGAGCCCTTCTACAGTTTGCTGATAAATCAACCAAGAGGTCCCAAGGAGAATTGAGGAACATTGTGATCAAAGTCGAGGGACAAGAATACATGGTGGACTTCACTGTCCTGGATATGGAAACCCCTCGTAATTGGAGAGACTCCCAGATCATTCTAGGTAAGCCCTTCCTCAGAACAACAGGGGCCTTATTTTATTATAAGATCGGGAAGATTCAGTTCCAAACTCCAGGCGGAGATGAGGGACTCGAAATGAAGCAGACAAGATGGCAGAGACCGGATTCAGAATCCAGCACCGAGTACTCTTCTACCGGAACAGACTGCGATCATGTAGACACTCTTGGGCCATGGAGACAGAACCCAGCCAGCGCCGATGAGTCCCTCCCCTCCGGAGATGATCCAGTACATGAATCAGTTTGCGAGGTCCTCAGAGACGAGTACAGCTCACAACCTGCATCGCCCTACATCTTCGATGACATAGAGGCCCAGTTGGGCCTGTCTGTCCTCCCCTCTTTAGGACAATCAGAAGATGAGGATGACGAGTCGGACGTGGCTTTTGCCGATTGCATGGAGACTTTTGACGATCCGACTCCTGAGCCGAACAACTTGGTGGCAGCTATCACAGAGAATGATTCAGCCACTTCCAACACCGAGCCAGATCAGATTGAGCCAGACTTCTTAGAAGATCACATTATTCCTGAGCTCAAACCTTTACCCACAACTTTAAATACGCCTTCCTTGCGAGACAAGACAAGAAATTTCCGGTCATCATCAGTTCGCGATTGACCGAGGAGCAGGAATCTCGCTTGCTAGAGATCCTAGAGAAAAACCGCAAGGCGATAGGCTGGAGCATTTCCGATCTCCACGGGATAAATCCCGCTCTGTGTTCGCACCATATTTACTTGGAGAACGAAGCCAAACCCTCTCGTGAATTCCAATGCCGGTTGAATCCAAATTTTCGAGAGGTCGTGAAGAAGGAGATAGAAAAATGGTGCAACGCGGGTTTCATTTACCCAATCTCCGACTTTAAGTGGGTGACCCCAATCCATGTTGTCTCAAAAAAGTCGGGAATTCAGACGACCACCAACGAGGACAGAGAGGAGATCGTGACACGAGTACCCACGTCGTGGCGCGTCTGTGTGGATTACAGACGCCTGAATGCCGCGACGAAGAAGGATCATTTCCCCCTACCATTCATTGATCAGATCTTAGAGCGACTAGCGGGGAAAGAGTTCTTCTGCTTTTTAGATGGGTTCTCGGGCTACAATCAAGTAGCCATAGCTCCATAGGACCAGGAAAAGACCACATTCACATGCCCCTTTGGTACCTATGCTTTCAGGCGCATGCCTTTTGGGTTATGCAATGCTCCAGGTACTTTCCAAAGGTGCATGATTGCTGTATTCGCCGAAATGGTCGGAGAATTCCTGGAAGTCTTCATGGATGACTTCTCGATCCACGGCGATTCCTTCGATTCCTGTCTTAGTAATCTGGACCGAGTCCTAAAAAGATGTTGTGAGGTCAATCTGGTGCTCTCCTGGGAGAAAAGTCACTTCATGGTGATGGAGGGCATAGTGTTGGGGCATGTCATCTCCAAGAGAGGAATGGAGGTTGACCCTGTCAAGGTGGATGTGATCAGACGACTCCAGCCACCAACCAACGTTAAGCAGTTGCGGTCGTTCCTCGGGCATGTTGGATTTTATCGAAGGTTCATTAAGGATTTTTCTAAGATTGCCCGGCCGCTAACTGAGCTTTTAGGCAAAGACATGGAATTTATTTTTGATCACAAATATCTTGAGGCCTTTAAGCTTTTGCGAGGAATGATTATGGACGCACCCATCCTACAAGCCCCAGATTGGTCTCTACCTTTTGAGATCATGACGGACGCCTCAGACTATGCTGTTGGGGCTGTGTTGGGACAAAGAAGAGATGGCGTCCCGTTTGCAATTCACTACGCAAGCAAAGTGCTTGATACCGCTCAGCGTAACTATACAGTTACGGAAAAGGAAATGCTTGCGATAGTTTTTGCCTTGGACAAATTCAGATCTCACCTCATTGGATCCAAGGTAACTGTGTTCACTGACCATACGGCACTACGGTACTTGATGGAGAAGAAGGACGCGAAAGTGCGTCTTCTTCGATGGATTTTACTTATCCAGGAGTTTGACTTGGACATCCGTGATAAACCTGGAAAGAAGAACGTAGTGGCCGATCATCTTTCTCGTCTCGAAGATCTTAATACTTCCGAAGATTCACCAATTCGAGACTCCTTCCCTGACAAGTCGATTTTTGTTATCGACTCACTCCCATGGTACGCCAATATCGTGAATTATCTTGTCTCCAAGAAAGTTCCCGAAGATTGGCCCAAGAGCCAAATCGACCGACTGAAGTCGGACGCTAGACACTACCATTGGGAGGATTCGATCCTTTTCTTCGAAGGACCGGATTGTGTCTGGAGACGGTGTATTCCTCAGGAGGAATACTAGAGTGTCCTTTCTTTATGCCACAACTTAGAGGCAGGAGGACACCACTCCGGGAAGAGGACCACATGGAAGGTACTTCAGTGTGGCTTTTATTGGCCGACTCTATTTCGCGATGCCACCGCCTTCGCGAAGTCGTGTCCAGTATGCCAGAGAATGGGAGGAACCGTCGGTTCCAAGGATGAGATGCCAATGCAACCGGTCATCATTTGTGATGTCTTTGACGCCTGGGGCATCGATTTCATGGGCCCATTCCCTGTTAGCCACGGGTTCGAATATATCCTTCTTGCGGTGGATTATCGATCCAGATGGGTGGAAGCTATCCCAACCCGAGCTGCAGACAGCAGGACTGTCTGTAAATTTATTAGAGAACACAAAATCTCTAGGTTCGGGATCCCCAAAATGATGATATCAGACGGGGGTAGCCACTTTGTGAATCGGGAGGTGAAGAAACTCCTGAAGGACTACGGCATCGACCACCGTGTCGCGAGTCCTTGCCACCCACAAACCAATGGTATGGCTGAGGTGTCGAATCGGGAGGTGAAAACCATATTGCAAAAGCTTGTCCGCCCGGACAGGAAGGACTGATTGGATCAAGTCCTCTGGGCGTATAGGACGGCTTACAAGACACTGTTAGGCACCTCCCCATTCCGAATGGTATTCGGAAAGTCGTGCCATTTGCCCGCAAAGTTAGTGCACAAATCAGAATGGGCAATCAAGAAGGTCAACTGGAACACGCACCTGGGGCAGAAGCAGAGAGACATGGATCTGAATGAGCTTGTGGAAGTCAGAAATCGCGCATATGACAACAGTTTGGTGTATAAGAACAAGGTGAAGCGTTGGCATGATAGATATATCAGACGAAAGACCTTTGTTCCTGGACAGAAGGTATGGTTGTTTAATGCTAGGCTGAAGATCTTCCAAGGCAAGTTGAAGTCCAAGTGGACAGGCCCATTTGTCGTCCTTGTGAATGGACAGCTGTTGAAGCACTTTATCGAATCCAATGAGCAGTTAGTCCATGTTGAGGAGATTGTATTCATGCGCGAGACAGATTCAGCAGATACACCTCGAGCCGCGTATGAGGTCTTGCAGCAGTGAGCTCCAACCATCCGTAGCATCTCGAAAGATTCAAACCGACTCATTTGTATATACCATCTTTCTTGTACATCCTATCCACCCTCCCTCCCCAGTGATTCGAATCACTCGCCCCGGCTCATCTCATTTCATTTTACGACTATACTTAGGATAACCAGATCCTACGTATAGGGGGAAAGTGACTCGCAACAATTCATTGCACATCCTCCAGATCACATCGGTTCTCATACTCACTCCTGTCCTATACTTAGGCTGACCAAAGCCTAAGTATAGGGGGGACCGATGCCCGTCACGTATATACTCATCCACTTCTCCTCTTGCCCTCGTCCGCCCCATTTGTGATCTTCTTCTACACTTAGGCTGCCAGAGCCTAAGTATAAGGGGGCAGAACGACTTCTATACTTTTTATACTTTTCGCTCTCCTATGCTTAGCCCGAGCTATGTCTTTTTAGTCGCTTTTCGTGCTCTGAGGACATAGCACATGCTAAGTATAGGGGGCGTGTATATATTACATATATACTTTACCCATAGCTCGTACTTTCACGTATTTTCGCATATTTTCTGTATATATTATGCAATAATTACGGGGTGGGTAAAAATTGAAAAAAAAACTTTTTTCTGTACTATATGTATAATACTTGTATAAAAGTTGTAAAATTATGGTAAAACATGCTCATGTAAAATTTATTGTAAAATAAGATGTAAACCTAAAAAATGTGTGTTGTATACTATGTATATTATTTGTAAATTAAAAACTTGTTGTAAATAATAAAATTTGTTGTATACCAAAAAAAATATATGTTGAAAATAAGGCTTCTTATTTACTCTCTTGCATATCATCCTTGCATTTCAAAAAAAAATCTTGCATTTCATTCATAGCATGTCATCTGCACCTCTCATCTGCATATCTTGCATATGCAAAGTGAAAAGCTAGTGGGTTCTGAACCAAGTTATGAGTAGATCTTGAGGATGGACTTGATTTGACCTTAATCCACCTAATTTCAGAGGAACCTTATAGAAACTGGCGTTAAGATTTCTCATGTCAAGTGACTTAATTCTTTGAGTCCGCAAGTCTATGTTCACATGTCATCTTGATTAGTCTAAGTAGAATATCTCATGCACACGCATGATTCTTTTAGACAGTGACCTAACTTGGACAAAGCACAATGCACGTAGCTCTTCATTGATGAGGTGTTGAGGAAGTAGAATCCTTTAGCTTGGAGTAGCACACGGGTGGAAACATCCGTCCTCCTCTAGGGAGGGTAGTGCATCTCAACCTAGTCTTGTGGTGTTGAAGTCTAAGGACAGGATGCTGTGGGTTGCAATAATGCTTCAAAAGAGGGATAGTCTACTGGCTCAAGAGGAAAAACTCCTGATGTATATGCTGCACCTTGTATATAGTTCCAAAAAAAAGAAAGAAAGAAAAATGCAAGAACTCCAAAAAAAATAGACAGGCCACAAAAAAAATTTGCCTGTTGGAGTATGTATACTAGCAAGAAGTCTGCAGCTGGATGACTTGGCTACACTGGTCAGGCATACCGGAATAGGTTAGCTACACTGGCTACCGTCCATTCTTTTCTCTACCCCCTCCTCTTGAGTTGGTCGCACTTGAACTTAGAAGGGAATACCCCGCTCCTCGAGGAAAGAGTTACTCGACCGGGTTATTGAGTTACCTTGTTAGAGGAGGCTGGTTCTGAGTCATTTCTGATGTGGAGAGCTATTTATCACTTACACAGTACAAGTAAGAATCATAGTCATCAGAAATTTACGTTTGAGGATTTGTTCTGACCTGACTATTAAGGCGTCTTGAATAGAAGACTTGTGGAACTTGAAGTCTGTTAGGTCTTAAATTCAGATCCCAATAAGGTTCTGCCACACAATTAATCCAAAGGTCGAGTCAAGCTCCATTTTCAACTTTTTTTCATGACCTTGGTATGGAACCCAATCTCATTTCATTCTTGCATTTCATTTTAGTTGCTCGGGGACGAGCAAGGTTTAAGTATAGGGGGTTGATGAATCTACGATTCATCACTCTAAAAGTTGAAAATAGAGCTTTGTTCCCAAGTAATTAGATGCATATCTCTACTTATATCGCATAATTAACATTCATGCATACATTGATAACATCTGCATTTTAGCATTCATATTTGCATTAAATAAGAAGCCAATTTCACTTGTAAAGATTCACTTGTATATTAAATAAAATATCTCATTTATATATATTTTATACTAACTCCGAATCTAATAAAACCAACTCTATTGTGTATATATGACAAACACTTATTAAAGAAAAATATCAAAAAAATACTAACATGTAAAATTGACCAATAAAATCCCAGTCCAAGTTTGAAACCATGAACCTTAAAATGTGCATATCTCTCTCATATAGCCTCTGAATTAGGTCTACTCACTTTTAAAGTAATATACATTCAAAGATCTTCGAAACAAGACTAATTTCATTAAAATCGGAGCTCGTATGCAAAACTTGGGTTTTGGGTCCCTTTTTACATTGTACATAATGACGGTTTTACCCCTGCATTTTATCGTTTTATTTTCTTCATTATTAAAAATCCAAAAAAATTAGATTAAGTTGTAAATATTCTTTTCATATTTTATCTAACCTTATTTTAATTTTTCTCATTTAAAAATGACAAAAAAATTGCAAAAGATAAAATGCGGTATTTTATCTATAAGGTACCACCCAAAAATACATTTTTGTACAGATGATTTCGTTTGATTTTCGAACCTCCACGAAAGTTGTAGATCTCGTCGAGACGAGCAACTTTCATGTCGATCACTTTTTGATTTAAGCCCTTTTGTTATATCTTTTTGATTTTTCTTTCCATTTTAACTTTGGATTTTTCTGGGAGCGACACGTGGCAGCTCCTGGAGCCACCACGTGTCGCCTCCTCATTCTTCCACTTATGCCATCCCCTCCTTCATTCAGGTCCGTTGGATGAAAGGTTATTTCATCAACCTCTATGCTTCCTCTCTACCCATTCTTCTCCCACTCTCCCTTAACTTAAGGGAGAAGCCAACCATCGACAACCCATCCCAACCCATCTTCTCCATCTTCTCCATCTCTTCTCCAACTGCCTCCTCCTCCTCTTTATAATCTCCTCCATCCCTCCAATCATCCTCATCTGCCATCTTCACAGTGAGGGAGAGGAGAGCTCCATTCCTTCTTTGGTGACAGCAAGGGAGAGAGTGCCAACGGTGAGCGACGACCCTGCTCCTCTAGGCGAGATCCGGTGGCCCTCCGTCCACCGCCGCAGCCGCAAACCGCAGCTGCCCAAACTCGAGCCTTGCCGACTCTTGAGCGACGACAGGAGAAGCCTCATCTTCTCCATCCCTAGGCAATCTGACTCCATATCCAGGTAATTTTCTTCCTTTCTTCTTCTTCCTCTCCTACAACCATTATCTCTCTCTCTCTTCGATTCATCCTCAACCGATCACAGAATCACAAAACCGATTGCACTTCAAGAGATAAATCATACGTTGCGATCGCAACGATGATTTTTAATAAATTGTTCGGTGAACTTTCATCAATTGATTAATTGTTTATTTAAGCCACTTAAATGAATGCATGAGAAGAGGTGGTGACACCCCTGTTTCCTCTTCCTCCTCTCCTCCACCCTCCACGTTGCTTGTCTTGGGTCACTCCGCCACCGTCGTCGTCACGCTGTTGCCTCTGCCTCGACGACCCTTGGCCGTGTGTCGGCCGCCCCCCTCACCGCCAACGACGCCGGCCGTCCCTCTCGCCGCAGCCACCTGCGGCTGGAGCTGAGCTGCACTTCATCCAGGCTACCATCGCCTCGTGCCACCGCGAAGGTACGCGCTCGTCGACGCTCCACCCGCGGCTACCAGCCGCGCCTCCTGCCACCCCATCAACCCGGCCTGCCGTCCTTCTTCCTCGACGCCACGCCACTCGCGCAGCCTCCGCACCTGCGCGCCGCCCTCCTCAGCTTCAACTCCAGCAGCAGCCGCCCTGCGCGGCGGTCATCCCCTTCGCCGCGACTCCGTTCCCCGTCACACCGCCTCCCCGCACCATCTCGAAGCAGCAGTGCGGCCACGCGCAACCACCTCCCATCCCCGCGCCATCTCGAAGCAGCAGTGCGGCCACGCGCAACCACCTCCCATCCCCGCGCCATCAGGTCCACGCGCGGCCGTCCTTCCCGCACGACGCGTGTCCAGCGCGCGGCCCACGCCGTCGAGCCCACTCCGCCGACGCCGCCGCCCTCCTCACGCGTCTCACCCGCCGACCACCTTCAAGCTTCCCCACCGTGAAGCTCCTCCATCGGCCTCCCCTGTTTCAAGCCAAGAAACAGAGGAGAAGATATCGCATAATAGGACAAAGTGAGCATTTGCAAAAGGGACACTTGCACCCCTTTGCAAGTTTTCAAAAAAATTTCAAGTTTCCGATAATTGCATGTAAGTCCCTGTTCTCCATTTGAGCACATATTTCTTTTTCTAGATTGCATTCATACCCTTGCATTTGCACGTTTATTTTATTGTCATTTTGTCTTCCATTTTTAATTCCAAAAGTTGCATTGTGTAGCATAACTATTGTTCTACCATTTTAGCATTTATTTGTATTTTTCTGATTTGCAGATTATTTATGGAAATTAATTTGGTGAAAATTGCAACATTTTACCCATTTTGATTGATTAATTTATTACGCATTGTCTGCTTATCGAAAAATCTTTAAAAAATCATCATTGGTAGATCTAAGTCTATGCTACAACATATCCAAAAATCATCTCATTTGCACGTATAGTTTGTCTTAGAAAAATCATTTAGTGAAAACCTTAATCGATTTTTAATTAATCAACCGTGAAGTGTTTTAAGGAAATTCAAGTTGATTTGGATAGCTCTTAATTAGATCTATTTGGATTAATTTTGTTTCTGAAAAATATCATCGTTTGGTAATTAGTAAAATTGGTTTAGTCATTTTCACTAAAGTCTGCATATTTTATTATCCGTGCATCTAAAAATTACAAAAAAGTTAAGGTAGCTTAATTTCATCCCATTTCATAATCTAGCCAAGTTTCATAATTTTTGGAATTAATTTGACCATATTTCTGATTTAACTCGTAATTTGTCCTGATTTTGCATTTGTCTTGCATAAAAAAACCGAAAAAGACTAAAAAAATTATTCCTCGAAAATCAAACACTGGAGTTTGCTAAAAATTCACCTAAGGAGACAACTGCCTCCCTGAGTTCGACCTTGGACTTCACCAAGTAAAAAAAATGCCGCTTGAAATTAACTCAAATCTAATTAAAGTGGTTTTTGATATTCCCTCTCGTATTCGACTGCAACGAACATCATCAATTAATTTGGACAGTAATCTGACGGAATTAACAAGGGTGCGGGGGCGGTTCATCACCTATCTAATGGGATAACACCTCAAAGAGGTGAGGAAGTGAATGGTAGAGCTGCTTGCACTTGTGCATCAGTTACGAGAAGCTAAGTGTGTACAAAAGCCAGATATCTGCCATGCAGTGGGAGTAGTAAAGAGTTGCTAATCCTACTATGGAGAAAAAATACTTGATTGCAGTAATAACAAAATCCTCAAAGATGACAAGGCTTAGAGATAATGATCTCAAAGTCTCATCATCAAGAACTTAAGACTTTATAGATAGTAATCTAAAAGGTCTTAACTGTAGATGCCTTGGGAGATAGAGATCTCTAGGAACAAAGGTATTCTGATAAGGATTATGGAAATAGTGGTTATAATAATTACTGAGCAGTAGTGTCAAGGACACTATAATTGCTTCATCAAGATTGAGTATTGGTTGCATAAGATGCAACATTCGCATTGGATGCGAGCACTATTACCTAGAGATATGCAGGTGCCGTAAAAGGACTTGGCATAGTCTTCTGGGTACAGAGTGACTGATCAGCTTACCTAGCTATTTTCTAAATAGCCTAAGATTGTCACATGAGTGTGGGTTTAAATGATTAGTCCATTAATGGATCTTTGGGCTAGTGGGAGATTGTTGGACATGCGAGCCCACGACGAGCCATTATGCAATAAATGTTATTGCGAATATCATTCTCTGATCTGAAATGAAGAATAACTAATTATCATAATAGGTCTCTAAGTACAATTAGGGTTATGTACCCTGGCCATCTTAATAATCATACAGCTGTTGGTTCAACTATTGAATCATAGTGGTTGGTGCTTGGATGAATATCTAAAGAGTTAGATTGAGGACTCATCAAGCACCATCAAATGATTGTTAAGAGATGATCTCCAACCTGAGTAGGAGATGTCAATCCTTTCTCACATAGGCTGATATCTGACCGACCTCTTGATGCAGGTCCTCTGCATAGGAATAGAGATTCAGATGTCTCAGATTAGTTAGGTCAAAGAGTTGACTTAACGAGATTGAGATAACCAAAGACCTATATCGTATGCTATCACGGTATAGGCACACATCCTCTGATAGGAGACATATGTGTTACTATATGTCTGAGTATGTACATTTGGCAGACCAATAGGTTGATGACCTAAGCAAAGTCTATACACCGACGCGCTGGTGTGCATATAAGGGCATATGAGTAATATGATCTCTCAAAGGGATCATACAGGTTCACAACTGAACCGGAAGATATGAGCTCTCTCATGAGATATTGGGAAGAATCAAATCCCGGGCACAGTCATCTCGCTTTGGAAGCTTGACTGAATTTGTAGGTTTGGTATTTACTTTTGGAAAGTATATGATCAAGACCTAGGTATGATATATGCTTTTGGAAAGAATATGATCGATACCAAATCCCAATGATCAAAAGAGAAACTTACTGATAAAACCCTGAAGTAGACAGTATAGTTGATATAATACTTCGGGTTTATTCTGGGTCTACTAGTATGCAAGATGTACAGGGTTGGGAATACCTGAGGGTGATGCGATCATAAACGATTGTATAACCATGCGCTTCCATTCCTAGGGAGTGATGAAACATGTTTGGATTTTAGTGACTCCTCTCAGTAGAGAAGTAATCTGATCTTGGTCCAAATGTTGGACATTGATCTGAATGTGATTCAGATGCAATGAGAAGATTAGATTTGCGGTCTTTATTTAATCAAGCATCTATGGGTGGCCCGAGATCTGGATTTGAGATGTGATCTCAATATCCAAGTCACTATACGTGGAACAATACAATCGCCCTGTCCTTATCTCCAAGTCTCCGCGAAGAAAGCGCATTATCCTTGAAAGAGTTCATGGATAATTTCATTGTTGATATAAGTATCATAGCATCAAGAAAATTGATAATTAAATGTGATTTAATTATCATGGATAATATGAATTTGATTCATATTATAAGGAGAGATATCTAAGATAATTAAATGTGATTTACTTATCAAATATATGAATAATGTGAATGCGATTCATGTTATTTGGGCATATGAGAAAAGAGATCCAAGATGATTAAATGTGATTTAATTATCATGGATATGAATAATGTGGATATCACTATCCATATTAATCATATATATTATAAATGTGATTTATAATATATAAGAGAGAGCATATTGTGATTTATATTTGTTAATTAATTATTAATATGAATTAGATCACATTAGATGATTAATTGAAAATATAATTTACATTTTGCTTTGGGATGTGAATGTGATTCACATTTTTTTTAATGGCATGATTTCAATATTTCACAAGATAATTATTAATTATATTTGTGAAATAATTTACAATAATTGTTGTACTAAATCCTGAAGATATCATGAGATAATGTATCTCATGAGATAATGAGATCTCATGAGATGTTGGTAGCCATCCCCCCTTTTTAGGGGATATGGTTTGTCTCCTCATCATCTTCAAGGATAATTAATTGATTTGATTTGGATTTAAATATATTTGTTTATCGATATATATTAAATTAAATTAGTTATTTTTGTGTTTTTCACAACAAGATCGTGGTCATTAAAAGAAACACAAATCAATCTCAACCATTGATTGTGTGTTGTCCATGGATTGAGATCCATGGACTCCCAAAACCCTATATAAGAAGAGGCGCCCTTGCTCTTCGAGATATATGTTAGATGATTATAATGAATGCTCTCTTCTCTCTCTACACGTCATGTGCCTCTCTCCATCTCTCTCTTATGGTCGTCTACCATGGAGCCCTTGAGAGAATCATCATTGCTGCAGCATCGTCGTTATGCTGCTGGAGTTCTTACTCGTGGATCTCCATCACCTTCGGTATGTCTCGCTCGTGAAGAAGATGTTGGATATCGTGTGACGAGATCAGGAGATCCGCCACTTGGATCATCAACATGGATTGCGAGGAGCATGTGATTCATCCCCGCGCTCGCAAGCGTCTCCTCCGTCAGATCGGACTTGAGACAGGAGGTCTCTTGATTTAGAGACTCGATCGCAGCTAAGCTTCAAGAGGTAATCCTATTACTTGTTTGTGGTTTAGATGAAACGACCCGAGAAGTATTCTAGGATCGTGTGGTTTCATCACATAAAAAAATTTAATTTCCGCTGCATCGAGCAACTAGTCAGACTAGTCGCTCCCAATCGCATTAGATGCGATCATCACGCTTATGTGATGCGCTTGAGGATTTTCCCGTATCCTTCAATCTATACTTCACGTGGTGCAGGAACTGTATGAAAGGTTTTGAGAAAATGATCGAGTCGATCCACTCCCATACTTCAAGTAGGGCGTATACTGAGTCTTCTCTTTTAATCTAGTCTAAAGAGAGGGGCAAGAAGGATGTAGTCGATCTCACTAAGGATTTAATTCCTAACATGGGAATAATAGTAGACAATTTGACATTAGTCGAGCGGATCAATAAGAGGATGAATGACACAGAGAGTTTGTTCAAGTATCTAAAGCAGATGGAGGACTTAGGTGAGGGGGTATATAAGATGAAGATATCTACTTTGTCTGCATCAATTGCTCCTATTTACTAAATGCAACATGTTCATGAGCAACTGATGTCAAGGGTAACCCAAACATGGCTAGAGGACCAATCCTTTGCTCAACCTTGCCAACAACAGCCATCCGCAGAGATAGTTTTGGAGGATCCTCCTCAAGTGTGGGAGGTGAACGGTTTGTGGTACATACAGGATCCTACCAACAAACATGCATAAATGAGGGATAGCCAATATTATTAACATATCCTGACTTTCCACAACACCAGATTCACCCTGAAACCCCTTCTCACACAACCAATTCCTAGAGTCTAAAACTCCTAGAAGTCAAGACAACCATTTTGCGTAAGCAGCAAAACTACCAGTATGGCCAATAGGGCCGATCTTTTCAGTCTTCCCCACAACATAAGTAGTATCATGGCCCTATTGTAATCCAAGTCAAATATTCGAGCAATGAATATCCGGATTTCATCTCACAATATCCGACGTCTTCTTCATGAGTGAGGGGAACCAAAGAAGACGAAGATCCACGAGCAGTTGAAGCGATGGCACATTGGCATAGCGATGACAACGAGTCTCTCTAGGTCAAGAGGTGGAATGACCACTCTTGAGAGAGGGGTGTTTATGAGAAGGAGAGAGGAAAAGAGAGTGCTCTTGCAATTGTGTAGTTATCAAAGAATAGGAAGTGTTGCCCTTTCTTTTATACTAATTTAAATGTCCTTGGATCATAATCAATGTGCTTCACAAAACCAGTGGTTGAGATTTTTTGTTCTTTTAATCAATGACCAAGATTTTGTTGAATAAAGTTGCAACAACAATTTATTTTAAATCAAATTAAATATATTGAGTTATCATCAATATAAATTACTTAAATTAAATCAATATGCATAAAAGGATTACGAAGGAGGCTAGCCACCTTCCAGTATTGGACTATATGGCCTCCTTAATTTTAGGTGTCAAAAAGTGGCTACCCACACTCCAATTATGGAAGGTGTTATACTTCTTCTAATTATGTTACATACTATATGTCACATAATTCTTCATTTATTTGCAAAAACATTTATTGCAACTTAATTCATATAAATAATTCTAAATTATCTTGTCATAATTTCAATTATGTCATTGAAAAATGTGAATCATATTCACACATCCAAAATAAAATGTGAGTTGTATTTTCAATTAATTATCTAATGTAAATTCAATTCACATCAACATTTAATTCATAAATACTATTTGCAATTTCCTCTCTCTATTATATTATAAATCATATTTATAATATATATGATTAATATGGATAGTGTTATCTACATTATTCATATTCTTGATAATTAAATCATATTGAAATATCTTGGATCTCCATTCTCATATATCTAAAGAATATGAATTATATTATTCATGATTAATAAATCATGCTTAATTATCAATTTCCCAATGCTCAGATGTATTAGTCAACAATGGAATTATTCTTGAACTCTTTCAAGAATAATGTGCTTTCTCCATGCATACGTAGAGATAAGGATGATGAATCGTATTCATCATGCCAACAATCAATTATTAATACCCTATCTTAAATAATTCAATAAAATCCCCTGATAATTTCTTGTTATTATTATCTTGTATTATATTGTATATAAATTATTTATAATTAACCTATATTTATTGTAATTAAATAGTATTATTTCTAGTTTTAAATTCTCATTAAAACCCATAAAAATTAGGCTAATTAATTGTTTATATAGGTACTAACCTTTAAAAGAGATGATAAAAAACAAAAAATCTCAAAGACTAAAACCGATGTTTTTATTCCATTAAAAATGCCCCCAAAAATACCCTATTATACAACACTTCTTTTGGCTTTTTGTCCAACGTAAAACGTGTAGATCTCATCGAGATCTACAACTTTCATGTTTTGAATTATTCATGATTTTACTTACAATTATTTCTTTTCGAATTATCTTTATTTTTGCAATTTTGGATTTTTTATTGGGCCATGGTGCTCCCTCTAGGCCACCCACATGGTCTGCTTCTTCATTAGCCACCTGACCCCTCTTGGAGCAATCCGATCTTTTCCCACTCGCCTGAATCTCCGCCATCCACTTCCTCTTCACATCCAGCCGTCCGATCTCCCCTGAGATATGATCATCGCCGCTCCTTTATACCTTCTTCTCAGCCACCTAATCTTCCTAATATCCTACGACTTCCCGTGCTCTACGTTGTCCCTTCTCTCGTCACCCTTGGATCGAGCCGCCCTCTCCATCATTGCCATCATTTAACGCCTATACCTCAGCCATAGGATCATATCCTAAGATCCGATCTCCACCCGTCGCCCGTGCCTCCATTCAAGCCACTGGATCGTAAGATCCAACGGCTCCCGCTTATCGTCCTCCTCCAGCCTCCAAGCGTTATGCTGCATCACTCTCTGCCCCTTCCTATTTTGAAAGCTGCCTCCGAACCTCTTTCCTAGTCCTAACAACCACTCCACATAGCCATGCCCCCCAAAAGGCCCAAGGGTGGAAAGGATCTGTCTCCCTCGCATAGCCTCCAACGTTCCCCTCCTTCACTCCCATCCATCAAGACAGTCATTCAAAAACTCCACCTTATACCTATAAACGCCCCACCCCTCTACCACTATCATCCCTATCCACCATCCAAGGGCTCCTCCCTAGCTTCCTCCACCCTCCAGTGACAGTGGTGGCAGTTTGTAGTGGCAACAATGGCCACGAGTACCTCGGTGTGATCGATGGTGTCAACCATGCAAACTCCACCTCTTGTGGTAGTTAAGCTCCACGGCAAGGCTGACTGAGTCCAAGCAATGACCCCGGGCTTCCTCGAAACCCTGCACAAGCCAACTCCTCCACCCACTAACCATTCTCGATCTCCAGGTACCACCCTCCTCATTTATCTTGTATTTTCTATGATTTACTCCATCACACACACGAATTAACCTTCGATTGACACTGCCTCTACCATCGTCTCGAATCTCCAACACATACGCACACTACCGCTCATCCTATCCCACCTCCAGAACCTTCGTCTCCCTTCGCCCAATTCCTCTTCGTCTCGTCGGAGTTAGAAACCAAGGACTCCTGCTTCTCCATCCCCACAAGACCTCCACTTCTTATCACTTATTACACACACATATTTCTAACACCTACTGGTCGTCTATCCCTTCAATAATCAGAGCTATCAGCTAGCCTCCGATCTCGTGCGTCTCCTCCGACGATCCATTATCGCCTTGTTTCTCCAGTCAGCCATAGAGCTCCACCTTGTCTCCAGCATCTTCGCCTGGACCTCAGCCACCTTTCTTGACCATCATGTAGTTCCCTAAGGCATGAAGGATCTAGATGAAGGTTACTGGATCCCTGCCTTCTCCGGTGGCCTACGACGGACGAAGGAGATGCAGATATGGTCCGATCGATTTGATCAAATGACCCATGTGAAACCACATGGCCCAACCAAGCCTCATGCCAAACCTCCAAGCTCGGGTCCACCGAACCTCGTACTGAGACACCATGCACCTCCACGTGGCCCCAGCCTGCTACGCCTCCCTAGTTTGACCCCCTCACATGCCCCATGTATGGGCTGGGTAAGTTACAAGAAAGACCCTGCACTTTTGGGTTATTACATTTTGGTCCCCTAGTATGTGCCTCATGTACGTGCTTGGGTAAATTTCAGGAGGCCCTCACTGTTAATGGAAATTGCAGAAATACCCTTGCATGTATTGGATAAATTTATAGTGGGACCCATTTGGCTTTTGAAAATTGCAAATAGGTCCCTCGAGGGATTTATTTGCAATTATTTATCTTTATTTTCCTATTTTTTTTGCATTTATGCTCATGCATTATTTCTTTCATAACTTGAGCATCTTTAGTCCAAATTACATGATTTCAGTGTTATTTTGTTCATTATTTAATTCTCTATCTAATGGCATATTTAGTTTTCTGAATTGATAGTAATTTAAGTAAGATGATTTTTTATGTCATATCGTGTCTTTTACTCAATGCCTTGCCATTAAATAGATGCTTGCTCGTAATTTTATGCCTAAATTGACTCTGAATTCAAACCATAACCTGTGCTCATTAACTTAATTTTTTCTTGGTCATATTTGTGGCAATCATTCGAATACAATTCGTTTTCATTCATTTGAACATGCATCATCTTATAATTGCATTTCAAAATCCATAAAATTGCAAGTATCATTTTGTGTGCATCTGCTTAAAGACCTATAAACAAGAAGATAATCGCACATGAAATAAGAAAAAATTGATATACATATATATATATATATTAAAGAGGCTTGTATCACTGTGTTCGAACTTGGTAGAATTGCCAAGTATAAATATTCCAAAACATTCAAGTATTGTAGTCTTTGTGGAATTGAAATTCGTCTCCTATACTACAATTCATTATTATTATTATTAAGAGGTGATTTTCGAGTTCATCAAATGGCATCATTACTGTAGACACGAATCACCTTTATTTATTTGTCAAATTTTGATATATTTTTCGTTGTGAATATTTTCAAAATTTGTAGGTCTTCTCATCATGTGTTTTTGCATCATTTTTGTTGATTATTTTTCTTAACTAACATCTTTCTTTTGTGGTAGGGCCCATGAAGATCAATGATGCTTGATCTGCATGGAGGCGTGGAGTTGGGATCTTCCGCTGAGAAGGCCGCAAAAGAAATAATGAAGAATTCAAGGAAGATTAGTCCACGCCTCATTCAATTTCATATTGTAAAGAATTGTTGCATGTGCATATTTAGGGGTCCTCATTAGAGGGTTTGTGTTATGTAAAAGAGAGAGAGAGAGAGAAAAGGAAAAAAAGGAAAAAAAGGAGAAGTAGATCACTAAATGATCTCCCCCACCACACGCACATGCACACATCCATCCACTCCCCCCATCGTGTCTATATATTTTCCACAATCACCCCCTCCCCCCTCCCCGATCTTAAATATGTACATAATGCACACACACCCCTCCTCTCATCTTCTTTATAATCATCCGTAGAAACCTGCCCCCTCTCCACTCTTTTGTATAACTCACCCCCAAACCGTAACCAACCGAGGACCCCCAGCCTAATCCCTGATCTTTTACATAGGCTATTCCCATCCTAAGTATGGGAGGGGGGCGACCCATGCATCCATCCCTCCCTCAGTATTCTTATACTTAAGTCAATTTTTGACCTAAGTACAGGGGGACCCTCCTACTCAGTTCCATTATGTCACACTATATTTAACCAAGCCATTGCTTTATATCACTTGTGCTATGAGGGTATAGCAAAATTTAAGCATAGTATTGTATATTTACTTTAGCCATAGCTCGTATATTTTTAAAAATTTTTGAAAATCTTTTTCGGCTTGGTTTACGCCAGCTTTGGAACTGAGTTTTGTAAAAATGTTTGTAAAAATTTTTTTAGGGATTAATCTTTTGTAATTAAAAGAATCTTTTTCAAAAAAAATAAAATTCATAAAAAATCGCAAAATACAAAAATCACAAAAAAATTAGTAATGGAGAAGTTGGTGTATTCCTGACACTTTTACATCCACGCTAGGCTTAAGGATTTGAGGACACTTGATTTTTATATCTTGAGAGTCCGAGTTAACATGCCATAGTCATTAGGGTTTTAATCTCAATAATCCACACTTCCCTAGTTTGAAAGATTTGAGCTCTATTGTACTCCTCATCTCTACCTGCTAAAGAATATGATCAACATTCACTTTCAAAACTGCATGATTAATGAGATGAGTTGAGTTATCACTTGAGGAGCTAGGACTCGTGATTTGAGTCTAAACAAGATTTAATGATGCTCGAGGATGGGATAAAGCTAATGAAGGCTTCAAGAAACCTGAGTGTCAGCAAAACCCTAGCCAATATGTAATCAAGTTCATATGTTATCATTTGATATTTACCTTTGTGCCCAGGTATGATGAAATCTAAAATAATTGTTGATCAGTGTGTGCAAACTTTTGGTAGAAGTAGTGGAGATACCCAAACAAATTAAAAAGCTCTATCATTACAAAGTCAACTTCAAAAAGAGCTTCCACCAAAGGCGAGCACTCCCAACCATTTTCAAGTATCCACTTGGACCAAATGCTGTTAGGATCAAGAAGTTGGGCTAGAACCATAAAAGGGATGTACATCATATAGTGATACAAGTATGGGTGTCGAAGGTATCTTAGATACTTAAAAGAGACACATCCCGATGTACTCCCACAAAAACAAGTGCAGATGACTCTGAATTCTCTTGATGGACACGTTGATCAATAAACTAAAAATAAACTTGTGTTGAATAATAAGGCACTCGAGAGGCCCCTTATTCTAATAAGAGGATACGGAAATAGACACAATCCTATGTCCTCCATCATCCGGTCTTCTATGTACACTTTCAAGTCTTACAAACTAATGAAACAGTTGAATAAAGTAAGAATAGACTTATACCCTAGTGTTTAGATTAGGTCTAGAGGAGAGTCTCCAGGACTGGAACTTTGGGTGATGTATCGACTCGACTCTCATGAATGCAGTATACTAAATTCATATCCTTATATTATATGTACAAACAGAGGGTCTGAAAATTAGAAAAGTTGTATTCCTTCTAACTAGAGCATGGTTGCGCCTAGAAAATTAGGATCACTTAAATTGAGGGTTTTCGAAAATTCAAGACTTAAATCTTTCACATGCACTGTCAAAAATTAATCCGACTCTTCATTCTTTAGATGCTCGAGTATGAGTATTTAAGTATTAGGGTATGACGAATCCCGTATTCATCATGCTAAAAATCAATTATTAATCCCCTAGCTTAAATAATTCAATAAAATCCCATGATAATTCCTTATTATCATCTTGTATTATATTGTATATAAAATGATTATATTTAACCTATATTTATTGTAATTATTTATTATTATTTTCCTTATTTTTAATTCTCATTAAATACCCATAAATTTAGGTTAATTAATCACCTATAATTGTATTGACCTTTAAAAGAAATAGTAAAAATACAAAAATATCAAAGACTAAAGCCAATGTTTTTATTCCATTAAAAATACCCCCAAAATTATTCTTTTGTATAAAAGACCTCTTTTGACTTTTTGTCCAACGTGTTTTGACTTTTTCCTAATTTTACTTCCTTGTATTTCTTTTCAAATTATCTTTATTTTTGCAATTTCTGATTTTTTATTGGGTCATGTGGCGCCCTTTGGGCCGCCCAGGTGCGCTGCTTCTTCACTTGCCACCCGGACCCACCTGGGCTTCTTCTTCACTTGCCACCCGGCCCCACCTAGAGCCGTCTGATTTTCTCCTAACCGCCTGAATCTCTACTGTCCACTTCCTCTTCACTTCCAGCCATCCGATCTCCCCTGAATCTAATCATCGTCGCTCTTTCATGCCTGCTTCTCAGCCACCCAATATTCCAAATATCCTACGGTCGACCATGCTCTACGTCACCCCTTCTCCCATCACCCTTTGACCGAGCCCCCCTCTCCATCATAGCCATCCACTAATACCTATCCCTTAGCAATAGGATCAGATCCTAAGATCTAATCTCCACCCCTCACTCACGCCTCCATCCGAGCCGTTGGATTGGAAGATCCAACGGCTCGCACTCATCGTCCTCTTCTAGCCTCCAGGCGTTACGCCTACGTCACTCTCGGCCCCCTTCCTATTTTGGAAGGTGCCTCCGACCCTATTTCCTAGTCTCAACATCCACTCCACATAGCCATGAGATATGTCTCCTTCACGTAATCTCCAGCGTTCCCCTCCTTCACTCCCAGCCATCAAGACAACCGTTCAAAAACTCCGCTTTACCATCGGAAACCACCACTTTATCCCTATAAAATCACCCCCTCTGCAACTGTCATCCCTATCCACCACCCAAGGGGCTATGCCCTAGCTTCCTCTACCCTTCGGTGATAGTAGAGGGCGGTTTATCGAGGACGGTCGCGAGTACCCCAGTGTGATCCATGGCGTCAACCATGCAAGCTCCACCTTCGGTGGTAGATGAGCTCCTTGGTAAGGGTTACCGAGACTGAGAGCCAACCCCAGGCTTCCTAGAAGCCCTGCACAAGCCAACTCCTTTGCCCGCAAACTGTCCACAATATCCAGGAGTTGGACATGCGATCTCACGACGAGCCATTAAGTAATAATGTTATTGCAAATATCATTCCCTGATCTAAAATGAAGAGTAACTAATTTGCATAATAGGTCCCTTAGTACAATTAGGATTATGTACCATGGCCAACTTAATGATCATACAGTTGTTGATTCAATTTTTGAATCACAGAGGGTGGTGCTTGGATGAATATCTAAAGAGTTAAATTGAGGACTCATCAAGCACCGTTAAATGACTGTTAAGAGATGATCTCCAGCATGAGTAGAAGATTGCAATCCTTTCTCATTTGGTTGATATCTGACCGACCTCTTGATGCACGTCATCTACATGGGATCAGAGATTCGGAGGTATCAGATTAGTTAGGTCAAAGAGTTGACTTAATGAGATCGAGATAACCAAAGACCTATGTCATATACTGTCACGATATAGGCACACATCCTCTGACTGGATACAGATGTGTTATTATATGTTTGTGTATGTACATTTGGTAGACCAATACGTTTATGAACTAACCAAGGTCTACACCGGCGTGCTGGTGTGCATGGAAGGGCATATGAGTAATAAGATCTCTCAAAGGGATCATATAGGTTCATTGCTTAACCGGAAGACATGAGCTCACTCATGAGATATTGGGAAGAATCAAATTCCACACATGGTTGTCTCGCTTTGGAAGCTTGACTGAATTTGTAATGTTCGATATATGCTTTTGGAAAGTATATGATCAATACCTAGATATGATATATGCTTTTGGAACATATATGATTGAAACCTACTCCCAATGATCGAATGAGAGCCTTAATAATAAAATCCTGAAGGAAACAGTCTAAAAGAGATCTAAAAGTTCGAATTTGTTCCGGGTCTTCCAGTATGCAGGATGTACATATATTAGGAATACCTGAGGGTGATGTGATCATAAATAATTGTATAACCATGATGCTTCCATTCCGAGGGAGTGATGGAATAGGTCTGGATTTTAGGGACTCCTCTCATAGAGAAGTAATCTGATCATAGTCCAAATGTTGCACATTGATCTGAATGTGATTTAGATGTAATAAGAAGATTAGATTTGTGGTCTTGATTTAATCAAACATCTATGGGAGGCATGCATGTTTTGGATTTGAGATGTGATTTCAATATCAAAGTCACTATTTGTGGAATAATACAATTGCCCCGTCCTTATCTCCATGTATTTGTGGAGAAAGTGCATTATCCTTGAGAGAGTTCATGGATAATTTAATTGTTGATATATGTATCTGAGCATTGAGAAAATGGATACTTAAATGTGATTTAATTATCATGAACAATATGAATTTGATTCATATTATAATGAGAGTTACCTAAGATAATTAAATGTGATTCAATTATCAAAGACATGAATAATGTGAATGTGATTCATATTATTTGGGCACATGAGAATAGTTATCCAAGATGATTAAATGTGATTTAATTACTATAGATATGAATAATGTGGATAACACTGTCCATATTATTCAGGTATATTATAAATGTGATTTATAATATTTAAAAAAGATCATATTGTGATTTATATTTGTTAATTAATTATTGATGTGAATTGGATTCACATTAAATGACTAACTGAAAATATAATTATATTTAGTTTTGGGTTGTGAATGAGATTCACATAATTTCAATGGCATGGTTAATTTTTTCCACAAGATAATTTGAATTCTTTTTTGTGAAAATATTTTCAACAAAAGATTAAAGACATATCATGAGATAATGTGATCTCATGATATATAGAGGAGATTGATCAAATCCACTAAAGAGGAGTGGACGGCTACAACTCTCCATGTAAAGAAGAGTAGTCGTCCCCCCTTTCTTGTGGGATTGGTTTAGTCTCCCCATTATCTCTTCTCTAGTCAAATGTGATTTGCATTCAAACTAATTTTGTTGATTTATCAATTTTAATTAATTTAAATAAAATAATTTGATATGGTATTTTTACAACAATATCTTAGCCGTTGAAAGTAACACAAATCAATCTCATCCATTAATTGTGTGTTATCTATGGTTTGGGATCCATAGACTCCCAAAACCATATATAAGAAGAGGCAACCCTTGCTCTTCGAAAAAAAAGTTTACGACAACGACATATACTCTCTCCCTCTCTTGTGGCCGTCCACCATGGAGCCCTTGAAAGAGTCCCCGTCATTGCAGCATCGTCATTATGCTACTGGAGTATTTGCTCATGGATCTCTATCTCCTTCGGTGCACCTTGCTCGTGAAGAACACGTTAGATCTCGTGTGACAAGATCAGGAGATTCTCCACTTGGATCATCAACATGGATTGCAAGAAGGACGTATGTCATCAATGCGTTCGCAAGTGTCTCCTCTGTCCGATCGGACTTGAGATAGGTGGTCTCTTAATTTAGAGACTCGATCGCAACCACACTTCAAGAGGTAATCTTAATACCTATTTTGGTATAGATGAAACGATCCGAGAAAGGTTATTGGATCATGTGGTTTCATCAAATTATTTTTTTTTAAATTCCGCTGCATCGAGCAACTAGTACGACTAGTCGTTCCCAATCGCATACGACGCGGTCATCACGCTTCCGTGATGCACTTGAGGATCTCCCCATTTAAATGGTATTAGAGCTAGGATTGAGGTTTTGGATAGGATATGAACCTAGCAAGAATTGATCTCGTTAGGGTTCGTGAAAGTTTTATCGCATTTTAATTTTCGTAGCCATGTTTTGTGAAAATTTTTGGCCTTGTTTAAAACGTTTAAACAATAAATGTTCAAATGGATAATGTTTCCCATTAATTAAGGAAATCTTATGATTTGATTTTGCTTGATTTGGAATCTGATAACTCAAGATATGATCATTTTAATGACCATATATCTACTATTTCGGGGATGACGAATCATGACGTAATTAATTAGTTAGTTACTGTTTTTACACGCCTAGAAATGCATAATAATCACTTTGTTTCTGTTTAAAATCAAACTAACAAACTTTAGAAACTGATTTTGTATAATTTGGATTTAAAGTGAATGAGATATGCTAATTTTAGTAAGTGAGGATCACAATTGGAAATTGCATACTCTATCGAGAAACTTGTGTTTGTCATTTAATTTTACAGAAATTAATGGTTAATTTCTTGCGATAATTATTGATAAATATTTGTGAAATATTTAAAGATGATAATTATTTCATTAAATGACATTTCCTTAACCAATAATTGATTAGGTGTGATCTATATCATAAATGTGTTACATCATACACTTTGCAACAAACATGTTGCTTGAATAGGTTTGGGAATTTGTTTAGAAAATCTCCTTATAATGTTAAATAAAATAGTTTTGATTAGTATATGGTATAAATTTGGTTGAAAAACCGATTATCATCTCAATTACAAAGTGATTGACTTGGTATTACCTTTTCCCGAGGCGGATATGGTGTCTAGTCAGGGAGCGTTGGGGTAGCAGGTTACACCGTGTGCGGTCTGTCCCACTCCCATCATTATTGGCCATGACAGTGGGTAGGGAACAGATAATCCTTGAGAGATCATGATATTTTTCTAATTAGTAAAATTTGAAATAATATGTATTTGAGATAATACCATATTTCAAGTAATAAGTAAAAAATATTTGTTGGATATTAATTGGATCATTAACTTAATATGCTGAGATTAATTAGAATCCAATTAAAACTAAAATACTCTATTATGATTAGAGTAGTTATTTACCTTGTAAGAATTAATCATAATGGATATGATTCATAATGATTAATTAGAATTTGAATATGAGGTGGATGATCACATAAGTGACATCCATGATCTCCCGTCAAGGCGAAGGGTTCCATCGTCAGGGATTGTATGTAGGAGATGCATGTCCGAAGTGACAGTTCCTGTATGCAAGCGCATCTGGATAGGGCTCTTTTCTTCTCAAAAAAGTAAGGCCATATACATAGTGACACCAATATCGGGTCCTCATATGATGGGGACGATATTGGATTACGTATAGCGAGTTCTAATCATGTTGACGGCTGGTTCAATTAACAACGGGTCAACATCACCTTAGGGGTGATGGACCTGGGTGTTAAATATCGAAATGGAAAATGCAAGTTGGACTTGCAAAACGGAATTTGTTCCCGCTTCTTTTTATATGATTTATAGGTTTTTTTATATGAGTTATAGATTCTCATATTATTGGGATGTGATAAAGATAAGAAAGGGGATCCCAGATCTTGCTTGAGATATAATGGTAAGTATATCTCTTGCATTGAAAGTAATTAAGGGAATGAACTTTCAATGTTGACTAGGAAAGACAACTTTGATATAAAATTCCTAAATCGAAGTAAAATATGTATATATATTTATGCAAATTTCTTATTTCAGATAATTCTTCATTAAACCCACTCAGTACTATACTCAATAATAACCAGTAAATATCATGGATTGGATCCATGATCGAGATATTGTACTTGCAGTTGGGTACATAATGTATACGATTGCAATGTGCAAGTTTCCTCATAATAATGAGGAATGACAATTAAATAGAAAATAGGTCTGCAACCTTATGGTTTGTATGTTCCATAGTCTTGATCTCTCATCGAATGTACTTTGGAAGTGACATGTCAATGATGATCGTAATTGTCAAAGAACCCTTATAAATTTTAAGAAGATGTTTTTTGGCATACATATGTCCTGTTGACATTTAATCATGAATGACATGGTTCACTGCATTATGCATAATGGTGGCTCTATAAGATGTGATGTATTCAAATGTTTAAGTATCTAGATGCTCTAGTCATTCATGAGGCTTCATAATATTGATATTGTATGAATTGAATGAAGCATGTATAAATGTTGAAGTACTCTTATAATGAAATATTTTTAATTCAACATAAGAGAATCTTTGTCTTAAGCAATGGGTGTCTATAGATCAAAGGAGCGTAGTGGAAGCATGGGTCGAATCCAAGTTAGAAGGAAAGTCAAAAGAGTTGACTGTACTTCTATGATTTCCACACATATGGCATCCAAAGAATTGGATGAATGCCAATAATGCAAAAAGCTGATGTGTTGATAGTATGACTATCAAGTCTATCTAGGATCTTAAAGAAAGACTCAAATAGTACATCGGAATAATCTACATTTATAAATTGAAATTGACTTTCTTATTTGATAAGACCAAAGTCTAATATTTGTATCTCATTCTTCTAGTAACACTTGAAATTAGTTGCACATGTATTAGAAGACTAGAAAATTGATCTTATGGTTTGATAGTCATCTACATGGATATTGATGCAATCGTTGCAACAATCATTATTGGATTGATAGACTTCATGATTTCAGTGGGAGAGCCCATAGTCTTAGAGAATGTCTCTACGACCTAGACATTAGAATTCACTCATAGTTTATTTCTAAATGTTAGAAATAAACATGAATTCTGAGATAGACTTGTCATAAAGAGTTATGATGGACATATTCTAGAAAGTAATCTAACATCGAGAGGGTGCTACTAGATTAGAAAATTAATGAATGGTTCTTTAACCTTAAAAGTTAAATAGGAGGATGAAGATCATTTGACAATGATCTGGCATCAAATCTTGGACATATGTCTGTTGATGAGATCAATAGACTGGTAAAAGATGAAACTTTAGATTGTCTAAAATTTCAGATCCTACATACTTGTGAAAATTGTTTTCAAAGTAGAAAATGTCTAATACACCCTTCTCTGTGAATGGTGTTAGATGCCAAGGTATTCAAGATCTCATACATATTCATGTATGTGGATCATCTATATCATAATAAACATTGATGACATGTGATATCATTCGATGATTATTAATTATATGAGATTTCTTTCCTTCACCTTAGAAAGCTTTGAAATGTTCAAATATTTCACAATTTTGTTTCAGAATCAAAGTTTGAAGGAAGATGAAATGAATTTGATCTAATCTAGGTAGCTTGTACCTATTAGATGAATTCAAGGAATACCTTATAGAGTAAGGAATATCATTCCTATCTCAATCTTCCTAATACATCTAAACTCAAAAAAGTTGTAGGGGGATATAATTGATCATGTGTGACATGATTTCATAAGTGATGAATATTAGCATAACTACAGTATACAGGGTATATATGTAGTAGAGACTACAATATATATATCCGTATAAGGTTCCATGCTAGTATGTTGGAATCATGCACCAAAGAGTGCTACTTCATTAGGAAAAAAAGGATGGTATTGGATACCTACTTTATGACCTTGAGATTCCTAAAAGAACTCATCTCTAAGAATGCGATTCTTAGAGGATGTCTCTCTTGAGAATCAAGATGAAAATGAAGTGAATAAACTCATCTAATCTTGAGAAGATGACGAGGCTCCTGAAAATTGTAATTAAAAAGGATATTTAAATGTGAAACACTAATACCTCTTCAGATGAGTTTAAGGATGGAATCCATGTGTCTAATAAATCTGACAATTATCCAACTTCATGTGATGATGCTTCTAAAGATCATGTCATGGAAAGATGGATGTTAGCTATAAAGTCTAAAGTAGACTTCATATGCAAGTGTTGTATGTGGACCCTTCCAGGATCCACCTATATGGGTAAAACCAGTTAGGTATAAATGGATCTTCCAGAGAAAGAGGGAACCTGATGAGAAGGTAGAGACCTT
This sequence comes from Ottelia alismoides, assembly GCA_037367405.1. NCBI lineage: Eukaryota > Viridiplantae > Streptophyta > Magnoliopsida > Alismatales > Hydrocharitaceae > Ottelia > Ottelia alismoides. The sequence goes on along the minus strand of JAZKJV010011150.1, from coordinate 297,645 downwards.
CAAGGCACTGCTTGTATCCTCAAGATACACACCAAAGAGAAGACATTGCTTTGCAATGGGACTTGCTCTTCAGTGACCTTTCACCCATCAGAATATTTCTAATTATAACTACATAGGTTTACTATGACATCTTCAATATGTAAGTCAAGATTGCATTCCTATATGAATACCTCTCCGAGGTTATTCATATGAAGTAGCCCCAAGGCTTCATAGTTCAGGAAAGCAAGCTATGCAAGCTGAATAAATCCATCAGTGGACTCAAATAAGCTTCTTGTAGTTGAAACATGAGATTTGATGAAATCATAAATGTTATGATTTCAGGTAGAATCTTGATGAACCACATGAAGCTTAGTGGGAGTGCCATTGTGTTCATCGTGTTAAATGTAGATGATATCCTAATCATTTGGAATGATATAAGGATAGCAATAAGTGTTTCCAGACTGGAAATTCCATACCTCGAGATGTAATCTCAAGGAAACCTCTTAGTTCTTATGTGTTCAGAAGCAAAGAGAAGAGGGCACTGGAACCGTCGCATTAGTGAAACACCTTGGACATATTTCCATTCTTGGGAAACCCCAAGGAAAGATTCTTTTCCTTAAGACATGGTACTGAAACCTATCTGAAGGGATAGCACATCAAAGAGTTGAGGAAGTGATTGCTAAAACTGATTGCTGTTGTGCATCAGTTACGAGAAGCCAGGTGTATTCTATATATATGTACAAAAGCCAGATGTCTGCCATACAGTGGGAGTAGTAAATAGTTACTAATCCTACTATGGAAATAAAATATTTGATTGCAGTAATAAAAATATCTTCATAGATGACAAGACTTTAGAGATAGTGATCTCTAAGTCTTATCTTCGAAGGCTTAAGACTTTATGGATGGAGATCTAGAAGGTCTTAACTGAGGATGCCTTAGGAGATAGAGATCTCCGGAAATAAGGTATTCCGATAAGGATAATAGAAATTAAATACTGGTTAGAATAATTATCAATCTGTAGTGTCAAGGACACTATAACTAATAAAATTGAGTGTTGGTTGCATAAGATGCAACATTCGCATTGGATGTGAGCACTATTACTAGGGATATGCAAGTGTTGTAAAAGGACTTGGCGTAGTCTCTTTGGAATAGAGTGACTGATAAGCTTACCTAGCTATTTTTCTGAATAGCCTATGATTGTCACATGAATGTGGGTTTAAATGATTAGCCCACTAATGGCTCTTTGGTCTAGTGGGAGAATGTTGGACATGTGAGCCCACGACAAGACATTAAGCAAAAAATGTTATTGCAAATATCATTCCCGATCTGAAATGAAGAGTAACTAATTTGCATAATAGGCCTTAGTATAATTAGGGTTATGTACCACGGGCATCTTAATGATCATATAGCTGTTGATTCAATTATGAATCATAGAGGATGGTGCTTAGATGAATATCTAAAGAGTTAGATTGAGGACTCATCAAGAACCATCAAATGATTGTTAACATATTATCTCCAGCCTGAGTAGGAGATGGAAATCCTTTCTCATTTGGTTGATATCTGACCGACCTCTTGATGCATGTCCTCTGAATGGGAATAGAGATTCGTAGTTGTCACATTAGTTAGCTCAAAGAGTTGACTCAACAAGATCGAGATAACCAAAAACCTATGTCATATGCTATCACGATATAGGCATGCATCCTCTGACTGGAGACTGATCTATTACTATATTTTTGAGTATGTACATTTGGCAAACCCAATAGGTTGATGACCTAACCAAGGTCTATACACTGGCATGTTGGTGTGCATGCAAGGGCATATGAGTAATGCAATCTCTTAAATGGATCATACATGTTCATTGCTGAACTGGAAGACATGAGCTCACTCATGAGATTTTGGGAAGAATCAAATTCCATGCATGGCCGTCTCGCATTGGAAGCTTGGCTAAATTTATAAGGTTTGATATATGCTTTTGGAAATTATATGATCAACACCTAGGTATGATATATTCTTTTGGAAAGTATATGATCGATACCGACTACCACTGATCGAATGAGAACCTTAATGATAAAATCCTGAAGTAGACAATCTAAAAGAGATCTGAAACTTCGGATTTGTTCTGGGTCTTCCAGTATGTAGGATGTACAAGTATTAGGAATACCTGAGGGTGATGTGATCATAAAAAGTTGTATAACCATGACACTTTGATTTCCGAGGGAGTGATGAAACAAGTCTAGATTTTAGTTACTCCTCTCATAGAGAAGTAATATGATCTTTGTTCAAATGTCAGACATTGATCCGAATGTGATTTAGATGCAATGAGAACATTAGATTTGCGGTCTTGATTTAATAAAACATCTATAGGGGGCCCACAAGATCTGGATTTGAGATGTGATATCAATATCCAAGTCACTATATGTGGAACAATACAATAGCCATGTCCTTATCTCCATGTATCCGTGGAGAAAGCGCATTATCCTTGAAAGAGTTCATGGATAATTTCATTGTTGATATGTATCCGAGCATTGAGAAAAATAGATAATTAAATGTTATTTAATTATCATGAACAATATGAATTTGATTCATATTATAAGGAGGAGTTACCTAAGATAATTAAATGTGATTTAATATCAAAGACGTGAATAAGTTGAATGTGATTCATATTATTTGGTCACATGAGGATAGAGATCCAATACGATTAAATGTGATTTAATTATCATGGATATGAATAATGTGGACAACACTATACATATTATTCAGATATATTACACATGTGATTTATAATATATTAAAGAGATCATATTGTGATTTATATTTGTTAATTAATTGTTGGTATGAATTAGATTCACATTAAATGATTAATTGAAAATATAATTAAATTTGTTTTGGGTTGTGAATGAGATTCACATAATTTCAATGGCATGGTTGATATTTTCCATAAAATAATTTGGAATTATGTTTTGTGAAAATATGTTCGACTAGAGATTAAAGAGATATCATGAGATAATGAGATCTCCCGATAATTAGAGGAGATTGACCAAATCCACTCAAGAGGAGTGGACGGCTATAACTCTCTATGTGGAGAAGAGTAGTCGTCCCCCTTTCTTGGGGGACTAGTTTAGTCTCCCCATTATCTCTTCTCTAGTCAAAAGTAATTTGAATTCAAATTATTTTTGTTGATTTATATAGGTAAATTAATTTAAATTAAATCAGTTGATTTTGTGTTTTTACAACAACATCTTATTCGTTCAAAGAAATACAAATCAATCTCATCCATTGATTGTGTGTTGTCCATGGATTGGGATCCATGGACTCCCAAAAACCCTAAATAGGAAGAGGCAATACTTGATCTTCGAAAAAAAAGTTTATGACAATGACATATGCACTCTCCCTCTCTCTCTACATGCCAAGTGCTCTCTCCCTCTCTCTCTTGTGTCCGTCCACCATGGACCCCTTGAAAGAGTCAACATCGTTGCAACATCGTCGTTATGCTAATGGAGTATTAGCTCGTGGATCTCCGTCTCCTTCGGTTCACCTCGCTCGTGAAGAAGACGTCGGATCTCATGTGACGAGATCAGGAGATTCGCTGCTTAGATCATCAATATGGATTGCGAGAAGGACGTGCCTCATCAACACACTCACAAGCGTCTCCTCTGCAGATCGGACTTGAGACAGGAGGTCTCTTAGTTTAAAGACTCGATCGCAACCACGCTTTAATAAGTAATCTTAATACCTTATGCGGTTTAGATGAAATGATCTGAGAAAGGTTCTTGGATCATATGGTTTCATCAAATTAATTTTTTTTAAAAATACACTGCATCGAGCAATTAGTATGACTAGTAGCTCTTGATCGCATATGATGCAATCATCACTCTTCCGTAATGCGCTTGAGGATCTCCCCATATCCTTCACCAGGTACCACCCTCCTCATTTCTATTGTATTTTCTCTTATTTACTCCATCACACACACATGAATTCACTTTCAGTTCGCATCACCTCCACCGTTGTCTAGCATCTCCAACACATGCACTCACCAATGCTCGCCCTATCCCTCCTCCAGAACCTCTATCACCCTAGCTCAATTCCTCTTCGGCTCACCAGAGAAGGCAACCAAGGTCTCTCCCTTCTCCACCTCCACGATACCTCCACTTCTTATCACTTCGCATGCACACATTTTTCTAACACCTGCTGGTCGTCTATCCCTTCAATGATCGGAGATATCAACAAGCCTCTGATCTTGTGTGCCGCCTCCGACGATCCATTACCACCCCACTTCTCCAGTTAGCCATAGACCTTCGCCTTGTCTCCAACATCTTCTCCTAGACCTCAGACACCTTCCTCAACCATCAGCCAGTCCTTCGGGGCATGGAGGAGCTAGATGAAGGTCGTCAGATCCCCGCCTTCTCTGATTGCTTGTGACGGAAGAAGGAGATGTAGATATTGTCCGATCAATTTGATCGGACGACCCATGTGAAGCCACATGACCTGATCGAGCCTCACACTAATCATCCAAGCTCGGGTCCACCGAACCACACATTGAGCCACCATGCACCGCCACGTGGCCCGTGCCTACTACGTCTCCCTAGCCTGGCCCCCTCATTTACCCTGCACATGGGGCAGTGTAATTTACAAGAAAGACCCTACATGTTTGTTTATTTCGTTTTGGTCCCTAGTGCGTGTCTCGCGTGCGTTCTAGGGTAAATTTCAGGGAGGCACTCGCTATTATTGAAAATTGCATAAACACCCCTATGTACATTGGAAAATTTATAGTGGGACCCTGTCGAGTTTTGTAAATTGCAAATAGATCCCTCTATGGATCAATTTGTAATTATTTATCTTTATTTCTCTATATATCTTTATTACATTTATGTCCCTATATTTTTTCTTTCAAAACATGAGCATCTTAAGTTCAAATTGCATGATTTTAGTGTCATTTTATTCCTTATTTAATTCTCTATCTAATGGAATATTTACTTTTCTGATTTAGGAGTAATATAAACAAGATGAATTTTTTACATTATATAGTGTTTTTTTCTCAATGCCTTGACATTAAATACATGCATGCTCGTAATTTTATGACAAAAGTGACTCTGAATTCAAACCACAACCTGTGATCATTAACTTAATATTTTCTAGGGAATATTTGTGATAGCATTTGTATATATTTCCTTTGCATTCATTCTGAACATGCATCATCTTATAATTGCATTCCAAAATCCATAAAAGATGTTCGCATCATTTTATCTGCATTTTGTGTGCATCTGCTTGAAGACCTACAAATAAGAAGATAATGACACATGAGATAAGCAAAATTTGATAAATATATTAAAGAGGCTTGTGTCCATATGCTTGCTCGTAATTTTATGCCAAAATTGACTTTAAATTCAAACCATAACATGTGGTCATTAACTTAATATTTTCTAGGACATATTTGTGGTAACCATTTGTATATATTTCCTTTGCATTCATTCTAAACATGCATCATTTTATAATTGCACTTCAAATACTATAAAAAGATGCACGCATCATTTTATCTGCATTTTGTGTGCATCTGCTTGAAGACCTACATTCCACTCCCTTGGAAAGGCATATTAGATTACTTCTCTACTAAGAGGTAGCATTAGAATAAAAACATGTTTCATCACTCCCTTGGAATGGAAGCATCATGGCTATGCAATCATTCTTGCTCACATCACACTCGAGTATTCCTAATAACCTTACATCCTCCATACTGTAAGACCTAGAATAAACCCAATGTTTTAGATCGCTTTTATATTATCTTTTCCAAGGTTTTATAACTAAGTTTCTCATTTGATCATTGGGAGTTTATATCGATCATATACTTTCTAAAAGCATATATCATACCTAGGTATTGATCATATACTTTCCAAAAGCATATATCGTACCTATAAATTTAGTCAAGCTTCGAAAGCGAAATGACCATGCACGGAATTCGATCCCAATATCTCATGAGTGAGCTCATGTGATCCGATTCAGTAATCAACCTCTTTGATCCCTTTGAGAGATCGTATTACTCATACGCCTATGTATTGACCGCTCCTGCACCCTTGTTTAATTCGAGCAAATTAATGTTCAAATTAATTGATTAATGTTCGTTGCAGTCGGATAACGAGAGCGAATATCAAAAACCACTTTTAATTTAATAAGTCAATTTCGAGTGGTAATATTTTTTTACTTGGTGAAGTCCAAGGTCGAACTCAGGGAGGCATTTGTCTCCTTAGGTGAATTTTAGCAAAGTCCAAGTGTGAGATTTTCAGGGAATATAATTTTTTTCTTTTTCTATTTTCTATGCAGGACACATGCAAAAATCAAACCAATTTAAAGTTAAATCAATTAAGGAATCAAATGAAGTTCAAAAATTATGAAAATTGGCCAGATGATGAAATATGGTGAAAATAGACTAATCTAATTTTTTTGGAATTTTTCGACACTAAATGTATTTACTGTGAGTTAAACAAGAAAGCAGGGTGATTTTCACTAATTTAATTTTGATAAATATCAAATCACAATATTTTCAGGAAATAAAATTACCCTAGATAGATATAATGATGAGGAATCTAGGAAAATTGTCAAACTTTAATTTTAATGTGAAATGGACCTATTAAAAATAAACTAACGAAATCACCAATCAATTTATTTAGGCCTTGATATGTGTGCAAATGAGATGAAATTTTTATGCCATGTTAAGTTAACTATCCTAGAGCTACTGTATTTTTTGAGAATTTTTGGAGTTACAGAGAATGAATTATTAATTAAAAGGTCCAACTGGGCAAAATATCACAGAAATAAACCAATTAATTAATTTAAAAATCTACTGATACCACAAAAATATGACAAGTGTCACAACAGATAGAGGACAAGTTACACTACAACATGCAATTTTTGGAATTCAAAAATGATGAAATATGACACCTAGGGATGCGTGCAAATATGACACCTAGGCATGCGTGCAAAGACATGGGTGTAATTGCAATACAGGAAATAGAAATTACATAAAAATAAACATGCTGACAGGGACTTAAATGCAATTACCTAGAATATTGGGGGGTGGAATGCAATTTCTCCACGGTTACACGTGCTCCTCACGTGGGGGCGCTTCACAGGGACCAATTTGCAATTTCATAAAGTTCCCAGGGCTAGAGTGCAATTAACCTAGGTCGCATGTGCTCCTCACGTGGGACGACCTAGGTTCGGGTGGCGTCGGTGGCTCGGGTCTTGGCTCGGTGGCTTCTGGAGGTTCGGTTGAGGCTCGGTAAAGCTTCGTGTGGTCCGAGCCTAGAGGTCGGGGAAGAGGCTCGGACTCGATGGTGTGGCGTACACTGGACAGTTGGATCTAAGGTGATCCAACGGCTGCTGCTAATGAAGACGTGGCGAACCTGTAACCGTCGGATCTGGAGTGATCCAACAGTGCCTGGAAATCGATGGAGGGGGGCGACGTGGCTGGCGCTGGACCGTTCGATCAAGATGATCGAACGGCGGCTGGGGCTTCATCCTCAACGGTCCTCCGCCGCCTGCGGAGGATTGGTGGGCTCCGGCGATGGGAGCTAAGCTCCGCCCGATCCTCTTGGTGTCGGTGAAGCTCTCCGGATGCTCGGAGATATCTCAGAAGATGCGCGGTGGTGCGGCGAGGCATCCGGTGGTCTCAGGAGCGGAGGAGGCGCGTCAGAGCTTGTTGGCGATGAAGCTCGATAAGAGCTCCGGCGGGACTTCCGACCAATGGACAAGATGGGTACCTGGAGGTGTTAGGTCTATAGCCAAAGCACTCGGAACATCGGTGGAGGTGTGAAGTGGACGGTGAGGCCTAGTCGAGGTGAAGGGAGGTCCGGCGATGGTCCGCCCAGGTGGCGGAGCTGGAGCTGATGGAAGGTGAAGTGATTCGTTGGAGGGTGTGAAGTGTACCGCGAAGGTCAGAGCTCCATCGCGGAGCTCGGCGAGGTGGAAGCAAAGCGAGAAGATGAAGGTGGAGCGCGAATAAAATGGGAGAAAAAAACCAAAGAAAAATCAGACGAAGATCAGAGAGGATGGAGGGGATTACCTAGGGTTTGGAGCTCAGATTGAAGCTCCAGGTCGTCACTCGAGGGATCGGTAAGGTCCCGAGCTCAAGCAGCTATGCGGAGGGCGGCTGCGACACGACGGTGGCGTTGTGGATCTCGTCGGAGAAGAAGCCCTTCGTTGCTCGAAGATTAACTTGCTTGCTGTCACCAAACGAAAGCTCTGAGCTCAGGGAAGAACTCTGGGGTGGCGGATAGGACTGAAGTCGGCCGGTGATCGAGTATTTATAAGATGAAGTCGACGGCCGGGCTGGTGACGAGGTGAGGTTAGTGGGGTTCGTGGAGCGTTTCTGGTGGAAGGCATGGTGAGTGGGGTAGCTAGCGAGGATGAGGGGAGAGTGGCGATGAACGTGGATGCGATGGTGGTCGGAGAGGGTGGCTGGAGTGCGGCCAAGAATAGGAAGGGGCAAACCCCTCGCATACGGCTGAGATCGTAGGAGAGAGGTGCGCCGGAGGTAGGAGACGAAGTCCTCATCGTTGGATCTTGTGATCCAACAATGGAGAAGAAGGCGGGATGGAACGGGTAGGATTAGATCTGCGACACAGCAATCGATGGATGTGATGGCACCACGTGGTGCGATAGGGCGAAGCGCGAGCAGGCGGCTGAGATCAAGTCAAGGCGACGCGATCTAAGGGTCAGGAGGCTAACACGTGGCGCGATGGGGGCCAAGCGCGAGCGGGCGGCTGAGATGCGATTAGGGCTTAAATCGGAGAGCTGAGGTGCAAGGAGGGATGAGTGGTTGCGATGGAGGAGTTGCGTGCATGATCGGAGGGTGCAGCGTGCGACACGTGGCGCGCTGTGGTGAAGGCGCTGATGGACGGATCAGATGAGAAGGGAAGAATGATCGGACGGTGTGAGAGAAAGGTGTTCGTGAAGCGCAGTTGGCCGTTGGATCTAGAGAGAAATCCAACGGCTAGAGGCACAAACGGCTTGGGCAATGGGAGCGGGCCTCGTGGCGCAACCAGAGGGCGCCACGTGGCCAGCTATGGTTGGCTGCGAAAAGAAATGAGCGTAGAGGGAGAAGGAGACCGAATTTGGAAAAACTCAAAACATGAAGTTGTAGATCTTGATGATATCTACAAGTTTCATGTTGACCAAAGACAGAGATGAGGTCAAATATGAAATAAAAATACAGGTGTACACATACATAGTATACAAAGAGTACATAGAGGCCCAAAAACCCAACTTTTTCATATGAGCTCCAAATTGGATGAAATCAGTCTCATTTTAAAGGTCTTTTAATGTGTATTAATCTAAGAGTGAGTAGACCTATTTTGGAATTTGTATGAGGGAGCTATGGGTATTTTATGGATCAGGGATTCTGGGGCTTTATTGGATATTTTACACAGGAGATTTCTAGCTATCTTCCTTATATTATTAACTACAAGTGTACATAATATAAGGGAGGTGTTATTTTAGTAGGTGAATAATTTACAAGTGATCTTGGCTTCTTATTTAATGCAAAATGTGAATGCTAAAATACAGATATTATGCTTGCATGCATGAATGCTAATTATGCAAGATAAGGGGAAATATGCATCTCATTACTCGGGAACAAAGCTCTGTTTTTAACTTTTAGAGTGATGAATCACAGATTCATCATGTATGCACACCAGCCCATCGGTGTATATACCTTCAATAGGTCATCAACCTATCGGTTTACCAAATGTACATACTCAGACATATAATAGCAAATCTGTCTCTGGTCAGACGATGTGTGTCTATATCATGACAATATATGATATAGGTCTCAATTGTCTCAATCTTTTTAAGTCAACCATTTGACCTAACTTATCTAACACTTTTGAATCTCTATTCCTATGTAGAGGACCTACATCAAGAGGTCGGTTAGATATCAACCTTTAGAGAAGAATTGACATCCTCTTCTCAAGATAGAGATCCTTTCTTAAAGATTATTCAATGGTGCTTAATGAGTCCTCTATATAACTCTTTAGATATCATCCAAGCACCAGCCTTTATGATTCGATATTTGAATCAACAACTATATGGATCATTAAGATGGCCATGGTACATAACCTTAGTTGTACTAAGGGACCAATCTTACAAATTAGTTATTCTTCATTTCATATTAATGAGTGAATTTCAATAACATTTAGTGCACAATGGCTCGTTGCGGGTTCGCATGTCCAGCAGTCTCCCACTAGACTAAAGAGCCATCAATGAGCTAATCTTTAAACTCACATTCATGTGCTAATCACAAGCTTTTTATAAAATTAGCTTTGTAGGATTGCTAGTCACTTTGTTCTTGAGAGACTATGTCAAGTCCTTTTACAAACTTACATATCCCTCAGTAATAGTGCTCGCATCCAATATGAACATTGCATCTTATGTAAGTAATACTCAATCCTGTTAAAGTAGTTTCTATGCCTTTCTCTCAATGACTCGATAATTATTATAAGCAGTAAGTAAAACCCTTATGCTTGGAGATCTCTATCTCCTTAGATTAATACATAGTCTTAACTCTTGGCAAGGTCTCTGTAGGTAAGATATTTTTATCACCGCCAAAAAGTCTTAATTTCTTAAATAAAAGACTTTGAAATCTCTATCTCAAAAAAATGTGTCTTTGAAGGTGTTGATTATTACTGCAATTTAGTGTTTTATCTCTACACTAGGATTGGTAACATTTACTACTTCCACTACATGGCAGACATCTTACCTTGTCTATACATCTAGCATACACAAAGCTTCTCATAGATGATGCACTAGGGCATGTATATTTAGTATTCACATCCTAAACTCTTTAGGGTGTTATCCGTTTAGATAGTTCAGTACCATATCGTAAGGGAAAGAAGATTTCCTTGGAGTTTTCCAAAAATGAAATATGTCCAACGTGTACCACTAATGTGATGGTCCCAATGCCCTCTTTTCTTAGCTTTTACTTTAGAACTAAGATATAAGAGTCATTCTTGAGATCATATCTCAAGGTATATAACAACGAGAACATAAAATATTTTTTTATCATCCTTATATCATTTCAAATGATTAGTATTTTTATCTACATTTAGTACGATGAACACAACGTCACTCCAACTGAGCTTCACATTATTCATCAAGATTCTATTTGAAATCAACATTTATACATCTATAAATATGCTATTTCAACTAAAAGAAGTTTATTTGAGTCCATAGATGGTGTTCCTTAGCTTGCACACCTCACATTCTTCAACCATGAAGCCATGGGGCTACTTCATATGATTATCCTCAATGAGGTATTCATTGAGGAATGCAATCATGACTACCATCTTATAGATGTCATAGTCAAGTTGCATAGCTATAGTTAGTAATATTATGATGGATTTAAGCATGGTCATAAGAAAGTAAGTCTCATCGAAAGTGTAGCTCTAGGCTACGAGCCGTGCTTTGAAGGTCTTTACATTCTCATCAGGTTCCTTCTTTATATTGAAGATCCATTTACACCCAATGGATTTGACACCTATAGGTGGATCCTCGAGAGTCTATACAAAACACTTGTGTACGAAGTATACTTTAGACTTTATTACTAACATCCATCTTTCCATGTCATGATCTACAGAAGCTTCATCATATGAAGTTCGATCATTGACAGATTTCTTTGAGACATGGAATCCATACCCTATAGGTGGTCTTACCACCCTCAAGCTGATTTAAAGAGGTATGAGTGTTTCATCTTTAATTGTCCTTTTAGTTTCTGATTCTAGGATCCTCATTATCCTCTTAGGATGCAACGAGTCCCTTTCGTTCATTCTTGTTTTGATTCTCAAGAAAGTCATCCTCTTAGAATCATGTTCTTGTAGATGAAATCTTTTAAGAATCTCAAGGTCATGAAGTAGGTACCCAATACCATCCTTTATTTTCCTAATCCTCAAGTGTCCAACACTGGGCAAGATTCCAAACCATAGTTTATGAGTATTTTGGGCTCAGATTTGCATAGAATCTTATTAATATATATATATATATATATGAGGAGTAATCATATGAGAGCAAAAAGTTGTGAGAGAATGAGAGGAATGATCATGGACCACAAGATTATGTTTTTCTCTCTCCAGGGTGAATCATGTGATCCAGAATCACTCTTCGAATACACACACACATACATACATACATACATACATACATACATACATACATACATACATACATACATACATACATACATACATACATACATACATACATACATACATACATACATACAAGTCTCTAATAGATATCTACCTGGAAACTTAGAGGTAATTATGCTAAGATTCATCATTGATCAAATCATGTCACAAAAGATTTAATTGCATGTCCCTACAACTCCATTGAGCTTTAAGGATATGGTTAGATTCTCAAGAGCATCACGTAATCGTAAGCATCGCATCGAATAAACAAAGAACAACTAGTCTGACTAGTTGTTCAATGTAGCGGAAATTAAATTTTTTCATATGATGAAACCACATGATCCAAGAACACTTCTCGGATCATTTCGTCCAAACCACAAACCAATAATACGATCACCTCATTAAGCGTGGTTGTGATCGAGTCTCTAAACGAAGAGACCTCCCGTATCAAGTCCAATCTGACGGAGGAGACACTTGCGAGCGTGTTGATGAAACATGTGCTTGTCGCAACCCATGTTGATGATCCAAGCTAAGGATCTCCTGATCTCGACAAACAAGATACGACGTCTTCTTCATGAGCAAGTCACGCCGAAGTAGACGGAGATCCATGAGCAAACCATCAGGCAGCATAACGACGACGCTGCGACGATGGGGAATCTCTCTAGGGCATCCATGGTGGACGATCACATGAGAGAGATAGAGAGAGTAGGCATGTAGAGAGAGAGAGAGAGTTGTTGTCTCACTTGTGTTGTTGTAAGCAAGAAGAGCAAGGGGTGCCCTTCTATTTATAATATTTTGGGATCCATAGATCTCAATCCTTGGGTAATACAAATCCAATGGCTCTCATTGATTTGTGTTTCTTTTAATGGTCAAGATTTTGTTGGTAAAAAACCAACAACAATTAATTTAATTTATATTAAATATATACTGATAAATCAATATATGACTTAATCCGAAATAAAATCAATCAAGCATACATGGAGATATTTGGATAGAGATTTCATGCAATCTTGGAAATCACATGCAATCTTGGAAATCTCATGAAATCTTGTGAGATTGCATTATTCCTTGGAAATCTCCATGATTTTACAACAACACTTGTTGTAAATAATTTAACAACAATAAATCATTATTATTTTGTGAATATTACAATCTTGCCATTGGAAAATTGTGAATCACATTCACAGCCCAAAATAAAATGTAAATTACATTTTCAATTAATCGTGCAATGTGAATCCAATTCACATCAACATTTATTTAACAAATGTAAGTTACAAATAAATCTCTATTATATATTATAAATCACATTTGTAATATATATAATTAATATGGATAGTGCTATCCACATTATTCATATCCATGATAATTAAATCACATATAATCATATTGGATCTCTATTCTCATGTGCCCAAATAATGTGAACCACATCCACATTATTCACATATTTGATAATCAAATCTCATTTAATTATTTAAGATAACTCTCTTTATAATATGAATCGAATTCATATTAATCATATAACTAAATCACATTTAAATATCCATTTTCTTAATGCTCGGATACTTATATCAACAATGAAATTATCCCAAACTCTTTCAAGGATAATGTGCTTTCTCCGCGAAAACTTGGAGATAAGGACCGGGCGATTGTATTGTTCCACATATAGTTGAAGGATATGGTATTATCCTCAAGCGCATCATGGAAGCGTGATCGTGGTATCGATACGACGCAGAACGACTAGTCGCACTAGTTGTTCTGTGCAACAGAATTTAAAAAATTTTCATGTGATGAAACCACATGATCCAAGAACGATTCTCGGATCGTTTCATCTAGAACCACAACAAGTATAAGGAATACCTCTTGAAGCGTGGTTGATCTAGTCTCTAAGAAAAGAGACCTCCTGTCTAAAGTCTGATCGTCAGAGAAGACGATTGTGAGCGTGGGGATGAACCGCGTGATCCTCGCAATCCAACAAGATGATCCAAGCATGGTGAACTCCTGATCTCGTTGTACGAGATCCAACATCTTCTTCGTGAGCGTAGCACTCCAATAAGATAGAGAACCGAAGAATGTCGAAGCGGCGTGTAGTGGCGAAGGCGATGACAAAACTCTCTTCTAGGGTTTGGTGGACGGCCACCAAGAGAGAGAGAGAGAGAGATTTGGCGTGTGAGAGGAAATGAGAGAGAGATTTGCTCCAAAATTGCATAACCCTTGAGAGCATGGTATGCCTCTCTATTTATAGGGTTTTGGGATCCATGGATCTCAATCCGTAGGACATATAAAATCAATGGATGAGATTGATTTATACTCAATCCAATGGTCAAGATTGTTGTTGGTAAAAGTCAACAAATTATGATTTAAATAAAGTCAAATATATTTGACAAATCAAATATAAATCAATCCTAAATTAAACCAATCAAATAAGGGAGATTAACCAACATGGAGATTACATTCCCATTCACCATGATGGAAGGCCACCAATTTCCATATTGGTTATGGTGGCCGTCCACTTGATTTGCAAGTAGGATCAATCTCATGAGATTTCATGAGATTGCATATCTCCTTGGAAATCTTCATTATTTAATCCAATATCTTTTGTTGTGATTTATTCTTCAAAAATAATTTATAATTAATTTTGAGAATATTGCAATTTTGCCATTGATAATTTGTGAATCACATTCACAACCCAAAACAAAATATAATTTACGTTCTCAATTAATTACACAATGTGTATCCAATACACATTAGTAATTAATTAACAAATATAAATTATAATTAGATCTCTCTAATACATTATAAATCACATTTATAATATATTATGAATAATTGGATATTGCTATCCACATTATTCCTATCCACAGTAATTAAATCACAATTAATTACATTGGATAATTTCCACACACATCAAGATGATTACATCACATTTAATCATCAATTCTTTATTGCTTAGATGTATGGAATTATTCTTGAACCCTTTCAACAATAATGCGATTTCTCCGCAGATACTTGGAGATAAGGACAGGGCGATTGTATTGTTCCACGTATAGTGACTTGGATGTTGAGATCATATCTCAAATCCAGATCTCATAGACCTCCCACAGATGCTTGATCAAATCAAGACCGTAGACCTAATCTTCTCATTGCATTTGAATCTCATTCAGATCAATGTCCAATGCATGGACTAAGATTAGGTCACTTCTCAATTGAGAGGAGTCACTAAACTCCAAACCTGTTTCATCACTCCCTCGGAATGGAAGAGTCATGGTTATACAATCGTTTGTGATCACATTACCCCCAGGTATTCCCAGTATTGTACATCCTGCATACTGGAAGACTTATGATCATCCTGAAGATATAGATCACTTTTACACTGTCATCTTCAGGGTTTGATCATTAAGTTTCTCAATCTTAGTCATTGGGAATTGGCATAGATCATATGCTTTCTGAAAGCATATATATTACCTTCAAATTCATGTCATGCTTCCAAAGCATGATGACCATGCATGGAATTTGATCAGTCCCAATACCTCGTGAGTGAGCTCATGTCTTCCGGTTCACAAGTGAACATGTATGATCCCTTTGAGAGATCGTATTTCTCATATGCCCTTACATGCACACCAGCTCGCCGGTATATAGACCTTGGCTAGGTCATACTCAGACATATAGCAACACATATATCTTTCCAAAAACATATATCATACCTAGGTCTTGATCAAACCTACAAATTCAGTCAAGCTTCCAAAGCAAGACGACCATGCACAGAATTTGATTCTTCCCAATATCTCATGAGTGAGCTCCTATCTTTCGGTTCAGTAATTGAACCTGTATGATCCCTTTGAGAGACCGTATTACTCATATGCCCTTCTATGCACACCAGTGCGCTGGTGTATAGACCTTGACTTGGTCATCAACCTATTGGTCTGCCAAATGTACATACTTAGACATATAGTAACAC
The DNA here is from genome assembly GCA_037367405.1 of Ottelia alismoides. Taxonomy (NCBI): domain Eukaryota; kingdom Viridiplantae; phylum Streptophyta; class Magnoliopsida; order Alismatales; family Hydrocharitaceae; genus Ottelia; species Ottelia alismoides. Next base: position 281,538 of record JAZKJV010011150.1, on the reverse strand, counting down.
ATCTGTCTCTGGTCAGAGGATGCGTGCCTGTATCGTGACAACATATGATACAGGACTTTAGTTATCTCATTACGTCAACCCTTTGACCTAAATTATCTAACACCTCTGAATCGCTATTCCTATGTAGAGGACCTATATCAAGAGGTCGGTTAGATATCAGCCTAAATGAGAAAAGGATTATCATCTCCTACTCAGGCTGGAGATAATCTCTTAACCATCATTTGACGGTGCTTGATGAGTCCTCAATCTAACTCTTTAGATATTCTTCCAACACCATCCTCTATGATTCAATTATTGAATCAACAACTGTATGCTCATTAAGATGGCCATGGTACATAACCCTAATTGTACTAAGGGACCTATTAAGCAAATTTTTTATTCTTCATTTTAGATCAGGGAATGATATTTGCAATAACATTTATTGCATAATGGCTCACCGTGGTCTCGCAAGTCCAACAATCTCCCACTAGCCCAAAGAGCCATTAATGGGCTAATCAATTAAACACGCACTCATGTGACAATCATAGGCTATTTAGAAAATAGCTAGGTAAGCTGATCAGTCACTTTGTTCCTAAAAGACTATACCAAGTCCTTTTACGACCCTTGCATATCTCCTAGTAACAGTGCTCGCATCCAATGCGAATGTTGCATTTTGTGCAACCAATACTCAATCTTGTTAAAGCAATTATAGTGTCATTGACACTATTGCTCAATAATTATTATAACCAGTATTTCCATAATCCTTATGAGAATACCCTTATTCATGGAGATCTCTATCTCCTAAGGTATCTACAGTTAAGCCTTTTAGATCACTATCTATAAAGTCTTAATCTTTTCAAGAAAAGATTCAGAGATCACTATCTCGAAAGTCTTGTCATCTTTGAAGATATAGTTATTACTGCAATCAAGTGTTTTATCTCCATGGTAGGATTAGCAATACTTTACTACTCCCATTGTATGGCAGATATCTGGTTTTTGTACACATCTAGCATGAGTTCAGCTTCTCGTAACTGATGCACAAGGGCAAGCAGTTGTAGCATCCACTTCCTCAACTCTTTGATGTGTTATCCCTTTAGATAGGTCAGTCTTGGAATTTTCTAGAAATTGGAACATGTCCAAGGTGTAGTACAAATGTGACGGTCCCAATACAATCTTCTCTTTGCTTCTGAACACATTCAAAACTAAGATCCAAGATGCATTTTTGTGAACATATCTCAAGTTACGGAACAGCCAGATTATAAAACACTTATTATCATCCTTATATCATTCTAAATTATTAAGATATCATCTACATTTAGCACGATGAACACAAAGGAACTCCCACTAAGCTTCACATGGCTCATCAAGATTTGATATGATATCATAACATTTATAATTTCATCAAATCTTATGGTCCAACCTCAAGAAGCTTATTCAAATCCATAGATGGAGCTCTCTAGATTTCACACATTTCTTTCCTTAACGAAGCCCTTGGGATACTTTATGTGAATATCCTCATAGATGAATTCATAGAGGAATGCAATCTTGACTTCCATGTAAATGCCAAGTTGTGTAGCTATAGTTAGCAATATTCTGATGGTTTTAAGCATGGTCGCCAAAGAGCAAGTCTCATCGCAAGCAATGTCTTCTCTTTCGATGTGTAGCTCATGGCTACGAACTGTGCATTGAAGGTCTCTACCTTCTCATCAGGTTCCCCCTTCTCCTGATCCATTTACACCTTAGCGGGTCTTACCCTTATAGGTGGATCCTCGAGGGTCCATATACAACATTTATATATGAAGTCTACATTAGACCTTTATTGCTAAAATCCATCTTTTGATGTTTTGATCCTCAGGAGTTTCATCACATGAAATCTGATCATTGTCAGACTTAACTGACACATGGAATACATCCTCAAACTCATTTGAAGAGGTATTAGTGTTTCATCTTTAATTGTCCTTTTAGTTTCCGATTTCAGGAGCCTCATTATCATCTCAAGATTAAATAAGTTCCTTTACTTCATTTTCATCTTGATTCTCAAGAGTATCATCCTTTAAGAATCATATTCTTAGAGATGAGATCTTTTAAGAATCTCAAGGTCATAAAGTAGGTATCCAATACATCCTTTATGTTCCTAATGAAGCAGCACTCTCAAGTGCTAGATTCCATCTTACATCCATGGAACCTTATTAAGGATATACATTGTAGCCTCTACTACACATATATACCTGGAAACTAAGGGATAATTATGCTAAAATTCATCATTGATAAGATCATGTCGCACATGATCCAATTGTATCTCCCTATAACTCTATTGAGTTAAGGTGTGTTAGGAGGATTGAGATAGAAATGATATTCATATTTCCATAAGGTATTCTTTGAATTTATCTAACAGGTACTTGCTACCTAGGTTAGATCAAATTTATTTTATCTTCCTTCAAACTCTGGTTCTAAATCAAAATAATAAAATCTTTGAACATTTCAAAGGTTTCTTAGATGAAGAGAAGAAATCTCATATCATACATAATCATCAATAGATATCACATATCCATAATGTTTACTATGATATAGATGATCCACATACATCAATATGTATGAGATCCTGAATACCTTGACACCTTACACCTTTCCCAAGGAAGGGTGTATTGAACATATTTTACTTTTGAATATAATATTCATAAGTATGTATGTTTTGAAATTTTAGGCATGCTAAAGTTTCATTATTACTTGTCTGTTGATCAAATCAACAAGCAAACGTCCAAAGCTTGATGCCAGATCATTGTTAAATGATCTTTATCCTCTTATTGATCTTTAAAGGTTTAATTTAAATATTAGAAATGTTAATGAACCATTCATTAATTTTCTAATTCAGTAGAGTCCTCTGGATGTTACATTACTTTCTGAAATATATCCATCATAACTCTTTATGATAGGTTTATTCAAGAATTTATGTTTATTTTGTTTAGAAATAAACTATGAATGTATTCTTATGTCTAGGTTATAGAGACATTCTCTAAGACTAAGGACTCCCACTGAAAACATTAAGTATATTGATCCAATGGAAATTGTTGCAACAATTGCATCAATTCCAACATGATGACCATTGAACCTTAAGATCAAATTTTTAATCTTCTAATATATATATATATATATGCAACCAATTGCAAGTGTCATTAGAAGATTGAGATACAATTATTAGACTTTATCCCATCAAATAAGCAACTCAATATCAATGATTATATGCAGATTATTTTGATGCTCTATCTGAGTCCTTCACTAAGGATTCTAAACAGACTTGATATTCATACCATCAACACATCAACTTATTGCAGTATTGGCATTCATACAACTCTTTGGATGTCATATGGAAGTCACAGAAGTAAAATCAAATTGGAGGCCTAACGATGATTCCGAGTCTTCGGATATCCTGCTCAACATCAGATATCCTGCTCAACAAAGCTTTACCCGAGTCCAGTTCGTTGAGCTGATCTAGACTAGAAGATTATAGGGAAGTCAAAAAGCTAATGCATCGAGGATGTCATCCTTTTTTATAAGATTAAATTGCCTATTCAAGCTTTCAAAGAGCGAGGGAGTTCTAGGATTCTTCCTACCCTTGGTAAGTAGGCTAGCAACAATATAGAGCTTTTCGCCATTTATCGTCTGGTCTGGGGATTGACCCTAGGGATATGGCTATTGCGCTTAAAAAGTAGACTTCAAAGTCACTTCCATATTTGATTTGCCCTAATATATAATCTTGAGAGCTGATATGGCTAGCACCCGTCTTTAAAGCTCGCCCCGGATATATAGTATGAGTTGGCCTCGTAGCTAGGCTTGAGACTCGCTGGTCTCCGAGAGTAGGCTTCTTTCCCATCTCATTGCGCTTATCAGACTCATACATATATTGTCTGACGGGGTCCCTTTTTCGTCAGCTGGATATCGGAGTTCTCTTCACTATGTTTTGACCCATGCCGAGTCCTATGGTAGATGTAGTAGGGAAGCTCCTTTTCTTGCGTCGTCGTGGGAAGTATTCTCCTCTCCTGGGTCCCCAACCGGGAGTTTGAGTAAGTACATTGATGTTGCTCTCGTCATGTATGGTGCGGGAGAAGTAGTAGGATGAAGAAGGCTTCTTCCCCTGCTGCTCTTGACCGCTCGATCGTCGCCATTATCTGACTTTTCTCAAGCTGCTTTATCCTGCTGCTCTCGCTTGATCTTCACATCTATCTAACAGGCACAGATAGGATTTGAGCTCACAAAAGTACAATCAACTCTTTGACTATCCTTCTCATCTTGGGTCTGACCTATGCTTCCACTGTGCTCCCTTTATCTATAAGCAACCCATTGCTCAAAACAAAGAATCTCTTATGTTAAATTCAAAAGAATTCAATGAAAGAGTATTTCAACATTTATACATGCTTCATTAAATTCATACAATATGAATATTATGAAGCTTCATGAATGACTAGAGTATAGACAGTAGAATGATGACACTCATCATGTCTACATCCATCTAGACTCTTAAAACATTGGTTCAGGTAGATATTCAAAGATTTCAAGACATCATCTCTTATGGAGCCAACATTCTGCATGATGCAGAGAACCATGTCATTCATGATTAAATGTCGAGAGCACATATGTATGCCAGAACATCTTCTTAAGTTTTTATAAGGATAAATTTACAATTACGATCATCGACATGTCACTTCCAAAGTACATTCGATGAGGGATCAAGACTATATATATACAAACCCTAGGGTTGTAGATCTATTGTCTATTTAGTTGTCATTCCTCATTCTTATGTGGAAACTTGCACATTGCAACCACATACATTTTGTATCCAATTATAGGTACAATATCTGGATCATGGGTCAAATCCATGATATCATACTGGTTATTATTGAGTATAGTATTGAGTGGGTTTAATGAAGGATTATCAGAAATAAGAAATTTGCATAAGTATATATATATATATATTGATGATTACATTATATATGAGTATAACATGCTTAATTTATGTGAAATAAAATATTAATCTTTGATATGTAAACTCCAAATTCACACAAGTTGCATCCTACACACATAGCAGATAAAATCCTCATAAAATCAACAAATCAGCTGAAGAAAAATATTCTCACAAATTTCTATGTACACTTAAAGATCATCTTCTAAACTGAGATCAAGTATCATTTCGATTTGTTGTTATCAAAGAAAATGAAGAATTATTGGGTACGCTTATAATATAAAACATCCAACACATTTCACTTCACCTTTTTTGGAAAGAAATAGGGAGGGGGTATAGTGTAAAAGTCTCGCTCTTTATTCTCATAAATAGAACCACCCTCATCATGCCTTCCCCATGCATATAAATAGCCCGCTTACTATCACTTCCCCATGCACATTCATTTAAAACTTTGTCTTTACTTGCATGGCAAATCTTTATGCATAGCCGCCCATGGCATCTATAAATTGAGCACTCACACACCTCACTCGATCTCTCCCTATCTCTCGTTATTTCACTCACGCACTCTCTCTCTCTCTTGCGATATGCTATCTCTCTCTCTCTCTCGTCTTTGTTGTCTTCGGAAGGTACTGGAATAAAGCACATAACACTCGCGTGTCCTCCTTCTCCTTGCTGCAGACTGCAGCTTTGTGGCCTCGTCTCCAGCCATCTTCTAGTCCACACGTGCACGCGTGGGCTTCAGGCCGTCATCTCCTCCGTGCGCCGCCAGTCACCGTCTTCCTGTCGTACATATTCATATCCATCGTGCTTCCCCGAGTGTACCCCCACGCTACAACCACCCTCCAACGCACCCGTAGGTGTGCGAGCTCCTGCTACCGCGTCCTTCAAACACGCTACTGCAGCCCCGGGACAGCCCCTGCTTGCACACATTCCAACTGTGCCATTACTGCGAGCACACCCTCCAGCCTCTGCTGCTGTCTTGTCCAGCCGTGAGCAACCATATGCCACCTCATGCTTAGCCGCCGATGCAGACGCATCCTCTACCCCTGTCCAGCTTGCAGTTGCGCGTTTTGCCTCCACCCGTGCTCCTTCACAGACATGCATCCATCAAATATGTGAGAAGAACTTTTTCACACTCAATTCCTTTCAAGTTTATCTTTGTTTGTTGAGATCAAGTTGCATTATTCACTAATATTTGGATTCAAGAGTAATAGTGGTTTATAGAGTTTTTCATTCAAACATCTCCGGCATTAAGTACTTCATGTCTATTACTTTAGTTTGTGAAACTTGCGTCAGTTTGGTTGGCTAATTCTAGGCTGCATTATATAGTCTTCTCCTTTTTAAATCTAATTCTTGATGTTCTAGAAAATTACCAAGTACTCCATGTTTCTCTCCAAAAATTCTTAAAGACACTCTAAGTCAATTAAATAAACCGTCCGTATTTTTAAGCCTCAAGTCCATCAACAAGTTTATTACTCTTTGACCTTATTAAGTTGAGATTAGAAGTTGAAAATATGTCCAAAGTTAAAATTGCAAATTTATTTAGTCCTCCTGGATTCGATCCTCTACTTGCACCATACAACTCATATTTTTCCAACATGCTTGTAGTTGTAATCTTGGTTGATTGCTGTTTTTCATGGAACCACAACGACATGGTAAAACCAACATTTTAAACCGCGTAAAATCGCATAAACATTTTGGCGCTGTTGCCGGGGACTAAGCAATGTTTGCAATTTTTCTTCTTCGTTTTTACTCATTTTCAATTATCTAATCCGTGTATTTTTTTGTTTCGCAGGCACTTAGGTTTCAAAAAGAAAATAAACAATTGTCTTTTCATGCATTTTGTTTTAGAAAACTTGCAATTTGATAAAAAAATTTTGTTATCTTAATTTCCCCCTCCTTCTCGGAAAATCTCGCCATCAGTAGGACAAAACATTAGCGCCAAGAAATGTAGGCACTGTGAGTCCCTCTCTCTCTTAGGCATCTTAGGCTTTTAAAATTTCTTGCATTTGTTTGTGCTCCAAACTTAAACTGAAAAAATTTAAAAATACTTCTTCTTTGCATCATCTCTTTGGTCTTCTCCCTCTGCTCACATAAAAAGATCACCCAAACGTGCTTTATCACGCTAAAAAGATAAGCTTGAAAGGCCATCGCAGTGGCACGAGCAGAAAGCGGGAAAAATTCTGATTGCTTATTTTGATGCACGTGTATGACACAAAAATCACGAGCACATAGAACCCTTGGATAGAGACAAAAATCCCTGGTGCTACGTTGTATTGCAGAGAGAAATCGTAACTCCTCGACGCGTTGGGCACAGGTTCTTGTGGGAAGAGCAGATCTAACGATCTGAGTACTGCACCCTGGATCTCCCAACCCGATTAGGACATCGATTTCTCACAATCTTCCACACCCACCTCATCTTTAAGGACTCTAATTTCTCTGAAAGCTTTTGTTGAATCACTAAACTAAAATCGAAAAGATAACCGCTTCCGCGGCATTTTTTGTATGAGTTGGTGAATCAACAAATTGTTTGGTGTATTGTGTTGTGTATGCTAGGTCGTAGATCTCAGAATCCAGTGAAACAACCATTAGAGTACGACCCGATTTATAGAAGAAAAACCAACCCACCCCTTCAACTGAGAATTCACCTGACCTTGGAAACATGGGAGAAGAAAGACCAAACCCTATGGATCTCATCCTGCATCAACTGCAACTGCTGAGAGAAGAAAATGCCACAATCAGCCATACCATAGCACCTCTCATCCGACCACCGCCCATAAGCACACATTACAACCCGACTGTAGAAGACTTAGTTCATTGGGTCCAAATCCCGCCTGAAGTAGGGAACCTTGAAATAAAGCCCGCATCACTCTCCTTAATCCCAAAATACTATGGAAATGACTCTGAAGATCCCTTCCTCCACATCCAAGATTTCCGATCTGCTTGTGACACCATGAGTATCCCTGGGGTAGAAAAAGAATACATCTACATGAAAGCCTTCACCCACTCACTCAAAGACAAAGCACTCCAATGGCTCCGAAATTATGGAACCCCAATCACCTCTTGGGACTCCTTAAGAGATGCATTCATCAAGAAATACTTCCCAATAGGAAAGACAAATGCCCTGAGACAAGCCATATCGTCATTCACTCAGAAAAATAGAGAGCCCATTCATGAAGCCTGGGAACGGTTTAAGGAACTTCAAAGGAAATGCCCTCATCATGCCATCCCCAAATGGAAGTTAGTTCAGATATTTTATGAGGTAGATACATCATTTAAGAGAGTGATTGATGGCTCCTGCGATGGAAACTACATCAGCCGTGATGAGCATTTCGTTTGGAATTTGTTTGAAAATATGGCTGACAATTCGGTGAATAGTTCCTCAATTGAACAATATAGTGGGAACACAAGGACAATCAATATCATTGACCATGAGAGATTTAGCAATGAGAATCCTGACAAATGGGAAACCCTCTCCAAACAAATGAACCTCATGACTCAAGCCATAGAAAAATTGGTCATGAATAATCCCACCAGCCATGAAGTTGACCACACCACATTCACCCATAATGAAGACATAAATCCTGAGACTGTGAATTGGGTGCAGAGAAATTAAGGAGGAGCATATTCAAATAACCACAACACATGGAGAGAACAATCAAATCCTGGGTGGAATAGACAAAACAACTATCATTTCCATGAACACTCAACCTAGACAACCAATAGCACATCCTGTAGCCCAACCCTCCACCACTGCGGTTAACTTCGATGCCTTGGCTCGAGAAATACAACAACTGTCTATAACACAACAACAGGCCACTGAAGCTCAACAAAAAGCCAACTCTGAGAATGCTCGGCAGTTTGCCGAGATCAGATCATATATCCCAGCCTTGTCACCTCAACCTCTACCCAATCCCAACACCAACAAGGCTAGTTCTTCTGGAGTACTTCAAACTCCACCACTCCCAGATCTTTCACCTCACCACCTGGTTTCCAAAACCAGAATCAAGGACTTTTTACATCTTCTAGGACAAATCAAGGGAACCCACAACAAGCACCTAGAAATCAAGTTAATTTCAAAAACCCACCCCGTTCAAACCAATCTGCTAATGCTGTTACTCTGAGAAATGGGAAAACCACTTCTGCCTACACCAGACTGCTAGCTTCAGAGGATCAAATTGAAATAGAGGAGGAGGTTGATGATGAAGAAAAGCTAACTGAGACAATCATCCCCCTTCCTGTCTTCCCATCCATAACTATCCCCTTTCCCAGAGCTCTTCACCAAAGAAAACCTCGATCTTCCACCATCGATTCAGAGATAGAAAAACTATTCTCCGACATTGTCATTGAAATCCCGCTCTTAAAAGTCCTCAAACAAGTTCCAGCCTTCTCCCGATTTTTGAAGGACAAATGCACACCAAAACATAAATCCAAAGGAAAAAGTAAAATGGACAATGAAGATATTGAAAGACATGTGCTCCCTCGAGCAACAACCAATGCCATCTCCCAATTCTTACCAACCAAAAAAAAGACCCAGGGGCTCCTCTAGTTAGATGCACAATTGGCAAATTAACCTTCGATCACACTCTTCTAGATAATGGCGCTTCCATAAATCTTCTCCCGACTGCTATTATGGAGCAATTTGACCTAGGAAAACTGAAACCTGTCTCAATGATTTTGCAAATGGCTGATCGATCTGTGAAAAGACCAAAAGGGCTACTTGAGGATGTGATAGTTTATGTTCAAGGTCATAAATTCCCGGTCGACTTTGTTGTGATGGACATGGATCAAGCAAATATATTGAGTGAGACACCAATCATAATGGGACGACCATTTTTGGCCACTGCTAAAGCTCATTTTGATTATGACGATGGAAGAGTTGAATTTAAAATCAATGGCCAAGTCATTCCTATTGTTCTGGTCACCCCTACTCCCACTGAATCTAAGACCGAAGACAGTAGTTGGATAGAGAGATGTGATGTTCTCAACATTCAAAAAGACTTTGCCCCCATCCATCTCATCAAAGACCCCTTAGAGGTTAGTCTTAATACCTCTAGATCCACTTACAAAAACATTTCTCATGAAATTGCCACCTACAATCTGAATCTTGCACTAGAAGCTCCACCATGCCCTCTCACCATACAAGAAATTGATGAGCTTGATAATTCCTGGGACACATTAGACTCTGAACTCACATTGACCTCAACCATGATTATGCCCATGATGGACCCACCATTTGAGACTATTTCTGTAATAGACTCAGGAAGCATTACAACTCTGACTCCACCGACAACCACTGTTGAATTAAAACCACTACCCAAAGATCTAAAGTATGCTTTCTTGGATGATGCACACACTCTACCAGTCATTATCAATGCCAACCTAAATCATATGCAAGAGGGCCAACTCATGGAAGTTTTGAAAAGGAATTCCCAAGCCATTGGATGGAAGATAACAAATCTAAAAGAAATAAGCCCCACATTCTACACTCATCACATATATCGGGAAAATGATAGTAAACCCTCTCGAGAAATGCAAATACGGTTAAATCCCAATCTGCGAGAGGTTGTGAAGAATGAGATCTATAAATGGGCAAGTGCGGGTATCATTTACCCTATTATCTCTGACAGCCCTTGGGTCAGTCCTCTCCAAGTTGTCCCCAAGAAAGCTGGATTAACAATTGTCAAAAATGAACAAGGCGAGGACATACCCACCAGAGTAGCCACATCTTGGAGAGTCTGTGTAGATTATAGGAAACTCAATAAGGCTACCCGAAAAGATAATTTCCCATTACCATTCATTGACCAAATCATTGAGAAGCTAGCCGGAAAAGAATTTTTCTGCTTTCTGGATGGATATTCCGATTATAACCAAGTAGCCATAGATCTAGAGATCAAGACATAACCACTTTCACTTGTCCATTTGGAACATATGCCTTCTGTCGCATGCCTTTCGGACTATGTAATGCCCTAGCAACATTTCAAAGATGCATGATGGGAATTTTCACTAATTTGATCGGTAATTTTATGGAAGTATTTATGGATGATTTCTCTATTTTTAGAGACTCTTTTGAGGAAACACTGGGATTTTCGGATAGAGTCCTCCAAAAATGCATTGAAGTGAACTTGATATTATCTTGGGAGAAATCACATTTTATGGTGAAACAAGGAATTGTGTTAGGACATGTTGTGTCAAAGAAAGGGATGGAAGTGGATCCATCAAAAATTGAGACAATCACCCATTTAATCCACCAGTGAACATAAAAGGTGTTTGGTCCTTCCTAGGTCATGTCGGCTTTTACCGCCGCTTCATCAAGGACTTTTCGAAAATTTCCCGCCTTCTCACAAAATTACTGAAAAAAGATGAATACTTCACTTTTACTGAGGAAGCATTCAAATTTTCAAACCCTGAAGAAAATCATCACTGAAGCACCCATCCTACAACCCCCTGATTGGAACTGTGAATTTGAGATCATGTGTGATGCATCGGATTATGTTGTGGGGGCAGTATTGGGTCAAAGGAAAGATAGCAAACCCTATGCCATTCATTATGCCAGCAAAACTTTGGATGATGCTCAAAAGAACTACACTGTGACTGAAAAAGAACTTCTGGCTGTGGTGTTTTCCTTAGAGAAATTTCGGTCTTACATATTAGGATCCCACATCATAATCTAGACAGACCACTCTGCTTTGAAATATCTCTTCACAAAGACTGATGCTAAGCCTAGACTCATTAGGTGGGCATTACTGTTCCAAGAATTTGATTTAGAGATTCGAGATAAAGCCGGAGCAAAGAATGTTGTGGCCGATCACCTTTCAAGAATCCCTTCCTCAAACACAGACACAATCCCAATTTCTGATAATTTTCCAGATGAAAGTATCATGTCTGTTTCTCAACTCCATTGGTATGCAGACATCGTCAATTATATCGTCACCTCCATATTCCCTGATGATTGACCAAAACATAAAAAATACAAAACCAAAGCCCAAGCCCGATACTATCACTGGGAAGACCCTTTGCTCTTCAAAGAGGGTACTGATTTGATATGGAGACGATGCATCCCTGAATCTGAAGTCAACGATGTCCTAACTCACTGCCATACTTCTGGGTGTGGAGGACACCACTCAGGGAAGCACATAGCTGCTAAAGTCTTAGAATGCGGTTTCTACTGGCCCACACTCTTTAAAGATGCCCATCATTTTGCTCAATCTTGTCCTGCATGTCAGACTAATGGAACAATGACCCGCCGCAACATGATGCCCCTCCAACCCGTACATATAGTTGAGATCTTTGATACTTGGGGAATAGACTTCATGGGACCTTTCACCACCTCACAAGGCTATCAGCACATCCTACTCGCTATTGACTATGTATACCGTTGGGTTGAAGCCATTCCCACTTGCGCTGCTGATAGCGCTACTGTTGTTAAATTCCTGAACAATCTCTTCTCCCAATTTGGATTACCCAAGGTGGTCATTAGTGATGGTGGAACCAATTTTCTGAATGCTTCGGTCAAGAACTTACTTAATAAAAATGGGGTCGAACACCGGGTCTCCACTGCCTATCACCCACAGACCAATGGAATGGCTGAGCTGTCAAATCGGGAGATCAAGACCATCCTCCAGAAAATTGTCCGCTCTGATCGTAAAGATTGGTCTCAGCACTTACCTTCTACTCTTTGGGCTTACCGTACAACCTTCTGTACACCCTTAGGAATGAGCCCATATAGGTTGGTCTATGAAAAGCCTTTCCATCTCCCTGTAGAGATCCACCACAAGTCACTCTGGGCAATCAAGAAATGCCATTTGGATTATGATGAGTCTGGAAAGAAAAGACTATTGGACTTATCTGAACTGGAAGAACTGAGATCACAAGCCTATGATCACAACCTGCTATACAAAGAGAAAATCAAGTTGTGGCATGATGCCAACATTTCAAGGAAAACATTCAAAGAAAATAAAAAAGTATGGCTATTTGATACAAAACTGAAGTTATTTCCAGGAAAACTGAGATCGAAATGGAAAGGACCGTACATTATAACTCAAGTATTCGATAATGGCTCGATAGAAATTTTTGACCCAAACTCTAAAGCCACTTTCAGAGTCAACGGTCAAAGAATAAAACCCGTTTTTGAACCATCTTGTCCTATGCCTATCTGCACAACATACCTTCTGCAGGAAAAATGAACCACCACATCGCCAAGTTGAGGCGTTAAATCATGCAGTCTCGTGAGCCTCTCCTCACAGGTATCTTTTCATCTTACTGCTCGCATGTTTATTTTCACTGCATTGCATTAGATAAGTATCGGGGTACCCCTCTACATTACATTCCAAAAAAAATACATTTCACATCCCTTCTGATCCTCCTATTACACATTGTCTTCACCATGAGGACATGGTTTCTGATAAGTATGGGGGGTGTCTGCAAAGTTTTTCAAAATTTCATACTCTTTAAAAAAAAAGTCTCTTTTGCAAAAATTCCCCTAAAAATATTTTCAATAGCAAGAAAACCACCAAAAATACAACCCTTCCTAGTTTTATCCTATTTTGAGAAATCAGATCTTCACTGCATAAATCATAGACTGAGGTTGAGTTGACCCTAATCCACTTAACTTCATCAGAATTTCACTAGGCATGAATTTTAAGCTTTCTTCAGGTCCATATGGACTTTATGCTCTCAGTTCCACTAACTCTACTGGTGATTGAACTTCTATATCTAACTAGATCACCTGAGAAACTAGTAGCACTCTTGAACTCTTCAGTGGATATTAAGCAACTGCACATTGCACTTAGCTCGATTGAGTTTATTTTATGAGATACAATTACAATCTAGTTGAGGTGAGGAGTTGTCCTCTTAGTTGTGACAATGCCTGAACCTTATCTATATCTAATGAAGGAACTTGACTCAGGAGCAACACGATCTCTCTAGTCTAAGTATGTCAGCAAATAAGGCAGTATCGTGCCTCCAAAGTCAATATTAAGACGATACTACCTTTTGATGCCAAAACCCAAGACAAAAACACCACAAAAAGGCATATCACAATACAAATGCCAAAAACCACCAATCATACAAAGATACGCAAAGGAAAAGCAAAGAAGACCACCAAATAACCCTTCTCCACCAAAAAGCCGTGATAGCAGCCCAATGATGCTACCTAAATTCATAAAAAAGCCCAAAGAAGCCCAGGGTTATGCTTTGCAAAAAGAAAAATATGAGAGCAATGGACCAAAGCGGTATATGGAAAACCCCGAAAGTTAAGTCCCATTTTCCAAAGAATTATGACCTATTTCTTTATGCTGACATACTTGGGTGAAAAGAGAATATGCCTGAATTCATGTGAGGACTGAGGCTATATGAGTAGGGAATCATTCGGTACCTTGATAGATTGTGTTGTTAGCTCGTTTCTCTTGACTCACGAAAGCTAAAATATCACTAACAATGTTTATATCCATTCAAAGCCAAAGATAATACTTGTATCTTAGGGATGAGCTGACCTGATAGACCTTCTGAAATCATGTCTGATTTTTTTGGAACTGAGCGGCTGTTGAAACTACAAAACTCGAATCAAGTCGATGATTCGAACAAATCATTAATCCATGGGTCAACTCTACTGATGTCCGCGTAATTATGTGGTCATGAATGATGAATCTGTGATTCATCACTTCAAAAGTCAAAAATAGAGCCTTGTTCCCGAGTAAATAGAGGCATATTTCCCTTTATAATGCATAAATAGCATTCATGCATACATACATAATACATATATGTAAGCAGTGCATTTGCATTTAAATAAGAAGCCAAAAATCTCTTGTAAAATATCCACTTACTAAAATAATCTCTTCCCTATAATATGTACTCCTTAGTTAATAATATAGGGAAGAAAGCCAAAAATTCCCCTTGTAAATTAATCAATAAAGCCTTAGAACCTCTGTGCACTAAAATACACATAGGACCCTCACAGAAATGCCAAAATAGGTCTACTCACTCTTAGAATACTCCACATTAAAAGACCTTTAAAATGGGACTAATTTCATCCAATTTGGAGCTCGTATGAGAAAGTTGGGTTTTTGGGCCACTTTGTACTACATATATGTATAAATTGTATCTTTGTATTTTTTGTATCATACTTTACCTCGTCTCCGTCTTTGGTCAACATGAAACTTGTAGATCTCATCAAGATCTACAACTTTCATGTTTGGAGTTTTTCCAAATTCAGCCCCCTTTTCTCTCTACACATATATTTTCTTTCAACCATTCACAGCAGGCCGCGTGGCGCCCTCTGGTTGCGCCACGCGGCCCGCAACCCTTTCCTCATCCGCACGCTGCCATAGCCGTTGGATTACGCTCTATATCCAACGGCTTGGCTGCTTCCACGTGCACCTCAAATCCACACCGTCAGATCATCCCCTTGTCTCATCTGACCCGCCCGTCCGCGCCTCTTCTAGAGCTCGCCACGTGGCGGCGTGTACACCATCTGATCAAGCCCGCGATCCTCCCATCACAGCCGCTCTTCCTTTGGCGTCCCTCGTCCCTTCGATTAACCTCAACCCTTCATCCAAGTTGTTCGTTCGCGCCGCTGCCTCACCACGACACGTGGCAGGTTCCGCACCTTCAGATCGCATCGCCTTGACTTGATCCCAGCCGCTCGCTCGCGCTTCGCCCAGCTGCTTCCACGTGGCGCCATCACGACCTCTTATCACCGCGTCTTGATCTAATCCCCCACGTCCCTTCGCGCTTTGACCTAGGCCGTTGGATCACAAGATCCAACGGCCAGGGCCTCGTCTCCTACCTCCGATCGTCTCTCTCCCACGATCTTGACCTTGCGAAACAAGCCGCCCCCTTTCTATTTTCGCCACCATGCCTACCACCATCTCCGACCACCAATCACTCCACGTCCTTCCCCACTCATCCGTCATCCTCGCCAGCTACCCCATTTGCCACCACCTCCACCAGAGACGTCCCACGACCTCCACGAACTTCGCCCCTTCAACAGCCCCGACGAGACCTTCCTCCTTTAAATACTCGACCACCGACAAACTTCAGCCCTATCCGCCATTCCAGAGAGCTTCCCTGAGCTCCGATCTTCCGATTGGTGATAGTGATTTGACGAATCGTTGAGCGAAGAAGGGTTTTCTTCTCCGACGAGATCCACGGCGTCTCCGCCGTGTCGCAGCTGCCCTCTGCGACGCTTCACGAGCTCAGGGATCCACCGGCCCTTCGAGCGACAACCTGGAACTTCCAGAGGAGTTCCAATCCCCAGGTGATACCTCCATCCCTCTCCAACCTGATCTTCATTTTTTCTTCAATTTTCCTCCTTGATTTTCGCTGCTTCCGGTCATTCTCTCGCCTCGCTCTCACCTCGCCGAGCTCCGCGACGGAGCTCTTCTCTTCGCAATACCCTTCACGCAATCAGGCACTCCACTTTGCACGCCACCAGCTCCAGCTCCGCCACTTGGCCGGAGCACTATCGCCAACCCATCTCCATTACTCCTTAGGCCTCGCCAACTACCTTCACAACTCCATAAGTGCACGCACGAGCTCCGGCTCTATCTCTAACATCTGCAGGTGCCCCTTTGCTCATTGAACGGAAGTTTGCCGGAGAAGACTTCGAGCTTCATCGCCATCGATGTCAGACCGCTCTCCGTCGCTCCTGACACCACCAGCATCTCCGCCGCATCGCCACGCATCTTCTGGGATATCTCCGACAAGTCGGAGAGCGTCATCGACACGAGGAAGGACGGGCTGAGCTGAGGCACCTTCGCCGGAGCCCCGCCATCTCCTCCGCAGGCGGCGGAGGATCGTCGGAGCAGACGCACAACTGCCGTTTGATCACGTCAATCGAACGGTCCTCAGCGAGCCACGTCGCCGTCTCCACCGAGCCCAGTACCCGTTGGATCAGCATCGATCCAAAGGCCAGAGGTCACGCCACGCGTCCACATCGCCACCCGTTCGATCACGTTGATCGAACGGTCCACAGCTTGCCACGTAGCTCGGCCCGAGCCTCTCGTCCGAGCCTCACTCCAGACCTCCAGACACGCCCGAGCCTAGCCCCGAGCCTCCGCAGCCATCCGAGCCTAGGCCGCCCACGTGAGGAGCACGTGCGGCTTGGGAAATTTACACAGAGGCCCCTAGAGCTTTCCAATATTGCAAAAAGGTCCCTATAAAGCTGAGCCCACGTGAGGAGCACGCGCCTGTTGGAGAAATTGCACTTGAGTCCCCAGCATTATAGGTAATTGCATTTTAGTCCCTGTCAGCATATTTGCTTTATGCATTTTTACTTTCCTGTATTGCACTTACACCCCTGTGTTTGCACGCATCCCTAGGTCGCATTTTACATCATTTTTCCTTTCTAAAAATTGCATTTTGTTGAGAAATTTGTTCCCTGTCTATTGAGCCATGTGTCCTATTTTTGTAATTATAGTGGAATTTTTAATGAATTTATTGGTTATTTTGTGGAATATTTTGCCAAGTGACACCTTTTAATTTGTAGTTAATTCTCTGTAGTTCCAAAAATCCTCAAAAATTCACAGTAGCTTAAGGATAGTAGTCTCAACATGCCATAAAAATTTCATGTCATTTGCACACATATCGAGGCAAATAAATTGTTGAGTGATTTTCTTATTCTAATTTTAATTAATTCATTTCACAGTGAAATTAAGATCTGTCAATTCTCCTGGATTCCGTACCATTAGTGCTATCTAGGATAATTTTCTTTCTTGAAGAAATTGTGATTTGTTATTTATTAAAAATAAAATAGTGAAAATCACCCTGTCTGCATATTTAATTCACAGTAAATTCATTTAGTGTCTAAAAATTCCAAAAAAAAGGGTAGATCATTTTCATCATAATTAATCATCTGGCCAATTTTTAGAATTTTTGGACTTCATTTGATATCTTAATTGAATTAGATGTTATCTTGGTCTGCGGGCTGCATGTGTCCGCATAGAAAATAGAAAAAGACCAAAAATATTCCCTCCGAAAATCTCACACTTGGATTTTGCTAAAATTTGACCTAAGGAGACAGCTGCCTCTCTGAGTTCGACCTTGGACTTCACCAAGTAAAAAAATTTTGCCGCTTGAAATTAACTCGAATCTAATTAAAGTGGTTTTTGATTAGCCTCTCGTGTCCGACTGCAACGAACACTTAAACTTAATTTGGACCATTAATTTGACCGAATTAACTAAGGATGCGGGAACGGTTATCAAAATGGCGCCGTTGCCGGGGAGGCACGGCTTAGGTTAATTTTTGGGGAAATTCTGATTGCTTGAGTTTCTTTCCCCGGGTAGTCTGACCCCCGGTTTTTCTTGTGACTATTTCTCTGTCTTTTAAATTTTTGCATTTTTGTGTTGTTCTTTATCTGATCTCAACTGGTTTTTGTGCGAGGGACACCGGAGTCGAAGACGCTTCGAGGAACACGCATTCGAATTTGTTTGAGTGAATTGAGAGAACCTGTAATTTCATTTATTTCCACATTTTTCGCACCATTTCCAGCGGTTCCCGTTCGGGTTCTTGCATGTGTAAAAATAGTGGAATCGTGTCCCCGTGTGTTGTGTGGTTGAATTGTAACTTAGCTTGCACTAGCGGCTCCCCGAGCCAATCTAGGAATTGCTTGTGCTCGTAATCATTAGGACCACACAAATCACTTAAAAGACGCACTTAGACCGCAGTACTTAGCCAAATTGAACTGTTCTTCACGCTAATAGAACTGCCTGTCTAGGAGCGGCTTTCATCGCCTGCATTTGCATTTAGATAAAATTTCAATTCTGTTCTGCATCCTGCATAAAAAGCGAAGGGATCACTGTAAGTCTCCTGACTCAGCATAACATCATTGTTTTATCTTGCATCGGCTTTTTCTCGATTTCTCCCTCTGATTTTCACATTTAATTAAACGGAAATTGGGACTGTCCGATAAGCGTGCTGTGTGGTGGACTTAATCAGTGATAACTTAACTTAAAATCGGGACTTCTAAACAGTATTGACCAAAAAAAGAGAATAAAATTTGAAAAATTGTTTGCGGGAGATTAATCCCCGACCCTGTTTTCAGGCTGAGTGAGGGTACTTGAGTGTGTGTGAACACCTTAAGGCAGAGCCCAAATCCCCGCCTTCCATATCACGAGCCAACTGATCTTAGTAAATATCACGAGTGGGATACTTTTAAGCTCATTGACAAGTACCAAGTAGCCTCCGCCTTCGCAGGTAGATAGGGGCGAACCAGCGGTACTCTGCGACAAGGCCTAGCTTTGTCAGCCTCCGCCTGCTTGCAGGTAGAAAGGGGCACGTCATTGAGTCCCCAACTCCGGATAGGAGCGAAGAAAGGGAGGATCGGCGGTATCTTAGGCGACAGGATAAACAGGGAAGACGCATCCGGCTCTAAGCCGACTTCCCTATAGGCCGCGTAATCCTTGCTATCTTGTTTAAACAATCACACTTAAAAATTACAAGATTAATCGGACTCGATTTCGAGTCCTTCACTGTGTTGAGTGTGAACCCAGGGTTTTGGATTGATTTTACTTGCTTCAGGTAGGAGTAAAACCCTATCTTCTTCTCGCCACATCAAGATGAGTAACTGGGGAGATCTCGACGCGTTATTCACCGATCTCTCTATGAGTCCCCCAAGCGACTCGTCTTCATTGGCCCAAGCGCACCTTGGACCACCCAGGACTCATGACCCTCTTGAGTCTTGGTTCCCTCATACTCAGGGTGGTTACTCTCAAACCAACCCTTTCATCTCCTCCGAGATTATCGAGGAAGATCATCGCCTCGGTAATCCTTTCCTTGATTTATCCTCTGACATCGACCTTACTTTCCCCCCAGGACTAGAGGACAAGATGCCGGCAAAAATACCACCGGATGAGGAACAAATACGACAGATTCTTGCTCGCCTCGCTGAAGCCGAACAGAAGAATGCAGATCTAACGGCGCGGATGGGACAGATTATAGTAGCAAGAGGAATCGACCGACCAATGGTCGATACCTATAACCCGGCGGAGAACGAGATTCAGAACTGGTTGGCACCCGCAGTTCCCGCCCAGGCATTTGAGCTGAAGCCCCACTTCCTTAGTCTGCTTCCGAAGTTCAACAGAAACCTAAATGAAGAACCATACACTTTCCTCCGTGACTTCGAGTTGGTGTGCAACAATCTTAGCCATCCCAATGTTGGCCAAGATTATATTCGGCTGAAGGCCACCCCTTTTGCCTTAGGTGATAAGGCTGCTCATTGGTTGAAAAACCTAGGGGTGGTATGCAATACCTGGATGCAGTTCAAGGACCTATTCTTGAAAAAGTTCTACCCTCTCAATAGGACAAACCAGATGAGAACGAAGATCGCCAGCTTCGCCCAAGGACCTAGTGAACCTTTCCATGAGGCTTGGGATAGGTTCAATGATTTAGTACAGAAATGCCCCTGCCACGGCATTTCAAAGGCGATCTTAGTCCAGACCTTGTTCTGTGGTCTAACCCCAGAGATGCAGGGGTTAGTCAGTGCCGCCTGTGGAGGAAGCTATCTGAAGAAAAACGAGCACGCCGTATGGAAGATCCTGGAGCAGATGGCGGAAACCAGCAGGTCGCAGGCCACCAGGGCCTATCAGTTGTCTCCCTCAATCCTATCCAATGAGACAACCCGAAGGACTGTAGCGGATCTGACTGAGGACCTCATCCCCAGTATGGGGATGATTGCCGACAAGCTTACCATGGTCGAGCAGATCCACAAGAGAGTCGCAGAACTTGAGTCTCTTTCGCGTCTACCGAAGCAAGTGGAGGAACTTTCTGAGAAGGTAGCTAAGAACAAGCTACCTGCCCCTTCTGCACCACCTGTACCTGTACATCGAGTCCATCTTGTACAGGAACAGGCACCGGGGTCTCAGAGTAGCTGGGATCAGACTTACACCCAGCAGGACCAGCATGCACCCCCACAAGTGGAGACGGGATACGAGGAGCCTCCGCAAGTGTACGAGATCAACGGGCTTTGGTATAGCCGTGACCCGATTGTCAGGCAAGCCGAAATGGGGAAGGATCAGCCTCACCGTTCATCCCCAGCCTACCAAGAAACCAGGCTCGTTCCCACACCGCGCTTTCAGTCCAGGCCAGAACAAGGGTACCAGCCTCAGCAGTACCAGCAGCAGCAGCGCACCTATCAGCAGGGGCCAGCACCATCCCATCAGCAGCAGCAATATCGGCATGGCCAGCAGGGCCAATACAGAACCTCGTCTGCACATCAGCCAGCCCAGCCCACTGAATTGGAGTCCCTCACCTTGGCGATCCAGACCCTGTCTGATAGGGTCCAACAGATGCAGAATGATTATCTGGATATGAGAACCGATATTAATCGTGTCTCTCGTACCCAGGACCAACAGATGGCGCCAAAGACCCCGATTCCCGCACTGGTTCAGGCCAACCCGAACAACATACTCCATGGCCAGAACCGACCTCGTGATCAGGTATACTATTCAGATAATTATTTATCTGAACATGAGATCCTTTCTTACGATAATGTAAATCATATGTCCCTCAGGAGCGGAAGGACCGTGACCATACCTGATCGGGCACGGGCACAGAAGGAAGGAACTTCCAAGTCTCTACCTGAGGAGAACTTGGAGGAAGAGGAGCAGCAGCACCACCACCACCATCACCGGCAGAAGAAGAGGACATCTGAGTCCTCGAAGCAGCATTCCCGCACCATTAGTGAGTCAGGCGAAACTGATGAAGAGCCCGCACCTCCATCTGAGGAGGACCGTCCAGAAGAAGCGGAAGACGCATCACCATTTTCGCCCCAGCATGTTTCTTTCAGTTCGCGTCAGAGTCCTAATCTGTTTCAGAGTCCGAGTCATGTACATAACTCAGTTCCAGTTTTCAATGAAAATCTTTCAGTTTCCGAACATGAGTTAGAGTCAATAATCCCTTCCCCCGAGCTCTTACGGGTGGAAAGAAGAAAACCAAAAAAATCCAAAAAGATGACCCTGAGATGGCTGAATTCTGCAACAAATATATCAAAGTCACAATCCCCTTTGACAAGTACGTGGAGATGACCCCTGCATTCCAAAAATACCTTAAGGTGAGATGCACACCTACTAGGGTTAGCAGGAAGACCAAAAGCCGTGTTGAGAAACACGTTTTATCAGTAGCCACGACTTGTGCAATAAAGAACTCGTTCCCAAGGAAACGAAGAGATATGGGTGCACATTATGTAGTGAGTCATGTTGATGACATCGCGTTTGCACGCACTCTCCTGGACAATGGTTCCTCGATCAATCTGATGCCTACAGCCCTCTATTAGCGGCTTAATCTCGGACCTCTTAGGAAATCTAGAGCCCTCCTACAGTTTGCTGATAAATCAACCAAGAGGTCCCAAGGAGAACTGAGGAACATTGTGATCAAAGTCGAGGGACAAGAATACATGGTGGACTTCACTGTCCTGGATATGGAAACCCCTCGTAATTGGAGAGACTCCCAGATCATTTTAGGTAGACCCTTCCTCAGAACAGCAAGGACCTTATTTGATTATAAGATCGGGAAGATTCAGTTCCAAACTCCAGGCGGAGATGAGGAACTCGAGATGAAGCAGACAAGATGGCAGAGACCGGATTCAGAATCCAGCACCGAGTACTCTTCTACCGGAACAGACTGCAATCATGTAGACACAGTTGGGCCCTGGAGACAGAACCCAGCCAGCACCGATGAGTCCCTCCCCTCCGGAGATGATCCAGTGCATGAATCAGTTTGCGAGGTCCTTAGAGACGAGTACAACTCAGAACCTGCATCGCCCTACATCTTCGATGACATAGAGGCCCAGTTAGGCATGTCTGTCCTCCCCTCTTTAGGACAATCGGAAGATGAGGATGACGAGTCGGACGTAGCTTTTGCCGATTGCATGGAGACTTTTGACGATCCGACTCCTGAGCCGAACAACTTGGTGGCAGCTATCACAGAGAACGATCCAGCCACTTCCAACACCGAGCCAGATCAGATTGAGCCAGACTTCTTAGACGATCACACTATTCCTGAGCTCAAACCTTTACCCACAACTTTAAAATACGCCTTCCTTGCGGGACAAGACAAGAAATTTCCAGTCATCATCAGTTCACGATTGACCGAGGAGCAGGAATCTTGCTTGCTAGAGATCCTAGAGTAAAACCGCAAGGCGATAGGCTGGAGCATTTCCGATCTCCACGGGATAAATCCCGCTCTCTGTTCGCACCATATTTACTTGGAGAACGAAGCCAAACCCTCTCGTGAATTCCAACGCCGGTTGAATCCAAATTTACGAGAGGTCGTGAAGAAAGAGATAGAAAAATGGTGCGACGCGGGTTTCATTTACCCAATCTCCGACTCTAAGTGGGTGGCCCCAATTCATGTTGTCCCGAAAAAGTCGGGAATTCAGACGACCACCAATGAGGACGGAGAGGAGATCGTGACGCGAGTACACACGTCGTGGCGCGTCTGTGTGGATTACAGACGCTTGAATGCCGCGACGAAGAAGGATCATTTCCCCCTTCCATTCATTGATCAGATCTTAGAGAGACTAGCGGGGAAAGAGTTCTTCTGCTTCTTAGATGGATTCTCGGGATACAATCAAGTAGCCATAGCTCCAGAGGACCAGGAAAAAACCACGTTTACATGCCCCGTTGGTACCTATGCTTTCAGGCGCATGCCTTTTGGGCTATGCAATGCTCCAGATACTTTTCAAAGGTGCATGATTGTTGTATTCACCGAAATGGTCGGCGAATTCCTGGAAGTTTTCATGGATGACTTCTCGGTCCACGGCGATTCCTTCGATTCCTGTCTTAGGAATCTGGACCGAATCCTCAAAAGATGTTGTGAGGTTAATCTGGTGCTCTCCTGGGAGAAAAGTCACTTCATGGTGACGGAGGGCATAGTGTTGGGGCATGTCATCTC
Source organism: Ottelia alismoides (assembly GCA_037367405.1). NCBI lineage: Eukaryota > Viridiplantae > Streptophyta > Magnoliopsida > Alismatales > Hydrocharitaceae > Ottelia > Ottelia alismoides. Next base: position 257,713 of record JAZKJV010011150.1, on the reverse strand, counting down.
CAAGAGAGGAATGGAGGTTGACCCTGCCAAGGTGGATGTGATCAGACGACTCCAGCCACCCACCAACGTAAAGCAGTTGCGGTCGTTCCTCGGGCATGTTGGATTTTATCGGAGATTCATTAAGGATTTTTCTAAGATCACCCGACCGCTAACTAAGCTTTTAGGCAAAGACATGGAGTTTATTGTTGATCACAAATGTCTTGAGGCCTTTAAGCTTTTACAAGGAATGATTATGGACGCACCCATCCTACAAGCCCCAGATTGGTCTCTACCTTTTGAGATCATGACGGACGCCTCTGATTATGCTGTTGGGGCTGTGTTGGGACAAAGAAGAGAGGGTGTCCCTTTTGCAATTCACTACGCAAGCAAAGTGCTTGATTCTGCTCAGCGTAACTATACAGTTACAGAAAAGGAAATGCTTGCGGTAGTGTTTGCCTTGGACAAATTCAGATCTCACCTAATTGGATCCAAGGTAACTGTGTTCACTGACCACACGGCACTACGGTATTTGATGGAGAAAAAGGACGCGAAAGCGCGTCTTCTTCGTTGGATTTTACTTATCCAGGAGTTTGATTTGGACATCCGTGATAAACCTGGAAAGAAGAACGTAGTGGCCGATCATCTTTCTCGTCTCGAAGATCTTAATACTTCCGAGGTTTCACCAATTCGAGACTCCTTCCCTGACGAGTCGATTTTTGTTATCGACTCACTCCCATGGTATGCCAATATCGTGAATTATCTTGTCTCCAAGAAAGTTCCCGAAGATTGGCCCAAGAGCCAAATTGATCGACTAAAATCGGACTCGAGACACTACCATTGGGAGGATCCGATCCTTTTCTTCGAAGGACCGGATTGTGTCTGGAGACGATGTATTCCTCAGGAGGAATACCAGAGTGTCCTTTCTTTATGCCACAGTTTGGAGGCAGGAGGACACCACTCCGGGAAGAGGACCGCATGGAAGGTACTTCAGTGTGGCTTCTACTGGCCGACTCTGTTTCGCGATGCCACCGCCTTCGCGAAGTCGTGCCCAATTTGCCAGAGAATGGGAGGAACCGTTGGTTCCAAGGATGAGATGCCAATGCAGCTGGTCATAATTTGTGATGTCTTTGACGCCTGGGGAATCGATTTCATGGGCCCATTCCCTGTCAGCCACGGGTTTGAATATATCCTTCTTGCGGTAGACTATCTGTCCAGATGGGTGGAGGCTATTCCGACCCGAGCAGCAGACAGCAGGATTGTCTGCAAATTCATCAGAGAGCACATAATCTCTAGGTTCGGGATCCCCAAAATGATGATATCAGACGGGGGTAGCCACTTTGTGAATCGGGAGATGAAGAAACTCCTGAAGGATTACGGCATTGAACACCGTGTCGCGAGTCCTTACCACCCACAAACCAATGGTATGGCTGAGGTGTCAAATAGGGAGGTGAAAACCATATTGCAGAAGCTTGTCCGCCCGGACAGGAAGGACTGGTCGCAGATCTTGGATAAGTCCTCTGGGCGTATAGGACAGCTTACAAGACACCATTAGGCACCTCCCCATTCCGAATGGTATTCGGAAAGCCGTGCCACTTGCCCGCAGAGTTAGTGCACAAATCAGAATGGGCAATCAAGAAGGTCAATTGGAACACACACCTGTGTCAGAAGCAGAGAGACATGGATCTGAATGAGCTTGTGGAAGTCAAAAACCGCGCATATGACAACAGTTTGGTGTATGATGAATCTCGTATTCATCATGCTAAAATTGGTCATTTAAGCTCTGTCCCCCATCATCCACCTGTAATTATTCATTAATAGAGCATTATTAGCCATCATGCATGTGTAAATAATATCTGCATTTCATCTGCATAAATTGCATTAAAAATTCCCAGTATAAATTAGTCCAAAAAGCCGCTAACTTCTCACATTTTTAGTTAATTCATCCTAACTCCGATTGACCCCAAACCACCTCCTTTGTGTAGATATTACTAACCTTATTAAATAAAAAAATACAAAAAAATTACTAACCCCAATAAGTGTCAAATAATCCCAAAGTCAAATTTCACATCTGACGGACTAAAATGAGCATATCTCCCACATACAATGTCCGATTTTGGTCTACTCACTTTTAAAGTACTCCATTTTCAAATACCTTCAAAACAAGACCAATTTCATAAATATCGGAGCTCATATGTGAAAGTTGGGTTTTGGGCCTCTTTTGCGCATTTTAACTTTTTACTAATTTTGACCTGAGATTTTATGTGAAGGTGAAGCGTTGGCATGATAGGTATATCAGACGAAAGACCTTTGTTCCTGGACAGAAGGTATGGTTGTTCAATGCTAGGCTGAAGATTTTCCAAGGCAAGTTGAAGTCTAAGTGGACGGGCCCATTTATCGTCCGTACGGTGCATGATAGTAGATGTGTCGAGATCTCAGATCTCGCAGATGACGCACCGAGATTCCTAGTGAATGGACAACTGTTAAAGCACTTCGTCGAATCCAATGAGCAGTTAGTCCATGTTGAGGAGATTCTATTCATGCGCGAGACAGATACAGTAGATACACCTCGAGCCGCGTATGAGACCTTGCAGCAGTGAGCTCCAGCCATCCGCAGCATCTCGAAAGATTCAGACCGACTCATCTGTATATATCATTCTTCTTGTACATCTTATAATCTCTCTTACGCGACTTTAGTAACCCATCCCCACCTCATTAGATCACTATCCTGGACTATACTTAGGATAACCAGATCCTAAGTATAGGGGGGAGGGGTCACCTGAGTCAGTTCACTGTACATCCTATCACATTGGTCCTCATACTCATTTCTTACCTATACTTAGGCTGACCTAAGCCTAAGTATAGGGGGGACCGATGCCCGCATTGATACTCATCCACTTCCCATCTCTCCCTCGTCCGCTCCATTTCTGATCTTCTTCTACACTTAGGCTGTCAGAGCCTAAGTATAGGGGGGCAGGACGACTTCTATACTCTTGTAATTTTAGCTCTCCTACGCTTAGCCCGAGCTATGTCTTTTTGGTTGCTTTTCATGCTCTGAGGACATAGCACACGCTAAGTATGGGGGGCGTGTATATATTACATATATACTTTACCCATAGCTCGTATTTTCTGTATATATTATGCAATAATTACAGGGTGGGTAAAAATTGAAAAAAATGTACTATATGTATAATAAATGTAAAATTCTTGTAAAACATACTTTTGTAAAATTTGTTGGATGTATACCGAAAAATATTGTATACTATGTATATTATGTATAAACTAAAAACTTGTTGTAAATAATACAAATTGTTGTATACTTATACCAGAAAAAAAAGTTGAAAATAAAGGCTTCTTGTTTAATCTTGCATACCATCTCTGCATCCAAAAAGAGTCTTGCATTTTCATAGCATGACATCTCATCGGCATACTTTGCATAGGCAAAGTGAAAAGCTAGTGGGTTCTGAACTAAGTTATGAGCAGATATTGAGGATGGAATTGATTTGACCTTAATCCACCTAATTTCAGAGGAACCTTATAGGAACTGGAGTTAAGATTTTTCAGGTCAGGTGACTTAATTCTTTAAGTCTGCAAGTCTATGTTCATATGTCATCTTAATGAGCCTGAGTAGAGCACTTAACAACACACACATGACTCTTAGAGACAATAGCTTGACATGCACCAGCACTTTACACATGGCTCTCCACGGATGAGGTGGTGAGGAGGCAATTTCCTTTAGCTTGGGGTAGCATATGAGGGTAGTACTTCTAGGAGGAACCTCTCTTCTTCTTCTAGTGAAGGAAGTGTGTCTCAACTTGGCCTAGTGGTGATGAAGGCTAAAGACAGAAGCCGTGGGTTGCAATAAAGCTTCAAAAGAGGGATAGTCTACTGGCTCAAGAGGAAATTTCTTGTATATATGCTGCACCATGTAGATATGTTGTACAGGGCACTTGTTGGAAAAAAAGAAAAAAAAGAAGAAAAAAATATTGCAAAAGAGCTCCAAAGAAGTGGTGGGTCGGATTGAACATTTAATAACCCCACCGGAGCGTAGGTAGTCAAGAAAAGCAAAAGCTTATGGTCCCCATGTTACATCTCATGAAGCTTGCAGCGGGAGACTTAGCTACACTGGCCGAGCTCCCAAAAGTCTATACTTCTTCCCCCTCTTCTTGAGCCGGTTGCACTTGAACTTAGAAGGGAATACCCCGCTTCTCGAGGAAAGAGTTGCTAGACCGAGGCATTAGAGTTACCAGGTTACGGGAGGTTGTTTCTTTGTTACTTCTGAGGTGGGGAGTCATATATCACTTACACTGCATGGAAAGATTCATGGTCATTAGAGTTTGTGTATGTAGACTTGTTCTGATCTAGTGTGTTGAGGCGTCTTGAATAGAAGACTTGTGGAACTTGAAGTCTGTTAGGTCTTAAACTCAGATCCCAATAAGGTTCTGACACATAATTAATCCAAAGGTTGAGTCAAGCTCTCTTTTTAACTTTTGTTCATGACCTTGGTATGGAACCCAAAATCATTTCACTTCTGCATTTCATTTAGTTGCTCGGGGACGAGCAAGGTTTAAGTATAGGGGGTTGATGAATCTGTGATTCATCACTTCAAAAGTCAAAAATAGAGCCTTGTTCCCGAGTAAATAGAGGCATATTTCCCTTTATAATGCATAAATAGCATTCATGCATACATACATAATACATATATGTAAGCAGTGCATTTGCATTTAAATAAGAAGCCAAAAATCCCTTGTAAAATATCCACTTACTAAAATAATCTCTTCCCTATAATATGTACTCCTTAGTTAATAATATAGGGAAGAAAGCCAAAAATTCCCCTTGTAAATTAATCAATAAAGCCTTAGAACCTATGTGCACTAAAATACACATAGGACCCTCACACAAACGCCAAAATAGGTCTACTCACTCTTAGAATACTACACATTAAAAGACCTTTAAAATGGGACTAATTTCATCCAATTTGGAGCTCGTATGAGAAAGTTGGGTTTTTGGGCCACTTTGTACTACATATATGTATAAATTGTATCTTTGTATTTTTTGTATCATACTTGACCTCATCTCCGTCTTTGGTCAACATGAAACTTGTAGATCTCATCAAGATCTACAACTTTCATGTTTGGAGTTTTTCCAAATTCAGCCCCCTTTTCTCTCTACACATATATTTTCTTTCAACCATTCACAGCAGGCTGTGTGGCGCCCTCTGGTTGCGCCACGCGGCCCGCAACCCTTGCCTCATCCGCACGCTGCCACAACCGTTGGATTACGCTCTATATCCAACGGCTTGGCTGCTTCCACGTGCGCCTCAAATCCACACCGTCAGATCATCCCCTTGTATCATCTGACCTGCCCGTCCGCGCCTCTTCCAGAGCTCGCCACGTGGCGGCGTGTACACCATCTGATCAAGTCCGCGATCCTCCCATCACAGCCGCTCTTCCTTTGGCGTCCCTCGTCCCTTCGATTAACCTCAACCCTTCATCCAAGCCGTTCGTTTGCGCCGCTGCCTCACCACGACACGTGGCAGGTTCCGCACCTTCAGATCGCATCGCCTTGACTTGATCCCAGCCGCTCGCTCGCGCTTCGCCCAGTTGCTTCCACGTGGCGCCATCACGACCTCTTATCACCGCGTCTTTATCTAATCCCCCACGTCCCTTCGTGCTTTGACCTAGGCCGTTGGATCACAAGATCCAACGGCCAGGGCCTCGTCTCCTACCTCCGATCGTCTCTCTCCCACGATCTCGCCCTTGCGAAACAAGCCGCCCCCTTTCTATTTTCGCCACCACGCCTACCACCATCTCCGACCACCAATCACTCCACGTCCTTCCCCACTCATCCGTCATCCTCGCCAGCTACCCCACTTGCCACCACCTCCAACAGAGACGTCCCACGACCTCCACGAACTTCGCCCCTTCAACAGCCCCGACGAGACCTTCCTCCTTTAAATACTGGACCACCGACGAACTTCAGCCCTATCCGCCATTCCAGAGAGCTTCCCTGAGCTCCGATCTTCCGATTGGTGACAGCGATTTGACGAATCGTTGAGCGAAGAAGGGTTTTCTTCTCCGGCGAGATCCACGGCGTCTCCGCCGTGTCGCAGCTGCCCTCTGCGACGCTGCACGAGCTCAGGGACCCACCGGCCCTTCGAGCGACAACCTAGAACTTCCAGAGGAGTTCCAATCCCCAGGTGATACCTCCATCCCTCTCCAACCTGATCTTCATTTTTTCTTCAACTTTCCGCCATGATTTTCGCCGCTTCCGGTCATCCTCTCGCCTCGCTCTCACCTCGCGGAGCTCCGCGACGGAGCTCTCCTCTTCGCAATACCCTTCACGCAATCAGGCACTCCACTTTGCACGCCACCAGCTCCATCTCCGCCACTTGGCCGGAGCACTATCGCCAACCCATCTCCATTACTCCTTAGGCCTCGCCGATTACCTTCACAACTCCACAAGTGCACGCACGAGCTCCGGCTCTATCTCTAACATCTGCAGGTGCCCCTTTGCTCATTGAACGGAAGTTCGCCGGAGAAGACTTCGAGCTTCATCGCCATCGATGTCAGACCGCTCTCTGTCGCTCCTGACACCACCAGCATCTCCGCCGCATCGCCACGTGTCTTCTGGGATATCTCCGACAAGTCGGAGAGCGTCATCGACACGAGGAAGGACGGGCGGAGCTGAGGCACCTTCGTCGGAGCCCCGCCATCTCCTCCGCAGGCGGCGGAGGATCGTCGGAGCAGACGCACAGCTGCCGTTCGATCACGTCGATCGAACGGTCCTCAGCAAGCCACATCGTCGTCTCCACCAAGCCCATTACCCGTTGGATCAGCATCGATCCAAAGGCCAGAGGTCACGCCACGCGTCCACATCGCCACCCGTTCGATCACGTTGATCGAACGGTCCACAGCTTGCCACGTAGCTCCGCCCGAGCCTCTCGTCCGAGCCTCACTCCAGACCTCCAGAGGCGCCCGAGCCTAGCCCCGAGCCTCCGCAGCCATCCGAGCCTAGGCCGCCCACGTGAGGAGCACGTGCGGCCTGGGAAATTTACACAGAGGCCCTTGGAGCTTTCCAATATTGCAAAAAGGTCCCTGTGAAGCTGAGCCCACGTGAGGAGCACGTGCCTGTTGGAGAAATTGCACTTGAGTCCCCAGCATTATAGGTAATTGCATTTTAGTCCCTGTCAGCATATTTGCTTTATGCATTTTTACTTTCCTGTATTGCACTTACACCCCTGTGTTTGCACGCATCCCTAGGCCGCATTTTACATCATTTTTCCTTTCTAAAAATTGCATTTTGTTGAGAAATTTGTTCCCTGTCTATTGAGCCACGTGTCCTATTTTATAATTACAGTGGAATTTTTAATGAATTAATTGGTTATTTTGTGGAATATTTTGCCCAGTGACACCTTTTAATTTGTAGTTAATTCTCTGTAGTTCCAAAAATCCTCAAAAATTCACAGTAGCTTAAGGATAGTAGTCTCAACATGCCATAAAAATTTCATGTTATTTGCACACATATCGAGCCTAAATAAATTGTTGAGTGATTTTCTTATTCTAATTTTAATTAATTCATTTCACAGTGAAATTAAGATCTGTCAATTCTCTTGGATTCTGTACCATTAGTGCTATCTAGGATAATTTTCTTTCTTGAAGAAATTGTGATTTGTTATTTATTAAAAATAAAATAGTGAAAATCACCCTGTCTGCATATTTAATTCACAGTAAATTCATTTAGTGTCTAAAAATTCCAAAAAAATAGGGTAGATCATTTTCATCATAATTAATCATCTGGCCAATTTTTAGAATTTTTGGACTTTATTTGATATCTTAATTGAATTAGCTGTTATCTTGGCTTGCGGGCTGCATGTGTCTGCATAGAAAATAGAAAAAGACCAAAAATATTCCCTCTGAAAATCTCACACTTGGATTTTGCTAAATTTGACCTAAGGAGACAGCTGCCTCCTTGAGTTCGACTTTGGACTTCACCAAGTAAAAAAATTTTGCCGCTTGAAATTAACTCGAATCTAATTAAAGTGGTTTTTGATTAGCCTCTCGTGTCCGACTGCAACGAACACTTAAACTTAATTTGGACCATTAATTTGACCGAATTAACTAAGGATGCGGGAACGGTTATCAATGAACTGAAAACTCGAAGACTTTGTGGGTATGTCTGCTGCAAACCCTCACCAAATCCATCTTGGCTATTCTCCTTGTCCTTCATTATTACTTATCTTATTTTTGCTCAGGACTAGCAAAACTTAAGTATGGGGATGTGATGATTACATTATATATGGGTATAACATGCTTAATTTATGTGAAATACAATATTAATCTTTCATATGTAAACTCCAAATTCACACAAGTTGCATCCTACACACATAGCAGATAAAATCCTCATAAAATCAACAAATCAGCTGAAGAAAAATATTCTCACAAATTTCTATGTACACTTAAAGATCATCTTCTAAACTGAGATCAAGTATCATTTCGATTTGTTGTTATCAAAGAAAATGAAGAATTATTGGGTATGCTTATAATATAAAACATCCAACACATTTCACTTCACCTTTTGTGGAAAGAAATAGGGAGGGGGTATAGTGCAAAAGTCTCACTCTTTATTCTCATAAATAGAGCCACCCTCATCATGCCTTCCCCATTCATATAAATAGCCCACGTACTATCACTTCCCCATGATCATGCCTTCCCCATGCACATTCATTTAAAACTTTGTCTTTACTTGCATGGCAAATCTTTATGCATAGCCGCCCATGGTATCTATAAATTGAGCACTCACACACCTCAATCGATCTCTCCCTATCTCTCGTTATTTCACTCAAGCACTCTCTCTCTTGCGATATGCTATCTCTCTCTCGTCTTTGTTGTCTTCGGCAGGTACTGGAATAAAGCACATAACACTCGCACGTCCTCCTTCTCCTTGCTGTAGACCGCAACTGTGCGGCCTCGTCTCCAACCATCTTCTAGTCCACGTGTGCATGCGTGGGCATCAGGCCGTCATCTCCTCCGCGCGTCGCCAGTCACCGTCTTCCTGTTGTGCATCTTCATCTCCACCGTGCTTCCTCGAGCGCACCCCCACGCTGCAGCCACCCTCTAGCGCACCTGTAGGAGTGCGAGCTCCTGCTACCACGTCCTTAAAATGCGCTACTGCAGCCCCGGGCTAACCCCTGCTTGCACACATTCCAACTGCGCCATCACTGCAAGCACGTCCTCCAGCATGTGTTGCTGTCTTGTCCAGCCGTGAGCAACCATATGCCACCTCGCGCTTAGCCGCCGACGCAGACGCATCCTCTACCCATGTCCATCCCGCAGTTGCGCGTTTCACCTCCACCCGTGCTCCTCCTCAAACATCCAGCCATCAAATCTGAGAGAAGAACTTGTTCACACTCAATTCCTTTCAAGTTTATCTTTGTTTGTTGAGATTAAGTTGCATTATTCACTAACATTTGGACTCAAGAGTAATAGTGGTTTATAGAGTTTTTCATTCAAACATTTCTAGCATTAAGTATTTCATCTCTATTACTTTAGTTTGTGAAAGTTGCGTCAGTTTGGTTAGCTAATTCTAGGCTGCATTATATAGTATTCTCCTTTTTAAATCTAATTCTTGAAGTTCTAGAAAATTACCAAGTACTCCATGTTTCTCTCCAAAAATTCTTAAAGACACTCTAAGTCAATTAAATCAACCGTCCGTATGTTTAAGCCTCAAGTCCATCAACAAGTTTATTACTCTTTGACCTGATTAAGTTGAGATTAGAAGTTGAAAATATGTCCAAGTGAAAATTGCAAATTTGTTGTCCTCGTGGATTCGATCCTCTACTTGAACTATACAACTCATATTTTTCCAACATGCTTGTAGTTGTAATCTTACTTGTTTGATGGCGGTTTTTCGTGGAACAATAACGACGTGGTAAAATCAACATTTTAAACCGCATAAAATCACATCAACATATATATATATATTACTTTTATTTAGGAATTTTTTATATCAAAGTTGTCTTGCCTTGTCAACACTGAAAGTTAATTCCCTTAATCACTTTCAATGTAAGAGATATACTTACCATTATATCTCAACAAGAATTGGGATCTCCTTCCTTATCTTTATCACATCCCAATAATATGAGAATCTGTAACTCCAATAAAAAAAAGCAGGAACACATTCCTCCTTGCAAGTCTAACTTACATTTCCCAATTTGATCTTTAACACCCGGGCCCACCACCCCTAAGGCGATGTTGACCCGTCATTAATCGAACCAACCGTCAACAAGAATAGTACTCTCTATACGCAATCCAATATCACCCCAATAATATGAGGATTTGATATTGGGGTCACTACGTATACGACCTTACTCTTTCGAGAAGCAACGAGCCCGATCCAGATGTGCTTGCATACAGGAGCTATCACTTCGGACAGACGTCTCCTATATACTTTCCATGGCGATGGAACCCTCCGCCTTGACAGGAAACCATGGATGTCACTTATGTGATCCTCCATCTCATATTAAAATTCTAATTAATCATTATGAATCACATTCATTATGATCAATTCTTCCAAGGGAAATAACAATTCTATTCATAACAGAGTGTTTTAATTTTAATTGAATTCCAATTAGTCTAATCATGTTAACTTAATGATCGAATCAATATCCAACAAACATTTTAATTGTTACTTGAAATTATGGTATTATCTCAAATACGTATTATTTCGAATTTTAATAATTAGAAATAATGATTTCTTAAGCATTATACTAACCCTACCCGCTATCATGGCCAATATCGATGGGAGTGGGACAGACCACACACGGTGCAACCTGCTACCCCAATGCTCCCCGACTAGACACCATATCCACCTCGGGAAAGGATAATGCAAAACAGATCACTTTGTACTTGAGATGACCATCGGTTCTTCAACCAAAATTAAACCATATAATAATAATCAAAACAATTTTGATTAAAATTATAATGAGATTTGCTAAAGAAATCCCAAATCCTATTCAAACAACATGTTTGTTGGAATGTAGATCATGTAGATCATGTAACCAATTAGTGATCTAGATCACATCTAATCAAATATTGGTTAAGGCAATGTCATTTAAAGAAATAATTATCATCAAATATTCCACAAATATTTATGCTCAATTACTTCAGGAAATTAAATAATTTAATTTCACTAATTGATTAAATGACAATCACTAGGTTCTTGATTAGGAAAGTATTTCCACCACTGACCCTCACTTACTAAAAATATCGTATCTCAATCAATTTAAATCCAAATTAAGCAAAATAAGTTTCTAAAGTTTGATAATTTACAACAGAACCTAAGTGATTTGCATGCATTTCAAGGTGTTTCAAATACGTAATTAACATCTTAATTACGTCATGATCTGCAATCCTTGAAACAGTGGATACATGTTCACTAAAATGATTATATCTTGAGCATACGAAATCCAAATTGCGTAAACTCCGATCCTACGATTTTCTTATTTAATGGGAAACAAAAGACAATTATTATTTCGTGTTTAAAAAATTTAAACAGTGCCGAAAATAATCTCAAACCAGAGATGCGAAAATGAAATGCAAGAAAACTTTCGCAAACCCTAATGAACCCAAGTCATCCTCGGTTCATGGATCACATCCAAAACCTTCGACCTAAGGCTCCGATACCACTTGAAGGATATGGTTAGATCCTCAAAAGCATCACGGAAGTGTGAGCATTGTATCGAATACGACGAAGAATGACTAGTCAGACTAGTTGTTCTATGCGGCGTAAATTAAAATTTTTCATGAGACGAAACCACATGATCCAATAACGCTTCTCGGATAATTTCGTCTAAACTAAAAACAAGTAATAAGATCACCTCTTGAAGCGTGGTTGTGATCGAGTCTCTAAACGAAGATACCTCCCGTCTCAAGTCTGATCCGACGGAGGAGACGCTTGTGAGTATGTTGATGAAACACATGCTTCTCGCAATCCATGTTGATGATCCAAGCCACGGATCACCTGATCTCGACAAACGAGATACGACGTCTTCTTCATGAGCAAGTCATGCCAAAGTAGACGGATATCCACGAGCAAACCATCGGGCAGCATAACCACGATGCTGCAGCGATGGAGAATCTCTCTAGGGCCTCCATGGTGGACGACCACATGAGAGAGATAGAGTAGGCGTGTAGAGAGAAAGAGAGAGAGAGAGAGTTGTTATCTCACTTGTGTTGTTGTAATCAAGAAGAGCAAGGGGTGCCCTTCTATTTATAATATTTTGGGATCCATGGATCTCAATCCATGGGTAACACAAACCCAATGGCTCTCATTAATTTATGTTTCTTTTAATGGCCAAGATTTTGTTGGTAAAAAAACCAACAACAATTAATTTAATATAGATTAAATAAATATATTGATAAATCAATATGATTTAATCTCAAATTAAATAAATCAAGCATACATGGAGATATTTTGATGGAGATTTCATGCAATCATGGAAATCTCATGCAATCTTGAAAATCTCATGCAATCTTGTGAGATTGCATTATTCCTTGAAAATCTCCATGATTTTACAACAACACTTGTTGTAAATAATTCAACAACAACAATTCATAATTATTTTATGAATATTATAATCTTGCCATTGGAAAATTGTGAATCACATTCACAACCCAAAATAAAATGTAAATTACATTTTCAATTAATTGCCCAATGTGAATCAAATTCACATCAACATTTAATTAACAAATGTAAGTTACAAATAGCTTTCTCTTAAATATTATAAATCACATTTGTAAAATACATGATTAATATGGATAGTGCTATCCACATTATTAATATCCATGATAAATAAATCACATTTAATCATCTTCGAATTCTATTCTCATGTTCCCAAATAATGTGAATCACATTCACATCATTCACATCTTTGATAATCAAATCTCATTTAATTATCTAAGATAACTCTCTTTATAATATGAATCGAATTCATATTAATCACGATGATTAAATCAAATTTCATTTTCTATTTTCTTAATGCTCGGATAATTATGTCAACAATGAAATTATCCTGAACTCTTTCAAGGATAATGCGCTTTCTCCGTGAATACTTGGAGATAAGGACATGGCGAATGTATTATTCCACGTATAGTGACTTGGATATTAAGATCATATCTCAAATCCAGATCGCGGGCCTCCCATTTATGCTTGATTAAATCAAGATCGCAAATCTAATCTTCTCATTGCATCTGAATCACATTCAGGTCAATGCCCAACATTTGGACCAAGATCAGATTATTTCTCTACTGAGAGGAGTCACTAAAATCCAGACCCGTTTCATCACTCCCTAGGAATGGAAGTGTCATGGTTATACAATCATTTATGATCACATCACCCTCAGGTACTCCCAATACCTGTACATCCTGCATACTGGAAGACTCAGAATAAACCCGAAGTATTAGATCAACTTTACACTGTCTACTTCAGGGTTTTATTAGTAAGTTTCTCATTCGATCATTGGGAGTCAGTATCGATCATATACTTTCCAAAAGCGTATATCATACCTAGGTCTTGATCATATACTTTCCAAAAATATATATCAAACATACAAATTCAGTCAAGCTTCCAAAGCGAGACGACCGTGCACGGAGTTTGATTCTTCCCAATATCTCATGAGTGAGCTCATGTCTCCGGTTCATTAATTGAACCTGTATGATCCCTTTTGAGAGATTGTATTACTCATATGCCCTTGTATGCACACCATCACGACAGTGTATAGACCTTGATTAGATCATCAACCTATTGGTCTGCCAAATGTACATACTTAGACATGTAGTAACATATATGTCTCCGGTCGGAGGATGCATGCCTATATCATGACAACATAGGACTTTGGCTATCTTGATCTCGTTGATTCAACCCATTGACCTAACTTATCTAACACCTCCAAATCTCTATTCCTATGTAGAGGACCTGCATCAAGAGTTTGGTTAGATATCAACCTAAATGACAAAAGGATTGCCATCTCCTACTCAGGATGGAGATCATCTCTTAACAATCATTTGATGGTGCTTGATGAGTCCTCAATCTAACTCTTTAGATATTCATCAAAGCACCAGCCTCTATGATTCAATCATTGAATCAACGGTTGTATGATCATTAAGATGGCCATGGTACATAACCCTAATTGTACTAAGGGACTTATTATGCAAATTTTTTTCTTCATTTCAGGTCAGGGAATGATATTTTCAATAACATTTATTACATAATGGCTCATCATGGGCTCGCATGTCCAACAGAGCTGAGTTGTCTTAGGAGAGAGATAGGAATGATATTCCTTTCTTTATAAGGTATTCCTTGAATTTATCTAATAGAAACTTGCTACCTAGATCAGATCAAATTCTTTTCATCTTCCTTATACCTTTTATTATCAACAAAATCATGAAATTTTTGTATATTTAAAGGTTTATATTTGGTTAACGAAGAAATCTCATACCATGAATAATCATTAAAGAATATCACATATCATTAATGTTAATTATTGTATAGAGGGTCTACACATATCAATGTGTATGAGGACATGAATACCTTGGCATCTTGCACCATTCCCAGAGAAGGGTGTATCAAATACTTTAACTTTGTATACAATATTCAAAAATATGTAACATTTGAACTTTTAGACAATCTAAATCTCAATCTCTTACTAGTTTATTGATCCCATCAATACACATATGTCCATGGCTTGATGCCAAATCATTGTCAAATGATCTTTACCCTCTTGTTTATCTTTTGGGGCTTAAATTTTTAGTATTAGAAATGTTAATGCCATTCATTAATATTCTAGTTTAGTAGAGTCCTATAGATTTTAGATTACTATATAAAATATATCCGTCATAACCTTTTTATGATAGGTCTATTCCAGAATGCGACTCCATTTCTAACAAGTTTATAAAAAAATAATGAATGATTCTAATATCTAAATGATACTAATATCTAAGTCATATAGACATTCTCTAAGACTAATGACCCTCCCACTGAAAATATGTAGTCTTTCTATCCAATGGAGATTGTTGCAATAATTACATAAACTCCCATGTGGATGAATGTTAAACCTTAAGATCAAATTTCCAGTAATCTAAAACATATACAACCAATTGCAAGTGTTATTAGAAGGGGATACAATTGTTGGACTCTATTCTTAGGTAATAAGTAAGTCAATTTCAATGATGATATGTAGAGGTAGAATATCTTGATGCACTATTCGGGTCCTTCTCTAAGGATCATAGATAGTCCAGATGGTTTAACTATCAATACATCAACTTGTTGCAGTATTGGCATTCATCCAACTCTTTGGATATCATATGTATAGAAGTCATAGAAGTATAATCAACTCTTTGACTCTCCTTCTTACATGGGTCAAACCCATGCTTCCATTGTGTTCCCTTAACACTTATCATTGTTTCACTTAAAGGATTCTTAAATTGAACATATCCTCAATGGGACTTCAATATAAGAGTATTTCATCATCTATTCTTGCTTCATCCTATTCATAAAATATGGATAATATGATGCATTATGAAAGACTTGAGTAGAGATAGCAGAATTATGGCATTCATCATATCCATACTCATCTTAACACAAAAACGATTTAGGTTTAGGAAGGTACTCAAACATTTTGAGTACATCATCTCTTATCAAGCCACCATTATGCATAATGCAGTGAACCATGTCATTTATGATTAAATGTCGACAAAAAAAAATATGTTTCCCCAAACATCTTCTTCGAGACAGTTCTGATCATCATCGACATGTTACTTCCAAAGCACACTTGATGAGAGATCTGTACTTTATAGATACACAATCCATAGATTGGTGTCCTATTTTCCATTTAATATTTAATCCTTATAGTCATGAGGAAACTTTCACATTGCAACCGCATGCAATATATGTCCAACTGCAAGTTTTACATCTTAATCGTGGATACAATCCATGGCATTATACTGCCTATTTGAGTATCGATTTGAGTGGATTTAATGAAGGTTATATGAAATACGATAATTTGCATATATATATATATATCTTTTATTAAGGTTATTAATGTTCTAAATCAAAGTTGTCTTGCCTATTAAACTCTGAAAGCTCATTCCCTTATTAAACTTTCAAAGCAAGAGATACATCTCTAGCAAGACATGGGATCTCCTATTTACCTTTTTTACATTCCAATAATATGAGAATTTGCAATTCGAACAAAAAATAGTAGGAACTCATTCTACCTTGCAAGTTTAAATTGCATTTCTCAATTCAGTCTTTAACACCTGGGTCCACCACCCCTAAGTCTATGTTGACTCATTGTTAACTGAATCAACCATCAACAAGAATAGAACTCACTATGTGCAATACAATAATGCCTCAATAATATGGGGAACCAAGATTGAGGTCACTATGAATACAACCTTACTCTTTAGAGAAGCAAAGGTCTTGATCCATGTGTGCTTATATGTAGGAGCCATCACTTCGAACATGCATCTCCAGCATACAATCCATGGCAACAGAACCCTTCACCTTGATGGGGGACCATGGATGCCTTGTATATGATCCTCCATATCCCATTAAAATTTTAATCAATACTTATGAATCAAATTCATTATAACTAAGTCTTACAAGGGAATTACGTATCCATTCATAGTGGAGTTATTATTTAATTGGATCTAATTGTTTTAATCATACTAAATTATTCAACAATACAATTCAATCAACTAATTAAAAATTAGGGTTTTTTTTATATTACCATCTAGTATAAGCTCTTACAAGTATGTATTATTTTGTATTTTATTAATTAGATTACAACTTGTCTTATTCGTATTATTCTTTCCTCAAGATTGGATCCGGCTAGTAAACTCGAGTTATGCTGGGAGAGAGCATTTCCTTAACATGTAAGGTGCTAATAAAGAAACCAAGTCAGTATACCCAAACTAGACATCTTCTCCATTCCGATTGAGAACAACACAAACTAATATCAATGTACTTGTGGTTTTATCGATCAACTATGATGATCAGCATTATACTATATAGTAATCACTCATAAATATTAGGCATCTTAAAATATTTTTGAGATCCTAAATTTCTAAGCATTTCAAGCAAGCATGTTTTACATGTAAAAGTTGTCCAACAACTATTGTAGGAAAAAGTAGGATTTTTATCATGAAACATATATTCAATATCCATTGATGTTTAATTAATTATTATCGCGTATATTAGGCATCAATTTAATCAAAGAAAATTCATAATTTTCAGGACTTACATTTGAATGATAAATGCATTAAGCAAGAAGACATGATGATCCAATCATAATCCGGCACATCTCCACTAAATATGGAATATCTAGGGCAAATGGAGTTAGAATCGCATGAAATAAATTAAAGAAGTTTGATGGTTTGATTCTATATACAGATAAAGTGTTTATTTGATGTTTCATGATAATAAAATAGTTAGCAAAAATTAATTTCTTACATATACGTGAGTACATGCAAAAACAATTTCGTTGTGCGAATTCTTTGAATTTTAATTCATGCACTTTGGTTACCAATAATAGGCTATTGTTTTGGGTTCTTTTTTAGATATTATAAAATACATTTTATTATCCAAAAAACAGGTCCTAATAGTGCATAAACAGGATCTTTTCAATTTAGGAAAAAATAATTCAAAACATGTATCATATGCACAAACCACAAGTCCCACGCAACAGATATGCAAAACCTTTTTCCCTAGGATTTTTGATCACATCCAAGACCTTTGACCAAGGATCTGATAACACTTTAAGGCTAGGGTTTAGTCATAGTGTGTCATAGAAGCATGAAGATCACATCATACATGATCGTGAGCGATTAGTTATACTAGTCGCTCAAGGCAACAGAAACAACAAATTTTAATGGGATGAAACCACATGATTCGACAACACTTCTCGAATCATTTCATCAATACCACAAATAAGATATAGGAATACCCCTTGAAGCATGGTTGTGATTTTTGTCTCTAAAGTAAGAGACCTACTGTCTCAAGTCTGATTCGACTGAGGAGACACTTGAAAGCATGTGGATGAGACGCATGCTTCTCAAAACCCAAGCCGAAGATCTGAGCAATGAATCTTCTGATTTCATCTCACGAAATACGACGTCTAAAGGATATATAAGAATCCTTAAGTGCATCATGGAAGTGTGAGGATCATATCGTATATGATTAAGAATGACTAGTCGCACTAGTTGTTCGATGCAACAGAATTTAAATTTTTTCATGCGATGAAACCACATGATCCAAGAACGCTCCTTGGATCATTTCATACAAACCACATAATAGATAAAGGAATACATCTCGTATCATGGTTGCGATCAAGCCTCTAAGAAAAGAGACCTCATGTCTCAGGTCCAATCTTCGGAGGAGACGCTTGCGAGTGCAGGGATGGGTCACGTGCTTCTCGCAATCCAAGTTGTTGATCCAATTAAGAGAACTTCTGATCTCTCTTCGCACGAGATCATGTGTTTTCTTCGTGAGAAAAGCACACCAAATAATATGGAGAACCAAGAGCAGTCGTGGCAACAACACAACAGCAAAGCGATGACGATGGCTTCTTCCCTCTAGGGTTTGGGTGAACAACCACTCAAGGAGAGAGAGGGAGAGGGCACGAGAATGAAAGGAGGGAGAGACATTGATGTACCAAGAGTTGTTGTAAATTAGAAGAGCAAGAGGTGCCTCATCTTATATAGGGTTTTGGGAGTCCATGGATCACAATCCAAGGACTACATAAAATCAATGGATGAGATTGATTTGTGATTCTTTCAATGGCCAAGATTTTGTTGGAAAAATAAAAAACAATTAATTTAATTTAGATTTAATATATATTGATAAATCAATATAATTTAATCCTAAAATTAAATAAATCAAACTTGAAGATATTGGAATGGAGATTGTCTCATTCAATAATGGCGGAGTGGATGTCCACCTTTTCCTCATAGGAATTGGTGGTTGTCTCCCTCTCCTTTATGAACGGGACAATTTCCATGTAATCTTTTGGATTACATTATTCCATGTATCTCTAATATTTATAACAACAATTGTTGTACATTATTCTATAAAAATAAATCATAATTATTTTGTAAATATTGCAATCTTGCCATTGAAATGTTGTGAATTACATTCATAGCCCAAAACAAAATGTGATTTACAATTTCAATTAATTATCCAATGTGAATCCAATTTGCACTAATAATTAATCAACAAATATAAATCTAATAAAATCTATCTAATACATTGCAAATCACATTTATAATATATTATGAATAATTTGGATATTGCTATCCACATTATTCTTATCAATAGTATTTAAATCATATTTAATTATATTGGATTATCATTCTCATGCATCCAAATAATGTGAATTAAATTCGCATCATTCATAATAATTAAATCACATTTAATTATATGTTTCTCAATGCTAAGAGATCATTCAACTATTGAATTATTCTTGAACCCTTTTAAGAATAATACGCTTTCTTCGCAGATACTTCGAGATAAGGATGTGGCGATAGTACGTTCTATGTATAGTGATGTGGATATTTAGATCATATCTCACATCCAGATCTCATGGAACTCTCATAGATGCTTGATTAAATCAAGACTGTAAATCTAATCTTCTCTTTGCATATGATTCAGATTAATGTCCAACACTTGGACCAATATCAGATTACCACTCTAATGAGAGGAGTCACTAAATTAAAATCCTATTTCATCACTCCCTCGGAATGGAAGCATCATGGTTATACAATCTTTTATGATAACATCACCCTCAGGTATTCCTAATAGTTGTACATCCAGTATACTGGAAGACCAATGATAAACCTGAAGATATAGATCAATTTTACACTATCATCTTTAGGGTTTCATCATCAAGTTTCTCAATCTTGTTCATTGGGAGTCGATATCGATCATATGCTTTCTCAAAGCATATATCATACCTTCAAATTCTTGTCATGCATCCAAAGCACGAAGACCATGCATGGAATTTGATCGGTCCCAATACCTCATGAGTGAGCTCATGCCTTCCGTTCACAAGTGAACCGGTATGATCCCTTTGAGAGATTGTATTACTCATATTCCTACACATGGACAACAGCCCGTCGGTGTATAGAACTTGATCAAGTCATCAATCTATTAGTCTGCCAAATGTACACACTCAGACATGTAGCAACACATCTGTCTTTAGTTAAAGAATGTGTGCCTATATCGTGACAGCATTCGACATAGGACTTTGGTTATCTTGATCTCATTAGTCAAACCTTTGACCTAACTAATCTGACACCTCTGAATCCCAAATCCCATGCAGAGGACCAGCATCAAGAGGTCGTCAAACATCAACCTAATGAGAAAGGATTTCCATCTCCTACTTAGGATAGAGATCATCTCTTAAACAATCATTTGACGGTGCTTGATGAGTCCTTAATCTAACTCCTTAATCAATCAACATGTGTACTATCATTAAGATGGTCATGGTACATAACCATAATTGTACAAAGGGACCTTATAGTGCATTTATTCATTTAATCTCGAAAAGGGAGTGAAACAATCAATAACTTTTATTGATAAACCATATATTACAATACACATTTATTGTAAGAATGGTTCTCCTTTGGCTCACATGGATAGCGTCTTTTTCATGAGCGAGGAGCACCGAAGAATACATAGATCCATGAGTGGTCGAAGTGATGGTACAACGACGTAGTAATGATGACGAGTCTCTGTAGATCAAGAGGAGGATAACCACTCTTGAGAGAGAGAGAAGGCGTGTGATTACTATGAGAGAGAGTGCACATGCAATTGTGTAGTTGTAAATGAATAACAAGGGTTGTCCTTTCTTTTGTACTAATTTGGATGTCAAGATCACAATCCATTATCTTCACAAAAGAAATGGTTGATATTGTTTTGTGTTTTTAATCAATGATGAAGATTTTGTTGCATAAATTTGTAATAACAATTAAATTAAATTAAATTAAATATATTTAATTATCATAAATAAAATCTCATTCAATCAAATAAATATGCGTAGAAGGAATAGGATGGAGGCTAACCACCTTTCAATATTGAAGAGGACGACCTCCTTGATTTTAGGAGTCAAAGGGTGATCATACCCTTCAATTATGGAAAGTGTTATCCTTATTCCAAATATGTGAGATATTATATCTTACCTAATCCTTCATTTATTGCAATACCATGGAGAATGACACGCTCTGCCTGCTCCCTCCGTGCTCCTATCCAGAGCGAAGAGAAGGCGAAAAAGCGCCTAAGAAGCCTAAAGAGACCCCCTTCAACCCCCCTCTGGCAATGAGAGTTTGAGGGGAAAGGGTTTTCCTATGCATAACAGAGGTAGACAAGGGTAATTCTAAGTAGGTCCTTTTCCCATTCCTCACATAATTCTGGGAGGAATGCACTTTTCCCATTCCTCACTTAATCATACGATTTATATAAGATCTATCTGTCTAGATATCATCATATACATGAGGAAAGCCGTATGCTTTGGAAGAAGCATGTACAATAAAAATGCGAATCATATTCACACAATTGAAATAAATTGGAAATTGTATTTTTAATTAGTTGTCCAATGTGAATCCAATTTACATCAATATTTAATTCGTAAATACTATTTACAAATTGCTCTCTAATATATTATAAATCATTTTTATAATATATATGATTACTATGTATAATGATATCCACATTATTCATATCCTTGATAATTAAATCATATTTAGTTATCTTGTATCTCCATTCTCATGTATCTAAATAATAGAATCATATTCATATTATTCATGATAATTAAATCACTTAATTATCAATTGCCCAATGCTCAGATATATTATTCAACAATAGAATTATTCTTGACTCTTTCAAGATTAATGTGCTTTCTATGTGGATACTTGGAGATAAGGACATGATGATTGTACCTTCTACGTATGGTGACTTAGATGTTCAGATCTTATCTCAAATGTAGATCTCAGGGACCTCTCAATGATTCTTGATTGAATCAAAGCCCTAAATCTAATCTTGTCATTGTATGTGAATCGTATTCAGATCAATGTCCAACATTTGGACTAAGATTAGATTACATTTCTATTAAGAGGAGTCTCTAAAATACAAATATGTTTCATCACTCCCTCAGAATGGACGCGTCATGGTTATACAATTGTTGATGATCACATCACCCTCGAGTATTCGTAATACACGTACATCAAGACCTAACATAAACTGGAAGTTTTATATCACTTTTAGACTGTCTTCTTCAGGGTTTTATCATTAAGTTTCTCATTTGATCATTACGAGTTGGTATCGATCATAGACTTTACAAACACATTATCCTACCTAGGTATTGATCATATACTTTCTAAAAGCATATATTATACCTACAAATTCAGTCAATATTCCAAAGTGAGATGACCGTGCATGGAATTTGATCCCAACATCTCATGAGTGAGCTCATGTCTTTCGATTTAGTGAACCTATATGATCCCTTTGAGAAATCATATAACTCATATTCCCTTTTATACACACACCATCTCATAGATGTATAGACCTTGAATATGCCATCAACTTATTAGTCTGTCAAATGTACATACTTAGACATATAGTAACACTTTTGTCTCCTATCATAGGATGCATTCCTATATCGTGATAGTATATGACATAAGTCTTGATTATCTTGATCTCGTTAAGTCAACTCTTTGACCTAACTTATCTAACACCTCAGAATCTCTATTCCCATGCAGAGGACCTGCATCAAGAGGTCGGTCTGATATCAGTCTTTAGAGAAGAATTGCCATCTTCTTCTCAGGACAGAGATCCTTTCTTAACAATCTTTTGATGGTGCTTGATGAGTCCTCAATCTAACTCTTTAGATATCATCTAAGCACTAGCTTTTATTATTCAACATTTGAATCAACAGTTGTACGATCATTAAGGTGTACATGGTACATAATCCTAGTTGTACTAAGGGACCTATAATGTAAATTAATTATTCTTCATTTCAGATTAAGGAGTGAATTGCAATAACATCTATTGCATAATGGCTCGCCATGGGCTCACATGTCCAACATCTTCATGTTTTCAGCATTGGCAACCATGACAGCTCCTAGGATCACATCAACACTCTTCATCGGTTCCGACTAATATACAACAACAGATTCATGAGGAGCTCCATTCTATAGGAGTTGGATTTGGCATATGCGGGTTGACATCAACCACTTGTCCTATTGACAGGACGAACAATCTTCACAATCGACCTCCATTCCAACACAGGTTCATGCGAACCCTAATAGCTTGAACAAGACACAACAATAACATCGTGATAAAGTATTTTAATCAGTTTTATAAAGATCTGAGCTTGAGATTCTTCTGTTTGATAATGTAAATGCTATGTTACTCAAGAGCGAAAGGATCGTGGTCGTGCTTGATCGGGCAAGGGACATGGAGGAGGATGTCTCTATGTATCCACCTGAGAAGACCTTATGGGAGGATGAGGGCATGCATAAGTAAACACAGAAACCCCTTCATCAGCACATGAGGAGATCATCCAAGGGTAGGGAGACGATTAACAACACACAAGAACAACATGGATGTGTTGATTCGGACTCTACAAAGAACATTGCACCTTCAGTTGAGGACATTGTACTAGCAACAGATATTCCCCAACTTGTAGTAGACAATTGTATTCAAAATTCAAGTTGCATGTAAAAGACTCTTATTTGAAGAACTTAGTTTCACCAAATAAAAAGAAGTATGTTTAAGTGTATGATTCTGATTTCTCTTATTCAAATGCTTCCATCCCTTTCGTATGTTCTTTAATGTTAGGAAAGTGTGTCGTTAAAAATATTCAGAAAGATGATCCTAAATTGGAACAATTTTGTTAGGAAAACATCATGGTTAAGCTGCCATTTGAGGAGTACTAGGGCTAGCAAGAAGAAATCGAGCAATTATGTTAAGACTCGTGTCTTAACCATAGCCAGTACTTATTGTATCAAGAACCAACAACTTCCAAGAAAGAAGAGAGATTTGGATGCACATTATGTGATGAGTCATATTGATGACATTGTGTTTGTGTGCACTCTCCTAAACAACAGATCTTCTATTAATCTATTACGTTTTACCTTGTATGAGAGATTGGAGTTAGGACCATTATGCAAATCAAGAGAATTACTCTAGTTCGTAGATAAGTCTACAAAAAGGTTTAAAGGTGAAGTGAAGAATATTATTATCTCGATTGTAGGACAAGAATATATGGTAGACTTCATTGTCCTTGATATGGATATTGCCAATCTTTAGAGAGGCTCTCAGATTATTCTAGGGTGGCCTTTTATTAGGACCACTGGAGCTTCCATCAATTATCAGACTGCGATGATGAAGTTTTGTTCTCCAACTTTTGAACTAGAGATGCAACAGTTGAAGTGGCAGTGATCGAACTTTGAGACTAACATAAATTACTCATCTTCTAAGGCATAATGAAGTATATTAGACACGATTGGGCCATGGAAATAGACCCCGACAATACTAAGTGAGTGATGAATCCCTATTCACCACTCTTTATTCTTTTATTTTAGTTAAATATTTTGGAAAAACATCATGTATATGGTTGTAAATACAATAAGTTACCAAAAGCATGCATTTGTTAATAATTAATAATTAGCATGTATTTGTGCAAAAATAAAAGAATAAATAATAAAAGAAAAAGAGGTAAATATTTAGAATAAATATTGAGTGACAAGAACCCAAGAGAGGGTCCAAAATGGACCTGATCGCCAAATAAAATAAGTAGAGAGAGATAGGGCCACTCTACCTTGTACATACTCCCTCCACAGTATATAATACTATCATTATTTTATTTTCACAAATAGAAATAAAAAGTATTTTTATCACCATGTATATATTCCTAAAAATAAAATAAAAATTAGAAAAAATAAAACTCAACTCAGTTATCTTTCCGCAGCGAGGTCGAGGCGAAGACCCCCTTCGACATCATCCCCAGGAGCTCAGGATTCAGATAGGACCCTCAGGTAGCATCCATTTCAATCCTAGCTCAGTTATCCTTCAAATCTTCCATTTTCGCTCCGCCGCACCTTTGCCAACTCCGACCCAACGACCGGAGCTTCATTAGTCACCTTATCCGCTCCGATCGACTACCCAGTTCACCGTCACCTTTCTCCCACACTCTGATTACCCGAATCCTGGCTATAGAGCCGAGATTCGGTCATCGGTTTCCTCCGTCACTCGTCGGAAACCCCCAACTCCATTCGTCGTCGCTTCTCTTTAGTTTTAGTCAAATAATAGTGACTGGAGTACCCCTCCGAGTGAGAGCTTTACCCCATAGGTCTTGGCACGTGTGGAGACACCCCCTTTCGCCTTCCATCGACTTCATCAGAGCTCGTCCAGGTCTCAGCCCCCTTCCAGGAGATCCGACCGTCGACGATCTCATCGGACCCTTCCACCCGATGCGAAGGAGCCACATGACCCTGTTGTCGTCGTCTCATCGTTCATTGGAGCTGTCGATCTCCCTCGGTGCTTCGGTGAACTTCACCCAGGTGGAGTTCGTCTAGTAGCCTTCTCAGGCGTTGGATCACGCCCTTTCGACCAGATCGCATCGCTGCCGTCCATAGCCTGCATCTGTCAGGCCGTTAGATCTGACATCTAACGGTCCCCGTACGCCCACGTTCGCACCCCAGTCACAGTCGTTGGATTTGCCAGTTGTCAACGCCAGAGCCGTAAGTCGTCATCCAGCCAGAGCGCGCCACCTATCACCCCATGCGAGTCGCACGAGCCGCCTTGGTAATTTGCTCGGACCCCCTTGCATTTATTTCCTTTTGTTATTTAGTATGTAAAATAAAAAGTACACACTAGGGTTATTTGCATCTATGCCCCTATAGTTTTCTAGATTTACATTTTAATCCTCCCTGTGTGGTTGCACGTGCGTCGTCACGTGTATTTGTGGGATATTTGCATGTACTGCCCTAGACTTATTTGATGTTATACTTTTATGATTTAGTTTTAATATTTGCAATTATACCCCTGTACGTACTTGTTTTGGACATGTGTTAGAATTCGTGTGAAAATTGCAGATAAGACCTCGCACTTTCTATGGTGTTATCATTTAGGTCCTAAAACAAGTTTTCTTCGCATATAGGTCCTTGTATGCTGTGTGCTTGACTTTTATTTTAATAAATATCAAATTTCGACAAAATTCAGGAAATTTTGGCACATGGCTCCTGTCATAGTGTAGAAATTTACGTGAATTTTTTGTTGCATTTTGTTTCCATTAATATTTTTAAAAATTCAAAAACCTTAAAAATGATACTATTTGCCTTCAAAAATGCACAAAATTATTATAAGACCTTGAAAAAAATCCAAAAATATTCTGTTTGTTTTGAGTTGCTTTTGCTTCAATCTAAATTTTGTTGTATTTGCATTTCTAAAAACCATAAAAATTGAACAACATTGAAAACCTTAGAAAAATCCTTATAAATTCATAATAAATCAAGAAAATATTTTTTCTTCTTCAGTATATAGATTTTAGTTTATAGTTTATCATAAAATTGCTGTAGAATTTTATAGGCAATTTAAGTATTTTTAACTTGTCTTTAGATTCGGGTTGTACACTGTTTAGCATTTTTGCCCTTGTTTCATTTTTAGAAAATTAACTAAAAATCAGAAAAATTCATGAAAATTAACAAAAACATCTTAATATTGTAAAAACTCAAAAATATTTTTATTTGAATTTTTTGAGTATTTTTGATGCTTTAAATAATTGTTCGTTTGTGTCTTTTTGAATCCTTTTAGCCTTTTTCTTAACATTTAAAATTACAAAAAAATTGAAAAGTATAAAATCCACCAAATTCTTTGTTTTTTGGATTCTTGACTACTTCGTAGCTCGTGTATTTCGTGCTCCTTGTGTTCGACCCTGGTAGCTATACCATGTAAAATAAGTTAGCGAGATCGCTATTTGTTTGCTTGGTTGATTTATCTCTATGGTGGTCTTATTTTTCTGGATTGAGCCTGGTCCGAGTGGTTGAGATCGCAACAACCATTGATACCATTCCTACCTTAGTCGCTTGGGTTTTCGTGCTCATCAGAATGGTGTTGTTGCCAGGGAATATGGCTTAGTAGTTGGTTTCCTTTGTGTGATTTCTTGCCTTTTATATCTTATATATTTTTAAAATAATTGTGGACTGACAAACTTCTCTTTCTTGCGAGGGCTCGACGAGCGAGGGTGTCTATCTTTGGAGAGCTGAGGTACCTGCGTGACTTATAGGCGGCTTGTTTCTGCATCAAGCTACAGTAGAGCGTAGTAGAGGAGGAGTAGAACTTCGGGAGCCTTAGGTGTAGTTTAGTATAGTTTAGACTATATTTTTTACAATATTATTGTAATAATACGGGATGGACAATCTCGGACTTGGTGATTGCTTCGGGGTCTGTTTCACTAAGCACTGGTGTGCTCGGGGGACCTCACCGCGGGTTTTTCACCGGTTTTGATTTTTTATCGCTTTTACTGCTTATCTGATTTTCAAAGGTTTTGGCCCTTATATTTAGGATTTTCTGTGACGTAATTAATTAAGGCCCAATCCTAATTATCCGCATGTTCCTATAGATCAATAATTGGACTTAATTAATTAACTAGCAAAGAAAAGTTAGTTTAATTAGGCTCGAGTCCAGTCCATGTGTCGTGAGGAACCACATACAGCGCGTGTAGGATCCTTAATGGCGGACACCGAGTGGTTCCCAAGATCGAACTCAGGACTTAGTTTGATCAGCTAGATATTGTGCTTTGCGTGTAGAAATTGCTTCGTCTAAGGCTGATTTCTTCTTGCGTCATATATGTATTTTAAATTCAGTCTTTATTTTTGCACGGATCACCCTGCATGTAGAGAGCTGGAGTTAGGTACGCATTTCTTACTCTGCATGCATCATCGTGTTTGATCGCGCATTGCTTTTTCGCTTTCTCCCCCTATTTTTGGACTTAAAGAAACTAAAAGAACCAAAAAATTTGTTAGGCATTGTTTGCTTGAAAATACCTAAAAAGAAAAAAATTATAAAATTGGGACTGCTAAACTCACTTGATCATTAAAAGACAACTCACTTAAAAATTTGTCTTGGGTGAGTAACACCCTCGTTGTATGGTTTGGATTAGCGAGAGAGTGACCCGCACACTAGGATAGAGCCACGCCTGAACTCTTGGCAGACTACCGGCCTTTTATATAGGACAATCTATTAGGAGCATTGGGTTCCTATCAGCTCGCTTAATCGCTTTGAAAGATTGTCTTATCACCTAATAAAATTGACAAGATAAACGACCGAGCCGCCTTTACGGTCATCAGCTCCGTGTCGAGTAGGTGAATTGGGGGTTTGCTTTATGATCTTGTGTGTTTCCAGATCTCATCTGCATTACTCACCACATCAAGATGACGGGTAGGAGATCCTTTAGGTAGCCTCTGGTTGCACTGCTTTTGAGCACTCCAGCCTGTTCATCTAGGTTGGTTCGTGAGAGCCAAGACCCGCTCTCCGAACCCGAGTTTTTTTCCTCCATGTTCCCCCTCGACCACCTTTCTACCAATCCTGAGGTGCTCGAGCAGAGACCGCAACCGACATATGATTTATCGGCACCTGAGTTTGGGTCTTTTTCCTTTGCAGAGACCATGACCAGCAGCGAGGAGCGCATCAATGGACCCAGTGGAGCTCAGACATATGTACTTGATCAGGGTGCCATGAACTCCAACCTATTAGCCTCCCTGGAGACCATGTAGTGTCAAATCAGAGACCAGGGGGCTTTCATGGTGGGCATGCGCCAAGAGATGGAGCAGATGAAAGGTGATAGAGAGGATCGCAGAGCCGGTGGAGGAAGAGGACCAGATATGCTTGAGGGTGGAGACCCTGAGCAGCCAGCACAACCAGCAACACCTGCACAACCGATGAGGGAGTTGCACAACCCTTGTGCAACTCTCACCCACAGATAGATAGTGTTGCCGGCCATTGCGGGAGACTTCAAGTTCCCGCCTCAGACAATTCAACCTCTTCTACGCTTCCACGGACTCACCACAGAGGAGCCTCATCTCCATCTCCAGGAGTTTGAGATGATCTACATTACTGTCCACGATCGCCTTGTGGACGAGGATACCATTTGTGATGATGTCCTTCCCTTTATCCCTCGTAGACAGAGCAGCCAACTAGCTAAAGCATATACGTAGATTTATCACTACATGGGAACAACTTCGAAATGAGTGCTTGAAAAAGTACTATCCACTCGGCTGGACCAATGCAGCCAGAGCCCTGATCAGCAACTTTTCCATGCTCCCCAACGAGCAATTTCACAAGTCATAGGACAGATTCATGAAGCTCACAGACCGGTGTCCCCACCATGATATATTCAAGCCCAATCTCGTCCAGAGTTTCTTTTCTGGGCTTACACCAGTGTTGCAGGGGCTAGTCAATGCATTCTGTGGGGGTTCCTACTTCACCAAGGATGAGGATCAGGTCTGGGCGATCTACGAGGAGATGGCAAAGACTACATGGTGATGTCTCAGACCCGATTGTACACTCAAGAGAAGCCCCAGCCACAGGTCGTGTCCTATCAGACGATAACACGGGTCGATGCTGGTCCTTCTACATTATCACAACCACAACATAGGAAGAGTCGATGGCCGCTGATATGGGGATTTTCAGCGAGAAGTTGGACCGAATTGAGTTGATAGAGAAGAAGTAGTGCCAGGGCATGTCTAAGATAGATCAAATGGCACAGACACTTAGTGACCTGAAGACCCAGATCATGTGTCTCCAGGAGGCACAGACGGCTTCTCAGCCCCATCTCAGGTCATGGGCAGATCCCAGCAGCAGCGGCAGCTCATGCCAGCACTCCAGCCAGCCTAGACAGATTCACCATTTTCAGGCGAAGTCGTACCAGAATCCACAGCAATACTACCAGCCACCACCATCCCAGGACACTCAAATGGTGGTCTACCAGCCGGATCAGCCCCTGGCAGTCCTTTCCCCACCCACTTACGAGTAGGAGTCGTTGATGCATATCAACAGGATCTGGTATGACCAAACTTAGCCTAGGATCCAAGGAGACCATCCCGGATTCCGTTGTTTGACCATAGGTACCAGTTCCCAGCAGCAGCCTCCAGTTCAGGGTGGTCAGTACGGCCAACAGTCACACCAGCAGCCCTAGTTCCCGCAGCAGCAGCAGCCACAGCCACATTCACAGTCCTACAAGGAGCATGGTTCTCATCCCTATCAGCAAGGACAGTCTTGGAAGCAGCAACAACAGCCTCAACAGTATCATACTCAGTACCCCTCTCTCTCAGTAGCAACAGCTTCAGTTTCAGAGAGGCCACCCGTGAGGTTCTCATGGGCTCGCCTATGAGAACCCAGCCTTAGATGATTTCGCCAGCCTCCATTCTGAGCAGCAGGCCACCTTCAGATAGGAGATGGACGAGTTCGGACAGGAGATGAGAGAGATTGTGAGAGAGAAGGCTGCCATACCTGCACAGATTGAGCCGAACCTGAATAACCTGAAGAGGAAGTCTGAGCAGGTAGAGTTTACAGAGGTTACCACTCCTAGTGATTCACTTGGTGATATTTATGCATATCATTTTGATGCTAACTTTATTACGCTTAGGAGCGGTAGGATGCCAGCTAGCGGTGCCTCATCATAATGATGACCACTCGTAGATTCAGGAATGCTAGATGAGGAGGAGAGCGGTGTTGATGCCACTCGTGATAATGATGATGACGGTGGTGTTGACGCCACCAAGGATGTTGATCCAGCTGACGGTACTAAGGTCGTCACTTCACCAGATTCAGGAGGAGGTAGTGCTGATGTCACCAGATTCGATGCTGAGCCATAGTGCGGTACTGATGTCGCAAGTCCAGATGACGAGGGTGGTGCTGATGCCACCATTTCTATTCCTGTTGCATTTCCATCAATTACTGTATCTCAGGACTATTCTGGAAATAAAGGAAATGGTTCTTCATTTGTGAGTCCAACTGTTTTGATTGGAGATATTTGTATGGATTCTTCTTTATCAGAGTAGTAGTGACCCGACCCTATCCCATCATCTGAGGAGGGGCTAGCCATCCCCTTTCCCCAAGCACTCCGCTTGGTCAAGGGGACCAAAAAAGAAAATCCAAAAAAAATCATAGCAGCTAGAGTTCAACCACCAGATGAATGATAGATTCCAGATACAGCTGACTCTACAAGAGGTCTTGGAGCACATTCCCCTCTTCTAAAGGAACCTTAGAGAGAGGACCACCTTTCGCAGGAAGAGGAGGAACCGCCACTCAGAGATTCGTGTACTCACTCGTTCCACCTACTTCGCCATCCAGAACCGTATGCCAGTCAAGAGGCCAGATGCAGGAGCCCCCTGTGTCAGATGCCATATACATGAGCAGAGGTTCGATCAGACTCTATTAGACAATGGTTCTTCTATCAACCTACTTCCGGCAGCCTTACTCGACCGCTTCGAGTTGGGCCCTCTTTGACAGAGCAGGACGGTCCTTCAGTTTGCTCGATCTGTCAAGAGACCGAAGGGGTTGCTGAAGGACGTGGTCGTCACAATTCAGGGCATGAAATTCCTTGTGGACTTCGTTGTGTTGGACATAGAGATCCCTAAGTCTGTGGCCGATACCCCCATCATTTTAGGACTCCCGTTCTTGGCCATAGCCAATGCAGTGTCCGATCATGATAGCGGGAAGTTGTACTTTCGTGTTGAGGGCGAAAGTATACAAATAGAGACGACTGATGAGACCAGAGCATGAGATTCATCTTTCTCAGAGCCGCTTACAGATTCAGAGCAGATGACAGAGGCAGAGCGAGACATCCACCAGGAGTGTGATTGTGTGATCACAGACGATGAGGCAGTTTGGGCAGACCTAGTTTCACGAGCCATCCTCTCACTTTCAAATCCTGCTGATGCACAAATTCCTGCAGAGGAGAGCTTGGAGATCACATTCCTGGCAGCGGATACATTTGAGGCAGCAGATCGTGTTTCGGATAGCGAGGCAGTTGATTTTTCAGATTCAGATCCCTCGGAGTTAGATATTGATTGGACAGAGTTTGATGATATGATTCCATGTATGACTTCCACAGAGCCAGTAACTAGGGTAGAGATTGATCCCATTCAGAGCATAGACACACAGTAGAGCAGTCTTCACCAGATTTTCCAACTCAGCGAGAGTTCTCCCATACGGATTTGGTTGCATTCACTCAAACCTTTAAGAGACCAGATCTGCCAGCTCCCAGTTGTTCAGAGCGGAAGACCTTGTCGCAGTCGCTGAAGTATAGGGTCCTTGCGGGCGAGCATGACATGCACCCAGTCATTATCTCAACGGATTTGACTGGAGAGCAAGAATCTCGTTTGATGGAGGTTCTTGAAAAGAACCGCAAGGCGATAGGATGGAGCGTAACTGATCTCCAGGGGATAAGTCTGGCCATGTGCTCCCACCATATCTATCTCGAAGAGGATGCTAAGTCGTCGCATGAGTTCCTACGGCGGCTGAACCTGATCCTTTAAAATGTTGTCATGAAGGAGATATCGAAATGGTGGAGTGCCGATTTTGTCTACCCCATCTCCGACTCCAAGTGGGTCAGTATGTTACATGTGGTGCCCAAGAAGACGGGCATCACTACATTTGTGAGTGAGTCTGGAGAGGAGATCGCTACCCGGTACCCACTTCTTGGAGGATCTGTGCGGACTCTAGACGATTGAACCAGGACACCAAGAAGGATCATTTTCTGCTGCCTTTTATTGATCAGATTATAGAGAGGCTAGCCGGGAAGAGTCATTACTGCTTTCTTGATGGTTACTCCGGATATAATCACATGACCATTTCGCTAGAAGACCAGGAAAAGATGATATTCACCTTTCCCTTTGGGACGTATGCTTTCAGATGTATGCCCTTTGGTCTATGTAACGCCCCGGCGACATTACAGAGGTGCATGTTGTCCATCTTTTAGGACATGGTGGGTGATTTCTTAGAGGTCTTCCTGGACGACTTTTAGGTCTATGATGATGGGTTTGATGCTTGTCTTGAGTTCCTAGACCAAGCCCTTCAACGATGCATCGAGGTCCATTTTGTGTTATCTTGGGAGAAGAGTCACTTCATGGTGACTCAAGGGACGGTGCTTGGTCATATCATCTCAAACAGGGGTATGGAGGTTGATCCGACCAAGGTGGATATCATTAGAAAACTCAATCCACCTTCCAACTTGCGACAGTTACGATGTTTTCTAGGGCACGTCGGTTTCTACCGATGATTCACACAATTTCAGAAGGATTGCCCAGCCATTGACTGATTGCTGACCAAAGACATAGAGTTCATAGTCTATCATAAGTGTCTTGCGTCATTCCGACTCTCAAGAGTCTAGTTGGTGAGGCTCCTATCCTCCAACCGCATGATTGGTCTCTCCCACTCAAGATCATGACGGATGCCTCCGATTTTGCCATAGGGTAGTGCTGGGACAGAGGAGGGATGGAGCACCATTTGCCATTCACTATGCTAGTCGTACATTGGATGCCGCGTAGCGGAACTACACTGTCATTGAGAAGGAGAAGCTAGCAGTAGTTTTTACCCTGTATAAGTTCAGATCATATATCATTGGATCTAGAGTTACCATCTTTACTGATCATACCGCCATCAGGTACCTCATGGCAAAAAAATGCCAAAGTGAGACTGACTAGATGGATCCTTCTACTCCAAGAGTTTGATATTGAGATTAAGGATAAGTGTGGAGTCAAGAATGTGGTGCGTATCATCTCTCCCAATTAGAGCATCTTGAGTATTCTGAGCAGATTGATCTTATTACAGAGACCTTCTCAGATGAGGCGATCCTTGCTATCGCATCGCTCGCATGGTACGCCAACATTGTGAACTATCTTGTTGCCAAGAAAGTTCCACAAGGTTGGCCCAGGCAGAGACTTGAGACCTTCCTAACGAAGGCCAAGTCTTACCATTGGGAGGATCCCATCCTTTACCATGAAGGAGGGGATAGTATCTAGCGACGGTGCATTCCTCAGGAGGAGCACGATAGCATCCTCACCTACTGCCACAAGTTGGAAGCAGGAGAACATCACTCTGGGAGGAGAACGACATATAAAGTGCTCCAATCCAGTCTATGGTGTCCTACCCTCTTCAAGGATTTTGATGAATTCGTGAAGAGGTGTACTGACTGTCAGAGGATGGGCACTTGTGGACAATGTGATATAATGCCGATGCAGCCCATTCATTTCTGTGAGGTTTTTGACGCATGGGGCATCGATTTCATGGGTCCATTCCCTAAGAGCCATGGATTTGAGTACATTCTATTAGCCGTTGATTATGTGAGTCGTTGGGTTGAGGCCATCCCCACCAGAACCGTAGATGCTAGGACTGTATGCATATTTTTGAGGAAGAACATCATTTCACGGTTCAGGGTACCTCGAGTTTTGATATCTGACGGGGGGTCTGATTTCGTCAATGACAAGGTAAAGACCCTTGCTAACGAGTTCAGCATTGACCATCGAGTAGCCACTCCATACCATCCCCAGACCAATGGTCTTTCTGAAGTGTCGAATAGGGAGGTCAAGACTATATTGCAGAAGGTCGTCTGCCTAGACTGAAAGGATTGGTCACTGCTTTTGGACTCAGTCTTGTGGGCATATCGGACGTCCTTCAAGACTCCTTTGGGTACATATCCCTTTCGCCTCGTTTATGGCAAGCCCATTCATTTACCTGTTGATCTTAGGCATAAGTCATTTTGGGCTGTCACAGAGATACTTTTAGATCCAGTGAGTATAGGAGATCATAGGAGGGCAGAATTGGCATCCCTGGAGGATCTTAGAGATGAAGTCTTTTGGAGCAGCCTACATTATAAGGAGCGAGTGAAGGAGTGGCATGATTCTCATATCAGCCACAAGCAGTTTGAGCCAGATTAGAGAGTATGGTTGTTTGATACCAGGCTTAGAATATTTCAGGGAAGTTGCAGAGCAAGTCGAAGGGACCATACCTAGTCCGAAAGGTACATGAAAATGGGAGTATTGACATATCTGAAATGCCATCTGAGTCTACTATTAGTGTTAATGGGCAATGGCTCAAACCATATCTAGATCATGAGCCACTGGTCGTTGGCGTTGCCCCTATTCATTTTGCGTGAGATGTGGTCTTTGACTGACATCTATTGCATCTCATGCCTGATTATCATTGTCTTCTGCCTTGTATAGATCTAGATGTCCATATCATTCCATTCTTTAGTCCCACACCCTGTCTTCATCCTATGACTATGCTATACTTAGGGTGTACTTTACCCTAAGTATAGGGGGTGTTGGACTCTTGAGTATTCTTTTGATTCTTTTTACCTCTTCTTTGCTGCCTATACTTAGGGATCTTTCGCCCTAAGTATAGGGGAGGTAGACCATGTACATTCTTCCACTCAGATTTCCCCTTCATGTACAACTTACTATACTTAGGATTACTTTATCCCAAGTATAGGGGGAAACACTAAGCTCTCTTCATTCTGTTCTTTGATTTATCGTTGCAGTATACCATTCCTTTTCACTTCTCTATACTAAGCACAAGTTATGTCTTCTTTATCGCTCTTGTTCCACTCTGAGGACATCGTTCGAGCTAAGTATAGGGCGGTGTCGTATATATTACATATATACTTTAACCATAACTCACACTTTGTGTGAGTGTGTTAATAAATAAAATGGTTAAAATTCTTTTATCTAAAAAATGATAAAAATTTAAATTTTTCCTTGTACATAAAAATTCGTTATTGCACATACATAGCTATTTATAAATATTATTTGTGTACAAATGTTTGTAAAATTGTTTTGTGTAAAGAGTTTGTAAATATTTTTGGTATGAAAATTATGTATATAGAACAAAATTTTTGTAAAATGTTTGAAAAATAAAAAGTTTGCAAAAACCCTTGTGTAAATGTTTGTAAATATTTTACAAAACTTCATGCATTCATTCATTCAAACATTTTTCAAAAATTTTGCACATTTCCAAAAACATGCATAAAAACATTTTTGTATATATTTGTATAGTTTTTCTGAATCAAAGCTGACATTTAAACTGGCCTGGAACTAAATTGAAAAATGGATCTTGGTTAATACGTTAATTCACCTAATTCTAAGAGGAACCTTATAGGGCTTAGGATTAAGACTTTTCATGTCTATTTGGGACTTAATTCTTTGAGTCCACTAGGCTATGATCATATGTCATCTTGATGAGCCTAAGTAGAACACTTAACAACGCACACATGACTCTCAGAGATAATGGCTTTACTACCACCAGCACCTTACGCATAGCTCTCCCGGATGAGGTGGTGAGGAGGAAGTTTCCTTTGGCTTGGGGTAGCATATGAGGGTAGTACTTTTAGGCGGAACCTCTCTTCTTCTTTTAGTGAAGGAAGTGCGTCTCAACTTGGTCTGGTGGTGTTGAGGTCTAAAGATAGGAGTTGTGGCTGGCAATAAAGCTTCAAAAGAGGGATAGTCTACTGGCTCAAGAGGAAAAACTCCTTATGTATATATCATGCATCAAGTAGATATGTTTTACATATGCACATCAAATAAAAATGTGCAAAGAAAGAAAAACTCCAAAAAAGTGGTGGGTCTGATTGAAAATAAAATACCCACCGGAGTGT
The DNA here is from genome assembly GCA_037367405.1 of Ottelia alismoides. NCBI lineage: Eukaryota > Viridiplantae > Streptophyta > Magnoliopsida > Alismatales > Hydrocharitaceae > Ottelia > Ottelia alismoides. The sequence goes on along the minus strand of JAZKJV010011150.1, from coordinate 221,028 downwards.
ATATAGTCAAATAAAGCAAAGCTTATCATCTCATGAAGCTTGCATCGGGAGACGTAGCTACACTGGTTGGGCTCCCAAGGATACATGGCTACACTGGTCATGGTCCATTCTCTTCTTCCTCCTCTTCTTGAGCCGGTTGAACTTAAACTTAGAAGGGAATACCCCGCTCCTCGAGGAAAGAGCTGCCAGACAAGGGCATTAGAGTTACCTTGTTAAGGGGGGTTGTCACTTTGTCATTTCTGAGGTGAGTAGCTATATATCACTTACACGGTACAAGGAAAGACTCATGTTCATTAGAGTTTGTGTATGTAGACTTGTTCTGATCTGGATTATTGAGGAGTCTTGATCATAGATTGGTGGAACTTAGAGGATGTTGAGTTTTAAGCTTAAGTTCAAATAAGGTTCCGACAAATTAATAACCCAAAGGTCTGACTGAGCTCCATACTTCAATTTTATGAAGGCAAGTTTAATAATCAACCTTGATTTCCCTTTTTTTTTCTTTTTCTTTCTCTTTTCACTTCTTTTTGAAATAAGTGTTTGCTTAGGGACTGGCAAAAGTAAAGTATAGGGGGGGTGATGAATCCTCATTCATCACTCTTTATTCTTTTATTTTAGCTAAATATTTTGGTAAAACATCATGTATATGGTTGTAAATACAATAAGTTACCAATAAACATGTATTTGTTAATAATTAATAATTAGCATGTATTTGTGCAAAAATAAAAAGAATAAAGAATAAAAGAAAAGAGGGAAATATTTAGAACAAATATTGAGTGATTGAACCCAAGAGAGGGTCCAAAATGGACCTCATCGCCAAATAAAATAAGTAGAGAGAGATAGGGCCACTCTACCTTGTACATACTTCCTCCCATGTGTGTGTGTGTATATATATAGGGGTTGATGGGACTGCCCTGCACCATTTTGGGGCAAAAATTTTTATTTTCTTTGAAAAATATCGTCATGTATATTCATCTCTATATCCCTCCTATATGCCATTCGAATTTTGTTAGAAACAGAGACTCCTACGGCCTCCATCCAGACAGAGTCGATTTAAAAAATCTTGCAACCGTTAAAAAAATGACGTCTGGATGGAGGCTGTTGGAGTCTCTATTTCTGACGAAATTCGAATGACATATAGAAGGGTTATAGGGATGAATATACATGGTGATATTTTTCCAAAAAATTAAAAAAGTTTGCAAAAAATTGGGTGGGGCAGCCATGTTGGCTACCCCTAGGGGGCAGCCCCATTTTTCCCATATATATTATCATTTATTTATTTTCAAAAAATAGAAATAAAAATGTATCCTTATCACCTTGTATATATTCCTAAAAATAAAATAAAAATTAAAAACGATAAAACTAAAAACAAATTTCTCTCTCTATCACCTTGTATATAATACATGTACATATGTATCGTAAACCTATTTATTATACACTTGTAAATAACTCATAAAAAATAAAAATTATTATATACTTCAAGTAAAATGTTGTAAATAAATAAAATATAAAATTGGGTATTTATATAAAAATAAGAATAAAAATAAAAAAAATACATAAGTATTTTATACATGCATATAATGTAATATAATGTACTTACCTTAATTTATTTTTCATAACAATAATTTAGAATCATCAAAATATAGTTTGAAGCATAATAAACATTCTTCATTTTGAACATTTTTTAAAATAAAATCATCTTATATTTTTAATTTTTTTTCAAACATTTTTGACCAATCTATTTTCTGATTGGTCCAGGAGGGATGTTGACCCCGGTCTTCGCCCATTTTTCCCACTCGGAACTTGCTCTCTCTTGCCCTGATTTCACCGCCTGCTTCTTCCTAGTGGATCAGTGATCCGCACGATCCCTAGGGAGTCACAGATCATTCTTGGATCGCACGCTATCTCCAATTTTCTCCAGCCACTTGGAATACCCTATTTATTCTTCATCCGATTCCCCAGGACCTTAGCTCACGTCGCACACCTCTCTACTGCCCTAGAAACCTTCCCCTTAGTGACAGCAATCGTAGAAGCCCTTTGGTAGTTGGAGAAGGCTATTGTAGCCGACGCTCGCCACTCGTGGTCGGAGTTCCGTCGCGACGAGCCTCCCCCGAGGCAAAGATCCCCTTCCACATCATCCCCTAGAGATCAGCATTCATATAGGACCCTCAAGTAGCATCCATTTCAATCCTAGCTCAATTATCTTTCAAATCTTCCATTTTCGCTCCACCGCACCTCCGCCTGCTTCGACCTGACGGTCAGAGCTTCATCAGTCACACTTATCCGCTCTGATCGACTACCCAGTTCACTGTCACCTTTCTCCCATGCTATGATCACCTGAATCTTGGCTATACGAGTTGAGATTAGGTCATCGGTTTCCTCCCTCACTCACCGGAAACCCCCAACTCCATTTGATGTCGCTTCTCTTTAGTTTTAGCCAAATAACAATGGTCGGAGTAGCCCTCCGAGCGAGAGCTTTACCTCGCAGGTCTTGGTACGTGTGGAGACACCCCCCTTTTGCCTTCCACCCACTTCGCCAGAGCTTATCTAGGTCTCAACCTCCTTCTAGTAGATCCGACCGTCGACGACCACATCGGACCCTTCCTCCCGACACGGAGGAGCCACGTGACCCTGTTGCCATCGTTCGATCGTTCATCGGAGTCGTCGATCTCCCTCGTTGATCCGGTGAACTTCGCCCAGGTGGAGTTTGTCCAATACCCTTCTCAATCGTTGGATCACACCCTTCACTTGTTGGACATGCGAGCTCACAGCGAGCCATTATGCAATAAATGTTATTGCGAATATCATTCCCCGATCTGAAATGAAGAATAATCAACTTGCATAATAGGTCCCTTAGTACAATTAGGGTTATGTACCATGGCCATCTCGATGATCATACAGCTGTTGATTCAACTATTGAATCATAGAGGCTGGTGCTTGGATGAATATCTAAAGAGTTAGATTGAGGACTCATCAAGCACCGTCAAATGATTGTTAAGAGACGAACTCCAGCCTGAGTAGGAGATGGCAATCCTTTCTCATTTAGGTTGATATCTAACCGATCTCTTAATGCAGGTCCTCTGCATAGGAATAGAGATTCAGAGGTGTTAGATAAGTTAGGTCAAAGAGTTGACTTAACGAGATCGAGATAACCAAAGTCCTATATCGTATGCTGTCACGATACAGGCACGCATCCTCTGATCGGAGACAAATGTATTACTATATGTCTAAGTATGTACATTCAACAGACCAATAGGTCGATGACCTAACCAAGGTCTATAAACCGGCGTGCTGGCGTGCATCTAAGGGCATATGAGTAATACGATCTATCAAAGGGATCATACAGGTTCAATAACTGAACCGGAAGACATGAGCTCACTCATGAGATATTGGGAAGAATCAAATTCCGTGCGCACGGTCGTCTCGCTTTAGAAGCTTGACTGAATTTGTAGGTTTGATATATACCTCTGGAAAGTATATGATCAAGATCTAGGGGTGATATATGCTTTTGGAAAAAAGTATATGATCGATACCAACTCCTAATGATCGAACGAGAAACCTACTGATAAAAACCCTGAAGTAGACAATATAAAGTTGATCTAATACTTCAGGTTTATTCTGAGTCTTCCAATATGCAGGATGTACATGTATTGGGAATACCTGAGGGTGATGTGATCATAAACGATTGTATAACCATGAAACTTCCATTCCTAGGGAGTGATGAAACGGGTCTGGATTTTAGTGACGCCTCTCGGTAGAGAAGTAATCTGATCTTAGTCCAAATGTTGGACGTTGATCTGAATGTGATTCAAATGCAATGAGAAGATTAGATTTGCAGTCTTGATTTAATCAAGCATCTATGGGAGGGCCGCGATATGGATTTGAGATGTGATCTCAATATCCAAGTCACTATACGTGGAACAATAAATCGCCCTGTCCTTTTTCTCTAAGTATTCGTAGAGAAAGCGCATTATCCTTGAAGGAGTTCATGGATAATTCTATTGTTGATATATATCCGAGCATTGAGAAAATGGATAATTAAATGTGATTTAATTATCATGATTAATATGAATTCGGTTCATATTATAAAGAGAGTTGTCTTAGATAATTAAATATGATTTGATTATCAAAGATGTGAATAATGTGAATGTGATTCATATTGTTTGAGAACAAGAGAAAAGAGATCCAAGATGATTAAATGTGATTTAATTGTCATGAATATGAATAATGTGGATAGAAATATCCATATTAGTCATATATATATTATAAATGTGATTTATAATATAAAAGATCAAGCTATTTGTAATTTACACTTGTTAATTAAATGTTGATGTGAATTGGATTCACATTGGATAATTAATTGAAAATGTAATTCACATTTTATTTTAGGTTGTGAAAGTGATTCACAAATTTCCAATGGCAAGATTACAATATTCAAAAATAATTATTAATTATTTTTGTAGAATATTTTACAACAATTGTTGTTGTAATAAATTGAAGATACATGGAATAATTTAATCAAGGGAGATTACATTGAGATGCTCCTTCCATACTAATTGGAGGGATGGCAACCTATTCCTATTAGGAAAGGGTGGCCGTCCACTCCATGTATATGGAAGGAGGCACTCTCCTTTCCATTATCTACATATGTTGTTGATTTAATTTTGCATTTGATTGCCAAGAGGGCCGGAGCAGGCGTTGGAGGCCCGCGCACTGACGGTCGGGCGGAACAGCGCACGGCGGCGCTTCCGCATGAGGCGGCGGCACCTGGAAAGGCAGCCGTCCCCTTTTTTGTGTTTTTTTCATATATTTTTTTTGTATTTTTTACAATTTGTGAATTAAACAGAAATAAAAAAACTTTTTTTATTTTTTAAATCCGAAAAAATAGAAATTTAAAACAATAAGATATAGAAATTCTTTTTTTATTTTTTTATTTTTTTAATGATCCTGCAACACAAACGTTAGAGAAAATGAAACAAATTTTTTTATTTATTTATTTACAAATCGGAAAATGAACAGGGATTCGACAGAAATGAGAGATTCGAATCCGATCTCCGGCCACCATACGCGGCGGGAGTTGAGAGATCGTGGACGACAGAAATAGAACACGTGGAGATCGAGAAAGTGAGATGAAAAATCGAAATCAGAAACGGATCAAATCGAGATGGATTTTTTTTATGATCTAAAAAAAACAAAATGACGATGGAATTAAAAATGAGATGAAAGAAACTACGATTAACCTAGATGAAAATAAGAAAAATGTGGATCTCACCATAGGAGCAAAAATGAACCGTGATCGCCTTAACAAGGCCGACTCGCTGCCACCGGATGGCTTGGAGACTAGGCAACTTTCTCGACGAAATTTTCTCTCGGAGATCGGGCTCCTCTCTCTAAAGATTGATCAAGTTGAAATGAGGGAGAAGGAGCCATATAAATAAAAAAGATAATGGAAATGAAATTTTGAATTTTGGCTTTTTGGATAAACAGATAAGATAGATGCAAAAATTGAAATGAGATAAAGATAAAGAGATAAAACTATTTATAAAATTATCTTTTTTTAAATTTTCGTCACTTTATTTATTTGAATTAAAAAACATTATTTTTTTTATTTTTTATGGTGGTTAATTAAAAATAGCAACTATATACATATGCTATATACATATATGACATTATATAAAAGGGTAAATGAGGAAATTAACTTTTTAAATTTTTATTTTATTTTCATTTTAAATAATTAGTAAGAATAATTTACAAATGTCTACAAATATAACATTTACAAAATACATGGAAATTGCACAAACCACCCCGGAAAACATACTTTTTACTCGTAACTCTAAAAATTATGGAATCACAACCATTTTAAAGTTAATTTAATTTAGAATCCAATGAAAGCAAGATTGGTTCAATTTTTGGAGCATGAATTGATTTTCAATTAGTTCTTAGTGGCTTTTTTCCATGTGTGGCTACTTTTATTCTGTACATGATTTAATTGTGCAATTATTTTTATTAATTAGGATACATTTTTATTTACAACTTTGGTTTTGAAAGTTATTTGATTTGAGGTCAATTAAGGCACAAATAAATTAGTGTTAGTTTTATACATATATACACAAAATAAGTGAGAAGTATTTACAACAATACACACACATTTTTTTATTTTCTGCTTAAGGATGCTTATCTCCCCCTACTTTATTCCTGTTCGATCAGGTCAAGTCTTGACCTTCTCTCGGGGTTCAGGTCAGTTTGTATACAGTCTTCCTTTTTTAATTTCTTTTCCTTATTTTTCCTTTCTTTCTTTATTTATTTATTATAGGTTAAAATTAGTAAGAAGTGTGCAATATTTACACACAGATGTAAGTTAGTTAGAATATGGAGTTAGTGTTATATGCAGGTGTTTTATAAGGGATTTTAAGCTAAAATAAATGAATAAATATGACGAATAGCAAATTCATCAAAATGTTTGTAAAATGGCTTTGCTTGTAAAATGTTTGTAGATATTTGGATATCAAAATTATGTATATAGTACAAAATTTTTGTGAAATGTTTGAAAAATAAAAGTTTGCAAAAACCCTTGTGTAAATATTTGTAAATAGGTAGCAAAACTCCTACATTCATGCATACAATCAAACATTTTTCAAAAATTTTGCATACAAATATTTTTGTAAATATTTGTATATTACTTTGAATAATAGTTTACATTTAAACTAGTCTGGAACTAAATTGGAAAATGAATCTTGGTTTAGACCTTAATCCACCTAATTCTAAGAGGAACCTTATAAGATTTGGGGTTAAGACTTTTCAGGTCCATTGGTGACTTAATTCTTTGAGTCCACTAGGCTATGTTCACATGTCATCTTGATGAGCCTAAGTAGAACTCTTAACAACGCACACATGACTCTCACAGACAATGGCTTTACTTGGACCAGTACTTTACACTCAGCTCCATACAGATGAGGTAATGAGGAGGCAGATCCTTTGGCTTGAGGTATCATATGAGGGTATTACTTCTAGGCGGAACCTCTCGTCTTCCTTTAGGAAAGGAAGTGCACCTCAACTTGGTCCGGTGGTGTTGAGGTCTAAAGACAGGAGTTGGGGGTTGCAATAATGCTTCAAAAGAGGAATAGTCTACTGGCTCAGGAAGAAAAATTCCTTATGTGTACATGATGCACCATGTAGATATGTTGTACATAAGCATATCAAAAAAAGTGCAAAAGAAAGAAAAACTCCAAAAACGTGGACAGGTCTGATTGAAAATAAAATGCTTGTTGGAGTGTATATAAATAAATAAAGCAAAGCTTGTGTTACCCATTCTCATCTGATGAAGCTTGCAGCGGGAGACTTAGCTACACTAGTTGGGCTCCCATGGATAAATGGCTACACCGGTCATGATCCATTCTCTTCTTTCCCCTCTTCTTGAGCTGGTTGAATTTGAACTTAGAGGGAATACCCCGCTCCTCGAGGAAAGAGTTGTTGGACTAGGGCATTAGAGTTACCTTATTTAGGGAGGTTGTCGCCTTCTCATTTCTGAGGTGGGGAGGTGCATATCACTTACACCGTACAAGAAAAGATTCATGGTCATTAGAGTTTGTGTATGTAGACTTGTTCTTATCTGGATTATTGAGGAGTATTGACCATAGATTGGTGGAACTTAGAGGTTGTTGAGTTTTAAACCTAGATCCAAATAAGGTTTCGACAAACTAATAGTCCAAAGGCCTGACTAAGATCCATACTTCAATTTAGTGAAGACAGGTTTAATAATCAACCTTGATTCTCCTATTTTTTCTTGTCTTTCTGTTTTCACTTATTTTTCAAATAAGTGTTTTCTAAGGGACTAGCAAAGGTAAAGTATAGGGGGTGATGAATCTCTGATTCTCACTCTTTATTCTTTTATTTCAGCTATTTATCTTGACAAAGCATCATGTATATAGGTGTAAATACAATAAGTTAGAATTCTGCATGCATGCATTAACAGTGTATATTTATCATGTATTTGTGCAGAAATAAAAGAATAAAGAAAAAGAAAAATGAATGAGGTATTTAGAATAAATATAGAGTTACTCGAACCCCAAGAGAAGGTCAAGCTTTGACTTGATTGCCAAATAAATAAGTAGAGAGAGATAGGACCTACTCTATATTGTACATATTACTTAGGTCTATAAATAAGTATTTTTGCTAAAATAAAAATAAAATAGTCTTTTTACTTCCTTGTATGCATCCCTAAAAATAAAACAAAAATAAAATAAAAAGCATAAAATTAAATGAAAACAAGAATAAAACCCTTCTTGCTTGTACAAATGTATGTATATAGATAGTATCCCATATTTATTTTAAACTTGTATATAACACATAAAAATAAAATAAAAATTATTTTAGACTCCTAAAAATATGTTGTGAATAAATAAAATACCAAATGGGGGTATTTATGCAAAAATACCAAAATAAAAATAAATGTACAAAATACATAGGTATATTATACATGTATATAATACATTATACTGTATAGAGATTAATTTATTTTTCATAAAATAAATTAAAAAAACATAGGAAAATAGTTTGAAAAGTAATAAACAATTTTCATTGTATTTACTTTTTATTTTGAAGTCATTTACTATTTTTTTTTGATTTTGTAATTATTTTGTACACTCGAATTATCTGATTGGTCCAGGTTACTTTGTTGACTCGGGTCAACGCCCTCTTCCAGGCTTGACCTGACCCGACCATGTTCACCAGACTAATTTCTCCCATTTCTCCGAGTTCGATCATGCCACCTCTCGCCTTGATTTTTCGCCCATTGCTTCTCCTTGGATCCGCGACCCTCGTGGATCCCTAGTTAGGTCTGGATCTTCCTAGGGTTTCACGCTTTTGATCGATCCTCTCGTCCGCCTAGAAAGCCTATATAATATCTCCTTCATCCTCCTGGCACGGCAGCTCGTGCCTCACCCTGCCTTCCATCCATAGACACCTCAGGTTGAGTGACATCTTCCAGAGGGACCCTTTGAATTGGAGTTTGGTGGCACATTCATGTTTCTCAGCCTCGTGCCTGGCGAGAGCCACCACGAACAGCCTCTCGACCTTCCACAGCTTGGTCGAGGACATAACCTTGCTTCCCATCTTCGCATGAAGCTCCAGACTTCATCTAGAACCTCGGGTATTAACCATCTCACTTCATTTCTCCCTTTTGCTTCATTCTTTCCATTTTGCGTCCATTGTTGTTCACCTGCTCCGCCCCGGTCATCGGAGCCTCATATCACCCCCATATCCCTATCAGTCAAACTCCCATTGAATTTTTACCCTTGCACCGCAGTCTGATCATCCTTAGCCTCGACATCCCGGTCAAGATTAGGGTTAGGATCTCCCTCTATCACCTCTGCAAGAGATCAACCTTTTCTCCCCTTCCACTTCTTTCATTTTCATCCCCAACTACCCTAACCGGAGCACAGTCCTGAGTCCCAGTCTTCCATTGCAGGTACCCCTGTGCAACAGGACCCTCTGACGGACCTCCAGCTGCTCAGCGAAGCAACTCTAGGTGGAACTCCCTCGTCTTGACCATCCTACCATCATCCAGTTGATCCGCCTCCGGCATTCGACGCGGAGCACCCCTTCAGAGGTGCAGGGCCATTTGGAGGCTCGATCAGCACAAAGGATTTGCACCCATCCTTGATCGAAGTTCATCTCGCGCATGTTCATCCATCATCGCTTGCCACCGTTGGATGAGGAGCAGAGCTTCAATTTACATCTGAGTCATTCGTTGCTGCAACATTTGGACCGTTGATCTGACATGCCCTAACACATCTGCACCGCACGTCGCCAGCATTCCCTGGAGTGTCAGATCTGACACAACAGGCAATTTGCGCTGCATGTTCACGCATCGTCCAGAGCTCGCCACGTGCCACTCACACCCTCCTCACGTTCCTCGGGGGTATATTGCAATACTTTCCATGCCTTTTTCATGCTTTATTATTTAGTCCCATAAAATAAATTGTAGTTTGGAGATTTTACTTATGGACCCTTGCTCTTTATAATATTTACATTTCAGTCCACCTGCTGTCTCATGTGGTGTTGTGGTGTTTTTGCAATATCTACCCTAGATTTTATGGATGTTATGAGTTGCATAAAACTTTTCTGACATTTATGCCCCTGTGCGTGGTGATTTGAGCACGTGCATTAATTAATTTGATAAATTGCATATTGATCCCTCAACCTTTGACGCTTATTTTATTTTTGCTTGAAACTTTTAAATAATTACAAATAGGTCCTTACGTGTTGTACGTGTTATTTTCAATCAAATAATTATTAAATCAACTCCAAAAAATTCCACGAAAATTACATTTAGCTCCTGCTAGTGTATAATATTTATGGTAATTTTTGTGACTTGATTTAATTTTATTTGATATTTACTGAAAATCAAAACCCTTAAAAAGTGTTAAGTCTATTTTCTAAAATACCAAAAAATTAAAAAATGTCTGAAAAATTCCATAAAAATCCATGTTTTCTTATTTTTGTGTGCTTTGATTTCAGTAACATTTTTGCTGCTTTATCTTTCATAAAAACCCTAAAAAGCTAAAAACTCTAAAAAACTTATAAAAATCATTAAAAAATCTTAAAAATAAAAAATAGGATTCAATTGTTGTGTAGCTCTTTTTACTTATTTTATCATAAAAAATCATAACCAAGATGTTTAGGCACTTTTAATATTTTAAATTTGCCTTTTGGTCCACGATGTATAGTATTCTCCACTTTTGTCTCACTTTCATTTTTATAAAATCAAATAAAAATCAGAAAAATATCATAAAATAGTAAAAACACTTGCATATTTGAAAAACCTAAAAATAATTTTATTTCCTATTTCTGAGCATTTTTAGTCTTAATAAAAATTGGTCAATCTTGCTTCTCTTGATTTCATTGCTTTGTTTTCTTATTTTTGAAAATATAAAAAATTGTAAATTAAATATCACAAAAATATGCCTTTATTTTCTAATTAGGACTACTTTTTAGGTTTTACTCATGCTCCTTGTTTTCGACCCTGGTCACTATTCCAGATTAAATAAATTGTGGAGACCACTAACATTCTCGTGTTTTGAGCTTGATTGATTTGTGTTGTCTTGATTTTTCTTGTTGAGTTCGATTGGGTGATTGAAGTCGCACCGACCTTTGATATTTATTAACCTCGATCGCTCGAATGCTCATCATCTACCAAATGTACATACTCAAACATATAGTAACACATCTGTCTCCGGTTAGAGGATACGTGCCTATATCGTGACAGTATATGACATAGGTCTTTGGTTATCTCGATCTCATTAAGTCAACTCTTTGACCTAACTAATCTGGCACCTATGAATCTCTTCCCCTATGTAGAGGACCTGCATTAAGAGATCGGACAGATTCATCCTTTAGAGAATGGATTGTCATTTCCTTCTCAAATTGAAGATCCTCTCTTAATAATCATTTGGTGGTGCTTGATGAGTCCTCAATCTAACTCTTTAAATATTCATCCAAGGACGAGCCTCTTTGAATCAATAATTTAATAAACAGATGTATGATCATTAAGATGGACATGGTACATAACCATATTTGTATGAAGGAACCTATTATGCAAATTAGTTATTCTTCATTTCAGAGCGGGGAATGATATTTGCAATAACTTTTGTTGCATAATGGCTCGATGTGAGCTCATATGTCTAACACAATTAGGTTTAATTACGTACATGGGTTAGTTGTTAATGTTAGTTAGTTTGGGTTATATTTTATTGATTAGTTTAAGTAAGAGGGATAATAAATGATAATTATGATGATAAATCATGGATTTATCACCCCCCATACTTAAACCTATCTTGTCCTCGAGCAAATAATGAATGAGTAAGTCAGATTAATTCCTGACCGTGCATGTGGAATACAAGACTTGATTCGTTAAGAACCCTCTGATTTAGTGATCCTAACATTCTAAACTTAACCAAGCTCTAGTCAAAAGGAATCCATCTTCCCTAATTATCAAATTCTCTCTATATACGTATAACATATGGATGTGACATTAAGTTTGAACTGCATTTTACAAGAGTTGAGTCGAAGCATCACTCAAAAGTCCCATACCAAGAGACTCTCCTAAAGACCCAATCCTCAACACTAGAAAATAAACAATTTATAACATTCAATCCCTCGTCTCCTAAGTTGTCAGACTTAAAAGTGAAGGTGAAAGACCAGCTGATGGGGGGCATAGGTTGGTATATTTTCTTCTCTCCCTCTCATTGAAACAAGGATCCTCTTGAGTGACGATATTTTTTGTTGTTGATCAGTGTATCTATCAAGGGAGTGATGAGTCATATGCACTTATTTTCCTGGGAATGCACTGAGGAGTGTCGATTTTGCGAATCTAATATACTTTCGGCACCCATACTTATATCACTATACAATATAGAACCCTTTCTGGGTGCTAGCCTAACTCATAAAAGCTTAAGATGGTGGTCCAAGTGGACACTTTGAAAGGTTTGGAGCACTCATCTTTGGTGGAAACTCTTTGTGTTAGGATTTGTAGTGTTTAAACTTTTCTTTCTCTTTTTTCTTGTTTTTTTTGGCTAGCTCCACAGCTTTTACCAAGTTCACACACATTGATAAACATTTTTAGATATCATCACATCCAGGCACTTAGGTAAACAAGAGATTAGTACAGGAGCCTTGTTATCATACCGACTAAGGTTGATCACACTCAGGTTTCATGAAGCCTTCATCCATTTTATCCCATCATCGCACATCATTAAATCGGGTCCAGACTCAAATCTTAAATCCCAAATCCTCGAGTGAAACCTCAACTCATCTCATCATATATGCAGTTGTGCATGTATGGTGCGGGTCATATTCTTTAAGATAGAGATTTAAGTGTGCAATATAACATGCATATCTTCAAACTAAGGAAGTATGAATAATTAAGTCTCAAAATATCATGACTAAGGCTGACTAACTATGAATTCCAAGACATCATAAATTAAGTTTTTTGGTTTCTTAAGCCTTGAGTGATAGTGAAAGTGTTAAGGATTAGACCAACTCATTTAGTTAGTGTTTTTTTATGATTTTAGTTTTTTTCATATTTTTGGATTAAGTTAGAATTATTTACAAAACATATCTTACTCCCATTTTCACCATCATTTTTGAAAATAATTTACAAATCATGTCACATAATTATAATTTTTAAAATATTTTTGAAATGAATTGTGAAAAAAAAGTAAAATCCCTATTTTCAAACCATTGTAAAGATTTTTCAAAGAGGATGTCACATAGTTTTCAAATATTCCAAAATATTTTATAAATATTTTACACAGATCGGTTCAAAGGATAATTTACCCTAGCCCCAACAATTTTAAAAAATTTGAAAATATGAGCTTCATCTAAAGTATATATGAAATATATATGATGCACCCTCGTATACATAGCTTGTGTTATGTCCTCATAGCACTTGGTGATATGAATCCATAGAACATGCTAGAATATAAATTGACACAAGTAAACTGACTTGGATCTTTCTCTATACTTAGGTTAAAAATAACCTAAGTGTAAGATGAGGAGCGAGGAGAGCGTTCAATGAGTAAAAAAATAGGGACCCAGGTTCCCCCTATACTTATTCTAAGAAGTGACTAAGTAGATAGATATGAAATGGAGATCAAAGTACCCCAAGTGAGTAATCATATCTAGACTTGGTTATCCCTATAATTAGGCTAAAGAGTAGCCTAAGTATTTGGATATAGAACTAAGGAAGGAGAACCAAGACATAAACTAGGGTTAGATGAATATTATTAGATGACTAAATGTTACATAGATGAAAAATGGAGTCTTCAAGGTTTACATGAGTGGTTTAGTGAAATCACTATCAGGGCCCAACCAAGGAAGCAAACACCTTTTGAGTTCACCAACTCACACTTGAAGACCAACAAATTTTTGGTCATATTATCTTGTCAGTTTTCTTGGTGATCATCCAAGATAGATATTCACTACATACATGTTTAATTATAGGTTATGGGCACTATCGTAAGGATGCATCCTCACCTCTCAACTTGCTTAATACATCTTGTGTATCATGAGGAGTTTTCTCTCCCCTAAACAGAGTGGTTTATACTCTATTGATTTTTAAGTCAACTTGCATTAATTCCTAATTTTAAGATTAAGCTTATCATTGAGATTAAAGTGTGATCAAGATGAAATCACCGTCAACAATCATATCCCAATTATATTTATTCCCTAAGTTGTTATCAAGAGTGGATAATCGAGAAAAGCCTATGCAAATGAGAAACTATGATGCATGCATGAGAAAGGAATATTTACGGTGCTTACCAGCTCCCTTCATGTGTTATACAAGACTGAATTTAAATATATCATTAAATTCATGCAAGTCAATAAAAAGACACATCCAAATATTCTACTATTAGCATTGAAGAATTGAGTTTATTTGGCAAAGTAGAGCGATGTTACGGGGTATTTTATGAATCTATTAAGATATAATGAATCTTATAAATGTCAAAGGTGTGCCCTAAATTAAAATTAAGCACATCATGATAGGAATAAATAAAGCTCGAAGAGCTGCAAGCATAACCCTAAATTGGAAAATCAAGTGGAGTACCACCTGGGTTGGTGGTGAAACAGACTCCACACACCACATAATGAAAAGCCCAGTACACATTTACATACACGAGTCCTCGAATGAGGGCTTCTATAAATGAAATTATTACACATTATAAAACAAAGAAATACAATTACAAATACCAATTATTTCCCATGATTCTTCAAAAATGCTTCTGTGGCTCCTCGCAACGAGAGCTCCCAACTCCTCACGTCCACATCTTCTAAGCATCCTTGGTTGTCACAAGCCTTTAAACAAAAGGAAATAATTAGATATCAAATAAATATAAATAATTAACATATTAAAAGAACAATATAATACAAACAACATCACAAAATAATTTGACATAAATATCATAACAAACCACTTAAGTAAATATTAAAATCTAATGAATAATGGAGATGAAGTCATGTCCCCGACAACGATTCCATCTGATGAACCACTAGGTGGCTGAATTAATATGGCCTCTTTGTAATACGGACACTTAGCGATCAATCATAAACTGAGCCTTAATAATATCTCCATGAGGAGGGGCTCGGTTTTAATAATTTTAAAAACCCAGATAAGTTTGGGGTTGATATCAAGGACACGACTTATCTTCATGATTAATTGAATCTTAATACCTAAGTTAAGAAACCATTAATCTATATAGGTCAACAATCAACATCAAACCATGCAAAACATGACTGAGATGATAAGATGCATTTTTATTTTGGTTTCATGCAAGTTAAGAGAGTCAATAAAAGGCTACAACATGATATGATATGCAAAAAGACATATATGCATTAATATGCCCCCAAATGATACGTAAATTGACCAATACATTTAGATTCAATTTCAAAAGCAATTGTGCATCGAAATTAATCTATGTGTGTGAAATTGGCATTTAAATGATAAGTAAAAGGACACAATATATATTGAATAAAATAATCATGTTCCACATGTCAATTCAATAACTAATTTATGCCACTAGAGAGATAATCAAATAAGCATTGAAATGAAATTGAAATCATCAAAAAAGAGGTTTACATGTTGAAAAATTAAGGTAAATGGTTATGGTGCATAATTGTAAATAAAAACATGAAAAAATATATAAGATTCTTCACAAATAGGTCCTCAAAAGGCAATTTTTGCAAATACAAAAACTCAATGGGTTTTCCTATAATTTACCGAACGTACGGGGGCATCTTTGCTATTTTAACAAGCCAACAAGGCACTCATGAAATTTTTCCAGAAGAGACATGTGAGGTGAGTGCGTTCTGGACCCACCAGCAATTCAGGGAACCTGACGGGGGCTCCTAATAAATATCCCATGAGCTCATGTGCCTCTCACGCCTAGTGGACCTATATGCAATTTAAAGAGCAACATGGGGATCAGGCTGCAATTTTCCCTATCCTCTCACGCTTTAAGAATGCTCATGGAGGCTCAAGCATTAGTTTAGTCGTCTACAGGGTCCGAGACCACATGGCGGGCCTCGATGCTTTGGATCTAGCTCCAGATCTGTTGAGGTGGATGTTGGGTGTTCGAGGCTCAAAAAATAGCCAAACCGTCCAAAGTGGAGAATAGATAGGTATCTTGTCTTCAGAGGATACTTGTGTCCTCCATGTATGGTTTCTTTCTAGTAGAGCTCTGAAGAGTATTCAGTTGCTCATGCCTTGATCTATGGCTGCTCTGAGGCTCCATCCACCTCTGTTTTGGAAGGCAAAAGTGCTTGAATATGATTTGATCATGGATTCCATGATGCTCCACTGGAGCTTTTTTTCTAGAACGGAGCTGGTCGAAAAGCTCCGACCATTGAATAAACGAAGACCTACAAGATGGTAAGGGACATAGCCAAAGCATATATGTGTATGCATGCAGAGAATGAGCAAGATGGAGAGTCGTAGGAAGCATGGGATGGAGGCTCTGATTTTAGTTCATCTTCATGAACAAAAAAAAGGGGGCAAAGTGTTTTGGGGTGTGGAAGAATGAGTAAGTTGGTCAAGACCACCCTCTATGATCATTAACCATAGATGAAGGTCAAAAGCTAATCGGAGAAGGAAGGTTCTATGTGCATGGATGAAAAAATGTGAGAAAAATAAATAAAACAAATGAAAAAGTACCTAGAACTTGGAGGAAGTCGGGAATGGAGGATTTGACTTTGGTTGAGTCTTAAAGTGAGCCTCCAGTCTTCGCTTAACAAGGACAAATATGCCTTGAAGCTCAAATGGTCTTGTGAGGGTTGTGGCAAGGCCTGATGGAAATGTGTCTCACTACATGTGAACTACAGTGGTCGTGAGTCAGTTCCAACTCCCCTTGTCACGGGGAGGAGAAGACTACTTGGGGTGATCTCGCTTGAAGGATGGATTGTGGGAGAAGTTCATGTGGGCAGAGGATTTGAATAGAGAGGAGGTGGTTTCTAGGTCGTAGTCGTTGAATGTTCAACTGCCATGTGATTACCCTAGGGGGTGGATCAGGGAAGATAGAGGGTACCGCATGAGAGAGGGTGATTTGTTCAAGGATAGTGGGAAGCGATTGGAAGATATGGGAGAAGAGGAGCACCTAGTGGGAGCGACATGGGGGAAAGGTGTAGTTAGGAGGTGGAAGATGGTCATGGAACCGTTGGATCTAGCAATCCAATGGTGGAGAAGAGGAGGTCCGGGTGCAGCTGAGATGGCCTCTGATCATTTGATCAGAGGGATAACATGCGAGCGGGTATGGATGGTGAAGATGGGATCTAATCAGGAGATCAGACAGAATGTGGAGCGGGCGGGAAGGAGCGGTGAAGATCTAATTCATCAAGATAGATCCAACAATGGAGAAGAGAGGTGAGTGCCAATGAAGGGGCGGGCCTTGTAGCTAGTCGAGGGGGCACCATGTGGCCCAATAGTAAAATTTTATGATAAATAAAATAAAGAAAAGTAAAAAACAAATATGTACAACTGGCAAATGAAAAAGTCTTGAACATGAAAGTTGTAGATAGTTTTGAGATCTACATGTTTCATGTATAACACAAAGTCAAAATAGGTCATTTATATTTCTGATTTCTTTTTAATATTTTTTGTGTTTTTAATTTATATTGAATGTCAATACAAATATTTACAATCGTAATCTAATTTTTATGGGATTTTTGATATTTAAGAAAATGTTGAAAAAAAGGTTACATTAATAAGATTATTTGTATATAATAATTAGGGCATACAGTTAATTATTAATGTTAGTTAATTAGGATTATATTTTATTGAACTTAAGTAAGAGGAATAATAAATAATAGTTATTATGATAAATAAAGGATTTATCAATCCATTATCTTTTTATGTTCATTCTTCATTCTTAGGCTATTTTCATCCTAAGTATAGGGGTGATCGAGCACATTAATGTATTTTCTACTTGGCTTCAATTCTTTAACCTGGGTCTTTTGAAATCCATTCCTACATTTAGGCTATTTCAAGCCTGAGTATGGGGATCATACCAGTTTCAGTTCTTGTATAGCCTCTTTATGCATGGTACGAGCTATGTGATTCATTTCACTTTGTGCCATGAGGGCATAGTACATGCTATGTAGTGGGGTGTACAGATATATCTCATATATACCTTATCCGTAGCTCGTACTTTAAAATGATTTCTTATTATTATGGTTATGGGTATATGTATTTGAAATTGATTCTTGTAAAGTATTTTGTAAAATATTTTGAAAAACTTTATATCTATGTGATATTATTTTGTAAAAATGTTTTACGTATTGTTTGCAAAAGGTGTAAAAACTATCTTTGACACATTATTTTTGTATATATTTATAAAAATTAGTTGAAAGAAATCGTTCAAAAAAATAACTAATAAGTTGTTCTATCCTCGACACCTTCACATCACATAAGACTTGTGTAGCTTTGGATATTTTGTTTAGGATGTCACAAACTTAATAACTTATACTCCCTAGTTTGAAAAATATAAATGTTATATTGCATGTAGAACCTCTAGTCCCAAAAGAGTATGACCAGCACTTCACTTGCGCGATTGCATGAACTTTGTGATGAGTTGTTATTTTGCCTGAGCCAACTAGGATGGGAGGTTTGTGTTTGGACATGATTTAATGATGCTCTAGGATGGGTTAAGATTGAGAATTGCTTCATGAAAATTGTGTGTCAGCTTTTTAGCTAGTTGAGAACATGGTTCTTACACTATCTTGATTCAAAACCTAAGTGATGGTGGGTTAAAATCATGAAATTATTTATCACTATGTGCCAACTTGGTAAAAGTAGTGGAGCTAGTCAAAACAAAAGAAATAAAAGAAAATTACTAAAAAGAAAACTCATACACTCAAAGAAGCATTCAAAGAGATCCTATTAATGGTGAGTGCTCCTAACCTTTTCAAAGTGTCCATTTTGACCTAATAAACTAGGCATTATGAGTCAGGAGAGCATCATAAAAGGGCTCGAGGTCATTAGCCAACAAGTATGGGCGTTGAGGGTATGATGGATAATCAAAAGAGACACACCCGGCATCCTAGAAAAATAAGTGCAGACGACTCAATGATGAATCCATGATTCATTAATATATCTGTCGTATCTTGTCTTAAAACCCTTAACAAATAAATGAAAATATTAATTATTCATCTTTTTATAAAAATTTATTCATGAATAAAATGTGTTTTTATGCATTAAAAAGACATAAAAATAAGAAAAATAAAAATAAAGAAAAAATAAGGCAGACTATAAATATGTAAATATTGTATAGAATGACTTAAGAAATATAAAATATAACTGTAAATATATTTATATAACCTAATCCCCAGACCAAGTCAGCATGGCTTGGTCGATAAACAATAAAGGGAAGATAAGGAAGAAAATACACAAAAAATAACTAACCATGTACATTACACATTAATTCCATTGATTTATTAAATATATAAAATCATCACATAATTTTACTTAATTCATGTGCATATATTATTCACTATTTTCTTCATTGTTGTGTCCATAAAAATGTCTATAGAAATATAAAAACAAGTTAAAAATTCCAACCTGTAAATATGCCACGTAAATAGTCATCCAAATTACCAATTTCCAAACTTCCGAACCTTATAGCTTCGTCATACTAACTCCAATTTCACATTACTCACCTTCAAGTAAAGCTATAAACTTCTCTAATAATGAAGATTATTTCATCAAAAATGGAATCTGATTGCAAGCAGTTCGATTTTTGGACCTAGGGTTTATGCATTGTAGAATTTATTTATACATATTAATTACAGTACAATTGATTTAGTAATTTTATTTTGTTAATTTTGCAGTTTATTTATAAAATAAAATCTAAAAATAAAATCCTTATTTAATATTTTAAATAAATCAAAACCTATAAAAATAAACGAAAATGAA
The DNA here is from genome assembly GCA_037367405.1 of Ottelia alismoides. Classification (NCBI taxonomy): domain Eukaryota; kingdom Viridiplantae; phylum Streptophyta; class Magnoliopsida; order Alismatales; family Hydrocharitaceae; genus Ottelia; species Ottelia alismoides. The sequence continues at coordinate 201,071 of JAZKJV010011150.1, read as the reverse complement.
TTGTATTATATATACTTGTGTTTATTAATTTATATACAATAATTTCTTAAAATCTATAAAATATTGTAAAACCATATTTACAATTATACAAATTAATAAATTATAAAAATGGTATTTATTTATGAAAATATTGAATTATAAATGTAAATACTATTTATCAAGTATATTATATATATTAATATTTTATTTATATATCATATAATATATATTACTTTTAAATGTATAATACATCATAATTTAGATAATTTAATTATCTTTTTTTTGTTTTTACATATTTTTAAAATAACTTTATTTGCCATTTATATTATATTTTATAGTGATTTTTTTTCTGGATTTGTGTGGTAGTGATACCTGTCAACACCACAAGCTTCTTCTCCAAGAAGCCAGGTCGTTTGTTGTTCTAACAACCTAACTTCATCAGTTTCCACAGCCTTCGATTCACTCCCAAACATCAATCCCACCGTTGGATCTTCTACTCTGAACATCTATGGTCCACGCCACTCCTTCAACCCTATCAAACTCCTATTCCATTATCATAAATCACCCGAAGTCATCCAACAAAACAATGTTTCCACATTCCAGCCTAACTGACCGAGACCATCACTTCCGAAGCCTCTAACTTCTTCGTCGGGTGACAAACGAATGAGGAAGTCTACCCATGTGGAGGAAGGATCATCGGGGAGGAGTCCCAATGTCATCCTTGACCTTGAATCGCCAGCAATAGCTTGTGTTCAGCTCGAGCAAGTACTAGCTTTTGAGTGAAGACCTGAAGGTCTTATACCTCTAGTTCCCAGGTACAATTTATCCGCTAATTTTATTTGTTTTAATCCATTTTTAATCCTCGATAATGACCCTTTTAGATATCTTAATCAACTTTCTCTAGATAATAACCACAAACCCTCTCCAACTCTGTTTGATTTGTTGAAATTTTCTATCTAAAAGTGGTTGTTCTGAACGTATATTACATGCAAGAATTGCAATAATTTTTTGTCAATTCTTTCTAGAATCGAGCCCCGTTAATATTCTTGCATGTATCTATCCTACTTAGTGATAGCAATTATCATTATTTGTGATGAAGTCTGTGCATTAATCGAAGTCAATTGTCAATCTCAAACTCACGCAAGACCTAGAAACATTAAGAACTTCGAGTTTTCTTCTTCATCATCATCACATAGCAGGGGTGTTCGAAAGGGATAGGTGATCCCTTTCTCGCACTGACTCCACTAACTCATCCTCACAAGCTACCGCCCATAGTTGCTAGAGCTGCTTAGAAGCCAAAGAGTCGTCGTCATGCTCCAGAAACAGGGAAGAACCGGACAAAGTACAAACCGCACAAGTGTGTGACATGTGTCCTCATCAGACGATCGTAATCAAGCACCATCTTCTAATCCCAGTCACGCATTCCAAACCAATGTGCAAATTGTGTATTAAACTCAAAAGAAATCCAGAATTCAGGAGTGCCTCAGGAGTTTCTCATAATTGCATTTAGGTCCCTCCGTAGGGACCTAAATGCAAAGATTCAGTTTTATTTCCAAAACTTTTATTACGTTTAAACCCATGGATATCTATAGATATTTGGACACCCTATAAGTATTTTTTATTTTTTTTGTAGTTACCCAACTAACTTAGTGTGATTTTATGCATTTTTCGAGTTTTTTCATCAATTATATTCTTTTTTTAATATTATGATCTCCACCTATGTTTTGATTTTTTCTGTGTGTTGTTATTTGAGCATGTTGCTTGGTTTTTCTTCACGATATCTACCAACATAGTACCACATATCATTCTAGAACCTATCTACTATATAGTATATTCCTTTGAAAATATATTCCATTTTTAAAAATAAAAAAAACATTTTCTTTTCATTTTTATTACTATAGTAGAATATTACATTACACTATACCCCGTAATATATAGTACCATTTCTTTTTCCAATATAATTATTCTTTTAAAATAAAAAAATATTGAAAATAAAATAAAATAAAAATTTACAAAAATAAAAACATATAGAAATCATAAAATTAAACACCATAAAAATAACTTTCAAAGAAGAAAATCAATCACAAATCTGATTTCAATATCTGAGTATACTTCCTACCTCCTTGTGTTCAACCCAGGAACACTTACCTAGAAAATATCAAAAGAAAGAGATATAGAGAGAATTTTATTCTTTTTATTCATCTTCTATATTTTATTATTTCTTTCTCAACTCTAATTTTTGATTGATCGACAATATTCTCTCCACGATCGCTACAACCGACCGTGAAATTAGTCCTGAGATAAGGTGCGCTCATCAAAAGGAGTCATTTCCGAGGATTATCATCAAAATGGTGTCGTTATCAGGGAGGCATTAGCTATACTAAAGATCCGAGATTTGTTGCGATTTTTCTTTCTTCTTTTTTTGATCATTTTTTCTCAATATTCCATTTTACTATTTTATAAGTTTTTTATCAATTTTGTTTTATAATTTTTACAGTTTTATCGATTTTATTTTCGAGTTGTGATTTCTCTCTGTTTCTTTCGATTTCCTATTTTTGTTTCTTTATAGCTTTTGTACTGACAAGTGGTGCAAGGCCTACAGGATCAGTTGACTTATTTATAAGTGGATTCATTTGAGAAAGCGGAGATTGGCTCATTCTCTACGAGTCGATTGCAGAGGAGCAACGCGAGTCGATATAATTTTTTTAAGTTACAGTTTTCTGTTTTGTTTTTGATAGTGTTAGGTACTTTCTTGTTTTTTCTATTTTGGTGAGAGAGGAAGGGCCCTTGCACATTTTTCATTTTGTAGAAGGGATCCCTTAAGGACATCACGTCTTGTACATGGACTTCAGATTTTTCTCAGTCTTTTTTGCCATCATGGGTAATGAGGAACCTCACCGAGATTTTCAGTTTTCTCAACTTTTATTTGTTTCATGTGATTTCGTGGAGCCTAGGGGTGCATGTTTGCTTGATTAGACAACTAAAGTAAAACCAACTGCCCTAATCCACACTTAGGCATAAAAATAAGATAATTTTTGAAAAACAATTTATTCTTACGCTAGAGCTATCTGCTAGGGTTACAACTTTATCGCTTTGCATGCATTAGAATTAGGTTTTAATTTTTGTGTATCACTATCATGTGGAGTGCTAGATCTAGGTATGATTTCTATCATCGCATGCATCATGTTTTCTCGCCGCATTCTATGATTCTCCCTTGTGCGACACATTTTTCATTGAAAAAGAAAATCAAATATCCATTTGTACATTTTAAAAATACTAAAAAGGTGAAAACCATAAAATAAAAAAATCATTTTCTTTTTTGAAACTTTAATAAAACTTAATAAATAATAATTGTACTTAATTGCTTTGGGAGAGCAATACCCTCATTGTTGCAGATACTTACCTCCTAACAGAGTGGGTGAGGATGTAGCCCTAAGGATTAGAGCCAAAAATCCATGGACTTATGCCCAAAGTACTTATGTATTACTTTTCCATACACATTCGCAACTACAAGCATTACCTTCGACTATATAAAGTCATTATGGTGTACTTTGCATCACATTTCCCATTAGGCTTGATATAAATCCCGAGCAGATGGTTCCAATGTTTGGGGAAGTGTAAAGGCATACACTAAGCGACAGGGCAGCACTAGTTGTTAATCTAATATTAAATAATTGCTTTAATCACCTAACTTTAAAATTGAAAAGATAAATAGTCGAACTCTTATGGTCATCACTGTGTGAAGTTGGTGAATTTGGGGTTGCTATTTTGTTTGTTTGTGATATGCATGTGAATATGTCTTTGATACGCCTTCCATCTATCTTTTGATTGACATTGTGCTCATTACTCTATATTGATTGCCATCGAAGATGACGCATCAATAATATTTATGCTCGGACTTTGTAAGCCATAGATCTTCCACCGTGATATGTATATCTTCATAGACTCGAGATGACAATCTTCCCAAGCTGGTTTCACCCAGTTACATGGTGAGTCAGACTCAGACTCCCTTGCCTCCTGGCCCTTTAGTCAAGGTAGACCCTCACGTCAACATTTCTTATTCTCCTACACATTTTTCATTGAGTACTTATGAGGTATTTTCTTTTCCAAAGTAGTAGACTGACACCATGGTAGCGAGAGGGAAAGCACCGGTTGAGGAGAGACCAACTGATGTGAGACTAGACATCGGGTTAGGTATATGATTGCATGGATTCTAGAAACATTACAATAGATGAGTACACAACTTAGAGACTAGTTTAGAGTCCACGAATAGTTGAGAGCTAAGATTGCCACATTAAGAGCTGGAGGAGGAAACTCGCTAGCTACAGTGTTTCCCGTAGCCACATTACGTGATGAGTATGACCCTGAAGCGAGTACATTACAACATTGTATTTGATTGTGTCTGAATTAGAGTCCTTATGATCTCAGTCCATCATCCATTTTAATACTTCCCAAATCCAATAACATGACAGAGGAGTCATTTACCTTTCTACAATAGTTAGAGATTATATGTCGTACAGATAACTATCTGAACGTTACGTAGGAGGCTATACACCTCAAACACTTTCCCTTTGACTTAGCAGATAATGTGCTTTACTGGTTGAATCGTTTGGGGAGGGAGATCTCTACTTGGGACAATCTAAAGTACACACTTTTGTGTAAATATTTTTCTCTTGGGAGAACAAACATGATGAGGAGCCGAATGGCAAATTCGCGTAACACTCCCATGAATCTTTTCATGAAGCATGGGAGTGCTTCAAAGATATGACAAAGAAATTTCCTCATCATAATATTCCATTGAAGGTGTTTGCTCAGAATTTCTTTAAAGGACTACATGCAGATATTCAGGGATTAATGAGTGCCACTTGTGGTGACAGTTATATGAATAAGGATGCCAAGTCACTTTGAACCATCTATGAAGGGATGGCCAAGAACTATAGATTTGTTTATTCCACTCAGAAATAAATCTAGAGTTGTTGATTCCACTCGGGTATACCAAAAGACCACACAGACACTGCATCAAACAGATCATCATAAGGTGGCTAACATAACTGAGTCTGATTCATACATTAGTTAGAATATTACTATCATTAGCATAATTCAGAAGCAAGGTCAGGAGTTGCAAAAGTTGCGAGAGTTGGAGAAGCTTTCCTCGTTACCGTAATAGATGAGTGTTTTAGTGAAGAAGGTGGAGGATATTTAGAGATAGAGCTAGCAACCACCTACACTTCAGCATACATGGAGATTATTACCTCCTCCTTCCACTCATTAGGTACACTTTGTACAAAGCGAGGCGGTGTGTTCTACTGAGACATCACAGTTAGCCTGGCTCGAGGATTCTCCCATAGCCAATCAAAGCTAGATCATGACACCTATAGCTGATGATGTGGCATGTCTCCTACCTTTGAGATCAATGGCATATGGTACTCTCTAGTTCCTCACTTTTCTCCACCACATATTGCACCATAGAGTGTACACCATACACTGCAGCATATGCATCAGCAACATGATTGTCCACATTATCTGGACTGAGGACACTATGCAGCATAAGTCTTCTCATTCTTCCTATTAGAGACCAGTTCATCATCCTCTAGTTCCACATTGCCAATAGCAGCAATAGTTATAGTCTACACCTCAACGGTTTTCACAACCATATACATCGCAGCCTTTGTACACTATTAGGAAAGAGAAATCAGAGAGCCATGGATAGACTTCTGAGTCTGAGTTATCTTCACAGTCCTTGTACCTAAATTAGATTATGGGCATGTTGAGTATGCTCCAGGTAGCATACAGGACAGAGATGGAGCGGGTTAACCATCACCTTGATGAGTTAACAACTCCCAATACTACCCTTTCCGTACACCCATAAATGAATGCAAGCAATAAGCATCATCATCCAAATTAGGTGGAGAAAACAGATAGATCTGCGGGTAAGGTCACTTTTCCTGAATTTTAAGCTAACTTAGTTTGTCTCAAGAGTGGTAGACAGCCACTAGTACCTGATCCAGATGAAGAGGGAGTCACACATGATGAGGAGCGACAGTCCATACTTGAGGTTTCACATTGTGATGTTGAGGAGGAGCACCTTGATGATTCTATACATGATAATCCATACATGATGGTGCCAAAGATGGGAGCAATGTTGAGATGATAGACATGGACATAGACGATTCTGATGACGATACCATGCCAGCCCATGTAGACACTCCTGAAGGATTTTTTTCTCATGTATTTGAGATTTTTATATTCAAATACTCTCAATGTAAATGATAATTCCCATGAGATGAATAAAAATGAGAACTTTGTTGTTCTAGAAATTAATCCTTTTCCTAATGCTTTATTTGGTAAAGGAAAGAAAAAATCAAAAAATAATGATTTGACTCCAGAAACTGAAATATTGATGAAAGATCACATAATTCTGAAGATACCACTCCATGATACCTTGAATGATTTTCCTACACTCAAGCAGCAGATGGATAACAAATGTACAACATGTAGGAAAAAAATCACGTAATGAGAAACACATTTTGACCAAGGCCATGTCTTGTGCAATTCAGAACAAGTTACCTAAGAAGAAGAGAGATTAAGGTTTCCATTATGTCTGATGCGAGATTTCCAATGCCACATTCGATCGCACTCTCTTAGATAATGGTTCCTATATTAATTTTTTACCATCTCCTTTACTCGATAAACTAAAGTTATGTCCTCTTTACAAATCGCGAGCATTCGTTCAATTCGCTAGTCAATCAGTAAAGAGACCTAGGGGCATGTTGAGGAACATTATCATGACTATGCAGGGTCTGCAATTCTTGGACTTCACTGTCCTGTATATGGATTACCATGCACAGTTATACCTTACCCTAATCATTCTCGAGAGATGTTCTTGTAGACCACAAAGGCTCACTTTGATTGTGATACTGGGAAGGTATCTCTTCGCACCGAGGGTGAGAGGGTACACATTGAGATGGCGAGAGAATCATCAAAATCCAATGTTGCGTCTACAGGCAGTTCAGATTTCCTCAATTCTCTAACCATTTGTGATTACGTTGATTAGGTTCATTACGATGACCTTGAGAGGTATCAGATTGAGACCCATGATATCCTAGCAGAGGATGGGTCATGCAACATAGTCGGCAGTTCTTATGAAGGTAGCTTGTACATAGAGACAGATCAGATGGAGCAGCAATTTAATGAGTTTATTGCAGATATTTCAAAGGATTTCCTTGATGCTTTATGATTTAGGGACAGATTATCACTTACCTGAGTCCTTTAGTTCTATCCCTTCTAAGGAGGATCACAACAGAGAGTCGGATGGCGTGATGGACACATTTATTGAAATCTTCTATAGTCTGACTCCATAGATATTTACTATGGTAGAGACACCGATGTCGTATACAATACTCACATATAGAGGCATCTCTACTTAGTCAACTAGGGATTGGTTCACACTTAGTCAGCAGATGATACCGTACGATCCAGGTTGAGGTGATCTATATTGTACAGGACTTGTGACTACTTTTCCTCTTCATTTTGTCATGTACAGAGACGATGAGATCATTCATTTCTAAAGAACACATAATTCATACATTCTTCATAGGTCCCAATTGTCTCTATTTTTTATCGTCTTTATATTTAGGATATCATATTCTAAGTATAGGGGGACATATTATTTCCATTGATTTCCCATTTTTCTATTTTATTCTTTTTACTTTTCTTGATTGTACATTCTTTTACACCCTTCACTCATCTCCATTTTTTGCCACGTTCTTTTTTATACTCAGGATACATGATCCTAATTATAGGGGGACTGAGTGATCTTGTTGATTTTGTTTCCTATCTTTCTTCTTTCTTTCATTTATTTATTGCCCTCAGTCACCTCATTTTTTTCCTCCACTATACTTATGATGACCATATCATAAGTATAAGGTGGTCACTGACTTCTCATTCTTTCATTCTTTTCACCCACTTTTACTTAGCATGAGTTATGCCTTTCTTTTTCTCTTTTCGATACTATGAGAACATAACACAGGCTAAGTATAGGGGATATGCATATATTATATATATACTTTTGTCCATACCTTGTACTATTTTGTATTTGCTATATATATAATCCATAAAAAAAGTGGTTGTGGGTAAAATCTATTTATTAATATTTATAAAAGCTTTGTAAGTACAAAAGCTATGTAAAATTCTTGTTTTAAAACCTTACTTAAAATTGGCATTTAAAAAGTGCATTTAAAAGTATATAATACTTATTCTAAAATACTAATTATTAAAATGCATGTAAAAAATATTTATATATAAAATTTGTAAAATTCATTAGTTATTTAATCCAAATTAAAATATTGGTAACTTATCTTTTAACTTTTCTAAAATATGCTTATTTAGAAAAAACTGAAAAATCTACAAAATTCATAAAAATATACAAAGTTCTAAAATCCATAAAAATAGCAGAATTCTTAAAATTCATACAAATGAGTAAATTCGAAAAATTTACTCATAAAAAATTATTGCATTTGCATTCATATTTTTCAGAATAAAGTTGAGTTCTTAAACTAAAGCTTGGAAATAGTTTATAGGATGGAACTTAATCATGACCTTTGACCCTAAATTCTAAGGAGACTAGTTAAGAGTTGGAATTTAGACATTACATGTCTTTGACTTAAATCTTTGGGTTCCATAAGACCATGTTCCTAATTCAGCTTAAATTTTCCTAAGTAGGACGCTTGGTATCATATGTTTAACTCTTCAATAGTGGACCAATTTTGGACAAATGCACTCCGCACTTAGCTCGACTTGCATAGGGTTGCGAAGGGCAGTTCATTGTAGTGATGCATTTTCATCCTTGTCTAGTGGTGCAGACGTCTAAAGACGGGAGTTGTGGGGTAGATATAAAGCTTCGGATGAGGGATGGTCTGCTGGCACAATTTTTCTAAGATCTAAAACATGGGCAGAACAAAAGATTCTATATCCGTCGGGGAAAAATACAGGAAGTACATTGATGTCCGAAAATGATGCAAATTTTATATAGCATGCATATCTTGGTGGAGACTTAATAACATCGATCAAGCTTCACAAAAAGATGTGACTACACTAGTCACACTCTAGTTCTCTTCTCATTCTTCTATCTTCCTTCCATTATTAGATTGTGGACAAATCACGTACATGAACTTAGTAGGGAATTCCCCCCACACCTTGAGGATCGAGTAGCTGTATGAGGAAGCCATGGTATTGTATTACTGGGTGGTCAGTTTCTTCGCCTCCTTAAGCAAGAAGAGCTAATTTAATTCACACACAGTACACATTGAATTCAAGGTTGAAAGAGTTAGCGTGATGAATAAGTGGCTTTGAACCGGTTGTTAAGGTGAACCTGAATAACAATTTATGGAACTTGAGGACGGTTAAGACTAAAATTCGAATTGTGGATAAGGCTTCGATAAAATGCTTATTGTAAGGTCTAATCAAGCTTTATTCTTTGTATATTTTTATTAATTGACTTCGGAAAACAAACATTCTAACTGTATTTCTTTTTCCTTATTCTTCAAATAAGTGTTTGCTAAGGGACTAGCAATGTTTAAGCATAGGGTGTTGATGAATCCATGTTCATTAACATTTCGGTCACATTTTATCTTAAAATTCTTAATAAATACATGTAAATATACATTACTATTCATCCTTTTTAAAAATCTCATTCATGAATAAGAATGTATTTTTATGCATTAAAAATATATAAAAAAATAAGAAAATTAAAATAAATAAATAAATAAATAAGGAACAATGTGTATATATATATAGAATGGCTTAAGAAATAGAAATATAGCATTAAAATATATTTGTATACCCTAACCCTCGAGACAAAGTTATCATGGCTTGGTCAACAAACAATAATGTAGGAGGAGATAAGGAAGAAAATACACAAATAAAACTGACCATAAACATTAATTTCATTTATTTAATAAATATACTCATTATTCACCTAATTTTATTTAATTCATATTTGCATAATTTTCACTAAATTCTTCTCTATGTCTATACTATTGTGTACAAAAATAAAAATAAGTTAAAAATTCCAACCTCTAAATATGCCAAGTAAACATACTTCTAAATCATCAATTTTTCAACTTTCAAACCTCAAAACTTCATCATATGAACTTCAATTTCACTCTTCTCACCTTTAAAGATCAAGTTATAAAATTATCTAGAAATGAAGATGATTTCATTGAAAACGGAGTCCGTTTGCAAAAGTTGATTTTTGGACCTTGTGACAACAAGGTTTTTAAGCTATTGAATTTATTCTATACATGCTATTTATAGTACAATGTACTTAGCAATTTTTAATTATTTTATTTATCTTGTAGCCTATTTATAAAAAAATCCTAAAATAAAATCGTTATTTAATATTTAAATAAATTAATAACTAATAACTAATAAAATAGACAAAAATGAATTGTATTGTATATACTTGTATTTATTAACCTAAATAAAATAAATTTTTGAAATATATAAATAAATCAAACAAATCCTATTTACAAATCCTATTTACTATTATATAAAATTAATAAATTATAAAAATGATACATTATTTATCCAAATATTGAAATAAAATTTAAATATTATTTATCAAGTATATTTTTTATTTATATATAATATAATATAATATCTTTTAATATATGTACAATAAATCGTAATTTACGTAATTTAATTATATATGTTTATTGCTTTTTGTATTTCAAAATAATATTAATTTTTGTTTCTAATATAGTTTACAATGAATTTTTATTTCAAGATTTATGTGGTGCTGACACTTTTCAGCACCATAAGATTCTTCTCCAAAAGGCCAAGTTATTTGTTGTTCTACTAACCTAGCTTCTTCAATTCCCATAGCCGTCGATTCTCTCCCAGACATCAATCCAACCCTTAGATCTTCTACCCCGGTCATCCATGATCCATGCCACTCCTTCAATCCCATACAACTCCTCTTCCATTATCATATTTAAATCACCAAAAAATCATCAAACAAACAACTTTTTCACATTCCAATCTAACCGACCGAGTCCTTCACTTCCCAAGCCTATAACTTCCTCCTCGAGTGACAAACGAAGGCAGAAGTCTACCCGTGTGGAAGAAGGATCATATGGGAGGTGCTCCAAGGTCATGCTTGACCTTGAATCTCCAGCAAAAGCTTGCGTTCAGCTCGAGCAAGTGCCAACTTTTGAGCGAAGGGCAGGAGGTCTTATACCTTAAGTTCCCAGGTATAATTCATCCGCTAATTTTAATTTGTTTTAATTCATTTTTAGTCCCTGATAATCACCCTTTTGAATATATTAATCATCTTTCTTTTGATTACAACCAAAACACTTCTCCAATTTTGTTTGATTTTTTGAAAGCTTCCATCTGAAAGTTGAACGTATGTTACATGCAAGAATCACAATAATGTCCTGGTCGATTCTTTTTAGAATCGAGCCACATTAATATTCTTGCAGGTATCTATCATGTTTGACGCTACCAATCAGCATTATTCATGATGAATTCCATGCATTGATCGAAGTTAATCATCTATCTCAGACTCGCACAAGACCTGGAACCCTAAAGAGCTTTGAGTTTTCTTCTTTTCCATCTGCATGCAATAGGGGAGCTCGAAATGGACAGGTGATCCCTTTATGTCCCTGCCTCCACCAATGCAGCCTCGTGAGCCACCTCCATAGTCTCTGGAGCCGCTTTGAAGCCAAAGCATTGCCGTCATGCTCCAGAATTGGGGAAGAAACAGAGAAACTCCATACCGCACAAGTGTGCGACACGTACCCTCATCATACGGTTGTGATCAAGTGCCACCTTCTAATCTCGATTGCACATTCCAAACAAGAGTGGAAATTACATACTAAACCCACAAGATAACCAAAATTCATGCGTACCTTGGGAGTTTCTCAAAATTGCATTTAGGTCCCTCCTTAGGGACCTAAACACAAAGCTTTAGTTTTATTTCTAGAACTTTTTTTACTTTTATACGCATGTACATCTATAGGCATTTGGACACTCTAGAAGTATTATTTTTCTTTGATCTTTCTAGGGTAGTTACCTAATGCGTAGTTTTGGTGATTTTTCAAAATTTTTCACTCATAATATTATTTGTTTTTATTTTATGAACTTTGCCTATGTTTTGATTTTGTTGTGTGTTTTTATTCGAGCATGTTGCTTAGTTTATCTTCACATCATCTACCTATATAGCTCCACCAATCACTGTATAACCTATCTACTATATATTATCACTTTAAAATATATTCCTTTTTTAAAAATAAAATAAAATCATTTTCTTTTCATTTGGTTACTTTAATACAATATTGCATTACACTATATACCACCTACTATATAGTACCAATTCTTTTTATAAATTAATCACTCTTTTAAAATTAAATAAAAATATCAAAAAATAGAACAAAATAAAAATTTACATATAAAACCAAAATGAAAACTAGATAATTAAAACCCACAAAAACAACTTTCGAAGAAGTAATCAATCAAAAATCTGATTTCAAAATTTGAGTATGCTTCTTGCCTCCTTGTGTTCGACCTAGGGACACTTACTTGGTAAATATCAAGTGAATATATATATATAGAGAGAGAGAGAGAGATTTATTATTTTACTGATCTTCTATACTTTATTCTTTCTCTTAAATCTCTGATTTTTTTTATCGACACGCTTCTCTCCACGGTCACTACAACCGACTACAAAATTAGCTATGAGGGGAGGTGTGCTCATCACTCAACATTCTTTATGGGCATACTTATTAACACTAAAAAATACAAGTATGTTAGTAAGGTATTCAAGAGATTCATTATTCCTATATGAGGAAAAAAGAAATGACATGAGCCTATATCCTCATATTTGGCGTTTCCATCTGACATTTTTCAGACTAACAACTAAAGAGACGGTGGAATGAAGTGGGACTTTATTTATTCCCTATAGTTGAAGGTTGGGTTATAAGGAAAATCTGTTAGATTGGAACCCTTGGGCAAAGTCTTGAATCTACACTAGTAATGTAATCCACACTAAATGTCATACCTCTTATATGTATACATATATAGAGAGTCTACTAATTAGGAAAGTTGAGTTCCTTTTGACCAAGACTTTGTTAAATTTAATGTTTGAGGGCCACATGAAACTTGTGTTCTGGACGTCAAGTCTTGTACACCACTTGCACAGTCTAGGATTCAACTAACTTATTACTTCTTTATTTTCTTGAGGATGAGCAAAGTTTAAGTATTGGGGGTGATTAATCCATGATTCAAAAATAAAATTTTGGTTTATTATCCATATTTCTTAAATCGTCCAAATTATTTAACCAATAATTTATTCTTTTTAACATTTAGCACATTGTAAATAAATAAGACTAATTAATGTATGTTAATAAGTATCAAATATTGGTGTTTATGGTTTCTTTATTTTTTTGTGTTTCCCCTTATTAATAAATAAATAAATAATATAAAAATGATAAATATAATTTATTACACATTATTATTTATATTTAAAATACCAAAAAATATAAGAAATAAAATAATTGCTTTATTCATTAAAAATACTTACAAAAATAATATGTAAATATGATGTATTTTGACTTTGAGTTCTATATGGAAGTTGTAAATCTTAGAAAGATACACAACTTTTATGATGAACAGTTTTTAATTTGACACCGTTTACTTTTTATTTTTATTGTATAAAATTTTCTGATTTATCTTTATTCTTATTGGGCGATATGGCTTGATCTGAGCTCTATACATCATCGGGCTCTCTAATCCATTCTTCACGCCTTCTGGATCATTTGACCAATCGATCAGACGGTTAATAATACTCCATCAATGCCTTTGTAATGATCACTTGATCAAATCAATCAAGCATCTCCAGATCACACATACCTGCTTCCATGTGTGTTGTATCGTATGATCCAACGATGCTTTTTTGTCGTCAACCTCTAGTTGTTTCTCCCTGTAGAGATGTGTCTCCTAGATAGAGCAACTTCTCCATTTTCTCATGTCAAGACATGAATATGATACTTCCTTGGTCGATGTTCATCCCTCTCCATTGGAGCATCAACCTCCATTGTACCCATCACATGCGACTACTAGAGGTGGTTGAAACCACCTTCGTCAATTTCTCGTATATGAACAAAAACCCTCTTCCAACCTCCATCATCGTTTATCTGACCTTGTGCGAGGTTCCTCCGAACCCCACCTTACTCCAATGATAAAAAGAGATAGTGATTGAGAGCCACAACAGAGAAGAAACCCCTGGTGAGATTAGAGGCCTACTCTGCATTGTCGGAGCTCCCCATTGATGCTTGAGCTTCATACTAAGGTCGAGTGCGTAAAGCAAGACTAGAAGTTCTTTGGTGCTTCAATCCCAAGACAAATCCTACATCATCCAATGAACTTATTCGCCTCCAAGTTGTTTGTTCCATCATATTTATGTTTCTATTCAATTTTTCAATTTTCCCATACACGCACAAACACCTTCAAATATACTCGATCGCTCAAACACCTCCGCCTTCATTGACCAATCTCCACAGACCACTCTGATTCCTCTTATTCTTCCTCCAAACCTCTCCCTACTCCGATCAAGGTCAGCTCCTTTCTTAAGATGTGAACCCATTAGTGCTCTGCTTCTCCACTTTCAGTAACCCTCCTTCATCCCTAAACACGTCCTTGTGGCTTCAGTTGTTGTTCTAACAAGTACATGCATTAAAGAGTTTCAATGGTTGAAATTTGAGCGGACCTCCGTTCATCAGCTCCGCCTCCAACGACCTTGCATCGATCGGCACCTCCAGACTTTCTAAGAGCATCTCCGACTACCAACCTACATTGTCGGCATCTAGAAATCTTCCTCGACCCTCATCTACGTCATAAGAGTATAGAGGAGGGACCAAATCCTTACTGGAGAACAACCAGGATTGTCGCAAGTGGAGAAGTAGAGGTTCCATTACATGGTACAGGCATAGTTGGAATTTTATATCCTAAGGTTCACATTAAAGATAAACCTCTTATGCAAGCTAACAAATTTGGGTGATTGATAATTCTAGTTTTATCATCATAATATCGATTTGTTGTCCCTCTAGCTTAAGTAATTATTTATAATAAATAACAATTAATTTAATTTAATATATAACACTAATTAATTAACATTAATTATTGTACAAAAATAAATATATTATTATGCGCATTATTTTATGTATTTCTTTATTATTAGAAATTAAACAAATTAGTTTAGTTATGTATATATTTTATTTCACATTTAAAATAAAAAAATAGAAAAAATAATAAAATAAAATATGTATTTTAATACCCCAAAAATACGTACAAATTTACTATATATAAATGATGTATTTTCACTTTGAGTTCTACATGAAAGTTGTAGATCTCAAAGAGATCTACAATTTCATGTTGAATATTTTTAAATTTAACATATCTAATCATTTTATTTCAATTTTATACTATATTTTTCATTTATTTTAATTTTGATTGAGCCATGTTGCTTCGGACCAACTCTCCATGTGACTCGGGCCTTTAATCCTCATAGTTTCCATTCTGAGCTATCTAATCATGTTGATTAGATGACCAAGATCACTTCACACCCACCTTGATATGGATCCTCTAATCTTGGGGTTCAGGGTCGGTCTAGTCGGATTAATCATGCCCCTTACTCAATAGTTCGTATCGCACGATTCAGTGACTATTGAATCTCCTTCAGCCTCCCGTGCCTTTTCAACCCATTCCTCTTCCAGTTACGCAACCCCCCACTTCACCTAATTTTCCCAACCATTCCGACCAACTTCCCGACCAACCGATGAAACCTACACCTAACCCTTACTTCCACCTAGCATGCTATAACTTCCAACACCATAATCAACCTATTGAGAACCACTTGGGGGTGGTTGAGGCCACTATAAAGCCACACAAACTGCCCCCATTCTATCCATAAATACTCCATCTACGACCATTTTTTGGGTGGTCCACGTTTACGTAGAGAGACACCTAGCATTATCCTCCCCATCGTGATAGGATTGAGGGAGGTTAGAAGAGGATCATGGACCACCATTCTAGTGAAGACCCTTGGCGGATTGTCCATGTCACGACCGCATAAGGCCATTCAAGCTTCATGCATTAGTTGTGCACGTTAAGCAAGGAGCCAAGGTTACAAATGACCTCATCCCAAGCCCATCGACCACCATGGTGACCTTCTTCAATCGTTCAGGTAATTAGGATTTATTTTTTATCCGATTTCTTCAAATTATCCCACCATGTACATAGGTTTACATCCAAATCAAATCAACAATTAACCTTAACCATGAATCCTATAATCATACGGTGTGTTTCAATCCATCTCTTCGACTTTACAGGCCTCGATTAACCTGGATCCTTTCTTCTCTAATTCCTCAGAGAAGAACCCATTTGATGCCACTATGTTCTCTGTTAGTAGGCCTTTCATTCCACTTAGAACCCCACGCATACACTCGGATTTGTCTCTAACAACTACATGATCTAAACTATTTAATGGTTGAAGTTTCAAACCTCTTCGTTCTAGAGGAGAGTCTCAAGCATAGCTTCACCGAACTAATCATCTAGCCCTAATGGGATCCTATTCAATGGACAAGGAGGTGATGAATCTCCATTTCATCACCTTTATTCTATCATTTTGGCCTTAAAAACCCTAGCTAATGTATGTAAATAGCATCAATTTATGCATAATAACATTCATTATTTATTGTGTTATTTGTATATAAAATAAGATTTTTAATGCTAAAATTATAGAATAAAGAGAAGAAAGAAAAGGTAATAAAATATTGAAAATATTTTATGAACCTGAACCCCGAGACCAAGTCAAGGATTGAGTTGGTCGACAAGAAATAAAGTAGGGGGAGATAAGGGCCAAGAATAGAATAAAAATGTCACTTATTTATTCATTATTTACGTATTTTTGACATTTATTTTATTCTTTATTATTTATTCATCAAATAAATAAATTTTGTACATGAAAGTTGTAGATAATAATGTGAATAAAAATATAAAATTGAGTTTGTACAAAAATAATATACAGTGTTCATTTTATACACAAAATAAAAAGCTGAAGACCAAACTTCACAGACCCATATCTTTCAAATAAAAACTCAAACTATACCAAAATCACCTCTAATTTTATGTAGATTTTTATAAGATATTTAACGGTGGTATTTTATTTTTTATGAGTTACTGTGTGAAAGTTAGGTTTTTGACCTCATTGTACATTATATCGATTAAAATATTCATTATATTCATCCTTCATTTTTATTACAAGTTTATATTTTTATAATTTTGTAAATATTATCGATAACACATGTACATATTAAAACCAAAATAAAACCAAAAGGAAAAAGTAAAATAAAATAATAAGTTTATGTACAAACATAGATAAAAAACCTATGTTATACATGTATATAAACAAAAGGGGACTCTATTCTTTTATTCTTTATTTTTTTACATTTTTATAATATTGTAAATATTTTATATATTATATTAAAATATACAACCAAAATAAAACTCAATAAAATACATTAAAATAAAAAAGTGTATATAATACATAGGTAAAATGCCTATAAATATACCTACATAATCTACATATCTTTTTATTGAAGTAAACAAATAACATCATAAAAATATAACAAAATATATTGATACTCATAAAAATAAGTTATAAATATAAAATAAAATATACAAAATAAAAAAATGTACAAAACATAGATAAAAAATACCTATAAATACACTAATAAAAAATATTTACTAATAAATAAAGTCAAAGTAATAAATAAAAATGGTAATAAAGTATTGCATTAAATAATAACCATTTTTATTTAATAATAAAAAATAAGAAAATCAAATTCTATTTTTAATTAATTAAATAAGAATAAACCTTGTTGTTTTATCATGTAGCGAACCTGGTTGGACCAATAGGATCGAGTTGTTCGTTGACCTATGGTCAACTACCCCCCCCCCCAGCTCTAACTCCTGTCAAATCTATCTTTCCCCGCATTTTCCTCCACTTTTCCCAACCGTTACATCCATCTTTCACGTTCGATCCCATTACGGGATTTGCTCCCTGATCATCATAGATTCATGTCAGTCCAGTAGATAGCCTGTACATATCGTCGATTCATCGATTTTCCCCGGTCAATAAGGATGCATGCTTTGTTTTATAAATGAACACCTCCTCCTTCCCTTCAATTTTTGGTCACTTTCTAAGTCCTAGAGCTCCACCATCTCGGCCTAGCGTGCATCCAGGTGGCAGATGGAGGTCCCCTGAAGTGGATGGAATCTCGTAGAGGAGGGAGATGCACCCACGGCCACCAACTCCAACGGTCCTGCTCTCGGGCCCATACCTAGGTTTGAGCTGTGCATTTTTAGTTATTTTAGGTATTGTTTACTTCCATCATTTTAATCGCGTATTTTTTTATCCTTTAGACCATAGATTTAGTGTAGAATCTTTGGTTCATAGTTCGTCCGCTCCGATGAATGTTTCGCCATGTTCCCAATTGCTTCCGCCCCGCTTTCCACCTTCATTTCGTTTCCTTTCGCCTTCTTGACACCCCACGCACTTCCGTTCAATCGAATCCTCCTTGGATCTGGAATTGGAGGTCCAATTCTGTTGGACCTCTCTGCCGCCGTCCATCTCTCACCCACTCACGACCAAATCACCTCTAGACTCGCCGCTTTCTTGCCCTTATCCTTTCTACAAGGTCTGCAATGCCGAAGGACCCTCCTGGGTCAATTGCGATCAAAAGAAAGGCACCTATAACCCTGTTTCCTCTTCGTGTTGGTTCATCATCGTCGGAGCTTTAGGTTCTCATTGGAGATCAACAGATGCGGAGGATCAGGGACAATGTTTTGCGCCCCTTGCAAGCCACTCAGGTGATTGAACGCTTACGCTACACCGGATCGAAGCTCGGGAGGAATGGGGTTTTCCCTATTCTTATGAGCACCTTCAGAGCCATCGGATCGAGCCCCTGCTCCAGTTTGATCTCTCGCCATTGGATCACACCATGCTTCAGCAATTGGATCACTCGATGTGATCTAATCTTCACCATCGATTTACGAACCAGTACCAGTCGTTTCAACGACGTCCGATCATGCCTTATATTGGGGTAAATTGCATATTATCTTCCTACCTTTTTTGTAATTAATATTTAGCTCTGTAATAAAAGTTAGCGTTTACAAATAATTGGACATTTTGCAAAGAGGACCCTGCATTTCTTGTAATTACATTTGGTCTTGTCCAGCTCAGCTCATGTGTCGTCCCACGTGAGCTGGGTATTTTGGAGAAACACCCATGTACTATTTTGTATTTATATTTAGTCCAATAAAATGAAAATCATGTTGTATATTTTTGTAAAAATTGGTGGAGGTCCCATGAACTTTATTGCATTTGCATATGGGTCCCTCCCATGTCGAATCGTGTGTAGTCCCACGTGATGTAAACATTGTATGGCTAGCTCTCGCATTTTTGTATTTGCTAAATAGTTCAATTTAATTCTATTGTTTGTTTTTGGCAAATTTGCACTCTGGCCCCTGAAGTTTATTTTTAGGGATTTTTACCACACAAACTCTATAAACTTTGTAAATTATCTTCTCACCCTTTGAAACATCATAATTCCTCCTCGACCACATAAACTTACTAACTCTTACCCCATGGAATTTTGCAGTTAATCTGTTTGAAGCTCATGAGGGTTATTGGGGTAATTTACATGGTCGATGTGGTAATTACGTTAAGCAAAAGGTCGTGGAGGAATTTTAACAAGTTTATAAGGTTCATGGCATAAAAATCCCTTATTTTTATTGCAAAAATGCCCCTACCATGACTTATATTGTTGATGCTTTATATATTTATTTAAAATACCCAACGAGCTCCTAAAAATCCATAAAAATAGGATTAGATGCTTAGTGACATGTACTTTCACGCCATTATTGTTATTTGGGATTTTTCGCATTTAATCCATTCATTAAAAATTAATAAGAGCACATATATTCCATATTTAACTTATAAATACCAAAAAATATAAAAACATCTTTAAATATTCCAAAAAACGTATATGTAGTAAATTTTGAATTATTTTATTTACTGAAAAAAATTAATAAAAATAGAAAAATAAAAACCTAAAAATGGAAAACCCTCCAAATCTTTTTAAAAAATCTAAAAATCATTTAAAAATCTAAAAATATGTTTTTATGTTCTATAGTTTTATTTATATTTATATTTATATATTAAAATTGATATGGGTAATTTTGGGACCTATTATCATTTTTAATATCCAAATCAATTTTGGGGTATTTTATTAATCCCTTATTTGGGACATTCGCGACTTTAAAAATACACAAAAAATAGAAAAATTCCAGAAAATAACAAAAATTAGAAAATATAAATATCACAAAAATATTATATTTATTGTATTTTGCATATTTTCCATATTTATGTATTTATGATATCGATATATCTTATATTGTAGTAATACATATATACATATATATTATATTTAAATGAAAAAGAAACACAAAAATTGGAAAATATAAAAAGAAAATACAAAATTATAAAACCAAAAATAGATTTAAAAAATATAAAATTAAAAAAACAAAAACAATAACATGGACAAGAGATAAAAGATAAATTTTTGAGCACTCTTTATGCCTTCTTCTACTGTTTGCTCCATGTGTTCGACCTCTACACATACTTGCACGTTATACACATTGTTGTAGACTCATAATAAATTTTAACTTAACATTTTTGATAACGTAATTGCTTAAATAATTATGGTGGGTTATCTGTTGATTAAAGTTGGGTTTTCTCGTGGGATCACATCAGCGACTCTAATTGAGTTCGATTAGCAGACCCTCAGATTGTCCTCTTTATCAAATGGCATCGTTGCCAGGGAGCAACACCTCTTACTAGGAAATCATTTTATTTTATCTATTTTCTCTTATTTATTTATTTATTTTCGCAATTATTTTTTATTCACTGTTATTTGATATTCATTATGAAGTGCTCTGACCACTCTTCTTTGTTTGAATTTGTTGCAAGGGTCCGCTGCGTGAGGGAGGACCTCCTATGAGGATCGGTGCACCCAAGCAAGGCAGAGTCGACTTTTAGACATGGTTGGCAGCCGATAGAATTAAAGGAAAATGGAGGAGAATTTTTGCAGAGAAGTCCGTGATTTTTGCATTTTTATCATTATGTATATACATGTGTGAGAGAGTGATTGTAATAATTTGGACTCTCACAGGTACTTCAACTTCAAGAGGTCCATTGCCCGAGGGATTGTTCCCTTGGTGGCCTTGCCGGTTTTCTCGTATTTTTCTCGCTTTATTTTTATTTGTTTTCTAATTATTTATTTATTTATTTTGTGTGAATGAGTTGTAGTTTCGGAATTGCTTGCTTGATAGATTAAGGTCCAAAGCCCCTAATATATTTGCATATACCTATAGATGTGCTCTTGGACTTAGTTAAATAATAATTTTTGGTTATTTATATTCGAACCCACACACCGTGAGAGACATCATACAGTGCTAGTAGGACCCATTGTGGTGGGCACCGAGATGTCTCCAAGACCGAACCTTAGGGTTTGTCTCTGAATAATTGACATACTGTGCTTCACGATAATAGCAGTTACTATCCTAGAAAGATTTCATCGACTTGCATCTCATATAGTTAGGTTTTCAAATTCTGTTATGCATCACGCATGGAGAGAACTGGGAAGCACTTTAAGTCTTCTAACTTTGCATGCATCATCGATTTACGACTTGCGTGGCTTTTCTGATCTTCTCCCTATGATTTATACTACCTAGGATGCTAAATGGAATTGGAAACCCTGTTAGGTTCATGCATTGACAATTAAACAAAAAAATTCATAACCAAAATAAAAGCGGGACTGCTAAATCTGCTTGATCTCTAAAATAAAATGTAATGGATTCCTTGTATTAGGGAGATCAACCCCCTTCTTGTATGCGCATTTTATTCCTACGTTCACGCTAAGTATTAGTGCCCCAATCCCAAGCCTATCTTCGGTGTGTGCAATTTTTGGAAAATCACCTAACTATAAAATTAAAAAGATAAAAGATCGCATCTTGATCTTCACCATGTTGAGTAGGTGAACTGGGGGTTTGCTTTGTGAATTCATTGTGCCTTGAGTTCGTTTGCATTTTCATCTCTCTTAGAGTTGGCAGTCCCATCTGTGTGCATATTTTCATCATTGAGACCTTTTATCTCCCTTATCCATGTTCATCTTCTCGTTCACATCGAGACGTGATTGGGCCTTGCGCTTCACCTTCATAGCTGGATTTTGATGCTTTTCTCCATGCCCATATCACCCATATCTAGTCCGGTTAGAGGAGACCCTCTCCTTGAACCACAATCTTATCCATGTCCACATTCATCTCGTCTACCCTCCTCATGCCCCTCTCTATCATCACTTCTCTTACCCGAGATTGTTGTGCTTATGGGTATAGCCTGCATCGAGGATTTTGACTTACATTGATTATTGGAGTAAGTCGGCCACTTTTTGAGGATGTTTAGATTAAATTACTTCTTTTGGTAGAGTTGACTTCTGATATATGCAGAGAGATTATTAAGGACTTTGATGATGCATGATTACTAGCTGTGACTCGTTATTGAGAATTTTTTATCACACACACTCGATTGAGGATGCAATATACTCTGATGATTAGATCATGATATCATGAGATATGACTGATCGATCTATTTTGAGGTTCCTCCCATATTTATTTAGAGGATTGATTGACTATCTTGATATGTATTCCAAAGCGATGGTGTGTGAAACTCACATGATCTCTCTCATCTCTCTGGCTGACCTATCCTCTATCTCATGACTCCTACATCCACCCATGGCACCTCGAGGATTTCTGATTATCTTTTATGCCATCTCAGCTAGATTGATTGACTTAGGGACATACTATGGTTGACCTGATTATTTATCGCTCACATGATCTTATGCCCTCCTGATGATTGATTGATTGCTCTTAAGGACCTGAGATTTGATGCCAGCAATCCCAAGAATTGATTGACTTATTTTTCATTACTCTTCGAGGACTATATGAGAGAGAATGCAACACATTCTCTATGCTCGGTTCCCTCCCTGCTTGTGCTGCCAATCTGTTGGAGCACAAAACTGAATCGTCTGATTAAGTTGTTTGGCTTCCCTGCTGATTGTGTGCCCGATCTGTAGGTGCATTAGGCCAATTTCCCCAACTCCTTTGAGTTTCTATCCTTGACGGTCCTCACAGGGATGAGCCTCAATTTTCTGATTATTCCTTGCCTAGCTCATAGTGCTCTCTGAGGGTTATCTGTGAGAGACAATGATACCATTGTAGAACCTTCGATCTCTTCTGTTGGTAGTCGATCTATTGCCTACCGAGACCATTCTGTTTGGCTTCTTTGAGTCTTCTCTCCTTGAAGACCCTCGCAAGGATGAGATCTTATCTAACTATTCGCTGCATAGCTTGCATTGTTCCTCGAGGCCTATCTGCAGGAAAATACAACTTTTCTTTACGCTCAGGTCCCCTTGCTGATTGTGCCTCTTATTGGTTGGAGCATGGACCCGAGTCGTCTGAGATGTATTCCTGGTCCCTACTGACCTCTTGTTGTATCCAATCTGCTTGGGACCCATCTGACTAGACTCCTTTGAGTCTTCTCTCCTTGACGGTCCTCGCAAGGATAAGCCATCCTATTCTGATTATTGGTTGCTTAGTTGGCAGTATGCTCCCTGATGGTTATCTGTGGGATGCAACCACATTCTCTTGCTTTGTCGGTATCTTCTGCTGGTAGCCGATTTGTTGCCTACCGAGACCGTTCCTGCTGATCCGTCTAATGGATCTAACTCCTTTAAGTCCACTTACCTTGACGACCCTTGCAAGGGTGAGCTCTATCTGATTATTCATTTAATAGCATGTATTACTCCCTGAGGGTTATCTGTGGGAGGGTACATCATTTCTTGGTACTCGATTTCCTTATGGTGTCTCCCATCTGGTGGAGCATGAAGCCATGTCTGCTGATTTGTGTACTCGGACTCCTCTCTGGTTGTATCTCCTCTCTGTTGGAGCACAGAGCTGAGTCTTCTGATTATTCTATGATCTCAGTCAACCGATTCTGCTCACCTTGAGGGCCCTCGTAGGGTTGAGCCACGTCTTGTGGTGTACAGTGTATTCCTATGACTTTCTGACTATATGACCACCGGATGTCATGTTTCATTGAGAGTCTCCTACTCTTTATTTCTTACACCTTTTTGAGACCATGATTGACTTGGAGGAATCTGTATTGTTTCCTCTTCCTCATGTTCTTACATTATCGGCTCCACTCACTCATTCCTTCCTTATGAGCCGATGTTCTGATTCAGGCTACCGGCCCCTGGTTTAGTTTTCGATCTTTTGCCTCGGTATCTGACTCCCACCTAACTGCATACCCGGGTGTCTTATCACTTTCTGATCGTGTCATCGTTCTCACATGGAGACGATGACGTGAGCACGGTATTCTCTTGTCATATACTGTCCTAGACTTCACATTCTTTACTTGTTGTTTATAAGTGTTGTGTATTCTATTCATTCTTTCTTTCATATGCCTTGTGCACCCAGATCTTGCGACATATCTGCGTATCTACACTTAGGACGTACCTTGTCCTAAGTATAGGAGGGGTACATACCACGTTGCTCTTTCTCTATTTGTTTCATTGCTCCTATAGTTGCTTATACTTAGGGATCCTTTACCCTAAGTATAGGGGGAGTGATGCATACATTCTCTATGATCTTTTCATCTATCTGAATATGTCTGTCTTTCCTTCTTTTCTTCTATTCCTTTTCATTTTTATTTTTCTACATAAAAGGTGCCAACCCTTTTTTGTCAGTCTCTGTACTTAGGACATACTTGGTCCTAAATATAGGGAACTGCACTCCGGATTTATTCATTCTTTGATCCCCTCCACTGTTTTCTGTACTCAGTATGAGTTGTGTCTTCTCTTTCTCTTTTCGATCTATGAGGACAAAGCTCATGCTAAGTATAGGGAGCCGTATATACTTTGTATATACTTTAGCCATAACTCGTATTTTTGTACTATTTATTAATAAATATGACTAAAATTTACTATATATGCATATATAATTTATTAAAAATCAATTAATAAATACTTTTCATTCCTCACATTCTTTTTTGTATATACTGAATAATAAATCAGGTTAAAATACTTTTGCAAAATGATTTGAAAATGGTGTGAAGTATTTGGAAAACTTTTTGTGAAATGTTTTTCAACCTTTTGTAAAAATGTTTTGATTTGCAAAAACTCTTTTCTTTGTGTGAAATAAAAGATTTGAAAATCTTTTTGCAAATGATTTTGAAAATGGTCGTGAAAATATTTTGAAAAATCTATGTATATTGTTTGAAAAACTCTTTGCAAAAAGGCTTTCAAATGCTTGTACATATTTGCAAAAATTATTTTGCACTATAGTTTTCGAAATTGTTTTCAAATAACTATGAGGAATAAATGCATCATATATAAATAAAAATAAAGTTTTTTTATTAATTGTACATACATACCTAAATAAAAATAAAAATAACTTGTTAGAAACAGGTAAATTCTTTAAATTCTTAACTTGTATTAATAAAAAGACGCACGCCCATGTAAATAGATGTATATATTTTATTTTTGTGCAAAAAAAATCTTTTTATGTGCAATATTCTTTTATTTAAAAATTCTTTGAAAAATTGCATCAATCTTTGAATCATTGTACATAGCATTTGCATAGAATTCACATTCTTTTATATTGAGCTTGATGATTGAACTAGTCTAATAAAGTCGAAGATTGGAGCTTGGTTGGACCTTATTGCACCTAACCGCACTGGAACCTTATGGAAACTAGGTTTAAGGTACTCCAGGTCCATTGGGACTTAATTCTTTGAGACGCAGGGCAGGGTTCAAGTCACCTAAACTGACTAACTACAACATTTCGAGATGCACGCATGACTCTTGTCGGTTGTGACCTAACTTGGATACTTGGACCATTCACTTGGCTCAACTCAGTTGGAGTGGTGAGGGGTTGGATTTGTTGGCTGTCTGAGATGCACACGAGTGGAAACATTCATCCTTGTCTAGGGAGGGAGTGCACCCCAACCTGGTCCAGTTGCCATGAAGTCAAATGACAGGAGAGTGTGGGTTGCGATAATGCTTCAAAAGAGGGACAGTATTCTTGCTCGAGAGGAAAAACTCCTTATGTAAATGCTACTGTAATAGTATTTCAAAAAAACTCCAAAAAAGTGGGTGGGCTTGAAAATAAAATAAAATGCTTGCTGGATTACGTATATTTGTTGTATGGAAAATAAGCAAGCTTGAGCATCAAAGTTATACTATGTGAGCCTGCAGCTAGATGACTTGACTACACTAGTCTTGCATCCTAGGATAGGAAGCTACATTGGCTACCATCCATTCTTTTCTTCACCTCCTCCTCTTAAGTTGGATGCCACATGAACTAAAAGGGAATACCCTGCTCCTCGAGGACAGAGTGCTGGATTGGGGAATCATTGGGTTGTCATTCAGGAGAAGTTAGTTCATTCATCATTTCAGTTGGGGAGAGCCACTATCACTTACATTGTACAAGTTAACTTCATAGTCATAAGGATTTCCATATGATGTAGGCTAGTTCTAACCTGGCTATTGAGGTGTTTTGAACCTCGTTCTGTGACTCTCGAAGGTTGTTGTGCTTTAAACTTGGTTCCCGACCAGGTTCCACACACATTCTCATACCAAGGTCTAACCTGAGTTCCAAACTTTGACTTTGTACATATAAGTTCAATAATCAAAATCAATTCCACTTATTCTTTTTTTTCTTTTCTTCTTTATTCTTTCAGTACATATTGCATAAGTGTTTGCTAGGGACTAGCAAAGGCAAGTATAGGAGGCGATCAATCTCCATTTCATCACCTTTATTCTATCATTTTGGCCTTAAAACCCTATCTAATGCATGTAAATAGCATCAATTTGTGCATAACAACATTCATTATTTATTGTATTATTTGTATATAAAATAAGCCTTTAATGTCAAAATTATATAATAATGAGAAGAAAAGAAAAAGGAATAAAATATTGAAAATATTTTAAGACCCTTAACCCCGAGACCAAGTCAAGAATTGAGTTGGTCGACAAGGAATAAATTAGGGGATAAGGGCCAAAAATAGAATAAAAATACCACTTATTTATTCATTATTTACGCATTTTTGACACCTATTTTATTCTTTATTATTTATTCATCAAATAAAGAAATTTTGTACATGAAAGTTTTAGATAATAATGTGAATAAAATACAAAATTGAGTTTGTACAAAAATAATATACAGTGTTCATTTTATACACAAAATAAAAAGCCGAAAACCACTTCACATACCCATATCTTTCAAATAAAAACTCAAAATATACACAAATTTTCATAAGCTATTTAATGGTGGTGGTTTTATATTTTTTTGGAGTTATTATGTCAAAGTTAGGTTTTTGACCCTCATTGTACATTATACCGATTAAGATATTCATTATATTCATCCTTCATTATTTTTACAAATTTACATTTTTATGATTTTGCAAATATTATGCATAATTTATATACATATTAAAACCAAAATAAAACCAAAAGAAAAATGTAAAATAAAATAAGTCTATGTGAAAGCATAAATAAAATACATATGTTATACATGTATATAAATAAAGGGGGATTGTATTCTTTTATTCTTTATTCTTTTACATTTTCATAATATTATAAATATTGTCTAAAATATATTAAAAATATAAAACCAAAATAAAAATAAATAAAATACATTAAAATAAAAAGGTGTATATAATACATAGGTAAAATACCTATAAATATACCTACATAATATACATATCTATTTATTCAAGTGAACAAATAACATCATAAAATATAAATATATATATATAATAAAAAATAAAATAGTAAAATAAATATAAAATAAACATAAAAATGTACAAAACATAGATGAAAATACCTATAATTACACTAATAAAAATTAGTTATTGACATATAAAGCCAAAGAAATAAATAAAAATAGTAATAAAATACTACATTAAATAATAAACATTTTATTTAATAATAAAAAGTATTAAAATCAAATTCTATTTTTAATTAATTAAATAGGAATAAACCTTGATGTTTTGTCCTGTATCGAGCCTTGCTGGACCAATAGGATCGAGTCGTTCGTTGACCTCTGATAAACTCCCCCCCCCCCAACTCTGACTCCCGTCAAATATGTCTTTCCTCGTGTTTTCCTCCACTTTTCCTGGTCGCTACGTCCATCTTACGTGATCGATCCCTTCACAGGATTTTCTCTCTGATCATCACAGATTCACGCTAGACTTGTAGATAACATGTACATATCGTTGTTTCATCGTTTTGTCCCGGTCAATAAGGGTGTGTGCCTTGTTTTATAAATAAACATCTCCTCCTTTCCTTCAATTTTTGATCACTTTATAAGCCCTAGAGCTCCACCATTTTGGCCTAGCGTGCATCCATGTGACAGATGGAGGTCTCCTGAGGTGGATGGAAGCTCGTAGAGGAGGGAGGTGTACCCACGACCACCAACTCCGGCGGTCTGGCTCCCTGGCCAATACCCAGGTTTGATCTCTGCATTTTTACTTATTTTAGGTATAGTTTACTTCTGGCATTTAATCAAGCATTTATTTTATCCTTTAGACCAAAGATTTAGCGTATAATTCTTGGTCCGTAGTTTTCCGAGCTCCGCTCCGGTGAACGTTTCACCGTGTTCCCCACTGTTCCCCGCTTTCTATCTTCATTTTATTTCCCTCCGTCTTCTTGACACCCCACGTATTTCTGTTCAACTGGATCCTCCTTGGATCTAGAATTTGAAGTCCAACTCTACCGCCCTCCGTCGGAACTCTCCACCACCGTCCATCTCATCCATTCACGACCAAATCAGCCCTAGACCCGTCGCTTTCTTGCCATTATCCTTTTTGTAGGGTTTGGAGTACCGAAGGACCCTCCTAGGTCAATTGTGATCAAAAGAAAGGCACATAGAGCCATGTTTCTTCCTCGAGTTGTTTCATCGTCGTCGGAGCTCCAGGAGCTCATTGGAGACCATCAACAGATGCGGAGGATTAGGGGCAATGTTTTGCACCCCTTGCAAGCCACCTAGGTGGTCGAACGCTCATGCTACATCGGATCGAAGCTCGGGAGGAACGGGTTTCTTCCCTATTCTTCCGAGCGCCTTCAGGGCCATCGGATCGAGCCCTCGCTCCAGTTCGACCTTATGCCATTGGATCACGCCAAGCTTCAGCCGTTGGATCATTCGATGCGATCTAATCTTCACAGTCGATCTACGAACCAGTACCAACCATTCGGATGCCGCCACATGTCAAGTAAAGTCTTCAGCATTGTCCCATCACGCCTTATATTGGGGTAAATTGCATATTATTGCCATGTATTTTTTGTAATTAATATTTATCCCTGTAAATAAAAGTTAGAGTTATAAAAAAATTGGACATTTTGTAAAGAGGCCCTTGTATTTCTTGTAATTACATTTTGGTCCTGTCCAACTCAACTCACATGTCGTCCCACGTGACCTGAGCATTTTGCAGAGACACTCTTGTACTATTTTGTATTTATATTTAGTCCAATAAAAAGAAAATTGCATTGTATATTATTGTAAAAAATTTTGGAAGGCCCCTGGACTTTATTGCATTTGCATATGGGTCCCTCCCAAGTCAAATCACATGTAGTCCCACGTGATGTAAAGATTGCATGCTAAGCCTTGGAGTTTTTATATTTGCTAAATAGTTCAATAAAATTTTAATTCTTTTGTATATTTTTTGGCAAATTTGCACTACGACCCTTGAAGTGTATTTTTATTGCAAAAAATGTCACTGCTAGGACTTATATTCTTGATGCTTTTATCTATTTATTTAAAACACCAAGCATGCTCCTAAAAATCCACAAAAATAGGATTAGATGTTTCATGCCATCTTCCTTCATGACATTATTTTTATTTGGCAATTTTTGCATATAATCCATTTATTAAAAATGAAGATGAGCACATATTTTCTCTGTTTAACTTATAAAATACCAAAAAATATGAAAGACATCTTTAAAAATTCTAAAATATATATAATATATTTTCCCCTATTTTATTTACGGACCTAAAAACAAAAACCATAAAAATGGAAAAACTCCAAAATCTTTTATAAAATCAAAAAATCCTTTAAAAATCCAAAAATGTTTTTTTCTATTCTATAATTTTATTTATATAAATATTTATACATTAAAGTTTATTTGGGTAATTTTAGGACTATTTATTATTTTTAATATCCAAATCAATTTTGGGTATTTTATTAATCCCTTATTTGAGATATTTTTTACTTTAAAAGTACATAAAAATAGCAAAAAATCCAGAAAAATAACAAAAAAATATAAAAATAAAAAATCACAAAAATATTATATTTGTTGTATTTTCCTATTTTTACATATTTATGTATTTATAGTATTTATATATATCTTATATTGTATTTATACATATACATATATACATATATAAATTATATCTACATGAAAAATAAATATTTTTTTTGAGAGGAACATGAAAAATAAATATAAAAATAGAAAATATAAAAATACAATACAAAATTATAAAACCAAAAATAAAATTAATATAAAATAAAAACCCACAAAAATAATAACATGGACAAGAGATAAAAGATAAATTTTTGAACATTCTTTGTACCTCATTCTACTGTTTGCTCCCTGTGTTCAACCTTTACACATACTTGCAGGCTATACACATTGTTGTAGAGTTATAATAAATTTTAACTCCACATTTTTTATACTTGATTGCTTAAATAATTATTGTGAGTTATATGTTAAATAAAGTTGGGTTTTCTCGAGCGGTCACGTCAGCGATGCTAATTGAGTTCAATTAGCAGACCCTCAGATTATCCTCTTCATCAGGAGGTTCACCAACTTATCCTTGAGGTGTGAGGACCTCATGAATGGCATGGAAATGAAGGAGGAGGAGGAGGAGGGGGAGGAGAAACATCACCATAGGACAAAGCTATCACCCATGCATGAGGCGTAAGAAGAAGACCAACTATGTATAATTATCGTTCGATCAAGACTATCTGATAGTCGATGTCTTCCTTGCGCCTTCCATCTACCCATTTAAGTCTGACAACTAAAGAAACGTGCATTGAATGCTTCAAATGGTTTATTCCCTAGTGTTGAGGATTGGGTCTTGAGGAGAGGCTCTTGGATTAGTGCCTTAGGTGACATTTTAACTCGACTCTTATAAATGTAGTCAACACTTAATATCATATCTCTTACTATTTATGTATACATAGAGATTTTGCTAATTAGGGAAGTTGAGTTCCTTTTTATTAAGATCGAGTTTAGTTTAGGTCTTTATGGTCATTAAAGCTGGTGTTTTAAATTAAATCAAGCATGTTTTATACACATGCACAATCAGGGAATCAATTGGCTAATTTATTCTTTATTTGCTCGAGGACGAGCATAGCTTAAATATAGAGGGGTGATAAATTCCAGATTAATCATCATAATATCGATTTATTATCCCTTTAGCAAAAGTGATTCTTTAATAATAAATAACAATTAATCTAATTTAACTATTAACACTATCTAATAATTAACATTAATTATTGTACATCAATAAATATATATTGTACCCATTATTTAATGTGTTCCTTTATTACAAAAAATAAAACAAAAATTAGTTTAATATTGTGTATATTTTATTTAACATTTAGCATAAATAAAAAATACAAAAAAAATAAAAGAAAATAAAATAAGTATTTTTAAATACTTTAAAAATATTTGCAAATATACTGTGTGTAAAGGATGTATTCTCACTTTGAATTCTACATGAAAGTTGACCTCAAAGATATTCACAAATTTCATGTTGAACACCTTTTGATTTAATTTTCATTTCTTTTAATTCTGATTAGACCACATGGCTTCAGACCCACTCTGCATGTGGCCCAACCCTTTAATCTATGTCACTTCATTTCTAAGTTGCCCGATCATTTTGATCAGATGGCCAAGAGCACTTCACACCCACCTTGATATGGACCATCTAATCTTAGGGATCAAGGTCGATCTAGTCCGCTCAATCGCACCCCTTCCCCAGTAGTTGGATCACACTATCCAATGGCTACTAAATCTCCTTCAACATCTTGCACCTCTTCAAACCATTCATATTCCAGTTACACAACCCCCTACTTCACCCAATTTTTCCAACCATTCTAACCAACTTCCTGACCAACCAATGAAACCTACACCTAAACCTAACTTCCACCTAGCACATGCTAACTCCCATCACCATAAACCACCTCTTGAGAACCTCCTTGAGGTGGTTCAAACCACCATAAAACCAACCAAATTGCCACCCTTCTCTCCACAAATGCTCCATCTCCGACCATTTTTGGGGAGTCTAGTTTTACGTGGAGCGACTCCTAGTATTCTCCTCCTCATCGTGACAAGATTGAGGGAGGTTTGAAGAGTGATCATGGACCAACGTTTTCGATGAAGACCCATGACTGGAGTGGTTGTGTTACAACTACATAAGGTTGTTCGAGCTTCGTGCAATGGTTGTGCATGTTAAGTGAAGACCTAAGGTCGCAAGCAACTTATGCCCAAGCCCATTGACCACCATGGTGGCCTTCAATCCTTCTGGTAATTAGGTTTTATTTTTTATCTGGTTTCTTCAAATTTCCCCACCTTTCATAGGATCACATCCAACTCAGTTTACCAGTTAACCTTCACCGTGAATCCTAGATTCATATGGGGAGTTTCAATCCATATCTTCGATTTTCTAGTGCTCGATTCATCCAACCCTTTCTTCTTTGATTCGTCGGAGAAGAACCCATTCATGGTCACCATGTTCTCCATTACGAGGCCTCTCATTCAACTTAGAACCCCACACACACTCGATTTTTTCTGTCTAACAATTGCATGATCAACATTCTTCAATGGTCAAAGTTTTAAACAACTTCCATTCTAGACGTGAGTCTCTGGAGCTTCATCGACCTGATCATCTGTCCCTCGTGAGATCTTCTTCGATGGATGAGGAGGTTTTCCAGCTTATACTCAAGGTATGAGGACCTCATGCATGGTGTAAAGATGAAGGGGGGGAGGAGCAACATCACCTGAGGCCAAAGCTATCACTGTCGTGTGAGCGGAAGAAGAAGACCGGTAACGTATAGTTGATGTTCGATCAAGACTATTCGACGTTAATGTCCTCCCCATTCCTTGAATCTGACCTGATAACCTCAATACGACCGAGGCATGCTTGAACCATCTAGGTTGCCCACGTGGCCCAGACCTATTGCTCCAGACCAAACTAGCATCCAAGCATAGCCGTGTGTGCCAGGCATGTGAGTTGACTTGGAAAATTACAACGAAGCACCCGAAGTTCTCAAAAAATGCAGCGAGATCCTGGAGCATGCCTCACACATGCGGGCCTGGTTTATTTGCAACAATGCCTCGCTGACTCTTCAATTTTGCATAAATCCCCCGCATACAGGGTAACTGTTAAAAGATGAGTATCATGTTTTCAAATTCGCATTTCTGTCCTTGTAGGGACTTGTTTGTTATGATATATATTATTTTATTTATATTTTATTGCATGTATACCTCTAGCTTATTTATTGAATATCTTGAACAATATGATTCTATTTTAAGTGATTTCAATTCATTATGAAGTTTACGTCACCCTTTTATATGGCATGCTTTATTCTCCATTTTAATTTGGAAAACTACATGAATTAATTAGATATAGTTGTTGTTCTTATAACATTATCTAAGTTCCATTAAATTGGTCAAAGTTTCTATTAGTTACATCAATGAGTTCGAAATTGAGATTACTTTAATTGTTTGAATTATATAATTGTTTCAATTATGTCTCTATATCCATGTTTATATTAATTGCATGCCGTAGCATTCTGTTCATAATTAACTTGCATAAAAACCAAATAAAATTGCATGTTGTCTCATAATGTCATGCATTGCATTGATGTTTTGTATCTTTTGACCTAGATTATACATTAATATCTCAACATAGATATTAATATCTTGACTAATGGCATTAGTAGCTTGTGTCATTGTGTTCGACCCTGGACTTATCCAGGATAAATTTAAGCTGAATCCTCTTCATAGAGATCTTCTGATTCAGTTCTGATCGATTGCTAATTGGTTATATTAAAACGAATGAAAATTAAGTTAGCCATTTAGCGCTTCATAAGTGACACACATCTGCCCCGAAGCGTAGTCTGCATCCACATGGCCCAAGCCTCCTACATGCTTGAGACTTGCACTAAGCGGCCAGACGCACATACCTCACGTGCAACGTTTGTAGATTTTGCATTCCATCGACGCTGGGATTCTTTATGTGCACATGTACCCTTGTGCATCTGAACTTTAGAAGATAAGCCTCTATAGTTATTTATTAGTATATTTCAGTCTGTTTTGAACCTATTTGTGATTATGCATACATTTTTAATTTATTTTTCTTTGCATCTATACCCCTGGATTGAATTATTAATAACTTGAGCATATGAACTCCAAATTCAATGATTTTGGTCTTGTTAGAATCATATTTTAATGCTTTACTGTTAGACTTGTGAGCCCTGGGCGAACCATTCTTACAATAAATGTTATTGTAATATTTAAGTTTATCAATAAAAGTTATTGATGTTTCACTCCCTTTCTGAAATTATATGAATGAATGCACTATAAGGTCCCTCTGTACGATTAGGGTTATGTACCATGGCCAGCTTGATGATCATATAGCTGTTGTTTCATTAAATGAATCATAGAGGCTGGTGTTTGGATGAATATCTAAGGAGTTAGATGGAGGACTCATCAAACACCGTCAAATGATTGTCAAGTGAAGATCTCCAGCCTGAGTAGGAGATGGCAATCCTTTCTCACATAGGCTGATATCTGACCGACCTCTTGATGCAGGTCCTCTGCATGGGAATAGTGATTCGGAGGTGTCAGATTAGTTAGGTCAATGGGTTGACCTAACGAGATCGAGATAACTTAAGTCCTATGTTGAATGCTGTCACAGCATAGGCATGCATCCTCTGACCGGAGACAGATATATTGCTATATATCCAAGTATGTACATTTGGCAGACCAATAGGTTGATGACCTAACCAAGGTCTATACACCGGCGAGCTGGTGTGCATATGAGGGTATATGAGCAATATGATCTCTCAAAGGGATCATACAGGTTCACTTGTGAACCGGAAGACATGAGCTCACTCATGAGGTATTGGGACCAATCAAATTCCATGCATGGTCGTCATGCTTTGGAAGCATGACATGAATTTGAAGGTATGATATATGCTTTGGGAAAGCATAGGATCGATACCAAATCCCAATGACCAAGATTGAGAAACTTAATGATTAAACCCTGAAGAAGACAGTATAAAATGATCTTGATCTTCGGGTTGATCATGGGTCTTCCAGTATGCAGGATGTACAGGTATTGGGAATACCTGAAGGGTGATGTGATCATAAACGATTGTATATCCATGACGCTTCCATTCCGAGGGAGTGATGAAACAGGTCTGGATTTTAGTGACTCCTTTCAGTAGAGAAGCAATCCGATCTTAGTCCAAGTGTTGGACATTGATCTGAATGGGATTCAGATTCAATGAGAAGATTGGATTTGCGGCCTTGATTTAATCAAGCATCTGTGAGAGGTCCGTAAGATCTGGATTTGAGATGAGATCTCAACATCCAAGTCACTATACGTGGAATAATACAATCGCCCTATCCTTGTCTCCAAGTATCTGCGGAGAAAGCACATTATTCTTGAAAGGGTTCAAGAATAGTTCTATTGATGAAATATCCAAGCAAGGACTTGATGATTAAATGTGATTTAATTATCAAGCTTAAATATGAATATGATTCATATTGAGAAAATGATTATCTAAGATAATTAAATGAGATTTAATTATCAAGGATTAAGAGAATGTGGATAACACTATCCATGATATATGCATGTTATAAATATGATTTATAATATACATATATAAGAGAGAGAATTTATGTAAATAGCATTTGTTAATTAATAATGTGAACTGGATTCACATTTGTTAATTAATTGGAAATGCAATTTACTAACTAGTTTGGGTTGTGAATATGATTCACATAATATTCAATGGCAAGATTGAAATATTCACAAAATTAATTTGGAATTAATTTTGGCGAATAATTATTATAATTAATTGAGGAATAATATAATAAATGAAATGGAGAAAATAACCACCCTCATGGGTGGCGTCACCCATGAAGAGTTCATGGGTGACGCCCCCCCTTTTTTAGGGGTTGGTTAACTCCACTTCATTTGTTATATTATCTATTGATTAATTGTTGTTATTAAACAACAATCCTAGCCATTGATTTGTCATGGACCAAGCATAGCCCTTGGATCCATGTGTCCCATGGATTGAGATCCATTGGATCCTAAACTAGTATAAAAGGAGGGCTAGGGTAGCCTCTCCATGGTACATTATCTAGAGTTGTGAAAGACAACTTCTCTCTCTCTCTCTCTAATTTTCGTGTGAGGTCTCTCTCTCAATTTCCAAGTGGCCGTCCACTTTGATCATTGAAGAAGAGAGGATCTTGCTTCGCCTTCGACGCTTGGATCTTCATCAAGGATTGCGGGAAGGACGCGACTCATCATCGTGCCCGCAAGCGCATTCTCCGTGGGTCGGACTCAAGATAGGAGGATCTCTACTTTGGGATCTCGCGATTACAACCACGCTTCAAGAGGTATTTCTTGTACTTTGTGGTTTGATGAAACGATCCGAGAAGTGTTCTCGTGATCATGTGGTTTCATCATTATGTTAAAAAATTTTAATTTCCGCTGCATCTAGCATCTAGTACGACTAGTTGCTCCGATCGTATTCGATACGATCAACACGCTTCCGTGATGCTCTTGAGGATTCTCAATAATTAGTGATAAATATTTGTGAAATATTTAAAGAAATAATTATTTCATTGAATGACACTTGCCTAAACTACAATGATAAGATATTAGATCTTGATCATTGTTTCATCAACAAACATTGCTTTCATGAAAACCATAGTTTATCCTACAATCGTTGTAGGACAACTTTTACATGAAAAACCCTTCTTTTGCTTGAATAGGATTGGGGATTTGTCTAGCAAATCTCCTTATAATCAAAAATGTTTTGATTTGTACTATATGGTATAACTTTCGGTTGAAGAACCGATGAACATCTCAAAATACATGATGGTCTATCTAGTATTATCCTTTCCCGAGGCAGATGTGGTGCCTAGTCGGAGAGCATTGGGGTCGCGGGTTGCAACGTATGTGGTCCGTCCCACTCTCGTCGGTACTGGCCATGACAGCGGGTAGGGATTGTATAATACCGGAGACAGACAATATGTATTTTTCTAATTATTAAAATTCGAATAATACGTATTTTGAGATTATACCTACTATTCAAGTAAAAGACGTATTTGTTGATGATTGGGCTAAATGATTAATTTAATATGATTAAATTAATCATACCTAATAAACACACTATTTTGAATAGATGTGTATTTCCCTTGGAAGAATTAATTTTGTGAATATGATTCACAATAATTAATTATAAAATTTGAATATGAGGTGGAGGATCACATAAGTGACATCCATGGTCTCCCGTCAAGGCAAAGGATTTCGTCGCCAGTTGTTGTGTATGGGAGACGCCTGTCCGAAGTGACAGATCCTGTGCATGATTTAATTGGATCGGGTTCTTTGCTTCTCGAAAGAGTAAGGCCGTATACGTAGTGACCCCAATATCGGGTCCTCATATTATTGGGGCGATATTGGATTGCATATAGCGAGTATTAGGCCTGTTGACGGTTGGTTCAATTAACAACGGGTCAACATCACCTTAGGGGTGGTGGGCCCGGGTGTTAAAGACCGAATTGGGAAATGCAAGTTGGACTTGCAAGGCGGAATGTGTTCCCGCTTCTCTTATTCGAGTCACAGGTTCTCATATTATTGGGATGTGATGAGGATAGAGAGGAGATCCCAGATCTTGCTTGAGATATAGCGGTAAGTATATCTCTTACTTTGAAAGAAAAATAAGGGAATAATCTTTCAAAGTCGACATGGCAAGACAAATTTGATTTAAAATGCCTTAATCAAATTATTCTTAAAATGAATATATATTAAATCTATGTATTCTAATATAGTGCATTCTTAATTTCAGAAAATGAAGTCCATGAACCCACTTAGCAGGCTTCTAGAGGTCAACCAGTTGACCGGACCAAATTATTCGGATTGGATCCGAAATTTGGATCTTGTTCTCTGTGCAGAGCGCATCTCCTACGTGCTTAGCAAGAACAAGATAGCAGACCCTGTGACTGATGAAGATAAATCATATAATGAAAAATATGATGAAGATAATGATCTGGCAAGATGTTACATCCTTGGGTCATTGTCCAATGTGCTTCAGAAGCAACATGTGGAAATGAACCATTGCCAGGAAATTATGCTGAGTCTGAAAGAAATGTTCGGTGACATAAACCGCACACAACATTATAATGTGATGAAAGAGCTTATTCGCTGCAAGATGCAGGAAGGGACCTCTGTCAGAGAACATGTACTCAAAATGTTTGGGTACCTCTCTGAGCTGGAAACCCTGGGAGCCTACTTGGATTCTGAAATGCAAGCTGATTTCATTCTCCTGTCGCTCCCTAAGTCTTTCAACAACTTTGTTGTGTCTTACCACATGAACAAAGGTGATTTCACAAACGTTGGGTTGTTGGCTGCTTTGAAGTCTGCAGAAGACGTCTTGAAGAAGGACGGCCCCTCTGCTAGTGCAATGGTTGCACAGGCGAGAGGAAAGCGCGGGCGGAAGCAAGGTTCTCAGAAGGGCCCAGCCTCGAAGAGAAAGAAGAAGAATCAAGGAGTTGGTTCATCTTCTAGTGCTTCCACACTGATGACATCGAAAAAGACCGATGTCTGTCACCACTGCAAGAAGCCGGGGCACTGGCGGCGTAACTGCCCTGATTACCTGAAGTCTACAGACAAAGGTAAAGCCCCAGCAGGTATGAAATCTACTTTCATCATTGAAACCAGCTTTCTCGTTGGACGAGAAGGAAGTTGGGTTATAGATTCTGGTGCTTCTGTTCATGTATGCAATTCATTGCATTTGTTTCAGGAAACTAGGAATCTGGAGCATGGGGAGATAGTTATCCAGATGGGATCTGATGCAAGTGTTGCAGCAGTCGCCATCGGGACTTGCAGACTGTCGTTATCTAGTGGTCGAGTCCTAGTACTTAAAGAGTGTCTTTATGTACCTGAGGTCAGGAGGAACTTGATATCTGTGTCTAAGCTTGTTAGACATGGGTACTCTTTCCTGTTCTGTAATAAATTAGTCATTAATAAATATGATAAATTTGTTGCGGAAGGTGTTCTGACTTCTAGTGGACTCTATGAATTGTGCATTGATGAATGTGTCATAAATGTCACTACCACTGATAATAAAAACCCCAAGAGATCCAGGGAGAATGGAAATCATTCGAATATGATTTGGCATCAAAGGCTCGGTCATTTATCTGTTGATAGGATCAATAGATTGATAAAGGATGGACCTTTAGATTTTCTACAGGTTCAAAATTTACCTACCTGTGAACATTGTATTCGAGGTAAAATGACCAGGATGCCTTTCCGTAACAAGGTTACGAGATGCGAGGGTATTCTCGACCTAATACATACTGATGTATGTGGTCCCTTCAATACCGCGACTAGAAATGGATATCGATATTATTTGACGTTTATCGATGACCATTCGCGATATGGGTTTATCTTCCTGCTTCGTCATAAATCTGAAACCTTTGAAAAGTTCAAAGAGTTTAAGGCTTTGGTTGAGAACCAAGCCGACAGGAAGATTAAACGGATTCGATCTGACCGAGGTGGTGAATACCTCTCAGATGAATTCAAGGAATACCTTAAAGAGAATGGAATTGTCTCCAATCTCACTCCTCCTGGAACTCCCCAACTTAATGGTGTTGTTGAAAGACGCAACAGGACCATCATGGACATGGTCCGTTCAATGATGAGTAAAGCACATTTACCTCTTAGTTTCTGGGGATATGCAGTAGAGACTGCAATATATATCCTAAACAAGATTCCTAGCAAGTCTGTACCAAAGACTCCTCACGAGCTCTGGTATGGAACCAAACCTAGTGTCAATCACTTGAGGGTTTGGGGATGCTTGGTTCATGCGAAGAACGTGGACGCAAGTAAGCTAGAATCTCTCACTCGTGAGTGCTACTTCATTGGGTATGTTAAAGATGGTATTGGATACCAGCTTTATGACCCTGAGACCCAAAAGGTTTTTGTCTCTAGGGATGTGAAATTTCTGGAGGATGATTTCCTTAAAGGTCAAGACAAGAATGAAGTAGAGGAGCTCATTGAATCCCCTGAGGATTCTGAGATTCCTGAACCAGAAACTGAAGAAATAAATGAAGATGAAACACCCATACCTCTTCGAAGGAGTTCGAGGGTGGTTGCACCACCTGAAAGGTATGGATTCCATGTGTCAGGTGAGACTGACAATGATCCTTCTTCATATGATGAAGCACTTGCGGATCATGACATGGATAGATGGATGCTAGCAATGAAGTCAGAGATTGACTCCATGCATAAGAATGGTGTATGGACCCTAGAGGATCCACCTAGAGGGGTAAAACCCATTGGGTGTAAATGGATCTTCAAGAGAAAGAGGGGACCTGATGGGAAAGTAGAGACTTTCAAGGCACGGCTCGTAGCCAAGGGCTACACACAGAGAGAAGGCATCGACTACGATGAGACATTCTCTCCTGTGGCCATGCTTAAGTCCATCAGGACACTGCTAGCTATAGCTGCATATCTTGACTACGACATCTGGCAGATGGACGTCAAGACGGCTTTCCTCAATGGATACCTCGAGGAGGATATCTATATGGAGCAGCCCCAGGGCTTCATAGCTGAGGACGGTAAAGTATGCAAGCTGAAGAAATCCATCTATGGGCTCAAACAAGCTTCTCGTAGTTGGAACATCAGATTTGACGAAACCATAAAGAGTTATGATTTTGTGCAAAACCCTGATGAACCTTGTGTGTACAAGAAGCTTAGTGGGAGCGCCATTGTGTTCATCGTGCTTTATGTAGATGATATCCTTATCATTGGGAATGATACAGGAATGATGACCAGTGTGAAGATTTGGCTATCCCATACCTTCGAGATGAAAGATCTTGGAGAAGCCTCTTACATCTTAGGCCTGAAGTTGTTCAGAAACCGAGAAAAGAGAATATTGGGATTATCGCAACATGGATACATCAAGAAGATTCTTGAACGATTCCGAATGGATAGTTCGAAGAAAGGATTCCTCCCCTTAGGACATGGTATCCATCTGTCCAAAGGGATGGCTCCTCAAAGTGTTGAGGAAAAGAAGGCCATGGCTGGATGCCCTTATGCATCAGCCGTAGGAAGTTTGATGTATGCCATGATGTGTACTAGGCCAGACATCTGCCATGCAGTGGGAGTGGTAAGTCGTTACCAATCATGCTATGGAGAGAAACACTGGAATGCAGTAAAGAACATATTCAAATATCTAAGACGGACGCAAGATTACATCTTGGTCTATGGGGATGGTGATCTCCAAGTCTTGGGATATACAGATTCAGACTTCCAGTCAGATATTGATGATCGAAAGTCGACATCAGGGTTTGTATTCCTGTTGAACGGTGGTGCTGTGAGCTGGAGAAGCAAGAAGCAGGACACTACGGCGGATTCAACAACAGAAGCCGAATACATTGCCGCATCGGATGCTGCAAAAGAGGCGGTGTGGTTGCGCAAGTTCATCTTGGAACTTGGCGTAGTTTCCTCTGATTCTCCCGTCCCGTTACTCTGCGATAACACTGGAGCCATTGCCCAAGCAAAGGAACCCAGGTGCCATCAGAAGAGCAAACACGTGGAAAGGAAATACCACATCATTCGGGAGATTCAAAAGCGTGGTGATATCATCATCACCAAGGTGGCCTCTGCCGACAACATTGCTGATCCTCTTACCAAACCTCTGACACAGAAGGTTTTTGACCAGCATGTAATGAGTATGGGTTTACGGATTGTACCTGAATGGTTCTGAGGGCTAGTGGGAGATTGTTAGACTTGTGAGCCCTGGGCGAACCATTCTTACAATAAATGTTATTGTAATATTTAAGTTTATCAATAAAAGTTATTGATGTTTCACTCCCTTTCTGAAATTATATGAATGAATGCACTATAAGGTCCCTCTGTACGATTAGGGTTATGTACCATGGCCAGCTTGATGATCATATAGCTGTTGTTTCATTAAATGAATCATAGAGGCTGGTGTTTGGATGAATATCTAAGGAGTTAGATGGAGGACTCATCAAACACCGTCAAATGATTGTCAAGTGAAGATCTCCAGCCTGAGTAGGA
This sequence comes from Ottelia alismoides, assembly GCA_037367405.1. Classification (NCBI taxonomy): domain Eukaryota; kingdom Viridiplantae; phylum Streptophyta; class Magnoliopsida; order Alismatales; family Hydrocharitaceae; genus Ottelia; species Ottelia alismoides. The sequence goes on along the minus strand of JAZKJV010011150.1, from coordinate 158,519 downwards.
GATGGCAATCCTTTCTCACATAGGCTGATATCTGACCGACCTCTTGATGCAGGTCCTCTGCATGGGAATAGTGATTCGGAGGTGTCAGATTAGTTAGGTCAATGGGTTGACCTAACGAGATCGAGATAACTTAAGTCCTATGTTGAATGCTGTCACAGCATAGGCATGCATCCTCTGACCGGAGACAGATATATTGCTATATATCCAAGTATGTACATTTGGCAGACCAATAGGTTGATGACCTAACCAAGGTCTATACACCGGCGAGCTGGTATGCATATGAGGGTATATGAGCAATATGATCTCTCAAAGGGATCATACAGGTTCACTTGTGAACCGGAAGACATGAGCTCACTCATGAGGTATTGGGACCAATCAAATTCCATGCATGGTCGTCATGCTTTGGAAGCATGACATGAATTTGAAGGTATGATATATGCTTTGGGAAAGCATAGGATCGATACCAAATCCCAATGACCAAGATTGAGAAACTTAATGATTAAACCCTGAAGAAGACAGTATAAAATGATCTTGATCTTCGGGTTGATCATGGGTCTTCCAGTATGCAGGATGTACAGGTATTGGGAATACCTGAAGGGTGATGTGATCATAAACGATTGTATATCCATGACGCTTCCATTCCGAGGGAGTGATGAAACAGGTCTGGATTTTAGTGACTCCTTTCAGTAGAGAAGCAATCCGATCTTAGTCCAAGTGTTGGACATTGATCTGAATGGGATTCAGATTCAATGAGAAGATTGGATTTGCGGCCTTGATTTAATCAAGCATCTGTGAGAGGTCCGTAAGATCTGGATTTGAGATGAGATCTCAACATCCAAGTCACTATACGTGGAATAATACAATCGCCCTATCCTTGTCTCCAAGTATCTACGGAGAAAGCACATTATTCTTGAAAGGGTTCAAGAATAGTTCTATTGATGAAATATCCAAGCAAGGACTTGATGATTAAATGTGATTTAATTATCAAGCTTAAATATGAATATGATTCATATTGAGAAAATGATTATCTAAGATAATTAAATGAGATTTAATTATCAAGGATTAAGAGAATGTGGATAACACTATCCATGATATATGCATGTTATAAATATGATTTATAATATACATATATAAGAGAGAGAATTTATGTAAATAGCATTTGTTAATTAATAATGTGAACTGGATTCACATTTGTTAATTAATTGGAAATGCAATTTACTAACTAGTTTGGGTTGTGAATATGATTCACATAATATTCAATGGCAAGATTGAAATATTCACAAAATTAATTTGGAATTAATTTTGGCGAATAATTATTATAATTAATTGAGGAATAATATAATAAATGAAATGGAGAAAATAACCACCCTCATGGGTGGCGTCACCCATGAAGAGTTCATGGGTGACGCCCCCCCTTTTTTAGGGGTTGGTTAACTCCACTTCATTTGTTATATTATCTATTGATTAATTGTTGTTATTAAACAACAATCCTAGCCATTGATTTGTCATGGACCAAGCATAGCCCTTGGATCCATGTGTCCCATGGATTGAGATCCATTGGATCCTAAACTAGTATAAAAGGAGGGCTAGGGTAGCCTCTCCATGGTACATTATCTAGAGTTGTGAAAGACAACTTCTCTCTCTCTCTCTCTCTCTAATTTTCGTGTGAGGTCTCTCTCTCAATTTCCAAGTGGCCGTCCACTTTGATCATTGAAGAAGAGAGGATCTTGCTTCGCCTTCGACGCTTGGATCTTCATCAAGGATTGCGGGAAGGACGCGACTCATCATCGTGCCCGCAAGCGCATTCTCCGTGGGTCGGACTCAAGATAGGAGGATCTCTACTTTGGGATCTCGCGATTACAACCACGCTTCAAGAGGTATTTCTTGTACTTTGTGGTTTGATGAAACGATCCGAGAAGTGTTCTCGTGATCATGTGGTTTCATCATTATGTTAAAAAATTTTAATTTCCGCTGCATCTAGCATCTAGTACGACTAGTTGCTCCGATCGTATTCGATACGATCAACACGCTTCCGTGATGCGCTTGAGGATTCTCAATATCCTTCATTTACATCATAGTGTCATGTATGTTTTAATTTAATGTGCAATTGATCATCAAATTACATTACAATTTTGTTGAATTTTAGTGAAGGCTAAGGTTTAGGCCTTAGTGCATCATGGAAGCGTGAAGATTTGCATCACATACGATCAAGAGCAACTAGTCGAACTAGTGGCTTGGGACAGTAGAAACTAAAACTTTATTAAAGATGAAGCACATGATACGAGAACCATCCTCATATCTTTTCATCAAGATCACAAATAAGTAATAGGAATACCTCTTGAAGCATGCTTGTGATCACGTGACTCTAAACGAAGAGACCTCACATCTTAAGTTCAATCCAATGAAGGATGCACTTGCAGGCGTGTGGATGAGATGTGTACTTCCCGTAATCCGAGTTGAAGATTCGAGCATGGAACATCTTATTTCATCTCATGAAATCATTGGTCTTCCTCATGAGCACGAAGCATCGAAGAAGGCAGAGATCGACGAGTACTTCATTTGGCAGCACAACAACGATGCAATGATAACGATGGTTCTCACAAGCAAAAAAGTGGATAGACACAATATTAAGAGAGAGAGAGAGAGAGAGACCTTGGGCGTGTATGAGAATAGTGAGAGATTTGTTGCTTTCTTTTGTTGTTAGAGAAAGAGCTAGGTTTGGCTATTCTTTTATAACAAACTGGATGTGGAGATGCCCTCATTCAAATTAATGGTCATGATTTTGTTGCATAAATTTGCAATAGCAATAAATTAATTTAAAGAAATGAAATTTATTAAAGAATCTTAACTAATTCTATTTTAACTAAATCAATCCATGTGGAGTTATATATGAGGGGTGGACGACCATCATGGAAAGAGCAACCATGTAGACATCCACTCCCTTTGCAGAAGAGGCTTCTCTTCGTACCAAATATGATGAGATCTCATATCTCATAAACTATTCTACATGTGCAATAACTTTTATTACAAACTTATTCACTAACATAATTCAAAATTATTTTATGCTAATTTCAATCATGCCATTCGAAGGCTAGGGTTTAGACCTTAACACATCATGGAAGAGTGAAGATTGTATCACATACGATCAAGAGCGACTAGTCATACTAGTTGCTCAGGGCAACGAAAATTAAAATTTAAATATATGAAATCAAATGATTCGCAAATACTTCTCAAATCGTTTCATCAAGATCACAAATGAGTTATAAGAATATCTCTTGAAGCATGATTGCGATCAAATATTTACACGTTTTCCATGTCTTCTATATTTACCGATGGTCAGCTTTCCTAGAGCTCTGGGTGGTCCATATTGACCAACTAAAAATTAGGGATTCAAAAATCCCTTTGTAAATAGATATAAAATAAGTTATTAGTAAATAGATATAACATACTTTTTTATTTTATATAGCATTTTATTTTTATTTATTGTTACAAGTTAATTGATTACATAAGAATATTTACATGTATATATAGGTCCATATACATGTATTTAGCCTATTTATTTTTATATTATATTAGATATTTTATTATTTTATATTTGAAAAGATAAAAAGAAACTAGAAGTCAAAATTAACTTAAAATTCTAAAGACCCCAAAACACAAAAGCACAACGGAACTCTTACGTTCACTTATGATTCACAAACTAGATATATGAATCCCACATCTAATTAGTGATTTGCATTCCTGAATTCAGCCTTGGAGCTTTTCCAGACTAATCCATATACCCACTGCACTTTACTTTTCGTATCATTTACTTTGTTTTTACCAACTTGTTCCATGTACTATTGATTGGTAATTGCATTACTACTACATAGGGCAAAGCCGGATTAACGCACCACCCTCCTATAGATATAGTTCAATAATATCAACAAGATTTCACTGTTTTTCCCTGCTGCCCCGGTGTACATACTACCTTCACATTTAATAAATTTATAAACATCACTTCTGTCTTCTATGCTTTCTCCATACTCCATCAACTATTCTCTGACCAACTGATTCATCAGAACTATAAACCTCATCTGATTCAACGAGCTCAATTACCATCCTGAAAAGCATGTTTTCCAATAATAGAGCTACTCTAAGCTCAAAATAATTTTAGAAAACAAAACAAAACTTGCCCATACCCCAAATGTGATTCACTTCACAATATGCCCAAGAGAAAAAAAAATGCATAAGCAGCCCAAGATCGCTGTCATTCTAGCAACAGAAAAGTGTTCAGACTCGCAAGAGAAAACATAACTGCTTAAAGTTGGGCAGCTATTGCAATACAAATCTGACGTAACTGAAGCTGTAGAGTTGACAAACGGTGATAACATTTCAAATCTTCTTAGGGTATTTTACATGTGATTAATTGCATAACCTTAGTCTGAACTTGCAATAAGATATAATTCTTTACATATATCAGGACCTTGATATAATTTGGATTTAAGAAAAAGCATCTCCAGAGTAGACCTTGTGGTATTTGTAAATCATTGGGAAATGCAAGCCTTCGTTAGAGCATCAAAAACATCTTGAAGGGAGGCATCTTCCACATGAATAATCTTCTCTCTCGATTTTGAACCAGAACCTAGAGTTACTTGTCTCTTTTTTACTCCCAAAACCTGCCCATGAAAGTATGCAATGTTCATTAAACAAAAGAAAGAAATAAAGCCAATATTGACAAAGTTTTAACACAATACCAATGAAGCTGCACAAGTTGAATAAACATAACCAAGAAGGGCCCTTCCTATTGATCGACCAACATCTCATAGGTCTGGTGGTACTGCAGTGCGCCCACCACCTAAAAGACTAAGGTTCATATCTCCCCTTGTGGGGGTTGTGTTAGGTAGCCGATAACCAACGTAAAAAGTAGTCAGATATTTCAATATGGATTTGAGCAAGAATCCATGTAGTTGACCCTTAAAGTCAGAGAAGGCTTCACCATTTTCGCCCCCAATGCAAAAGTAAAACATCTACTATGCATATTCTCACCACTTCTTTTAGGAAATATGGAAGGCATGATAAGTAAGTGTTATAAAATATGAAGAACGCGGAAGCGATTGATAAACAGAGCATAAACAAGAAAGATAGAACATGGAACACCATGATTTTACGTGGAACCCTACTCCGTGAGGAGCGGGATGAAACCACGGGAGAAGCCCTCAAAGGGGCAAATGCTTCATTGCTTTTTCTAAATGAGTACAGAAGGTCCGGGGCTCCTTATATAGCCTCTCCAGAGCCTCCAAGTCCCAGCACTGGACGATGTGGGACTAAACACTGGATGGGGTAAATGGATCTCCTCCAAGATCCATTTACCCTGCTACAACACAATAAGCGCATACAACTTATACTCCAACACTCCCCCTGGAGAAGATTTGCGTCGGTTGCTGTTGCTGGAGATTGGACACGCGCCTGGAGATCTGCGGGAATCTGCCTGATGCGTCAGTGTCTCTGACATCTTCGAACAGATCTGAAATATCACGGCAAGAACAGATCTGTAAATATCATGGAAAGGATCCGCCAATGAGCACGAACTGGAGCGAGGCTCGAGAGATTAGGGTTTTAAAACCTAATCTTCCAATAGATGCGGCCAGGAACCCTAGACTGACTTGATCTTCAAAAATATCCGGCAACTCTATAACTTAATCATAGAACAACTCGCTCCATAAAATAATCTTCAAACAAAACATTACAATCGAATCTCGAACCAATAAAGAACATGAAATCCTCGAGAAACGAACCTGCTCTGATACCATGTTATAAAATATGAAGAATGCGGAAGCAAATGATAAACAGAGCATACGAACAAGAAACATCAACATGGGAACACCATGATTTTACGTGGAACCCTACTCCGTGAGGAGCGGGATGAAACCACGGGAGAAGCCATCTAAGGGGCATATGCTTCATTGCTTTTTCTCAATGAGTACAGGAGGTTTGGAGCTCCTTATATAGCCTCTCCAGAGCCTCCAAGTCCCACCGTTGGACGATGTGGGACTAAACACTGGAAGGGGTAAATGGATCTCCTCCAGGATCCATTTACCCTGCTACAACACAATAGGCGCATACAACTTATACTCCAACAGTAAGCTTAATAAGAAATAATGAGAGGCTTATTCCTTATTAATGTTTCTTTTATAAAGTTCCTTTTGATGAGATAAAGGTATAAGTGTATGCTATTTATATTCCTCGTTTCTTTGTTATTCTTATGGAATAAGCGGCGGTTATTGTAGAACAGATATTATGAACAGCAGACAAATAGTAGTCATCGTTTATATAAGAAGAATACATGGAAGTGGAATAATTGTTGAATAGAGGAAGAGAATAGCTATTCCAAGAATAAGGAAACCCCGAGATAAGAAAGGAAATCGCCGAATATCAACCCTTATTCCCCAAAAGAACTCTCACTCAAGTTAGAGCAAAGATGTCAATCATGTTAGACTTGGAAGTAAGAAAAAGATGACATTTCTTGAGAAGTACTTTCTCAAAAATGCTTGCTAATGTTAGGATTCTATAGAAATACGAGTGTTGTTGCCCCTTCATTCGGGGCATTACGTTTGAAATGGCAATCAACTTCGAGATCCAAAGCAATGCAAGTATCTGACTCGTGGCAATACATTTGAAAGGGGGGGGGAGAAATGGAGAGCCAAGAGACAAGCTATGTGATTTAGCAAGTGGTGTCCACCATAGCTCTATATACCATCTATATGCTAAACCTGGTAACCACAACCTACTTTTTGCTTCACTCGGTAAGTAGATTGTCACCAACGAAGGCAGCATATTGTGTCATCAACCTTTGACCATCAAGTAAACTAGCATAGTCAACATCTAAATAAAGCACATGCTAATGAGTAACAACGTCTACACTAAGAAACACCTTTACAGAGGGAATCCATCTGGTATCAAAGGAAAAGAAGAACGTCATTCCAGTTACTATGCTTCAATTCTCCATGAACTAATGGACCTTGCCAATACCATAAAGATATTTTAGGTCCAATAACGGTGAATTACAAAAGTGCATTGATAAGACTCCAATATCGTATGGAGTCCTCAAATAAGGCATCATCTGGCATAGTATGTTATAAAGATTCAAGTGGAATGAAGAAAATCTTGCAATCAAGTAATCCGAGTTACTCCAAGATATAAAGGAATATATGCAATGAGAATAAGAATCTCCTCGGTTCCCAGAAAGTGTTGCATTGAACCAAACATCATATAATCTCCTCTACTAATCATATCAGCAACATAGATATCTAAAATAGCAGTGTCAATTCACAGTCGTCAAACAGAGACTAAGTAGTCTAAGTAAGTTCACCTTAAGCCAACTGCAATGTTGCAATATTCGACCATGTTGGAGCAAAGGCGTCATATGTGTAGATGGGTAATTGGATCCCTCCAAGGTCCAATTACCACATCAAGTAGTTTAGTCCCAGATTTACTAGTTGTGGAACTTGTAGAGTCAGTGGAGGCTATATAAGAAGCCCCACATCCATTGCATCAGATGGGGAAGTTCAATAGAAACATCAGCCCTTGGAGGCGTTCTCCCGTGGTTTCATCCAGCTCCTCACAGAATAGGGTTCCACGTAAAATCCCGGTGTTCTTTATTGTTCTTATTCTTTATCTCTGATATTACGCTTCCATATTTTCATTATGTTCTTTAATTATGTTCGAGATTTGAGATTCGAGATTCAATTTTATGATTTATGTTAACCCTAATTCTACATAGTTAATGATCAGAGTGGATTATATTCTGGTGTTTATGTTTAAAGATTTATTTTGATGTTCATGGATGTGTTCTAGGGTTTTCTGAAACTCTAGTTCTGCATGGATCGTCAAGAATGTTCGGAAGAATTCTTTGTCATCGTCGACAATGTTGATCTGATCAGTTGCAATCTTGTAGCGATTAGCCTCAAATCTATGCCATATTCAAGGTCTACTTCAATGCCATATCCAGGATCGACGGGTTCTGATCTCGAAGCGAGAAGAAGAAACAACAAGCAGTACCATGATCTCGTCTAGCATATAGCTGCAGCGACATCACTGTGATGCATCTTCTCCAGAGTTCCTCTAGCACTCCAATCGACATCATCTCTAGGTGCTTCCCTTTCGCAACAAGCAGTAGCGTCTTGAGCAACCATTGGATTACTAAAAACCAAAGATACCATTGGAAGAAGAAGCAGAGGAAGCACTGGCCACCACCACCTTCATGTGTGCCACCATGCGCAAGCCCTTGTCGAGCAACACAAGCACTACCTCGCTAGCCTACAGCCATGTCGCCTCCTTCAAACCTTCCAAACACGTGGCTATCCCTTCGAGCGGTGTTGTCACGTCTTTATAAAGGCGACGGTGAAGGGTTCATCTTCAAGAACCCATCGAGGCAGAAGAGAAAGTTGGGCTCCTGACATGGAACCCTAAGTTGGGTTCAAGACAACCTCCTCTTGGCATCGATGAGGCATTCTTTTCCAACAGCAGCCGTCTCCATGTCTCCTCGTGCGTGTGAACCACCGCTTCCTTCGTCTTCTCATAGACGGGTTCTCCATACCCCTAAGCATAGTGAAAGTCGAATTCTCTTGAGGGGAACCTAAGGCTCGATACTCATGAGGAGACCTATTACAAATATAACACTTTTTTGGTATTATTTTGTATTGGGACAGTTATGTTGCACATGTACCAAAAAAATGGAGAGGGGTGATATATTGGCCCAGATTTAGGTCGATGTTGTGAAATAGAAAAAAGGAAGGCCCAAAGAAAAAAAGAGGCCTAAATATAAGAGGGAGGTTGTTAAAAAAAGGGAAAGAATAGTCCGAAAAAAGGAACAGCCCAAAAAAGGAAATGTGATTGTAAAAAAAGCTAACACAAGAAAAAAAAAGGGGGGGAGACGGCCAAAAAACGGGAATAGCCAGAAAAAAGATTTTAAAAAAAGGAAGAAAAAAGCCTGAAAGAAAAATGTGATGGCTTATTCGGTTTTTCCCCCATTTTCATGTTTTCTCCCAACTATGTTGATGTCATTGTTTTCCAACAAGTATGGGAGAAAGGAGGAGTATTGTGTAGAGTTCTATAGCTTATATTCAGATCCCCCAGTCTAGATGTCAGGGTAGTTGTCAGACTCTACAGTTTAGATTAGGACTCGACGTTCAGACTGGTTCCGAGACTACAGTTTGATGCGTACATGCATGCAATCATTATTTGTGTGGTCCCCATCTTTATTTTTGGTCTTGGAGCTTTCATGTGATCCATAGGGACTCCAGAGTAGAGATCGCAGTTTATATGCCATTGTGAGCTAGGGTTTTCATGTGGTTTCATAGGGACTCAATAGTAGAGATCTCATTTTCTGAGCCGGTATGGGAGAGACCCAGTTTTCTGACGACGAGACTTTCAGACTCCATTCTCCAACGACTGTGGACTCTGATGAGGATGTTTCCATGGCTTTTTATGTTTGATCCTTCAGAGATTGAGCAGTTGTCTACATGATGCACATCCATCTTCTACATGTGGCAGGCCAGAGTACTCTGATGAGGAGACTTATTTCACTTTAAGTGACTCTGACAGATGCAGTACATAACACATGTTCTCCGAAGAGGGGACCCAGTTCGACTCACACTCCAGTCCTTTTGTTCCTCCTCACCAGCATGGCATGAGAAGCAACATCCTCAACAACAACCAACAGTAGAGTATGCATTGAGTTGATATTGTTTGTAGTGCCTTGTATTGTGAGTTTAAGATTTCTTTCTATTTGTCCAAGCTGAGCATTGCATGCTCCAACTTGAGGGGGAGTGTTTGAGCATAGGCGCCATATATGTAGATGGGTAATTGGATCCCTCCATGGTCCAATTACCACATCCAGTGCTTTACTCGCACATCCACTAGTTGTGGGACTTGGAGAGTGAATGGGGTTTATATAAGAATCCCTACACCCATTGTATCATATGAGAAAGTTCTATAGAAACACCATCCCTTTGAGGCATTCTCCTGTGGTTTCATCCCGCTCCAAATGGAGTAGGGTTCCACATAAAATCCGGATGTTTTTCGTTATTCTTATTCTTTATCTTTGATATTACGCTTCTGCATTATCGTTTTATAACAGGCTGAATGGACCGAATATTCGGTCTAATATTCTTATTCAATGGGTTGGATCGAATGGAAATATTGATATCCGGTCAATATTAAATCCAACCCGAATATTTCTGAATATTCGGGTATTTTGCTGAATATTCGGCCAAATATTGCAACAGAATGTTGATTTAATGTATTTTTTATTTTTCAAAGGTTCCCATTTATCTCAGTATCACAATAAATGTTAAAGATTCATATATGAAACTTGTTAATTGATACTTCTATCTTGGACTATATTTGATTGGCGACCATATATGTATAAATATATAAGAATATATTAAATATAATGTTTATCACAACAACAACACAACAACAACAAAGCCTTTTCCCACAATTAAGTAGGGTCGGCTACATGGATTCTTCGCCTCCATTCAGATCTATCTTGGGTCAATCTTGGACTTATATCCAAAAAACTAAGATCCCTTCGTATAGTCTCTTTCCAACACTTCTTGGGCCGTCCTCGCCCTCTCTTAGCCGGCTCAACATCCCACCACTCGCATCTCCTAACCGGTGCATCAGTTGACCTTCTTTGCAAATGACCAAACCATCTTAAGTGGTTTTCTCGCATCTTATCCTCGATCGGAGCTACACCAACTTTCTTTCTGATTGCATCATTCTGAATCCGATCTTTACGTGTATGTCCACACATCCATCTTAGCATTTTCATTTCTGCTACAACCATTCGCTGCACATGTCTATGGTTCACAGGCCAACATTCAGAACCATAAAGCATAGCAGGTCTCACGGCTGCTTTGTAAAACTTTCCTTTAATTTTTAAAGGAATTTTCTTATCACAGAGAACAGCGGAGGCTCCTCTCCACTTTAGCCAGCCTGCATTTATTCTATTAGTAACATCACCATCAATTTCCCCATCATGTTGCAAAATAGATCCCAGATATCTAAAAGAATCTCTCTTTTGAATGTTATCGTCACCAATCTTCACCTCGATTCCTTCAACATTGCTTCCATCAAAGGTGCATTCCATATATTCCGTCTTAGCCCTACTTATACGAAAACCTTTAGTCTCCAATGCATGTCTCCAAACCTCAAGCTTCTCATTTACTCCATCTCTAGTCTCGTCAATCAACACAATATCATCAGCAAATAACATACACCAAGGTAACTCATCTTGAATGTGACTTGTCAACTCGTCCATAATCAAAGTAAAAAGAAATGGACTCAAAGTTGAACCTTGATGTAAACCAATGTTGATATCAAAATAGTCAGTCTTCCCCGTCGGAGTCCTTACACAAGATAAAGCCCTATCATACATATCCTTTATGAGACTAATGTATATGACAGGTACTTGTCTCTTCTCCAAAACACTCCACAGTATCTCTCGTGGGACGGAATCATAAGCCTTCTCCAAATCAATAAAGATCATATGGAGATTCTTCCTTTTAGCTCTATAAATCTCCATTGTTCTCCTCAGCAAATGGATGGCTTCAATAGTTGAGCGATCTGGCATGAATCCGAATTGGTTTTCTTTTATTTGGGAAACTTGTCTCAACCTTCTTTCGATCACACGTTCCCAAATTTTCATAGTGTGACTCATCAGCTTGATACCTCTGTAATTTGAACAATTTTGAATGTCTCCTTTGTTCTTATAAAGAGGCACCACGATACTCCTCCTCCCATCTTCAGGCATTTTCTTGCTTCGCCAAATAACATTGAATAGATTCGTAATCCAAGTCAAACCACGCTCACCTAAAACTTTCCATACTTCTACAGGGATGTCATCCGGTCCAACACCTTTCCCAGGTCTCATAACCTTCAAAGCCTCCTCTACTTCTTTTCTTTGTATTCGTCTATAGCATGCACGATTCAAGTAACTTTCACTACTAGCTAGATCACCCAAAGTGATCTCTCTATTTTCTTCTCCAATGAAAAGTTTATGGAAGTATTGCTCCCATCTAGTCTCTATATCCTTCTGAGTAACAAGCACGTGGAATATTCGTTACTCGGGAGAAAGTGGTCACCGAATAAAGAATATTCGTTACTCGGGAGTAACAAGCATGTGGACTTATATCCTTCTGAGTAACAAGCAAGTGGTCACCGAATAAAGAATATTCGTTACTCGGGAGAATATTTGGAATTATTCAGTTATGCATTTTAATTATTTTAAATATAAACATTGTATATTAAATATAATGTTTATATTTAAAATAATTAAAATGCATAACTGAATAATTCCAAATATTCTCTCGAGTAACGAATATTCTTTATTCGGTGACCACTTCGACTGAATATAAGATACCAACCTCTACAGCACTGGCCAACAAAGACAATCTGTGTTAAATTCCATCAAACTATTCACAGGGGCTTTGCTTCAGACTATAAATTCTTTTCACAACCTGCACGAACACTCCTCTTTCAAAGAGGACCCAGGAGATTGACGGATGTAGTCTTTGCACAGAAAATATGGCGCCACTACTTGTATGGGGTGACATTTGAGATCTTCACCGACCACAAGAGCCTCAAGTATATTTTTTATCAGAAGGAGTTCAACATGAGGCAAAGGTAGTGGATGGAGTTTCTTAAGAACTACAACTATACCATCTCCTACCACCTTGCTAAGGGGAATGTGATGGCAGATGCCTTAAGTGTGCGGACACACACTGATGGTTCAGCAGCTTGGTTGCAGACTTGGGATGTGCTCACAACACTTGGTGAGTGGCATCCATTTGAGGAAACATCTAATGTAGTGACCATACCGACGAAGTACAGTAGCATGTGGGACCGGATTGTCTAGGGACAACCGACAGATTAGAGAATCCAAGAGTTTTACCATAGATGCTTGAATGATGAGTTCGACGAATTCCAAATCCTTGAATCCATCGTATAGAAGGGGGACCGTGTGTGTGTCCTAGATGACGAGGAGTTGAGGAGAGATACCCTGGATGAGGTGCACAGTTCGAGACTTTCTATACATCCAGGTGGCACCAAGATGCACCGAGACCTCTGCCAGCACTTCTAATAAGAGGGCATGAAGAGGGACATAGTCGAATACGTTAGTCGATGTCATACCTATCAGATAGTGAAGGCAGAGCACTAGAGGTTGTTTGGTTTAGTACAACCTCATTCCGTCCCAGTGTGGAAGTGGAAAGTATCTCCCTAGATTTTGTCACATTATTGTCACGTACCCTAGGCGGGCATGATACGATACGGGTAATCATTGATTGGTTGACAAAGTCAGCCCAATTCATCCCGATCAACATGACATGTACTCCGGTTGAGTTAGTCAAATTATACATCAAGCATGTCATTCGGTTGCACAGGATACCCAAAGAGGTAGTTTCAAACAAGGATTCATGCTTCATCTCACACTGCAAGGGAGAATTCATGAGAGCCTTGAGGATCAAGCTACTCCTTAGTTCGTCTTACCATCCACAGATAAATAGACAGTCCGAAAGGACCACTCAGACCTTGGAGGACTTGCTATAGGCATGCGCTATTGAGTGGAAACGATCCAGGAAGGATCACCTTCCACTAGTTGATTTCACATACAAAATCTACCACGCCAGCATAGGCATGGCACCTTTTTAGGCCTTGTACGTGAGGTGATGCACACTCCCTTATGTTAGCAGCAGGTGGGTGACAACACATTGTTCACCATGTAGATCATATAGGAGACCTCTAAAGCTGTAGATACTGCCAGAAAGAGATTGCTGACCGCGCAGAATCGTCAGAAGAGTTACGCTGACCAGCAACAACGTTGAGATAAGTTTCAGGTGTAGAATCATACATTTGTACCTTACAAGATATGATTCTTGACCAGCCTTGTATATCTAAAATATTCCTCATAATCATATGTTGGGTGCTTTGTTTTCTTACAAGTATCCCCATTGAAGGGCATTCAGCGATTCAGTGTCAAAGGCAAGTTTGCATCGTGCTTTGTAACTGTTGGAAGAAAATAATAAGGATATTTATTCCAAGAACCTTAGGCTCTTTTATATAGAGGAGAGACCTATGGGTAAATTACACAAGATAGACATGAGGAAATAAAATAGCTGAAAAGGTACATAGAACATAGAAATATCTCTACACTCCCCCTTAAGATGGAGCATGGATGTCAATCATGCTCAGCTTGGATGAACACTTCTGAATGGCCCCCTGAGTAATGCCTTGGTAAAAATATCTGTTGTTTGCTCTCCTAAACTACCATGAGAAGTAGAGATCAAGCCCTTCTGAATCATGTCTCTCGTATAATGGCAGTCTACCTCAATATGTTTCGTTCTCTCATGGAATGCAGGGTTATTCACAATGAATAAGGCAGCTTGATTATCACATTGTAACTACATGGGCAGAGGAACATCAACATGCAAATCGGCTATCAGTGCTCGAACACACATCATTTTTGTGCTTGCTTATGCCATAGCCATATACTCAGATTCGACACTTGATCTGGTCATAACTGTTTGTTTCTTGCTTTTCCAAAAAATAAGAGAACTGCCAACGAATATTGCAAAGCTGAAGTGGACTTCCTATCCTTAGGACACCTTGCATAGTTAGCGTTAGCACACACAGATACAGAGAGAGTTGCTCCTTTCTTGGAAAATAATCATGCACCTGGAGAAGATTTCAGATATCTCAATAGCATGTATATAGCATCCATATGTACTTGCCGAGGTTGCTCCATGAACTGACTCGCTCGAATCAATGCAAAAGAGATATCCGGTCTGGTAATAGTACTATATAGGAGCTTTCCCACCATCTCTCTATATCTCCTCTTATCCACTTCCTTTGTATCATCATCGTATAATTTTGTGCTAGGATCCATAGGAGTAGTAGAGAGTCGGCACTCAATCAAGCATGTATCAACAAGCATGTATTTAACATATTTTCTTTGGGCCATTACAAGACCCTGCGCATTCCTAGCAAATTCCAACTGTAAGAAATATCTTAGAATGTCCAAATCCTTAGTAAAAAACTGATGGCCCAGAAACTCTTTTATCATCTTGATCCCCTGCATATCATCTCTTGTAACAAGAATATCATCAACATAGACCATTGTGACAACAGTACCTCTGTACAAAAAGTGAATGGTTTGCATTAGACCTCTTGAACCCATGCTTCTCAATCAAATCTGAGAGCTTATTAAACCACGCCTTTGGACTTTGCTTAAGGTCATATATCACCTTGTGGAGTTTACAGACCTGCTGACACTCCCCCTCAGCAGCAAACCCCGGAGGCTGCTGCATGTAAACTTCTTCCTGTGGATCTCCATACAGATATACATTTTAACATCCAATTGAAATAAAGGCCAATCATGTACCACTGCTTCTAAGAGTAGAATACATAGTGTAGAGTGGCAAGCCACTAGAGAAAAAGTATCCAAGTAATCCACGCCATATGTCTGAGGAAAGCCACGTGCCACTAATTGTGCCTTGTAATGATCAAGGCCATCATCTGCATGATGTTTAACTGTAAACACCCATTTGGAACTGACTACAGACGCCCCAGGAGGAACAAACACCAAACTCCATGTACCACAGGACTGCAATACAGTCATCTCTTTCTCCATAGCTAAACGCCAGCAACTATCCTTCAGTACCTCCTGATAATTCCGTGAAATTTCCATGGCAGATAAAGCTACTGCAAATCTCTTATAGTCCCCTGTTAGATGATGAAAGGAAACTTGAGAAGCAAGGGGGTAAGAAGCACAAGACCGCTTCTACTTGCGAACTGCAATAGGAATATCCAGGTCATTGGTAACCTCCTCCATCTGTTGGCCATCCTCCTACAAAGAGTCTTGTACAGATATATCTCCAAACCCATCATTAGAAATCATGTTACCAAAACAAACATGGGGCATACTGGTTGATGGGTGATGGCCATGAGCAGAAGCAGGACAACGGGTGTAGAATTTAGATAATGGTGGATCAGTTGGCACATTCGACTGGGTGGTAGAAGGGGTGGAGGAGGAGGTGATGGTGGTAGTGGTACCACTGGCATAGGAGGTGGAGAGTAGGTCGTAGGAGGAGGTGGCTTGTAAATCTCATCATCTGACTCTGATGAAACCAACCTCTCACCTGTAGTATAAAAATACATCACAGACTCAAAAAAGGTGACATCATCACTGATATAGTATTTCCTGCACAAAGGATCATAACAATGGTATCCCTTCTGGGTCCTGGAGTACCCAACAAACACACATTTGACAGCTCTAGGAGAGAGCATGTCAAGACCTGGAATCAACTGGTGAACAAATGCAACAGAGTCGAACGCACGAGTGAGTGAGAATAACTCCTTAGGGAAGGCTGTAGAGAAAGGAATTTTCTCACCCAAGACAGACGATAGCATATGCTTCACCAAATAACAAGCTGTAGGTACCACATCACCCCAAAATAAACGTGGGGCACGACTCTGAATGAGAAAAGTCCGAGTGACATCAAGAAGATGACGATGCTTTCTCTCAGCAACACTATTTTGTTGAGAAGTGTAAGTATACGAAGTTTGATAAATAATCTCACGAGACAAAAAGAAATGGGAGAGAACACGTGTACAGAATTCCAAAACATTGTCAGTTCACGTAAAATTCACAAAGGTAGAAAAATATTTTGCACTTCATTAATAAAAGGTTTGACAACATCTCCTGCTTCAAACTTATTTTTCAAGAGAAACACCTAAGACAACAGAGAAAAATCATCCACAGCTACAAGATAAAACATGTGTCCCTGGTAATCATGAACACGACTTGGACCACAAATGTCAACATGAAATAACTCAAAAATGGAGCCACTGTTCTGACTCTGACGACTAGGAAATGCCTCACACTGGAAGGAAGAACCAGGTGAAATCTGTGGCAGCATGTGAAACATCTTCTGAAGAGGTAGATGTAGGGACGCAAACGGATGCGGTTATATTCGTATTCGTTCGTATCCGTATTCGTTTTAAAGAGGATATGGATCTTGTTTTCCTAAAACAGGCGAATACGAATACGAATACGAATATTGGAAACGAATTTTTTGCGGATACGAATACGAATACGAATCTTGAGTTAACGAATGCGAATACGAATACGAATACGAAAAAACAAACGAATCCGAATACGAATACGAATATTTGTATTGTATTTTTAATATTTTAAAATAAAATTAGGCTATATCACCCAAATCCCATCCCCCACACCCCGACGCCCTCTTTTCTTCTCTGCCAGCCGCCACCCCCGCCTCCCCCAGATCTCCTCCTGTTGGCGCCGCCCACCGCCTCCCCCTAACCTCCTCCTCCTGCTGGTGCCGTCCACCGCCTCTCCGTGCCAACCTCCGCCTCCACCTGCGCCCACTGCCTTCCCCACCACCCCCTCCCCATGCCTCCATGCCTTCTCCTGCGACCCTCCGCCCTCCCTTCTCCCTCCGCCACGCCCTGCGACCCTCCCGCCTCCCCCTTGTCGCCCCGCCTACACCCTGCACCCTCGCCCCCTACACCCCCGCTTCCCCTTGTCACCTCGCCTCCCTCTGCTCCCTCCGTCCCTTGCGGCCCTTTGCCCCCTGCATCTTCCATTTCGCCTTGTGCCCTCTACCTCACCATGCCGACCTTCCTTAGCCACCACCTAACCTCCCTTTGCCTCCCCCGACCTCCACCTTTGCCTTCCTTGCCGCCTCCACCCAACCTCCGTCCGATGATGCACGGTCTGCTTGTTGCCATTCTCGAGAATCTTGTTTAGGAGATCGTCATTCATCAAGGTTATTTTTCTCTACGACCGTCGTTTCCATTCTAAATTTATGTTGAGTTTTCATCTAATTGACGCATCTTAAATTCTTAGCCGCAGCCAACCTCGCTTTGTCGCAACCGCAACCTCCCTCCGCAACAGCCACAACCTCCCTCTCAGCTGCAACCGCAACCGATCTGGTATAACATCTTAAATTCATAATCGTTTAATGTTAATTCCAAGAATAATCATGCAAGTTTTTATTTATAATTTTTTATTGCAATATTCATTTGGATATTCGTATTCGTCTGTAAAAGATTCGTATTCGTATTCGTATTCGTATTTTGAGGATATGAATCTTGATTTTTTACATTCGTGTAACATTCGTATTCGTATTCCTAAAATAATATGAATATGGTTATGGTATGACATGAATTCGCATTCGTATTCGTTCGTTTGCATCCCTAGGTAGATGACTTAAACGAAGGTGCCAAGTGAATGGAGAGACTGATCCAGATGAATGAGCAGATGCGCCAGCATAGGGAGTCCAAACCAAGTGATGAAGGCCACCGTGCTCACGGCCACACCCAATCACTCTGCCCGTAAGAATGTCCTGAAAAACAAGAGAAGATGGGTCAAAAATAACTCGATAGTACAGGTCCTTTGTAATCTGACTAATGAATCGAAATAAGGAATGCCGATCTTTGATAATGTTGTCATCATCCAACTGTTCTCGAATCGTCTCATTCAACGGTTCGAAATATATCAATGTAACAAAAGAACCAATTAAAAAAGATCTCACAATTCCAATTAGAAATTTGTTGAGCCCTTTGGGTATTATTGTACCTAAAGCAAGTTCATAAAGAAATCAGGAGCATATAGCACATTCTGTAAACGCATATAGGGCGTCAAAGTGATCTCCCCGGGATTGGGGAATGAGTCCCATTAGCTATCATAATTGTTCTCCCTAGAGGAACATGTCTATATGATGCAAGTTGTTGTCTGCCTCCACATAAATGATGTGTTGCACCAGAGTCCATAATCCACTCTGTAATCTCAGACCCATGACAAGATGTAAACGCATAAGTACCTGAGGTGCTAGCAGTAGCAGAGCTACTAGCAGAAGCAGAAGTAGAAGCCGCAACATCTGAGGGGCCTCCAGAAGATGGTGAAGTAGGAGGCATAATGTCTCTCAATCTGGCTTGAGGTTATCAAATCGCTAATATGAAGTACGAATTGCAGGAGATTCAACTTGTTCCGCTACCCGGGCTAATAGAGGAAACCCATGCTTGGAGTAGCAGGTATCCTCTGAATGGTCAAGATGATAACAAAACGTGCAGGGCTGACGGATTCGACCCCCTCAGCCACGAGGACCATGTCCACAGAAAGTAGACGAGTCTCCTCTACCTCGGGAGACTGCCATTGCCGAGGAAGTCTGACCACTAGTAGTAGACGGAATAGTAATCCTACTAAGCCTACGAAAGGCTTCCTCCATGGGAGGGATTGTAGCATCTGTAAGGATCTGGGAGCGGGAAGCATCATATTCAGGATCACTTGCCGCTAGGAGTACACCAACCATGGTGGCATTCCTATATGTCTTTCATTACTCAAGGATGGGGTAAGAGGCATGAAACGGTGTAGCTTCTCAAACATCCCTCTCAAGGATGTACACAGCGAATGCAGGGACCGTCCATTCTGCTTGATAGTGAATATATCATGCTGGAGTTGGAGGATCTTCGTCTCATTCCTCGCCTGAGAATATGTTGCTGCGAGGATATCCTACATCGCCTTAGCAGTAGGCTGATGTAACACGTCATTGGCAATTTCAATCACCAATGTACCAGAGAGCCATACTTTGGCATAAGCGTCGCCTGCCTCCCATGAGGCGTTTGCCCCAGTCTTCTCCATCGGCTCTTCCTCGGTAAGAATATATTTCTTACCGTTTGACTTCATAAGGCTTATGAACTGCATAGCCAAGAGCTCATAGTTTGTCTCATCCATCTTGACAATAAGCCTGGCCCTCTGAACGCGTTTGTGGTGGGTACATCTACTTTGTTCTCAAACATGATGCTGGAGGTAGAAGACTAGGGCTTGTAAAGACCAAATGTTGAATGTCTACACAGACATATGTAGGTTTGATTGCACATGTAGACTTATACACTCAAACCCATGAACCAAACGAGAGGACTGACGTCGGCGGTAAAGAACAACGCACGTGCGATTAACGCACGCTAGATTGTACGTGCAGGCTGCACGTGGATGCCACATACACTCGCAGGTGGCACAGGGTGTTGCGCGAGTGTACGTTGGGTTGTAGCGTGCGACACGGGAGCGCGCAGGTGCGTTGGAGCGACATGGAAGCGCAGGGGCGACACGGAGGTGCAGGGGCAGCGCGGTGGCGCAAGGGCGGCATGGAAGGCGCGGAGAGGTGGCGCACAGGACTAGGTATGGGGCCTAGATTTTTTGATACTCGAGCTCCGGTCTAGGACCGCCGCTCTGATACCATGTTTGAAGAAAATAACAGAGATATTTATTACATGAACCCTAGGCTCTCTTTATAGTGGAGAGACCTATGGGAAATTACACTAGATAGACATGGAGAAATAAAATAGCAGAAAAGGTACATAGGACCATAGAATTATCTTTATAGGAACCATTCGAGATCTTGTCCCGAGTTCGGAGGATGACTTACAAAGTGGCCCTTCCCCCACACCTTAATTGCATTCACGACGTGTTTCATGTGTCGAATCTTCGGAAGTACATTCGAAATCTTAGGCGCATGATCATTCACGAAGACTTAGCGGTGGAGCCAAACATCTCCTTTCCTAAGGAGCCCATAATGGCCATTCAAATACTAGACCATGCGGTCAAAAGGCTGAGACGGAAGGAGATTCCTTTAGTCAAAGTCATATTGCAGAGTTAAGACATTGATGAGGTGATGTGGGAGCCTAGGGCCAATATGAGGGAGAAGTGATGCAGCATGAACCGAAGAAATAGGGCCGCATTTTTATCTACTTTTATCCGTTAATTTTATTTACGTTTATTTTGAGTCGTCGTAATTTTATTTTAAAATAAGAGATCGTGTGTAATCTCTAAAGTAGTTAGTTTCAGTTTGAATTTCAAATTAGTCGGTTAGAGTCAAATTAGGATAATTAGTTTGAATTTGAATTTGAGTTTCTATTTTTGTAATCTCATCCCTCCTATATAAAGGGATGATAGACTAGTTGTTTAGTAAGTTCAGTTGATATGAAAAATTGAGATTTTATTCTCTATCTCTCTCTCTCCTTTCTCTCTCTCCCCTCACGCGGTCTTCATGTTTCTTTTCTCTATCCCCTCGTGTTCCTGACGAGCTTCTCCTCTCAACCCCTCCATTTTCTTCTCTCTCTTTCTCCCCTCACGTGGTCTTCACGTTTCTTTTCTCCATCCCCTCGTATTCCTGACGAGCTTCTTCTCTCAACCCCTCCATTCTCTTCTCAATCCCTCCATTTTCTTCTCCACCAAAATCCACCGTCAAATATTTTATTTTTCGCCGTCGCTGAAAACTAATCCGCATCAATTGGTATCAGAGCATGGCCTATAGATCGTCCTCACGATCTAACGATCCGTCCAGACATTTGCGCCGATATGCGACGAAAGACCATCATTCGTCGGGAGACGAATTTTTCAAGCGGAGGAGAATTGATGCAGCATGAACCGGAGAAATAGGGCCGCATTTTTATCTACTTTTATCCGTTAATTTTATTTACGTTTATTTTGAGTCGTCGTAATTTTATTTTAAAATAAGAGATCGTGTGTGATCTCTAAAGTAGTTAGTTTCAGTTTGAATTTCAAATTAGTCGGTTAGAGTCAAATTAGGATAATTAGTTTGAATTTGAATTTGAGTTTCTATTTTTGTAATCTCATCCCTCCTATATAAAGGGATGATAGACTAGTTGTTTAGTAAGTTCAGTTGATATGAAAAATTGAGATTTTATTCTCTATCTCTCTCTCCTCTCTCTCTCTCTCCTCTCTCTCTCTCCCCTCACGTGGTCTTCACGTTTCTTTTCTCCATCCCCTTCGTGTTCCTGACGAGCTTCTCCTCTCAACCCCTCCATTTTCTTCTCTCTCTCTCTCTCCCATCACGTGGTCTTCATGTTTCTTTTCTCCATCCCCTCGTATTCCTGACGAGCTTCTTCTCTCAACCCCTCCATTCTCTTCTCAATCCCTCCATTTTCTTCTCCACCAAAATCCACCGTCAAATATTTTATTTTTCGTCGTCGTTGAAAACTAATCCGCATCAAGAAGTATCCTCATTTTTTTTGAAGTCAAAAGAGTGGATAATACTCAGAGGTGTCCGCCCTAAAATTTATTACTAAATAAAAATAAGAATAAAGTACAAATTTCAATATTACATAACCCATTCCTCCACTAAACTTGCAAAATGTACCATAACATTCTCCTTGTAGAATCTTTGCCCAGAGAAGAGATGTGCATTCCTTGCCAGCCAAACAACCCAGACAACAGCCAGGGGTTGAAACAGAGCCCAATGGGGACGATATCTGCTAACCATTAAGGAGTTACAAAAAGAGGTCATGTTCGTTGTACAGACCCACTCGAGACCGCTCTCAGTCTAGATTGGCGCTGCCTTCTGGCAATGAAAGAAAAGATGATCCAGTGATTCAATATCAGCCTCACATAGGACGTACCTATCGGAGACATTCCCCAGGAGCCTAGCACGACGGTCCCTCATCATCATCCTTTGCCTCTCGAACAGCCAAAGAAAGAAACCAATCCTCTCTGGGAGGCCAATCCCCCAAAAGAATTTGCAATCTCTAATCAGCTCCTCAGAGCGCGAGGGAGGTGGTCTGCGAATCGTGCCATAAGCCTTCTTGACAGAGAAAGGGCCCCCACACTAGACCCAATGATCTATGTTCTTCACGGGCCCCCCAGTATCACGCAAGGAGTCCAACAAATCAAGAAACTCTTCGAGGTACTGATCGGAGAAGTTTGAAGAGAACAATGGCATCCAGTTTACATCCGACCAGCAGGTAGCAATGCTTGCCTCGCAGTCAGCCGCCAATGCAAACAGTCGAGAAAAGCGTGAATACAAAGGCCCAGCATCGGTCCAGACATCCGTCCAGAAAGCGAAGGATTCCCCGTTACCAACTACCGTCCTAAAGAGAGAATGGAAACGGGGAAGAGTCCCCATAATCCCCTTTCAAAAAGGCGAAGGTGACAAACCACGACAGCAATTCAGAGGTGATGTATCGTTAATAGCATAGAATCGACGAACAAGGGTGCAACACAGATCGCCACTGCAACCCCAAAGTCTGCTCACCCACTTCAGTAACAGGGCTTCGTTCATCGCATCCAACCTCCGGACACCAAGACCGCCTTCGCCCTTAAGGAGTGTGACTACGTCCCAGTCCATAAGATGCATACCTCCAGCCTCCTGACCGCCTTTGCCCCATAAGAATCTACGCACCAATCTCTCAAGACGCTCCTGGACCTTCGTCGGCATAAGGCGAGTGGACATGAAAAAAATCGGGATCGAAGTTAAAACGCCTTCAGCAGCACCAAGCGACCTCCCTTGGATAAGATCGACGACTTCCAGCCCGCCAGCCTTCTTTCCAGCTTCTCAATAACTAGCAACAATCAGCCAATTTGGTTCTGCCCAAAGCCATCGGCACCCCCAGGTATCTGATAGGGAGGGCACCACAATCTGTGCCCAGCTCTTAGCTGCAAGTACGCGTAACCTCCTCCGTTAAGACAAAGGGAATCACCGTGGGCTTGTTAGCATTCTTCGATAGACCGAATAGTTCCAAAAAGCTCTAAAGTGATTGCCATGCCAAAAGCCTCCTCTTTGTCCCCCCCCCTCGATGAAGAAAATGGTGTCGTCGGTGTACTGAAGAAGCAGGACCGTAATCCCATCCCTCGAATAGCCATAGGTGAAGCCACCGCTAAGAACACGGTTCACAAGGCGAGCCAAGACGTCAGAAGCAATGACGAAGAGAAGGGGGGCCAAAGGACACCCCTGCCTGATGCCCCACCTCAGCTAAAAGAAACCGCCCTCCGGGCGACCAATTACCAGAACCGTCATAGAAGAGGTCGTGACACAACGTTTCATCCAAGAAATCCATAAATCTGAAAAGCCCCTCTTGTGCAAAGCCGCCCAGAGAAACTTCCAGTCCAACGTGTCGTAAGCTTTCGCAAAGTCAACCTTCCACAAAACACTGCCACCCCACGCCTCTTCCAAAATCTGCAATTATTTCAGATGCCAAAACCAAGCAAACCGCAATCTGCCTACTCCGGAACGAAGGCCGACTGGAGACGGGGTAATAATGTGTTCAAGCGTACAGCTCAACCTTATAGCAAAGACCTTTGCCATGATCAAATATAGAGCGTTGGACAGCGTGATCGGCCTGAAGTCTTCAATGCTTTCCGCTGCCACATGCTTAGGAAGGAAAAAGATTAGGGCCCTATTAATCTTATCGAACCCCGCATTGCTACAGAAGAAGTCCAGCATAACCTCCAACAACTCAGCACCCACCAGATCCCAAAAATCCCTATAAAAAGCCACAGGGAAGCCATGTGGCCCTGGAGCCCCATTCCGCATTGAGACTCCATACCGCAGCCTTCAATTCATCCATGGTTGTCTGAGGCAAGCTAGATGTTAAAGAGGGGGACAGGTTGGAGCGCCCAGCCCCATCCATCTCCATTGCGTCTCATTCAACCGTGCCGAAAAAATCGTGGAAGTGGCCCGCAATCTCTCTATCCATCTCCCTGTTGCCATCCACCCGAACACTGTCGACAATCATAGATCTCATAGCATTACACTAAGCCTCCCACTGGCCACACGGTGAAAGAAAGTCGTATTCGCATCACTCTCCCTGAGCCAGTTGCTTTTAGACCGCTGCTTCCATTCGACCACAAGTTTCTTGTCTTCTTCAGTGATTTTCCTTTGGGCTAACGCACGTTGGGTCAGCTCTTCAGAGTTCAAATCACAACAATCCTCTATGGCGTCAAGCCTAGACACTTCTTACTCTGCATCCACCCTGGTAGCGTGACGGGCATCCCTGGACTCCCTCTTGAAGGCGCACAGATGTGTGCACAAAGAGGTCAATTTATGCACAAATCTCAACGCCGCAGAGTGGAAGACCGCCAGAGAGGACAAATGAGATAGGACAAGTTCTCGGAAAGAATCCTCCAAAAGCCAACTCTTCTCATATCTGAAAAAACCCCACTGGGTGTAAGCTCTCCGGAATCCCAAAGAATGGGAGTATGATCGGACCGCATTCTCGGCTTAGCAACAACAAAAGACAGGGAATAGCTCCAGCAGCTCCGCGGAGGCCAAAAACGACCGATGCAGGACCGAGAACCAGAGTTTCTGTTGGACATGCGAGCCCACGGCGAGCCATTATGCAATAAATGTTATTGCACATATCATTCCCTGATCTGAAATGAAGAATAAATAATCTGCATAATAGATCCCTTAGGACAATTAGGGTTATGTAGCATGGCCATCTTAATAATCATACAGTTGTTGATTCAATAATTAAATCGTAGAGGTTGGTGCTTGGATGAATATCTAAAGGGTTAGATTGAGGACTCATCAAGCACCGTCAAATGATTGTTAAGAGATGATCTCCAGCCTGAGTAGGAGATGGCAATCTTTTCTTACATAAAATGATATATGACCGACCTCTTGATGCAGGTCCTCTACATAGGAATAGAGATTCGGAGGTGTCAGATTAGTTAGGTCAAAGAGTTGACTTAACGAGATCGAGATAACCAAAGTCCTATGTCGTATGTTGTCACGATATAGGTACACATCCTCTGACCGAAGACAGGTTTGTTACTATATGTCTGAGTATGTACATTTGACAAACCAATAGGTTGATGACCTAACCAAGATCTATACACCGGCGCACTGTGTGCATGCAAGGGTATATGAGTAACACGATCTCTCAAAAGGATCATACATGTTCACTACTGAACCGGAATACATGAGCTCACTCACGAGATATTAGGAAGAATCAAATTCTGTGCACGGTCGTCTCGCTTTGGAAGCTTGACTGAATTTGTACGTTTGATATATACTTTTGGAAAGTATATGATCAAGACCTAGGTATAATATATGCTTTTTGGAAAGTATATGATCGATACCAACTCCTAATAATCAAATGAGAAACTTACTGATAAAACCCTGAAGTAGACAATATAAAGTAGATCTAATACTTTGGGTTTATTCTGGGTCTTCCAGTATGCAGAATGTACAGGTGTTGAGAATACCTGAGGGTAATGTGATCATAAACGATTGTATAACCATGATACTTCCATTCCTAGGGAGTAATGAAACGGGTCTGGATTTTAGTGACTCCTCTCAGTAGAGAAGCAATCTGATATTGGTCCAAATGTTGGACATTGATCTGAATGTGATTCATATGCAATGAGAAGATTAGATTTGCGGTTTTGATTTAATCAAACATTTATGGGAGGCCCGAGATCTGGATTTGAGATGTGATCTCAATATCTAAGTCATTATACGTGGAACAATATAATCGCCCAGTCCTTATCTCCGAGTATCCGCGGAGAAAGTGCATTACCCTTGAAAGAGTTCATGGATAATTTCATTGTTGATATATATATCCAAGCATCGAGAAAATTGGTAATTAAATGTGATTTAATTATCATTGATAATATGAATTTGATTCATATTATAAGGAGAGTTATCTGAGATAATTAAATGTGATTTAATTATCAAAGATGTGAATAATGTGAATGTGATTCATATTATTCTGTCACATGAGAATAAAAGATCCAAGATGATTAAATACGATTTAATTATCATGGATATAAATAATATGGATAGCACTATCCATATTAATTATATATATTATAAATGTGATTTATAATATATTAGAGAGAGGATATTGTGATTTATATTTGTTGATTAATTGTTAATGTGAATAGGATTCACATTGAACTATTAATTGAAAATATAATTACATTTAGTTTTGGGTTGTGAATAAGATTCACATAATTTTAATGGCATGATTGATATTTTCCATAAGATAATTTGGAATTATTTTTTAGTGAAAATATTGTCGACAAGAGATGATGATATATATCATGACATAATGAGATCTCATGATAATTAGAAGAGATGGACCAAGTCCACCAAAGAGGAGTAGACGGCTACAACTCTCCATGAGAAGAGTAGTCGTCCCCTCTTATGAGGAGATTGGTTTATTCTCTTCATTATCTTTTCTCTTATCAAAGATGATTTAATTTGAAATTAATTTTATTGATTTATCAATGAAAATTAATTTAAATTAAATCATTAGTTGTTGTGTTTTTACAACAACATCTTAGCCATTGAAAGAAACACAAATCAATCTCATCCATTGATTATGTGTTGCCCATAGATTGGGATCCATGGGTTCCCAAAACCCTATATAAGAAGAGGCATCCATTGCTCTTCAGTGGACATTATTATGAATGCTCTCTTCTCTTTCTCTCTACATGCCTACTCTCTCTCCCATGTGGCCCTCCTCCATGAATGCCCTAGAGAGATTCTCCATCGACGCAGCATCGTCGTTATGCTGACGGATCATCAACTTGTGGATCTCCATCTCCTTCGGTGTGTCTCGCTTGTGAAGAAGATGTTGGATCTCGTGTGACGAGATCAGGAGATCCGCTGCTTGGATCATCAACATGGATTGCGAGGAGCACGCGATTCATCCCTGTGCTCGCAAGCGTTTCCTCCGTCGGATCGGACTTGAGACAGGAGATCTCTTGGTTTAGAGACTTGATCGCGACCACACTTAAAGAGGTAATCCTATTACTTGTTTGTGGTTTAGACGAAATGATCCGAGAAGCGTTCTTGGATCATGTGGTTTCTTCACATCAAATTTTTTATTTCCGCTGCATCGAGCTACTAGTGCGACTAGTCGCTCCCGATCGCATACAATGCGATCATCACACTTCCGTGATGCGCTTGAGGATTTTCCCCATATCCTTCAGTTTCTCCATGTGAACTTCGAACTAGTGGCATCCAATACCTCCAACTCTAAGAAGTCAATAGCTTTCGCAAAATCCGCAGAGCTTGGGTCTTGGCCACCCTGAGATCGTGGCCTATCCGCGGAAAGCTGCGTAACATTGAAGTCACCACCAATTAGCCAAGGGGCCCCCGGGAAAGCCGTCCTAGTTGCCCGCAAATCCACCCATAATTGGTCCCTCACAGCGTGATTGCAGGGCCCATACACACAAGAGAGGGCCAAAAGGGAAGTCGAATGAATACATTCCAGAAGGATAGTGAGGACATATGCCCCTGAGCTCAGCACGGAAAGTAAAGGCCGAACTTTTCCAAGCCATTAGCAAGCCGCCCCCAGTGCCCATGGCATTGATCGTCGTGAAGTCATCAATGTTGCCCGCATCAAAATATCGCCAGACCATGTTAGAAATAGATTCCAGCTTAGTTTCTTGTAGGAAGACAATATTCCAACCCCATTCTCGGAATCTCGATCCGATAACCCGTTGTTTTTATGGGTCACCCAGACCCCTAACATTCCAAGAAAGAACTTTAATTGAGTAACCAGATTTGAGCCAAGTGTGAACGACTCATGCCAGTTCCGCAATTAAAGCTTTCCGTTCCGAGATAAGGGGTGGCTCCCTGTGTTGAGACTTTGAATGTTGTCTTCTCATATAGCGTTTCCTGGATTTTTATCTGCAACACCGCCCTTGGTAGGGCCCAATCCTTCTACTTTTTTTTAGCAACAAACGGGTGAACCCCCTTGAGGGGGTCACCGCTTTAGAATTTTATTTATATTTAACACAATTACATTACGTTGATGCAAACTCCAGAAACAGTAGAGTGCAATACAGTGAGAAACTTCATTTTCGGGATAAACCTCAGATTGTTGAAAATCAAATCATTCCTTGCCAACCATATTGCCCAGAGTGCCGCAAATCCCCTTGAGCAGTCATCCAACGAATTGCCCCCAATCGTACAGACAGAGCTCTAGAACTCCATGGCTCCCTCACTCTTGATCCAGTGGACGTCCAGAGTCCTCCAAACCTTCTCCAATTCCGGACATCGGAAGAAGATATGTTCCAAGTCTTCCTCCAGCCCAAGACATATGTCGCATCCGGTATCCTCGATGTCCATCACCCTTCCCCTCCGTGTCTTATCCCAAAGACGCCCCTTTCTTAAGCACTACAGAAAGATTTTAACTATGTTCGGCACCTTTGATGCCCAAATTATTTTGACGTTCGAGCAGAAATCGCCATCTCGTTCCTCTGTCTCTGTCTTCAGCTCTTCATATGCTTTTCTGACTGTGAATCATGAATCCGCCAAGACAAAGTGATCAACATCTAACCCCCACTCCCCTAGTTCTGGTAATTCTTCCTGAAACCTTAAAATATCCTCTGTACGTTGATTCGACAACACCAATCTGAAATGTGGAGCCCACGTACCGTCCATCATCGAATGACATAAAGTGCACTCCTTATCCGTAGCCATAGTGAAAAGGTGAGGGTACCTCCCTCCAACGAGCATCAAACCAGAGGACAACCCCTCTTCGGACATTTCCCCCATCCCCTGATCACAAATAACAAGCAGCTTGCTGGTCGAGCACACAAGGGTCGAATTAGGGCCGTCAACCAGGCGAAGGGGAGCAGAAATACCATTCCGTGGCACAAGCAAGACTCGGTCTAGCCCCCTGCAATGCCACCCAGGATGGGCCGAGGAAAACAGATGTAAAGGCCGATCAATCCGCAAAGGAGGGTCCGAAAGCGAAATCCGATTAATAATCGGATCCACAAGCTTGGGAGAACCGAAGAAATCCGACAGCAAGAACCCATTTTGAGGAGCAGGATTCGACGTATGAATGGTGCGAGTGTCTAAAGTAACCCAACCGTCATCATCGATAGGCAGCATAACCGACGAGATAGAATAGCTGACATCCTGAAGCGGTTCCTCCATAGGAAGTTGAAACGCCTCCTCAGAACACGCGTCGACTGCCCTAGGAAGAGGCAAACCAACCGGCATGCAGGAAGCGGAAGCGTCATGCGGCGACACCAGAACGATGGCGGCAGTGGGGGGGTCGAGAAGTTGTACCTGCAGATGGAAGCAGAAACAGCCGACGTCCAAGACCGTCGAGAAGAACGAATTTCTCATATTAGCAACGCCAGAACAGTTGCAATCCATCATGAGCATAGTAAACTCCGAGTCAAAACCCGGACGCAAACCGTCATCCAAAATCGACACCACCGAACCCCACCGCTTCAAAGTCGTACCCAAGCAGGAAACAATATGGGAGAGGAAAGGAACCCCTCGCACTCTGACCATACGCCTTGCAAAGTTATCTGTAGCCCCGTCCGTAAAGCGCAGCTTTCTCCAAACAACATCACCTGCACCGCCCAACGAGAGGAGGTGTTCCATCTGCGTCCTCGACAGACCACGAGCGCAGCACCTACAGCCCGACAATGAGCACCACATCCCCCGAGAACACATGACCAAACAGACCGGAGATATATGTGAGCACTGACGTCACTGAGATGGAGTTCTTCGACCAAGAACCCACGCGAACCACCGAGTGATCTTCGGACACAGGGGCAGCGAGAACCGAAGCATAGGTGTGAAACCCACGTAGCGCATTTCCGCTAGGTTGATAAGAGCCACCCGCCCTCCGCTTCACCACGGGACGGCTAAGCTTCCCATGGCATGAGTCGCGGCGATGACCCACTCGCCCGCAAGCGAAACAGTGCTGAGGAGTAAGGCACGACGATGACAAATGCCCATGTTCGTCGCACCTGAAGCATCTTCTCCCTAGCTTTTTATGGGAGACGTGCACCCAGCCATCGCTGACATCGCTTCCCGCCTCCCCGGCCTCCCGACAAATCACTTGTCTCCAAACACTTCTTCCGTTCGCGAGTCGCTTCCGACTCTCCGCCTCCATCCCCAGTTCGTCACTCCATCCCCATCAGATGGAGGGCACTTATGGTGTTGTGTGATCTATTGTTGGAATCGAAACCCTAATCAAGTTCCATTGAGATTTTATGGGTTTTGCTCTCTTTGCTATTTCCATGGATCATTCCTCTTTGAAAGTTTTACACATTAATGTCAAAATTAGAAATCAATTAGGATCACACTAAGTCTTGGGATGAGACTTTCCTTTGAGATCTTCATGATGTCAGATTCTTAGTAATGGGACCCAGATTTTTTTCTAAAACCTGCTCTGATATAGTCACCGAATGTATGATGAGCAGTCTATTGTATAGTACTCGTCGAGACCTTTCTAATGAGTCCAAGAACATTGAAATTCGAGTTGGATAGCCCAAGATATGATCATTTTAGCGAGACCGAGTCGGGCTCCATTTCGGATCCAAACCAAGATCCGAATCCGAGTTTCCGCCACATAAAACCACCTTATTCTTCCCCAAAGCACGAATCCAAAGAGCACCCCCTTCCTCATCTCTTCCCATCGTTGAAAACCTCGTCGGAGCAACGTAAAAGCTCACGAGATCACGCCGGATTGACGATCCGAAGCCACCACCACGTAGAGGAGATCAAGGTCATCCTCGTGTGTGGGTTCTCATCGTCAACAGAGCACCAAAATGCCATTTCTCCCCGAGCGGGGGTACCGAGGAGGAGAGAGAAACATCGCGGAGGAGTAAGGAACGACGATGACAGATGCCCATGATCATCCCACCTGAAGCATCTTCTCCCTGGCTTTTTATGGGAGACGCGCACCCAGCCATCGCTGACATCACTTCCCACCTCCCTGACCTCCCGACGAATCACCCGTCTCCAAACACTTCTTCCGTTCGCAAGTCGCTTCCGACTCTCCGCCTCCATCCCCAGTTCGTCACTCCATCCCCATCAGATGGAGGGCACTTATGGTGTTGTGTGCTTCTATTGTTGGAATCGAAACCCTAATCAAATTCTATTTGAGATTTTTATGGGTTTTGCTCTCTTTGAGATTTCCAGGGATTCATTCCTCTTTGAGATTTTTACACATTAATGTCGAAAGTAGAAATCAATTAGGATCACACTAAGTCTTGGGACGAGACTTTCCTTTGAGATTTTTATGATGTGAGATCCTTAGTAATGGGACCCAGATTTTTTCTAAAACCTGCTTTGATCCAGTGACTGAATGGGATGAATGAGTAGTCTATTGTATAGTACTTGTCGAGACCTTTCTAATGAGTCCAAGAACATTGAAATCCGAGTTGGAGAGCCCAAGATATGATCGTTTTAGCGAGACCGAGTCAGGCTCCATTTCGGATCCAAACCAAGATCTGAATCAGAGTTTCCGCCACATAAAACCACCTCATTCTTCCCCAAAGCCCGAATCCAAAAAGCAGCCCTTTCCTCATCTCTTCCCCTCGTCGGAGCAACGTCTAAGCTCGCGAGAGTGCGCTGGATTGACGATATGAAGCCACCACCACGTAGAGGAGATCAAGTTCATCCTCGTGTGTGGGTTCTCATCGTCAACGGAGCACCGAACGTGCCATTTCTCCCCGAGCGGGCGTACCGAGGAGGAGAGCAAAACAACACGGAGTAGTAAGGCACAACGACGACAAATGCCCATGATCGGCGCACCTGAAGCATCTTCTCCCTGGCTTTTTATGGGAGACGTGCACCCAACCATCACTGACATCGCTTCCCGCCTCCCCGACCTCCTGACAAATCACACGTCTCCAAACGCTTCTTCCGTTCGCGAGTCGCTTCCGACTCTCCGCCTCCATCCCCAGTTCATCACTCCATCCCCATCAGATGGAGTACGCTTATGGTGTTGTATGCTTCTATTGTTGGAATCGAAACCCTAATCAAATTCCATTTGAGATTTTATGGGTTTTGCTCTCTTTGAGATTTCCATGGATTCATTCCTCTTTGAGATTTTTACACATTAATGTCGAAATTAGAAATTAATTAGGATCACACTAAGTCTTGGGACGAGACTTTCCTTTGAGATTTTTATGATGTGAGATCCTTAT
The DNA here is from genome assembly GCA_037367405.1 of Ottelia alismoides. Lineage (NCBI taxonomy): Eukaryota > Viridiplantae > Streptophyta > Magnoliopsida > Alismatales > Hydrocharitaceae > Ottelia > Ottelia alismoides. The sequence continues at coordinate 125,737 of JAZKJV010011150.1, read as the reverse complement.
TAATGGGACCCAGATTTTTTCTAAAACCTGCTCTGATCTAGTGACCGAATGTATGAATGAGTAGTCTATTGTATAGTACTCATCGAGACCTTTCTAATGAGTCTAAGAACATTGAAATCTGAGTTGGAGAGCCCAAGATATGATCATTTTAGCAAGACCGAGTCTGGCTCCATTTCGGATCCAAACCAAGATCCGAATCCGAGTTTCCGCAACATAAAACCACCTTATTCTTCCCCAAAGCCCGAATCCAAAGAGCAGCCCCTTCCTTATCTCTTCCCCTCATCGGAAACCTCGTCGGAGCAACGTCGAAGCTCGTGAGTGTGCGCCGGATTGACGGTGCGAAGCCTCCACCACGTAGAGGAGATCAATGTCATCCTCGTGTGGGTTCTCATCATCAACGGAGCACCGAACGTGCCATTCTCCCCGAACGGAGGTACCGAGGAGAGCAAAACAGCGCGGAGTAGTAAGGCACAACGACGACAAATGCCCATGATCGTCGCACCTGAAGCATCTTCTCCCTGGCTTTTTATGGGAGACGCGCACCCAGCCATCGCTAACATCGCTTCCTGCCTCCCCGACATCCCGACGAATCACCTGTCTCCAAACGCTTCTTTCGTTCGCGAGTCGCTTCTGACTCTCCGCCTCCATCCCCCAGTTTGTCACTCCATCACCATCAGATGGAGGGCACTTACGGTGTTGTGTACTCTTATTGTTGGAATCGAAACCCTAATAAAATTCCATTTGATATTTTATGGGTTTTGCTTTCTTTGAGATTTCCATGGATTCATTCCTCTTTGAGATTTTTACACACTAATGTCAAAATTAGAAATCAATTAGGATCACACTAAGTCTTGGGACGAGACTTTCCTTTGAGATTTTTATGATGTGAGATCCTTAGCAATGGGACCCAAGTTTTTTCTAAAACCTGCTCTGATCCAGTGACCGAATGGGATGAATGAGCAGTCTATTGTATAGTACTCGTCGAGACCTTTCTAATGAGTCTAAGAACATTGAAATCCAAGTTGGAGAGCCCAAGATATGATCGTTTTAGCGAGACCGAGTCGGGCTCCATTTCGGATCCAAACCAAAATCCGAATCCGAGTTTCCTCTACATAAAACCATCTTATTCTTCCCCAAAGCCCAAATCCAAAGAGTAGCCCCTTCCTCATCTCTTCCCCTCATCGGAAACCTCGTCGGAGCAATGTCGAACCTCGTGAGAGTGCGCCGGATTGACGATCCAAAGCCACCACCACGTAGAGGAGATCAAGGTCATCCTCGTGTGTGGGTTCTCATCGTCAACAAAGCACCGAACGTGCCATTTCTCCCCGAGCGGAGGTACTAAGGAGGAGACTTTTTGAGGTAACGACGTCCTTTCCTCCTTGCTGTCGGGGTCCACGCGATTTCAAACCTATATGTTTGAACATTTAGAGCCTAGCAATTGGGTGGTATGGTTTATAAGAAATTGTTGATACTGTATTGTGCATAGCATATTCAGAGTTATACCATTGTATTGTGCATAGCATATTCAGAGTTATACCATTGATCTGATCATTTAACGGTAATAAAAATTATTCGCTTCCAGAAACGATATTCTATTAAGTCAATATTAGCGATGTCATCCATGAGGATAAGCTTCATCTTGATTATTACCTATTACTTGTTGATTCTAGGACAGAGACGGGTTAAGATAAGAAGATCGTATTTTGAATAGTGGTGGTTTATTTTGTGGTTATTGCATGAAATCAAAACTAGATTGTTTAAACAAATACCATTGCTTATATGTTCTGATAGTCCAGAAAAAAAGGGGAGGAGCTTTCCGTCATGGATATTTAGATTTTGATCAGTAGTCTATTCCCTTTTGTTTCTTGATGGATGGATGTCGAATACCAACAAAAGTCCTATTTAAAAAGTTGTGTATCAATGTGATCTTCCTTGTCTGTTCTAAAACATGTTTCATGAGGGGAACGATTCTGTCAAACTTTGATTAGAAAAAACAAGGGAAGCTTTCAGACTATTTACATGCTCCAAATCTTTTACCTGGTTCTTTTAAATATAATGCTATATGGTTTCGTTAAATATAATGCAATAAGAATCCACTCATCAATCCTTGATAGATTCTGTGCTTAAGAGCATGAGATTCATGATGAATATATCTGTTATCTTTCAACCTTATGTAATTGGTCTTTCTCCATCCAAGTAATAACACATATTTTGATTAGTTCAAGCACCTTTTGTAGTAAAAGCAAATGTATGTAATTGTTTATTATGGCGGACATTACAGTTGAGGAATTTGAAATTTCTGATGAACTTTATTTTTTCTGATGAACTTTCTGATCAGTATTATATTATCGAAGATAACATATCTTACTTGTACTTATTCAAAAAAAAACATATCTTACTTGTAAATGACAACTTCCACGCAGTATTACATATGCAATAACTCTACCATAATGAATTGGTCTCAAAATAAGCAGTAATGGATTTGTGCTTGCTTTAGGACCGCAGGACTGATTATCCTTAATACTGCATAAAGTAGTGGATTGCGCACTGATGTCTTTGAGGAAAACATTAAGATATGCATATTGAGATATACGGTTAACTATACTAAGATTTTAACAATTGTCAGTAATAATCCTTCAAGGAATATAAGTATTTCAAATATTTTATTTTATACGGATGTCTCATGAATCATGCACAGAGTAAAGAAAATAGACTTAATGGATAATGTTAATTAGTACAAGTACGAGTATGGTAAATTTATGGGTAAGTCGTAATTAATAGATGACGATCGTCAATTTACGCATGATAAATATCTCAACATGATGATAGCATTATTTTTATTTGTAGTTGTTTATCATTCCATGGGTGTGATCTGTAAGTAACATGGTCGATGGAGTAGGTGCCTCAAGGGATTGAATATGCACCGATGTAGGCATCATGAACCCAACAATTATGTTGGTTGGGGGACATGTTGCTTGACACACTAAGGAGTCACCACACAGTGTTCAGCCTCAGTACTTGTGTACCTTTAGCCCAGTGATTCGAGAGCGAGCCAAGTAGTCGTGGTTGGTGGTTTAATGTTTCGCTTATTCATTTAGGGTTAACACTCATGTATTGGCCAGTGTAGGCCACATTAGTTGGTATTTAAGGTGGAAGCACTTAAAGGGGAGTTCCAAAAAAATGGGTTAATGAAGTTGGGAATGAAATACAAGTCTCATGTGCATAAGGAGGATTGGGATGGTCGTGGAGATTTCGATTATGGTGTGAATGATTTTAGTAATCTATGCCCTGACTCGCGCCCTATACCACAGTGGATTCTTATATGTGGGTAGTGGACTTGGCCGGTTCGCGGTGATTCGCGGGTTGAAATTTGATTTGGGAATCGAAGCTACAGTTTGATAAGTGAAGCTAAGTGAATGTGTTAGGAACTTAGATATGATGCAATGTACTCCACAGCATGCCTACGGAGGCACCCAGTGTTGCAATAGTCGGCCGACTATACCGAATAGTCGGTCCGACTATGCGGTGCGGGGGGTACCCGACTGAATAGACCTCCAGTCGAGCAATAGTCGGCCCAACCGAATAGTCGGCCGACTATTCGGCCGACTGGACCGACTATGAGGCCGACTGGACCGACTATGAGGCCGACTGGACCGACTATGAGGCCGACTGGACCGACTATGAGGCCGACTGGAGTTCGACTTTTCATATTTTTATTTTTTTATTTTCAATTTTCAAATTTTATGGGTTACGTTTTACCACGGTATCACCACAAATGTCAAATTCTATATATCTATTATATTGATGGGTACTTTTATCTTGGATTCATGTTAAATAATGACCATATATGTATAAAAATATAAGAATATATGTATTATAAATAATTTTTATATTAAAAAATACAAAACCGAATAATTCCGAATAGTCACCCGAATACCGATTATTCTCTATTCAGTGACCCCTCCGACTGAATACCGAATACCGTCTTCTGCAACACTGGAGGCACCCCAACCCTAAGGTCTCCTCATTGCCTTAAAGTCATAGTGTAAGGTCCCACACGAACCAAGACCACAGACTATCCACGAAACATGGGTATTCATATCTAATGAGAATGATAAGAATTTATTTCTTTGTGAGAATGATTTACCCAGTTGTTTCTTTTGCACACTTCTTAATACCTTGTTAAAATTTTTATATCGTACTAGGAAATTTTGCTCATAACGTGCCTTCACGTGGATTTGTAGATTCTCAGAAGCAGCCATGTCATTGTTTACTAGGAGATTTCTTTTTGTGCAGATACAAGATCTTGTGGTACGGTGCTTGTAGTTGGTTCTTGCTTTACTTGTAGCATTTTTTGAGAGACATGAGATGCACAATGTATTTATGAGCATACTTTTTGATGCATACATGTAATATTTTTGTGGACATGGATTGTAGAAAAGAATGATGGACATGTTATCAATGGAAGTGATTTTTTATTCCAAACTTCTTTTGTATTATTTTCTCTTGCTTACAATTATATTGCATGTTTCGAATGTGGAAATGTATGTGCATAGAATTGGTTTGTCGATTACCAGGATCCTAGGAAGAAAGTTGTCGCCCGTCACACAATGCCACTATCAACATTAGCAACTACACCAGCAACACTGCCACCAATAGTAATATGCTAGCAGCATGTGCCTAATGCATCGTTACCGCAGCACATGACATCTCGATCTTCACGTAAGAAGATTCTCTATAAGGGTCTCTAGCATGTCCTCCGCAAATCACAATTTTTCTTAGGTTTATTCAATCATATATTTGTAATGCTAGGGGATTGTTTCGACCCTCCAATCTTGTCCTTAATGAATATGGTCTTTCTCATGATACGCAAGGGTATTACAGAGTGGTTTACAATCACAAGCCTCGTGAATGCTCAAATAGACCTTGGTGTGGCTTCTCTTCCTCCTCCAATCATGTCAAACATTAAGGATTGTTGAAGTTCTCCACCATAGGGAGATAAAGAACCTTGACCCAATTGTCAAGATGAACACAACCAACCACCAGGTGCGGTTCATTAGTTTATGAGCACTATCAGATCAACTACCATGTGTGGTTCATTAGTCTATGAGCATTATGGGACCTCATGATGAAGAGTGTATGTCAGAGCAAGAGCCCTCGAAGAAACATGAAAGGATGTGTCATGGAAAAAAGGCAATGCATTAGCCAAGGTTTATCTTAAAGGAACCCTCATACATGATATAGCGGAGGAGATCATACATAAGCCAACAACCAAGAATATGTGGTGCTCAATTGCAGTTGTTTACTCATAGGCAGGGAATAAGATGAAGATTTTGCAGTGGTTGTTGGTAACGTCAACCTTGGCAAGACATTTTACAATTATGTTAGTGCACTTATATCATTCCAAAATCTGAATAAAGTACTTCTGAGTTTACATATTAGATGGGTTCATATATACTATCATGGATATTAGATACCAAGTAGTTGATTATATAAATAGTTAGATTAAAAATACTGGCATACTATAATTTTTTCAAGGAAAAAGGGCTATTGCACCCAAAAAGTGTGTACTCAAAATTATATATGCATAACAAATTAAAGGTTTGCAAAGACCAAGTCTCATAATGAGCCTTGACATGCTCAACTACATTTTCAACATAGAATCTCTCATGAAGAAATAGCACACCATTTGGTACCAGCCAGACATCCCACATCAAAGCTAACACTTAAAATCTATAACTCTTCGGTCCTCTCCAAGTAGAGCCGATAGTCTCCTAAACCGTCTCAACATTTGTATACTCTACCCTTGCAATGTTGGTTGCCCTAAGAGCTTCAAGTGAGGTATCACAGAAAAAGAAAAGATGATATGTGTCCTAATGTATATTAGAATAGTGCAAACAAGAGCTAGCCACTCCTTTAAAAAAACATTACCCTTCTAAATCCAGTTAATAATTGGCCACATCATACCAGCAAGAAAAAGATTTTAACTCTCATCGACACAGTTCCAAATCCTCTTGCAATCATATGCATAAATCTCATGATAACAAATAAATACACATATATGAGTTTGTATGCCTTATTAACCTAAAACTATCCATGAAACCAGGTCTAACAGTCATGACCCTTGAAGATCTCCCCACCATCCAAAACCTTAGATATTTTCACAAACTCCTCCGCCCTTTAATCTGAAACACCGAGTTGAAACAACATAGTCCAACCACCATTCCTTAGAAATTAATGACTTGTATATCCTGGTCATCAACCAAAGCAAATAACCAAGGTGATCCGTTGCACAAAGCTCCATCTCAAGGCTGCAGAAGTCGGTAGTCAGTACTCGGTCGACCAGGTCACTGACTAAGGATTAATCGACAGTCGGGTGACTAATTGGACTTAGTCAGACTTTAGTCAATTTTAATTTTTAAATTATTTTAACATATAAATAATATTTTATACATATATTCTTATATATTTACATAGATTTATACATTTTATATGTTATCATAATGAAATAAAAGAAATAATTGAACTTAGATAAAACATTAAGCATCTTAGATTAAGTTTACCTTTAAAAATAAAAAATAAAAGAAATATTATGTTTTTATGCAAAAATCAGTTGAGTAGTCGACTGACCAATTATTGACTGATTGGTCAATAGTCAGTTGGTCACCCTACCGACTCAACTATATGAACCAATTAGTCGGCCTAGTCAGCTGACTTTTACAACTATGCTCCTTATTTAGTCCAATTATCTCTCTAAAAGCTGAAACCAATCCTGTATGATGCAATCAAACCCATATTGAGGGGTCAAGCCATAATTTAAAGGCATACAGGTGTCTCCATGCAATCATGAATTTGGAGATTTCTGAACATTACTATTTTTCACCCTTAATTAGTCAAATCAGTTGGTCGGCTATTTTTACTACAATAATAAAACATTTTCCCACATTAAGTAGGGACGACTACATGAATTCTTTGCCTCCATTTGGATCTATCTTGGGTCATTCTCGGGCTTAGATCCAAAAAACTAAGATCTCTTCGGATAGTCTCATTCCAACACTTCTTTGGCCTTCCTTGTCCTTTCTTAGCTGGCTCGACACCCCATAATTCGCATATTCTAGTTGATGCATAAGCCGACCTCCTATGCATTTGGTCAATCTATCTTAAGCGGTTCTCTCTCATCTTATCATCTATCGAAGCTACACCAACTTTTCTTGCGATTACATCATTCTGAATCTGATCTTTACGAGTATGACCACACATCCATGGCCTCAAATTTCAGCGAAATTCGGTCGAATTTCTATCGAATATCGATATCCAGTCGAAATCGAAATTCGACCGAAATGACCGAAATATGGGGGTTCTAATATAAAAAATGACCGAAATGACCGAAATTCCGATCGAAATTCCACCGAAATTCCATCGAAATTCTTTTTTGGTCGATACCGAAATAGTGACCGAAACCGACATTTAGGGCCTTGCACACATCCACCTTAGCATTTTCATTTCAAATACTATTATTCTTTGCACATGTCCAGGTTCGCAAGCCAACATTCAGATCCATAGAGAATAGCATGTCTCATGGCTGTTTTGTAAAACTTTCGTTTGATTTTCCAAGGAATTTTCTTATCACATAGAACAGTAGAGGCCCCTCTCCACTTTAGCCAACCTGTATCTATTTTATGAGTACACCTCCATCGATTTCCCCATCATGCTGCAAAATAGATCCCAAGTATCTAAAAGAATCTTTCTTCAAAATGTTATCAACACCAATCTTCAACTCGATTCCTTCATCGTTGCTCCCATCCAATGTGTACTCCATATATTCAGTCTAAGTCCTACTTATACAAAATCTTGTAGTCTCTAAGGAATGTCTCCAAACCTCAAACATCTCATTTACTCCACGTCTAGTCCTATCATCAACACAATATCATCAACGAATAACATACACACAGGTATCTCATCCTGAATGTGGTTAGTCAACTCATCCATAATAAAAGTAAAAAGGATTGGACTCAAAGTTGAACCTTGATGTAGACCAATGTTGATGTCAAATAATTAGTTTTCCCATATTGGATCATTATACAAGATGAAGCCCCGTCATACATATCCTTTATAAGGTTAATGTATAAGACAGGTACTTGTCGTTTCTCCAAAACTCTCCATAATATCTCATGTGGGACAGAATCATAAGCCTTCTCGAAATCAATAAAAAACATACAGGTGTTCTTCCTTTTAACTCTATAAATCTCCATTGTTCTCCCTAACAAGTGGATAGCTTTAATAGTTGAGCGACTTGGTATGAATCTGAATTGATTTTCTTTTACTTTAGAAACTTGCCCAACATTATTTCGATTATACATTCCCAAATTTTCATAGTATGACTCATCAGTTGAAAATCTATGCAATGCTAACAATTTTGAATGTCTCCTTTATTTTTATAAAGAGGCACCACGATGCTTCTCCTCCATTCTTTAGGCATTTTCTTGCTTCCCTAAATAACATCGAATAAAATTGTGAGCCAAGTCAAATCACGTTCACTTGAAACTCTCCATACTTCTATAAGAATGTCACCAGGTCTTATACCTTTCATAGGTTTCATAACCTTATAAGCCTCCTCTACATCCGTTGTATTCATCGAGAGCTTGTACGATTCAATTAACTTTCACTACTAGCTAGATCTCAAAGTGATTTATCTATTTCTTTCCCTGATGAAAAGTTTATGGAAATATTACTTCCATCTAGCCTCTATATCCTTATAAGTAACAAGCATGTCCTTCCTCATCCTTAATGCATCTCACTTGAGGAAAATCTTTGGTCTTTCTTTTTCTTGGTTTGGCCAATCTGAATATATCCTTCTTGCCCTCCTTAGAGACAAGATTTTTGTACAAAACTTAATAAGCTTTTGACTTAGCTTCACTTATCGTCTTCTTTGCTTCCTTCTTCGCTATTTGTAATTTATGACAGTTTTCTTTTTTATATGCATAGCTTAAAGTAAGCTCTTTTAATTTTAAGCTTCTTTTGTACCCCTTCATTCCACCAACTCTCCTTTTGGTTTGGAACTCCTCCATTTGACTCGCCTAGCATCTCTTTGCTTACCCTTCAGATACAAGATGCTACCGCCTCCTACATATACTTTGCATTTCCATTACAACACCAAGATAAGTTTTTCTAAAATCTTCTCCATGAAGCTCGTTTGCTTCAATTGAAGATTCCAACATCTAGTTCTAATGATCTTGCAAACCATCCTTTTCTTTACCAACCTTTTTATTTGCATATATATGATAACAAGAGATGTTGAGTTATCAAACTCTCTAATGGGATTACTTTGTACTTTTGTAGTCTTTGCAATACAACCGATCTCTTCTCCTCAACACGAAGTAATCTATATGTGTTTTATTCAGGCCACCCTTACAAGTACTTAAAAGTTCATGTTTTAGTCGGCTATTTTTATTACACTAAATAAATTAAGATTTATTTTAATCTCAATCTTTATGATAGATAATATTAGTTAGAGTCATTTTAGGAAGTCCACTAAAGTTGTTAGAAGTCGGTTACAATTCTCTTTAGTTAAATTTTATCCTCTTACTATTTTTGTAATTAGATCCCCTCCTTATACGGGGGGAGGGGGCATTAGTCAATTTTAGAAGTCATGTTATGAATTAAAATTTGAGTTTAGGTTCAAGGAGTGCCTTCAGAAGAGGTTGATGACTTTAAGAGAGAGTCATCTTGAGCGAGATCTAAGTGGGAGTCAACCTAAGAGGAGGTGACTAGGTTGGACCTGGCAGAGGATGATAGGGAGCTGAATGGGGAGGAGCTCCTGAGTTGGGGAATGACGCAGAGAATCCTGGGGGAGAAAGACCGGAAGCGTGAATACGAGTGGAAGCATCAATGTGGAGAAAGAATACTTGTTGTGTTTATTCATAGAGCCCAAGTGTTCTCTTATATAGAAGAGAGAAACCCTAATGGGTAAATTACATATTACGAACAAAAGAAATAAATAACTGTAAAACAGTAGCATAATATAAAACTCTTCAACACTCCCCCTCAAGCTGAAGCATAGTTTTTTAATGAAAAAGAGGGTGAGATCTCAAGAAAGGACTTACCATAGTTGTGTTATAACTAAAAATATAAGAAGAGCACTACATCAACTGGAAGACCAAAAATTATACAACGCCTTACAATGTGCAGCAGCATTTTCCGAATAAAATCTCTGGTTCCTAAAAATTAGATCATTGTGTCTGTTCCAAAGTGCCCAAAGGACTGCATACGCAAAAGAGCAATCGTTAGTAGAGGCGCACCCAACTCTCCCAACAGACGCCCATAACAACTCCGAATCATCCACCCGTAGCCAAGGAATGCCGACCGCCAACTACACCTGCTATGAATACAGGCAACTAAAGAAAAGGTAGTCCAGGTCCTTGCTGTCGGCACCACATCTATCACAAGAAATATCGAGCAGGTCGAACAACCTTCCCCTCCTGGCCTTGTCGCTCACCTTGCCTCTTCTAAGGCGCCATAGGAAAACTTTCACACGGCATGAAGTCTTGTTGCTCCAGATGATCCGCACGTCGTGGCGAAAATCTTCGTTAATCACTTCCCCCGTGCTACAGAACGCATCGTAGACTTTTTAGTCGAGAACCTCCCTCCATCCCAGACAAAATGATCTCTTCCCTGCTCAAAGTCCCTCAGGGGCGAAAGCTCTGACTGCATTTTTATGAGATCCTCCAGACGTTGGTCTGACATAGGCACAAACACAGGAATCCAGGTCCCAGCACATCCCGCCATTGAGATCGTACACATCCGCGATGACACCAATGCGAAAAGTCTTGGAAAGCACGTGGTAAGAGAACCATCACCACTCCAATCGTCCAACCAGAATCGAAGGTGTTCCCACTACCCACCACAGGCCTCAACTTAGGTTTCAAATATGGCATCATCTTCCCAATCCCCTCCCAAAGTGGGGATGTAAAGCGGATTCCTCCAACCTCCAGGGAGCCCCCCACCCCATAAATTTCTCGGAGAAGCCTATACGCCAAACTCTGATAATCGTCCCAAATATGAATCACCCACTTCGCCAACAAAGCCTTATTCATACATTCGACATCCCGAATGCCAAACCCCACCCCTTTGATCGGCCTCGTGATAGAGTCCCAATCAACCTGGTGCCACCCCTTGCCCTGCTGCCTCCCATCTGACCAAAAGAACTTCCTCATCATGCTCTTAATCTTCTTTTGGACCCCCACAAATAGCAATCTCGTGGAGTAGAAAAAGAGAGGAATAGCTTACAGGACATGCTTCAGTAAAGTCAGCTTCCCCCGACGTGAAAGAGTCATCGTTTTCTAGCCAGTTAGCCGTTGCTCCATTCTATGAATAAGCAGGTCCCAGTCCGCTCTTCCAAGTTTACCTGCAATCAAGGGTAACCCTAGGTACGAAATCAGCATCTCGCCCAACGGGTAGCCAAGGCTCGTCGCCACCTCCACCCCTTCCGCACTAGACATCCAAAACGGAATCACCACTGATTTTTGCTTGTTAATTTGAAGACCGGAAAGATTGCTTAAAACCTCCACCACCTGCGACGAGCGGCTAATTTGCTTTTCATACCCGCTAGGAATATTACTGTGTCACATACGTATTGCAATAGAGGGAAGGAAATTTCACCATAACGAAAGCCCTCACACCAAACCGCATTTACTGCCCTCTTGACCATAAGTGTCAATGCATCCGCCATGATTACAAACAACATAAGAGCTAGCGGGCAACCTTGTCTGACCTCCCTCTGTAGTTGAATGAAACCCCCCTCTGGTTTGCCATTCACCAACACTGAGAAAGATGACATAGTGACGCACCTCTTCATCCAGGAGATCGAAAGATATGGAAAACCATGCCGCTGCAAAGATGTCCACAAAAACTGCCAATCCACACAGTCACAAGCCTTCGAGTAGTCAAGCTTCCACATCACCCCCTTCCGACCTCGTTGCTACCAATCGAGACAAATCTCGGTTGCCATCACCAGACTTTCAGCCATCTGACGACTCGAGATCAAAGCAAATTGCTCCTGCGGAATGATGCCATCCAGAACCATCTTCAACATGTTTCCCAGTACCTTAGCGACAATGAGATAAAGCGCATTTGATAACATGATGGGTTTGTAATCATCAACTCTATAAGGAGTCTCCTTCTTAGGTAAGAGGAAGAAGAGCGCTTTATTAATCTTTTCGAAACCCATATTTCCCCTTCTGAACTCATTGATCACCTCCATAATTTCTCCATGCAGCAAAACCCAAAACTCACAGTAGAAACCAATTGGGAATCCATCCGGCCCCGGAGCCCCATCGGTGTTAAGCCCCCAAACAGCTTCTCTAACTTCATCGATGGAGAAAGGCGCCACCAACCCCTCAGACTGCCTCTGCATTAAGGCCTACATCCCCTCCCAACCCAGCCCCAGCCCCCCACCACACCACCTCCGATTTCTCCTCGCAGCCTCCACAAAGTGCCTACGTAGTGCGTTGTCCACTTATGCATCTCTAGTCAACCTCAACCCCCCCACCTCGATCTCATGGATGTAGTTCTTCCTTCTACACCCCGAAGCCATGTTGTGGAAGAACTTAGTGCTCGTATCTCCCTCTCTCAACCACCTCTGCCTTGACCTCTGACGCCATTCAACCTCCTCTTTCCTGTCTTCCAGCCAACTAGTCTCTAGCATCCGTGCTCTCTCTAAAACCTCTTCTTCCTCACGGTCTCGTGGTCCTCGGCGTTGTCCAGCCAGACCACCCCCTCATGCGCCTCCCGTCTGAGCAACCTTTGCTTGGCCTTCACCTCTCTCCCAAAATCAGTGAGAAAGAAACTTAAGTCTTCCAGTTTTTAGCAAAATGCGTCACAGCAAACCCCTCAACCGTGCAACCTCTCCATCTAGCAGATATTGTTTTCTTGAAGCCCTCCTCCAAAAGCCAAGCCTTCTCGAATCTGAAGAAGGATCCGGATTTTTTCTACTCGTTAGACGACCATAAAATCGGTGTGTGGTCTGAAAGGGCCCTAGGAAGCGTCGAAGCCCGAGAAAGAGGGAAACAGTCGACTCCCTCAGGAGAAAGCATAAACTAGTCAAGTCTGGATTTGGATCTGGAGTTACGCCAAGTATATTTGCATCCCGTCGCATCCACCACAGTTAGGCCCAGCGAATGAATAAGCGCTACCAACTCCAGAGAGCCAGTCTCCCAACTTCCACCCCGATGCGGTTAGTCCTCCACTAATAAGGTAATGTTGAAATCCTCGTCGATTATACACGTTCCAGCACCCCTATTTATGCTCGACTGTTCAAGATCATCTACCAAAGAACTCATGTTGTTTCCCATAGGTCCATAAACATTTGTGATAGAAAAGATGAGACCATCACACTTCCGCTTCAGGCAAACCGAGATGGAAAACACTAATCTACACTCCCCCACCTTCTCAAAGACATCCTTCTTCCAACTCATCAGAAGCCCCCCATCGACCCCTGTGCAGATAACTCAACACACTCAAAGACATCGGAACTCCCCAAACCCCTCCAAAATTGATCTCCCCCTACTGAGATCTTCGTCTCTTGCAAAAGTACAACACCCGTGTCGATTCAAAAATCAGATTCTTAACCCCCAGCCTTTTCTCGGGACGTCCTAACCCACGAACATTCCAAGAAAGAACTTTCATTTAAGACCATCGACTTTCTTCTTTAGAGGTGGTATCACCCTGATGCATTTTATGAAGCTTCTATCCAAGACCGCATAGAAACTTGGTTGACATATAGCGGCCCAAATACTGACACGCACTTGGAGTCCCCCAAGCCCAGAGCCTCCGAGGCTAGCATCTTCGTCCTCCTCCTCCTCTTCCCCGTTGTATCCTCAGTACATGCATAGTAGTAGCCAAACCGCAGAGGGGCCAGCAGATCAGCCTCGACCATCACGGGTAGTTTGCTCTGGAGCTGTTGGGAAGAGTTGTTCCAGCTCCCAAGCACCATGGTTCGGACCTGCGTCTCCTCTGTAGCGGCGACCTCTCCGCTAGTCAACACACTTACGTTGGGCCCCGCCGTCTCTTGACTACCCAAGGGAGGCTCCTTGCACTGCTTCTCAAGAGCCGAGTTGGGGCGATCCATCGAAGAAGAGATAGCAGGCTCCCACCTACCTACGCAATCATCATCACCCTACACCGATGGATCCACAACTGCATCTGACGACTCCATTGCCCCTACCTGGTTCGTGAAGGTACCTGATGTTTGTTGATGCCCTAAACCTGTAAAGGGCAAGGCCGATTCAACATACTCCATTGAAGCTGATTCCAGCACATGCACATTTGAAATCGAGTCAGCCGCCTAAGAAAGTATAACCGGGTCCACACGCGAGTCCGAGACCAACAACCCGAGGTTGCCATAAGCCGGTATCGTACAAGGCTTCAGGATAAGAGGTTCACGCGGAGTCGATTGCGTATTTGGCAGGTCAGACGATGTAGCAGAATCTGGCGATCCAAAGGTCGACTTTCCAGGAATCGCAAGGCGGGTATTGAGGAAGTTGAAGCGACGATGGTCTTTTCGACAATTTCTCCCCGTTACCCTTGAATGCTTCGAATGAAATTCTCAGAAATCCAACCGACGCCAGGTTAGGACGATTAAATTTGAAAATCATTGGAGGAGCAGCCACTATCATTGTCGTTGTCGTCTCCGACCGCTTAGAGGAGGGGTATATGCCATGCTACTCTGCCATCGCTTTGGGCACCTCCAAACGTCTCTTCAAAGACTCCCCAACAGATGAGATCTCCATGCTAAATTGAGTTCCATAGGCCTGGATCTCGCGCCAACCCAGCTTCTCTGGGTTGCAGCCACACACCTGGAGGATCATATCCGCTTCGTCGCCCACCCGACATCCACTACTCTCAACACCGACCATTGTTGTGATGCCCGCTAGAAGCTTTCTCACCTTCACATGGGATCGGAGGAAAAAGGGTAGACCTCTAACAAGGATGCGATCCGCCCGTGCGATTTGGATAGTTCCATCTTTGGCATGAGAAACCCTCCACATAAGAAAAGCCTTTCCGTCGCACGACTGCCTCAGAAGATTCTGGTAATCCTACTGCGTGAGGCCACGGGCCAACACATTGCCAGCCGAAATAAGTATTACAGCACCCTTAAACTCAGCTCCCACCACGACTCCCAACATCCGAACTCACCAGGAACAAGGTGTTCGACCCGCCATTCTCACCTAGTAGAATATCCATGCACACACTTTACATCCTCCGATCAGCAGTGAAACTCCACTTGAGCTTGCAACGCTTACTCCTATGGCCCGAGGCACGGCAAACATACCACCAGACCCGTTCATGGCATTGACTCGCCTAGTTATCCATCATACCGCAGCAGAAGCATCCGCGACCGAACGGAGGAGCTGTTTGCTAATGTTGGTGACGAGACGACACCGGTCGAGGTCGATGCACCTGACCATTGGGGCGTCGATGACTCATGACCTTCCAACCAGCATCCCCTACACTCTCCCCGTCTCCCTTACCTCATCTTCTCTCATGCTCCATTCAAAGAGAATGATAAGATAGAAAATGGCATCGCCATCCAAAAGAGGAAGCCAATTCATGAGGAAGATTAAGTTTGAGACATTGGCCATACCAGCTGGAGCATAGAACTAAATCAGGCTCAGCTTGGAACAGCATCATTGAAAGGATCCCCTAGTTAGAGCCTTGGTGAGCATGTCTATCGTCTGCTCACTAGAACCGACATGGGATGTAGAAATGAGACCCTTCTCGATCATACCTCGAGTGTAGTGGCAGTCCACCTTGATATGCTTAGTTCGCTCATGGAAGGTTGGATTGTTGGCAATGAACAATGCAGCATGGTTATCGCATTGGAGGTGCGCATGGGCGAACCCCAATGACAGTCTAAGGAAGTAGCGCAGACTGCCAAGGTCTTTGGTCACAAACTACTGGTCCAGGAAAGCCTTAGTTGCTTGAATCTCATGTGCATTGTCCCATGTAATGATGATGTCATCGACGTATACCAATATAGCAATGGTGCCCTTCTGGAACCTTAGAAGAAACAATGAGTGATCTGTAGTGGAGCTCACAAACCCCTTCTATTCTATCACATCTGAGAGCTTCTGAAACCATGCTCTCGGTCTTTGCTTAAGGCTACATATCGCCTTATGAAGTATGCACACCTTCCGAGATTCCCCCTCAACAGTAGACCCAAGTAGTTAGTGCATGTAGACTTCCTCATGAAGATCACCATAGAGAAAGGCATTTGTCACATCAAGCTGGTACAGAGGTCGGTCTTGTGTGACAGCGACAGAGAGAACTCAAAGAGTGGAGTGTCGAGCTATGGGAGAGAAATTGTCCTGATAGTCCATCCGATAGATATGGGTGAACCTGCGAGCTACGAGTCGTGCTTTGTAGCAATCAATGTTGCCATATGCTTGATGCTTCATGGTGAACACCCACTTGTATCCTACAACAGACACGTCTGAGGGAGCTATAACAGTACTCCACCTGTCACGAGACTGTAAATCAATCATCTCTGCTTCCATGTCCAGACGTCATTCATTCACCTTGAGTGCCTCCTGATATGTATGTGGGACTTCAACAACGGATAATCCCACAATAAATTTCTGGAAGTATGGTGAAAGCCGCTCCAGAGACACTTCACCTGCCATTGGATATCATGTACAAGAACGTATGTCTTTCCGCAAGGCAATGGACCACCCTAAATCATTCTCTGTTGGTAGTTCCGGCTCAACCTGTATATCCACATACTCATCATGTATATCATGCACACCACTACTTCCATCAGTCAAAATCAAGTTTTCAGAATTTATCTGGGGCGTGTTGGATGTTGGGGAATGCGTTGGAACATGGAGTGCACATTGAGGTATATGTGTAGGTGGAGGTGGGAGAATAACAATATCCTCAGACTCATAGGGACTCATCATGTCACAAGTAGGAGTAGTACATGAAGGACTCAAAGAAGGTGACGTCAACACTGACATAGCACTATTGTCCATGTACAGAATCAAAACATTGATAACCCTTCTGAGTGTGGGAGTAACCAACAAACATACATTTGACAACTCGAGGAGCAAGCTTGTCATGACTCATGACCAGGACGTAGAATATAGACAAATGACACGCACCCAAACATTTGTGATGTAAAAAAGAAGAGGTCTTTATCAGGAAAAGCAAGATCAAATGGTGTCTTTTCACCCCAAGATTGTCGAAGGCATCCAGTTTATCGAATCTTGTTCCAACTCCCCTCATCCTCGCCTTCACTACTTTTAACCACGTCAACCCACCTTCCACCAAGAGAGGTTATACCCTCATGTATTCACCCCAGCTTCCACCTTTCCTTTTCCCCTGTCTCCACCATGCATGCTAACAAATCTGTCAACTAATGATGAGCAACTATGTAAGAGAAGTGTTATTTTTTCAAAAGTCAAAGGATGACCATTACAAGTTGATGGTTCAGATGCATAAACTGTGTTAATTAGATCTTCGATGGCATCCAATCACTCATCTAATATACACTCATCATATCTTCGGACTGACAAAGATTAATGGGAACTAATCTTGCACAATCACAACAACAACAACAAAGCCTTTTCCCACAATTAAGTAGGGTCGGCTACATGGATTCTTCGCCTCTATTCAGATCTATCGTGGGTCAATCCTGAGTTTATATCCACAAAACTAAGGTCCCTTCGTATAGTCTCTTTCCAACACTTCTTGGGTCGTCCTCGCCTTCTCTTAGCCGGCTCAACATCCCAACACTCGCATCTCCTAACTGGTGCATCAGCTGATCTTCTTTGCAAATGACCAAACCATCTTAAATGGTTTTCTCGCATCTTATCCTCTATTGGAGCTACACCAACTTTCTTTCTGATTGCATCATTCCGAATCCGATCTTTACGTGTGTGTGTGTGTCCACACATCCACTTTAGCATTTTCATCTCTACTACGGCCATTCTCTGCACATGTCTATTGCACGCAGGCCAACAAATCTTGCGGAATACATACTTAAATAACCCAACTGGAAATTTTCGATCATCGATGACGCTTTTGATGCAGAAAAAGTGAATCACGATCGCAGGCGTAAACTATAATAACGAGCGACAGTCTCCTATTATTCACAAATGGGATACGGCATGCCTATAGTAGCCTACATGCCCAGTCTGCACTAGAGGAGATGATGACTTTATGCATTCGCCTTGCTTTAATGCCGACAGGTTGCTTTACAAGCTCCTAGAGGGTCTCATCATGCCAAATAAGATGACCTCAGTTGTAAGGATGTCACAGCAACACCAGTTCAAATCACATTCTATAGTACAAGTGGGAACTAAATAGAATGACAAGCGTAGAAGTTAAGACAGCACTTTGTCGATTTACGTTCCCTAATGTTTTATTGCGTCTCGGTCTCTCAACATACAAATAGAATTTCGCGGATGCTTCCACGTTTATTATTAACAAGCAATCTATGGAAAAACAAAAGGGAGAGACAGGGCGGCAGAGAAGATCCATAGACTTACAGATGCGATGAAGTCGAGGAGGGCGGAATTGGCCTCGCCGTCCCTCGCAGGCGCGTCGATTTGAACCCCCACGGCTTCTTCCCCTACATCTGAGGATCGGTTCGCTTGAGAGAGAGATAGACTGGTGGAGAGAGAAAGAGAGAAAGACCTGTGACTGTAGCGAGCTTAGCGCCAGGTTTTGCGTGGATGCTGATGGCCACGGTGGACGGGGGAACCAGGCGGAGGCACGCCGGCAACCCTTTCACACCCGCAGTGGCGGCTGTAGCGGGCGGCGCATCCTTCTTACCTTTCCCGTGCCTGGGAGGAGCCATAGTAACGCCGATTGTATCACCTCACGTACATGTCTTTATTTGGTCTCGATATTCCCTGGTCTCCTCCCTTCCAATCTTCAAAGTGGAACGCCTTTAAATCAAGTGGGAGTTGGCTACAAAAAAATGATACATTTAATAATCAAATTTCCATTTACTATCAAAAAGGTAGGAGTGTCGCAAAGTCTTTGCCCTCTGGGTGGAGCTCAATTGAGCTAGTGTGTCAAGGTCGACTAAAAATTAGAAACTCGAGTCTAGCATTGCTCTAACTTGCTCACTCGACTAGTTATTTCAATAACATATATGTTATAAAGAGTATATGTTATTAGTGTTATTCTTGTAAACGAGATTTTAGGAATTAGAATTATTATAGCTTTCTCTTACAAATTGAAAAATGCAAGATCTATCTATGGTTGCTATTTTTCTATTTTTATTCATGAACTCAGTCATGGTTAGTTCCAATTTCGGGTAAATGGGGAGAGTTGCGCATTAGGCATCCGAGGTCAGCATAAAAGAGACAAAATCCTAAATAGTGTTTATTTAAAACACTAAAAATAACATTGTTTATGAATTTGTCTCAAAACAGTCGGATCTTTTTAACATGGATTTAAGCAAACATTTAGATTTTATTGCGGCGTTCTCTACTACCGACATGTTGCATCCAATGAATGCAATGAGAAATTGATAAGGGTCACTATATTGCTGCTCAGAGTAGTTCAAATTTTGCATGAGTACTCGCATGAGGAACACATGCAAGTAAATAAAGCGGATTATGATGCATCGACGCCCAGATGCAATCCAAAATTTATGAGGGTTCTCACATGTGGATGCATGTAAGTAAAGAAGTTAGTCGAAAAGTAGTCGTGGATAGGTAGTTGGAGTATTGGCACTTCGATTGGCAAATTGATAGAGATAGTAGATAAGAGGGAAAGAAGAAAGATTCATATTACTCTGTTTTCAAGAGACAAATGGGTTGGAGAGAAAGCAAGGGAGATCGACAAAGACATGCTTTAAATTATGGTGCTCAGGTAAATAGAATGGTGGAAATAATGTTGGAGTGGCGGTTCATAGGGATTTGAAGGATAGTGTGGTTGAGATGTATAGATTTGGGGATCGGATTATTTTGCTAAAATTAATGCTTGATGAATAGTCATTCATCTACTTTTATTCTTTCACTTTGTCTTTAAATCCTTATCAAAACACATGTGAATCGCAATAACTTATACAAATTAGAATTCATTATTCGTATATAATTAGTTTCAATTACTATACAGTTATATGTATTTAAATCCAAAATAAAAGAATAAAAAATGAAAAGAAAAATAAATGAAGTGTTAAAGATACTGAATGACCTTAAACCCCGATATCAGGTCAATAGTGACGTGGTCGATAAAGAATAAAGTAGGGGTATATAAGGGTCTATCATGAATAAAGATCCCCCTAGTTTTTACTCTTCAAAAACCTATTTTTACACTATTTTATTCTTCATTTCATACACCTCAAATAAAAAAATGATCTATATGAAACTTGTGCATAAAAATAGATAGAAATTTATAGAAAAACAATTGCACATGAAAATAATGCACTGTCCAACTAGGACACTGATGAATCGGTGATTCATCGCTCTAATTAGTTAAAAATAGATCTTTATCTCGAGAACTTAGGTTCATTCACATGTTAATGTCATAAAATTACCATTCATGCACTTGTAAAATAATTTGCATCAATTAGCATTCATTTTACCATTCATATTCATTTGTACATTTTCACCTAATTTCATACATTTGTAATTAATTCATGCTAACTCCAATTGACATGAAACTAACTTCATTGTGTACATATCATTGACCTTACTCAAAGAAAATCCCTAAAAGAAATATTAACTTGTATGTATCTAAAATAACCCAATCTTAATTTTAGGATAAAAAGCCGTAGACATTGATATCTCTCTTGTACATTGTCCAATTTCACTCTACTCACTTTTGAATTCATGTACATTCAATTATCTACAAATCAAGATCAAATTTCAAAGAATGGGAGTTCATTTTCTAAAATTGGTTTTTGGGCGCTTACTGTGCATTGTAAATTTGTAATGATTTTGACCCATCATTTCATGTGCATATTCCACTCATTTTGATTATTTATTTTTCATTTCTTTATTTATTTAGTATTTTAGTTAATTACTTAAAAAATAAAATCTAAAAAAACCATAAAAGTATTAAAAAGGATAAATTTTGATTTGAGCTTACTGACTTAATCCACATGTATATAATCCCCTTTCTTAATTTTTCTGACCTTTTGAGCAACTCATAAAAGTACAAAAAAAATTGTGCTCATTATATTTATTTATATTATATTTGATTATTGCATGAATTTATTATCTATAAAAAATCAAATAAAAATTACAAAGCAAAAAAATGATATTTTATTCATAAAATATCACCAAAAAATTACACCTTGCACATATCACTTCATTGGCATCCGAGTCCCTTGTGAATATTGTAGATCTCATTTGGAGCAACATGCTTCATGTTGAGCATTTTGCATTTGAGTTCATTTAGGATTTTTAATCCAATTTTCTTTGCATTTGCATGCATGATCAATTCTTGTCAACATCAATGAGTTACGTGATGGCTCCTTACTGGGCCACATGGTTCCTGGTCAAAGCTTCTCAACCTTGCTCAACCCATCTTGTCTTCTAGTTTGTCTACCCTAAAACATAGGTAAATATACCTTTGTTGACACGATTTTTAATGGGTTTTAACAGGATAAATTATTAACAATTTTGTTGCAACTCAATCAAGCGTCAACAAACAAATTTATTTATTATTTTCTTTCTCAAAATGAAATAATTACAAAGAATAATATAGAGCAAGATAAATATTTTTGCTACTTATTTACCTATATAACTAAAAGGATCGAACTCAGGGAGGCAACAATTCCCGAGGATTATTCAAATAATTGAAAAAATTCAATTAAGAGAAAAAAGGTAATCTCAAATGCAATCTATCATTAGATTTTGTGGAACTTTATTTTTTTATTTCTAATTTTTAATTTTCTAATTTTTAATTTTTTAGTGATTCTAATTTTACAATTTTTTTAATTTTCAAAAATATGATTTTCAAAGCAAATTTCTATACTAAAAATGTAATTTTTTATGTTTTTCAAATATATTATAAAATCTAAAAATGTTCAAATAAAATCTTTTTGTGTTTTTATTATTTATACTATTTTTATATTTTTCAGAAATTTTTAGTTTTTTTTAGAAATTTAAAATGATTAAAATCAGGGAAAAATGCAAACAGTGCAGGCGGGTTTATTTTTAATTTAGAAATATCAAATAAAATCAGGAATTGAAGCAAATATTTTTCCTATAAACTAGAATGCATTATCTATAAATGGAAGTGAAATCACAATTTTATATTTTTTTGTTTTTTATGTATTTCTATGATTTTTAGTATTTTACAATTTTTTGGGGTTTATAAATAAATAATGAACGAAATTTGGATAGAAATCAAAACACACCAAAAGAAAATTAATCTCTTTTTTTGGAATTTTTGAAGTTTTATATTAGAACTTTTATGAATTTTCAAATTTCAGACAGAGAAAATGACACTATTTTTAATTTTTTAATAATAAGAAATGATGATAAAATGTAATGAAATTTTTATGCTAGAAAGATGCATATATCAGAAATCTAACTTAATTTTTTTGGGAATTTATTGAAGAACGATATATATATATATATATATTCAATGAAAAAATCACGGAAAATCAAGTCTAGACATGTAGGGACTGAAATGCAATTTTTAAGGTTCTCACATAAATGAATAACACAAAATAAATAAAGGAATGAAAACACAAATTACCCGTGAGGGTGTGCAATACGTGTGACTATTCCGAAGTTTGCCTTTGCGTAATTTCTCAACTCTCCAGGGGTGTCTTCGATTTTTCTATTTTTTTTAAAACCCCTAGGGTTCCTCATTTCTGCTCTCCTTCGTTCTCAAAACAACGAAAGGGGTTGTCATCCATGCATTTCTTTTTTGACAAGAAACGGGGTGCGGCACCCCTTTCTTCAGATCGGCGGTTGGAGGGGCTCTTCTCTACCATGATGGTGGGTATGGATGTGTGGTGGTCACAGCGAAGGTGGCGTCGATGGATGTCGAGCAGGTGAAGGTGGCGTTGGTCCCACAACTATGGGATGGGTAGTAGGTTGGAGATGCTCATGGGAAGCGGGGATGCCGTGATGGACGGCTCCAGGCTCGCGACAATGAAGGGTCCAGGCTCGTGGGCGGCTGATGAATCTGCGATTCGTCATCTTTATTCATTTATTTTAGCTTAAAATCTCTTATAAAACACATGCATATAACACTAACTCCATATCCTTACTAACTTGCATCTGTAAATATTGTACACTTCTTACTAATTTTAACCTAAAATAAATAAAGAAAGAAAGAAAGGAAAAATAAAGAAAAGAAAATAAAAAAAGAGGAAGACTGTATACAGGCTGACCCGAACCCCGAGAAAAGGTCAAAACTTGACCTGATCGACCAGGAATAAATTAGGGGGAGATAAGGCTCCTTAAGAAGAAAATAAAAAAAATGTGTGTGTGTTTTGTAATTAATTCTCACTTATTTTGTGTATATATGTATAAAACTAACACTAATTTATTTGTGCATTAGTTGACCTCAAATCGAATAACTTTCAAAACCAAAATTGTAAATAAAAATATGTCCTAATTAATAAAAATGATTGCACAATTAAATCATGTACAGAATAAAAGTAGTCATACTTGGAAAAAGCCACTAAGCACTAATTAAAAGATCGATTCTGACTCCATATGAATTCAAATTGAACCAATATCACTTCCATTGGATTCTAAATTAAATTATCTTCAAAATGGCTGAGATTTCATAATTTTTGGAGTTACAGTTGAAAAATCGATTTTCCGGGGTGGTTTGTGTAATTTTCCAATGTATTTTGTAAATATTGTATTTGTATATATTTGTAAATTATTCTTACCAATTATTTAAAATAAAAATAAAAAATTAAAACAAAAAAGAGAAAAGAAGCTAATTTCCTTATTTACCCTTGTATATAATGTCATATATGTATATAGTATATGTATATAGTTGCTATTTTTAACTAACCATCATACAAAAATAAAAAATTAACATTTTTTTAATTCAAATAAACAAAGTGACGAAAATTAAAAAAAAGATATTTTGTAAATAGCTTTATCTATTTATCTTTGTCTCATTTCAATTTTTGAATCCATCTTATCTCTTCCACCAAAAAAATTCAAAAATCCATTTCAACTTTCATCTCTCTTATTTTTTATCCAAAAAATTAAAAAAATTCAAATTTCATTCCATCTTTTCTATTTATATGGCTCCTTCTCCCTCATTCCAACTAGATCAATCTTTAGATAGAGGAGCCCGATCTCCGAAAGAAAATTTCGTCGAGAAAGTTGCCTACCCTCCAAGTCGTCCGGTGACAGCGAGTCGGCCTTCTCGAGGCGATCACGGTCCTTTTCCGCTCCTAAGGTGAGATCCACATTTTTCTTATTTTTATCTAGGTTAATCGTAGTTTATTTCTTGCATTTTTTGTCTCATTGTCAATTTTAGTTCTCTAGATCTTAAAAAAATCCACCACGATTTATTCCGCCACCGACTCGAGTTTTCATCTCACTTTCTCGATCTCTACGCGTTCTATTTCTATCGTCCACGCTCTCTCAACACCGGCCGCGCACGGTGGCCGGAGATCGGATTCGAATCTCTCATTTCCGTCGAATCCCCGTTTATATTCTGATTTGTAAATAAAAAATATAAAAAAATTCATATAATTGTTTTTCTTGTCTAACCTTTGTTTTGCACGAGAATCAAAATAAAAAACAACAAAAAATAAAAAGATTTTTAAAAAAACTTTCTGTGTTCTTTTTTTAATTTCCCTATTTAAGGTTTACAAAAAAATAATAAAAAAGAGTTTTTTATCACTGTTTACATGCATAAAAAAATAAAAAAATAAATAAATAAAGGGAAACGGCCGCCAGGAGCCGCTGCCCCCCTCCTCCGCCGCTTGGGGCGGCGCCTCCCTACTCCAGCTGCCAAGTTCGCCTCCAAGGTCGCGCGTCAGCAGCATCACGCACGCGCCCCCGGTGTCCGCGCCGCCCCGCAGCGCCACCTCCATCGCCTGAAGCCCCGCCTCCGTGCCCCTCCGCTACAGCGCGGCCAACCGCCTAGGCCACGCCGCCGCACCTCCCAGCGCGAGCCCCACGCCTTCTCCGTGACCCCCCTGCGACCCCATGCACATGATTTATTAGTAAAATCTCACTTTCAGCCAGAACATTTATTCCTATTATTTATTTGTTGCAAAGACAGAACTTATTTACATTTTAGTCCCTGAACTGTAGAACAAAAACTTGCATGCTCTTTTGAATGAAATAAAGGTTATTTGTAATCCCAAAATTTTGCAAAAATTGTGCTATGCTCCCGATGTGATTATCTTCTTAGCATAAAATTTTCATTGAATTTGGTCTTCATTTATTATTATTAAAAAATCAAAAACAAGTTATTTTTTCGCTATTTGAAGTTCCAAAATTCATAAAAATTCGAATATTATTCCAAAAATTCCAAAAAAATTAAAGTAGTTGTATTTCACTAACTTTTAATTTCTGACCAATTTTCATGCATTAATTATTTATCAAACCCAAAAAAGTTGAAAACATAAAAAATCTTATAAAAATCACAGAAAATTCTACAAAAATCCAAAAATTGTGATTTCAGATCTTCATTGTAGATAATTTCTTCTAGTTTTTTTAAAAATAATGTTCAGGAGTTTTAGGCATTTAGAATATTTTTAAGTTACAAATTACTCCAGGGTGTGCACCTTTTCATATTTTCTCATTGTTTGATTTTTAGAAAAATACAAAAACATATGAAAATTCCACAAAAATTCTCAAAAACATTTCAAAACTTCTAAATCCCCAAAATATTTTCTTTTCATTTTTCTGAGTATTTTTTATTAATTGAAAAATTACAAAAAGAGTTGGTGTGCACATTTTTGATCTTGTGAATATTGTCTCGTGTTATTTTTGAAAATTTAAAAAATAAAAAAATAAAAGATAAAAATTATCACAAAAACCAAGGATAGTTGTCCTTTGAGATTCCTATTTGCTTTTAATTAGTTCCTGATTAATTGAATAACCGTCAGGAGTTGTAGCCTCCCTAAGTTTGACCATGTCCGCTATACAGGTTAATAAGTAGCAAAAGCAAAAATAAAAAAAAAAATATTTTTTTGTAACGGGATTTTGGGGATAACAACAGCGATGACACATTTACTTATCATTAATTTCCAAACCTCGAAAATCCAAGTCAACAGCGACGACTGGCCAGAGGGCTCTACGCGGGCACGAGGTGGATTGCGCGGTGAACAGGGGTGACACATGCCTCCGGTGGCGGTCGAGATTCAGTGCGGGATCAGTGGACGGGACGATGGCATGGCGGTTGTGGCCGAGCTGGGGTGGCAACGCGGATGGCGCTCAAGGAGGGGGCAAAGTCGGCCTCGCGCGGGTTCCTGGCTCGCAACAATGAAGGGGCCACGCTCGTAAGCGACTGGCTGGAGTGCTCTGTGCAGGCGCGCATGCGTGGATGGACGGCATAAGAGGCGGTGGTGGAGCCATGGTGGAAATAGTGTTTTTTTATTTTTTATTAACATAAATAAAGGGAAAAATAACTTCTTTTACTTTTTTAGAAACAGAAACTATAAATATATTTTTTTAAAAAAATATTTTCTATTTTTTATTTTTATTTTATCCGGAAAAACAAATATTTAAAAAAGAACTATATATGATTTTTTAATTTAATATTTTATTATTATTTTGAAATATAAGAGGACTCAAGAACAATGCATCATCTCTGTTTATTTAAATAAATAATAAAAATTTGAAAAAGGATGTGAATGGAGATCCGACAAAATGAAAGAATTGAATCCGAGTCTTCGACCACTGTACGTGGCCGGAGTTGAGAGATCGAGGGGGATAGAACGTGAACGTGGAGAGATCGAGAAAATGAGATGAAAAATCGAAATCGAAGGTGGATCATAATAGTGGTGGATTCTAAGATCTAGATAAAAAATAATGATGAAATAAAGATGCGAAAAATTAAATTAAGGTTAACCTAGATGAAAAATAAGAGAAAATGATGGATCTCACCTTAGGAGAGGAAAAACACCGTGATCGCCTCGATGAAGGCCGACTCGTTGTCACCGGATGGCTCGGAGGCTAGGCATCGTTCTGCAACAAGATAACTCTCGGAGAATAGGTTCCTCTCACCAAAGATTGCTCAGGTGAGAATGAGAGATGAGGAACCAATTAAATGGAAAAATACTTGAGTTTGAATTTGAATTTGGATTTTCAAAATTGAATGGAGA
The DNA here is from genome assembly GCA_037367405.1 of Ottelia alismoides. Taxonomy (NCBI): domain Eukaryota; kingdom Viridiplantae; phylum Streptophyta; class Magnoliopsida; order Alismatales; family Hydrocharitaceae; genus Ottelia; species Ottelia alismoides. The sequence goes on along the minus strand of JAZKJV010011150.1, from coordinate 98,454 downwards.
TAAAGAAATAAGAAAGAATTTAAAATGAGGTAAAGATAAAAAGGCAATTAATGTTTATAACTACTTTAAATATTAATTATTATTTTTTGTATTTTCATCACTTTATTAATTTGAAAAATAAATGTTAATATTTTGTTGTGGTTATTTAAGAAATTTAACTATATACATATACTATATACTTATGGTACATTATATACATAGTTAAAGATGTAGATTAGTTTTTTTGTTTTAAAATTTTTATTTTTTATTTTTATTATTTTAAATAATTATTAAAAATATTTACAAGTATTATAAAATATAATAAAAATAATATATAGAATAAATAAATTATAAAAGTGCACAAACCATCCCAGAAAATCAAAATTTCAATCGTAACTAAAAAATTATGAAATCACAACCATTTTAAAGATAATATAATTTAGAATACAATGGAAATGAGTTTGGTTTAATTTGAGTTCATATGGAGCCGGAATTGGTCTTTCAATTATCACTTTATGGCCTTTTCCGAATGTCGTTACTTTTATTCTATACATGATTTATTTATGAAATTATTTTTATTATTTAGAAAATAATTTTATTTACAACTTTTGTTTTGGAAATTATATAATTTGAGGTCAATTTATGTACAAATAAAATAGTGTAAATATACAATTATTTACAGCACAATTTTTTGGATTTTTTGATTAAGGACCCTATCTCCCCCTACCTTATTCCTGGTCGATCAAGTCAAGTCTTGACCTTCTCTCGGGGTTCAGGTCAGCCTGTATCTATTACATATATACAATCTTCTTTTTTTCTTTTCTTTATTTTTCCTTTCTTTCTTTATTTATTTTAGGTTAAAATAGTAATAAATGTAATTTTTACACACAGATGTGAGTTAGTAAGAATATGGAGTTAGTATTACATACATGTGTTTTATAAGGGATTTTAAGCTAAATAAATGAATAAAGATGATGAAATGCAGATTCATCACATATATAGGTACCTAAAAAAGTAACTTGTAAATATACACCTCTAAAAAAATAAAAATGCCAATAAAATACTACAGAAAATTAGAAACTTATTTTATTTTATAACCTGCAAATAGTAAAATCAAATTCTTTTATTATTCATTTTCCAAGGATTTTTGCCTGGGAATATCCTGGTTGGTCCACGTGGACCAACCAGGTGCGCTCAAATGTTGACCGTCAGTCAATTGTCCGGCCTCCCCTCTGACGCCTATCAAAACCCACGAGGCCGCCCTCTTCACCGATTTTTCCATGCTTCCTCGATCACTCTCTACCCTTGAGACCACCACCATCATGCTGCTTCTTCATCCGATACCCACACCCATCCTAGAATCCTCACCAACTCTCGCTCGATCTCACACAAGATCCCCTCGAAACTCAACCAATAAATATAACCCCCTCACCTTTTTTGGCTTTTTGATCTCTTTTCTTTGAGATTTAACCCCTTAAATCCCTTCCTTGAGTTTCCCCATGGTAAAGCTCCTGATTTACAACGAGGAGAGCGAGAGGAGAAGGTGTATCCACCCACCGTCGGAGCACCACCGACAGGTCCTGCTCCTGAAGCCGGTTGAGTCCCATTTCTCGCATTCTTAGGTAGTCCCTTAGCTTGCCTTTCATTTAACATATTTAGTTTATAGTTTAATAGAGCGATTAGAGCTCAAATTAAAAACCCACAAATTCCTAGAGCTAGAGCACCAGGTCTAATTCACTGTGATCCGACCGTTGATCCCCCTCGATTTCCACCCCATTTCGACCCCCTCTGTGTTCTCCATCGATTTCCCATGCTATCCAACCCAGATCCATCGTGGATATGAAAATCAAGCTCCCTCCGCTGCTACCTTACTTGAGCTCCCCTCCATTCCATCCCCCTACCATTTTGTGTAAACCCCGAGTCGAGGAGTTAACTCTCATGTCCGGGGATTTTTTGGTGCTTCCTTATAGGTCATTCAATGCTCTTGGGACCTCAACTACCACTTGGAGCTTCTCGAGGTGGTTCATCCTCATTGGATCACCCTATGCCACCTAACTTTACCCGGACCTTACAGGAGCACGAGGAGGACACCCAACGATATGTTGGGCTTGTTGGAGGAGAGATTGAGCGTAGGAGACTCGAGAATGGACGAATCGAAAGTCGTCAGTAGGTTGTTCTTGTGAGTTCTTTCTGTTCCCTTCCCCGCCATTCGATCAAGAACAACAGTGTAGGTCTAATATGGACTGTTGGTTATTCACGAAGGGGTGCATGATAAGAGCCACCCGATTAGCCATGTGACAACCCCTAGATGCTTGGATCTTAGATGTTAAGTGGTATATTTTCACCGACCCCCTCTGCCTTTTTGTATTTTCTATCAAGTCGTGTAAATATTTTATATAGTTCAAAAACTTGTGGACAAATTGCATGTACCCCCTTGAAATCTTTAGATATTGTGATTTAGTCCCTATAAGTATCACGTACGTGCGTACATTTATTGTTGTGAATGTTGCATGTGAACCCTCACAGTTTATTTTATTTGGTATTTAATATATAAAGTTTCCATATTAGTGTTAACTTTGGTAAAATTGCATTGCTACCCTCACATGTTATTTTATTTACAATTATACTCCTAACATGCCAAGTAACTTTATGTGTTATTTTTTATTTATTTAAATAGTTGTTGTGCTCTAAAAATTACCAAAAAATAGGAGTAGGTACCTCGATGCATGCTTGATCATGCTATATAATTGTTTTTGCATTTTATACCCTTTTACTATTTTTTAAAAATCAATGAGTGCATAGTTAGCCCTTGTTTGCCCTAAAAAAGACAAAAAAATTACAAAATCGCTTTAAAAAATTCCCTAAAAAATATTGGGATTTTATCACTTGTGCCCCTCCGAGATCTCGCAATATCAGTTATGCCCCTATCTTTTTGGTAATATCAGTTGTACCCCTCACTTCTTGCTATTTTATCACTTGTGCCCCTCGGGTTAGGACCGTCCATCCACAGTGCAAACGGACGTTAACTTTGAGGACATAAACGGTATTAATTTTAAAAAAAGGGTTATAGGGTCATTTGACCCTCTTCCTCATCATCTTCTTCTTCCTCCTCTTCCCCCATCCTCTTCTTCCTCCTCCAACCTCCTCCTCCTCCCTCTCATCCCGAAACTCCTCCCCAACCCGCACCTCCTCCCAGCTTTGCTCCGAGCTCCCCGCACCTACTCCCAGCTCCGCCCCGAGCTCCCCGCCACCTCCTCCCAGCTCGCTGCCCCCGCCCCTGCCCCGCGTCGCCCAGCTCCGCCTCGTCCCCCTCCCCCGCACGCGCCGCCCAGCTCCGCCATGTCCCCCTCCCCCTCCCCTGCATGCGCCTCCCAGCTCCGCCCCGTCCACCTCCCCTGCTCCCCCTCCCCCCTGCCCCAACGTCACTAGTGGGCCAGAGCGAAGCTGACGATGACGATCTGGATGAAGATGGTGTGGTGCTCCAGGAGAGGTGGCAAATCGAGTCACGCCAGGGCCATGTGGGATCCAGGTTGGCTGGCGGAGAGCCCCCTGCTCGCGCCGGTGCACACGCGCGATGGCTGGCTTAGGAGGCTGGTGTGTCGATCGGTGGTGCCTACTAGAAGAGCGTGTGTGCAGGAGTGGGCGCTCGGCTGCAGGGAGAAGACCAGTGTTTGGGCGAGTGGAGTTCCTGCGATGAACTCCCTTCTGGACTGTTGCAGTGAGGTGGAGGAACCTGACGGAACGGTTGGAGCTTGCGGCAGAGCTTCTCCTTGCGAGGAGCTGGAAGGCGAGAGGGCGGTTCCAGATGTGGTGGGGCCCTGTCGTGGAGGTAGTACCGGAGTCGTGGGTGGAGAGGTTCTCGCGCGACCGTGCAGGAGGCGGCGCACGCCAGGAGCGGAGGTGGTGTGCTGCTGTGGGAGCGGTGCGCATGTTGGGGAGTGCCCGTAATTCATTGGTGGTGGTTTCGAGTCAGATGGGAACGGGGAGGGTGGCACCATAGGGACAACAGGGGAAAGGGAACCAAAACAAGGGATGGAGAAATGAAGAGGGAGAATGGAAGAGAAAGCAGAGGGGGAGAGAAGAAGGTGTAAGGGGAAGAAGGGAGATTACCTGCGAGTGGTTCTTCACCTGGGAGTGGAGCTGCGATTGGCACCTCCTCCCCAATCCTCCTCCTCATTTGATTTTATTTTGACTATAATACCCCTCTTAACCACACCATGGTTTGAGTAAACTATGGTTATTTTAATTTTTTGACGGTCAGTCTGACGGAAGGGCACAACTGATGACGGAGAAAGAAGTGAGGGGCACAAATGATATTACCAAAAAGATAGGGGCATAAATGATATTGCGAGATCTCGGAGGGGCACAAGTGATAAAATCCCAAAAATATTATGCTTACTTAAGCATTAAAACCTTCAAACCAAAAATCATTAAAAATATAAAAACACTTATAAATTAAAAAACCCCCAAAACCTTTTATAAAAATTTGTAAAAATCCAAAAATTCCAAAATAGTGATTTCTGTTATATAATTTTCTATATATTTATTTTAAAGTAATTGGGAGAAATTATGAGACTATTTACTATTTTTCATCTCCATTTTAATTTCGGCTATTTACTTAAACCTTGATATAGGGCATTTTTGAATTTAAAAATATAAAAAATTAGCAAAAATCCCTAAAAAATCACAAAATAGTAAAAAATTATGTAAAACCCCAAAAAATATTTTTTAATTTTGTCTATTATTATTATTTATATCTTCCCTAGCGTATATTGTATATACTATATAGATAGCTATATTATGTATTTTAGAAGAAAAACAAATATAAAATAATAAAACATAAAAAGAAAAATAAAAACAGAAGATTAAAAAATCAAAATTCAAAAATATAAAACATAGATAAAATAAAAAAGTTATATTATTACAAACCCACATTATTTGATAAATATTATGCATAGTTATATATACAGATATGCTTCTATTATTTATTTATAAATAATATATCCTGCTACATTGTGTGTTTCCTGTGTTCGACACCCTACTCCACTTGTCACTATATGCATTGTAGGGTTTATAATAAATTTTGATCCACTTTGTCTTTATTACTTAATATCCATTTGTGGGTTGATTGTTGAATTGGACTGGATTTTCGTGAGTGGTCAACACACCGATTGGATGTCTCGCCTTGGGAGACTTCTGGACCCTCAAACGAAACCCCTATCTTTACCCCTCTACCCCCAACGAGTGGATGATCCATCCTTTGGTTGTCTTCCTCCCGAGATAGAGTCCTAAAGAGAGTTGTAGGTGACAACTACCGTTCCCCACAACCAGGAGAGTAAATGAGAGTATGTAGAACACGATCCAACTACATCACCGAAGCCTTCCGCTGCATCTCAGCCTCTCCGCCACCAGCTGCAGATTGAGGCGATTCTACCCCTTCTATCTTCTCCGTAGGTAACATAGGTCATTTATCTTTGATTTTTTATTTCTTTTTCGCTTTGATTTCCTATGAATCACCTAGATTAGGTCTTCATCTTCAACCTCTGATCTGCACGATCAGAGGACTCCAATCATCCAATTCAACCCTCGAATACACCATCACATTCGCACCACCATTCTCCAGCTCGTCCACCTCATGTTCTCCTTTGAATCTTCATAGATCTAAAGTCTGTTCTCCCCTCCGACCATACTTCACCCGAGACCTCCATTCAGCCCCCACATCATGTGTTTTGACCTAATACTTCGATCGGAAGATACCTCCGAGCATGAGCTTCAATTTGTTGGGTTTAAGATACACATCTGAGCAAGGAGCAAGACCTGCGGGGTTCACCTGCAACTAAACTTAACCTTCCTCCTAGATCCACGCTTGAATACCTTTGAGCTCCATTTCTTGATCCGATCGACAGATGAGGAGCTAAGGGAGCCGCAACACTCGTTAGTAGCGAATTTGGGCGAACAATGATTGAGTCCTCCGTGATTGAAGTTCGATGGAGTCCTCCATCATTCCAGTTCCTCCAGGTGCTCTCAGGCCTGTCAGATCAATAACTCCATGATAGATTATATCCTGGTTGTTGATTTCGCCCCAAAGTTCGGTCGTTAATTGAAGATGTTGCTCTGATCGACACCATCTATTCCAGAGTTATCTCAGTTGTTGGATCAGAGCAGCATCGCATTAGAGTCGTTCCTCGTGCCACGCATTTGAAGGGTACAATTGCATTTATACCCTTGTCTTTATTTTATTTTTAAATAAGTACCTGTGGGGACACATGTTGTCTTATTTTTATCTTAACACTTGCATGCATGCCCTTGGTATTCATTTCATTTGCTCTTTAGTCCCTACTTAAATTGAGCTCATTTGTTGCACGTGATGTTGGGTTATTTGCAAGAAAAGTAGTTCATTTTTGAGTTATTATATTTGGACCATGAGATTATTTTATTTACATCCAAGTCCGGTCCAATGGGGCGCACGTGCTCATGTGCGTGTGTTCTTGGATTTTCGCATTCTTTGCCCCACAACTTTTTATTTGTTATTATTTACTCTACAAAGTTTAAGTAATTGCATTTAAGTCCCTATGAGTCTGTTTTTATTTTTCTTATTTAAAATCAAATAAAAATGTCAAAATCCCTCTAAAAATTCCATAAAATTCATATAAGTTCATGTTAGATTCATCTTGCATCCACGTATGCACTTTGTATTTTCATTTTTATTAATTTTAAAAAATCAAAAACCTTATAAAAATCCTTGGCATGAAAATTTCAAAATTCTTGTGTTTTTCTTTTGATTTATTTTATTTTGATTCAACTTTTGCATTTTTATTCCCCACAAAAACCATAAAATCACAAAACTCTTAAAAACATCAAAATTTCATATAAATTCAATTAAAAATCCAAAAAATCACAAAATAGCTTTTTAAAATATCTAAAAGAATATCTTTCATTCTATGCATAGTTAATCCATTTTATGAATTTATTTATTATTTTAAATTTGAAAAACATTTATTTTATTTTCTATTTACTTCATTCCCTATTTTGATTTATTTAAGCGCTTTAAGAAATTGTGGAAATTTGGAAAAAAAATTACAAAAAACATTGAAAATTTTAGTTTATTTTTTTAATTTTTTATATATTTGAAAAATACAAAAAGAGAAGTTGAGTGGTTGCTTTTAATTTTCTTTAATTATCTCATTTTTAAAGAAAAGCAAAAAATCTTTTGCAAAATAAAAAATAGACAACCCAAATAAAAAATATAAAATTATAATTTCATAAGAAATACAAAATTCAAAAAACACAAAAACCAAGCATAGGGTGCAAATAAATTCCTTAGTCCTTTCATTGATTTTCATTGCATAGAATAACCCTCAAGATTTTTGCAGCCTCCCCGAGTTCAATCATGTTAGCTATACAAGTAAATTAAATAACAAATTCTCTTCCTACTCTTTACTGGTTTTTGCTTGAGATTTAAATAATTTTTTATTCAATGCTTCTTTGGGTTGCAACGACCACATTTTCATTTGTGGGTAATTCAATAAAATAAAAGCCCCTAAAAGCATGTTCAACAAAATGGCGCCGTTGCCGAGGAGGTATGGCGAGGGTGTTAGATTTTTCTTTTGACCTACTATTCTGGGGTGTTTCACTTGTTGTTTCTTTCTCATATTTTCGTCTATATTTCCTTACATTCATTTCATTGTTCATATTCATTGTTTTCATTTCTATTATTTTTATCATATTTATATAACTGCATCTCTTACAGATTCTTGTGTTTCCTCTTTCTTGCGAGGGCCTGACGAACGAGGGCGGCATTCTTATGAGCACCAGAGCACCCAGGCGAAGTGGAGGCAGCTTGATTCTTCACCGAGCTGCATGAGAATGTAGGAGGAGGAGGAGAAGATTTAAAGGATACCAATTATTTGGATCATTTGACATAGATAGATTTTAGCATTTTATTCATTCAAAACTCTTTTAAAAAGGACACTCTATACGTTGTGTGCAGAGTCTATTTCACCAAGTGTCGGTGCACTTGGGGGACCTCACCAGTTTTGTTTCCATCGACTTCTTTTTCTTTGTTTCACCTAGTTTTACGATTAGGTCCAAATCTCTAACCAAGAATTTCTGTACCTATAGAGTAGAGTGTAATTTGGACTTAGTCAAATTAACATGTTCTTGCCCACTAATAGAAATTATTGCTAGGATGGTTCACATGCATCATTTATGTTAGTTTAATTTTATGTATTTAAATCTACGTGGATCACCCTGCATGTAGAGTGCTGGCGATAAGGTACGCATATTTCATCCCCTGCATGCATTATTGAATTTCATCGTGTATTGTCATTTTCGACTTCCTTCCTTGTTTTCACTCATATAATCTAAAAGGAATTTGGAACCTCTATATTCGATTTATTGAAAAAAATCAAAAAAAGTGATAATTTTGTAAAACTTGGGTTGCTAAAGAAAACTCGACCCTAAAACTAACGTAAGGACAATCATCTTTATTTTGGGGAGAGAAACCCCCTCATTGTTTGAATTAACGTGCAGAGTGAGTGAGATATGAACACTAGGGTAGAGCCAAGCTCCGGACTTTCAATTAGACTATTGATTCTAACAAAATAATTAGCTACTTCTCAGTAAGGGCATACGGGTATCCGGTAAACGGTTCCTATTTCCTTAACAGAGTGGGTGGTTTGAAGGATGCTATGTAAGGCTCCATTCTTAGGTAACTGGTAGTTGTTTTACAATCCGTACTTAGAACCATACTATCTGAAAGGGATACAAATAGTCGTAAAAATCCGGGCCAGTATTTAGCCTAATAGCTCGCTAACTCTTGTAAAAGATTGCATTTATCACTAATGAAAATTGAAAAGATAAGAGACCGAACTCTTGCGGTCTCCACTTGTGTTGAGTTGGTGAATAGGGGGTTTGTATTGTGTTTGATTGCTAGTGTTAGAATCCTTCCGCACCCTTCATGCCTTCTGCTCATTCTCTTCTTGTTTGACCTTCGTGCTCTCGCATCTCACCTCTTCATATCGAAGATGTCGGATTGGAGCATTTCTCATTCGAAATTTGCAGAATCATACTCCAAACTAATCGTATTCTACTTGGGAAGGCTCACTTCTCGAGTATTCCTCTTTTTCCACTTCACCTTTCACTTCTTCGATCAATTCACTATTCAATATTGACTATAATATTGAACTGTCATTTGGAACTCCATCATTCTTGAAGACTAATCCAGTGCAGTTTACACTTGTAGAAACCAATACAGTGCACTTGATGCCACCTAAGTGAAAAGGTTCCATGGCTGAGTAGTCTGAGATCAACACTACCATGTTAGCCTCCATTCAATCCATTCAGGCTCAGTTGACAGAACAAGCTGACTTTCAAGCCGCACTAAGAGATATAATTCTCGAGTTGAGGTAAGACAAGAAGAGGAGGATAGAAACAATGGAAGAGGTAGGATAGAGACAATGGAGGAGGATAGAAACAATGGAGGAGGTAGGATCCCTCAAACCCTCCACCTGGTCCACCTTCCTTTTTCCAAGAGGACATTCCTCGTGATTTTTGTATATATATCCGCCTAACCCATTATTTCAGGAATCGGCCTTTGAATTTCACCCACCCTCATTCCACTCACCTGATCCTGGGATTTTGGAGTCACCTTTCATGATGTCCACACTTAAAACCTTGAACCATATGATGAAGCATATGAATTCGAGAATTACCAATCTATTTAACATTAATAAGAGCCAGAATGACGCTCCACTATTTGAGGATATGGATTCACTTGAGGATGATTATGAGAGCTTATAATCATCCAAAATACAAAAAATGAAAAAAATTCAAAAATCTAAAAAGATTTCGGGAGACATTGTTGATTCATCTTGTGAGTAGAGGGCACCCATACCAGACTATTTTTCCACACATTCATTCATCACATGTCCCACATTTGACCATGATGATGCCACTGTACAGACTGCTCTTGGCACTCCTTGTGTAAATGATGATTCTGATATCCTCCCTTGTATGGAGGAGATCCAAAAAATAAAAAAATGTTAACTAAACACAAAGTGGTGGCCACTATTCATGAGATCATTAAAGCCCCACTTCACCTGGCCATGACAGATTTATTTGCTCCTCAACACAAGAAGAAAAAGCGGAGGAGCAGATACGAGCATCACATCTTGACCCTGGCCACTGCCCATGCCATCTCTCACCGCCCACATTTTAAGAAAGGGAACACTACCATCTTTTGTGAGTTGCTCCATCTCTGACTATTCTTGTGATAACACTCTCCTTGATGATGGTGCTTCAATCAATATAATACCCTTTTCTATGGTACAGTCTCTTCATCTTAGGCCTCTCAAGAAAATTAGGATGACAGTTCAATTTGCTGATGGAACTACTAAGAGGCTGAAGGGTAATGATGTCATTCTTATTCAGGGCATGAACTTCACTTCTGATTTTGTCGCATTGCCCATGGAGACCTCCACCCCTGTGGAGCACCCTCCAATCATCCTGGGACGACCTTTCCTCGCCTATGCAAGATTCGTTATTGATTTTGGATCAGGAGAGATTCACTTCCTTTCTGATGTAAGAAGCGATGTGTTAATCACTACACCCATTACTGATCAAAGACCTACATCCCATGAGAGCGTTCCCATGTTAGCCAATTCCAAGGACTTTGACCTTGATGATACTACCGAAGATTTTTGTTGTATGTTGGATGATACTGAGACCCAAGAATTCCTCTTCAAGGAGGAAAAGTCAGAAAGCATAGACCTTGGAGTTCCCCCTTCTAGTATGTGGAGTTCCCCTAGAGCGGAAGGCAGACTCTGAGACTAGACAGGACAAACATGATTTGACTACTTTCACTAATGAGTCCGTTCCTTTTCACCTTGATTTAGATGAGATTGATAGGGACAAATTTAATTTGATTGTTTTTATAGAGGAATTCAGACCTTTTGATGAAGATGATGATCCAGTAGAGGCTCTCCAGGTTGGAATTGATCTTACTTTTTCTGAGAATGAGTTTGAGCCTTTTACTTTGATATTTGCAAGACTTCTGAGGTCGGACATGACCACATTACTTCCACTAACCGGTTTGTTCCTGCACACCCTGAAACCGCTAAGGATACATTCTTGGTCGATCCTGATTGATTTGTGTCTAATGATGACCCCGATATCGACTGACACCTTGTTAGATCCATTCCTCAGTGATCTCGCAAGAAGGTCCATTTTCAACCTTATTGACCTTTGTACATCTACTCCTCTTGGATATGATTTCGTTTCATTCTTTCTTCTCCTATTTTATCGTTTATACCTTTCCGCGTGTATATATGCTATACTTCGGATGTGCTTTATCCTAAGTATGGGGAGGGGGTGGATGATTTGTGTTGTTCATATTCGTCCTGTCCATCACTCCTGTTTTTGCTAATACTTAGGGATACTCTACTCTAAGTATTGGGGAGTGATGTTGTTCATATCGTCTCTTTTATGTTTATATTCTTCTGATCTCTTGTTATCCTTTAACTTGTTCATATTCCATACTTAGGGCTATTCTACCATATGTGTAGGGGGCAAGTCGAGCCGTTGAGTCCGTACATTCTCTTCATCAGTTTTTTCCTTTTGTACATTCTACTATACTTAGGATTACTTGATCCTAAATATAGTGGGGATCACCGACTTCTATTCTTTTTATCTTTTCTTTGAGTCATTGTAGCATATCAGTCTTTTCACTTTTCTATACGTAGCACGAGTTATGTCTTCCTTTGCCGCTCCCTGATCACTATAAGGACATAGTTCGAGCTAAGTATATGGGGTGTCGTATATATGTATATATGCTTAGACATAATTCGTACTTTTAATATGATTATTTTTGAGATATGTATATAAATGCGTAAAATCGACATGTGTGTCACCTTCCATCTCCTCAAAAAAAACAACAAAACAAAAGCTAAAAAAATAAAAACAAAAAAAAAACAAAAAAACAAAAAAAGCAAAACAACAAAATAAAAAAAACAAAAAAAATTCTTGTATATATTTCACTAACCCTTTTTCGCTTAAAAAAATCCCTAAAAATTATAAAACCAAAAGTCTAAAAAAAATTTGCATAATTAAAAAATCTCTTTCTACACGTGCATCATTTTTTTTGCTTTCTTTCAAAAAATCCATAAAAAGTTTAAAATTAGAAAACTGTTTCAAATTTTTTGCTTTCTTTTTGCATTGTACATATTTCTTGCATTTGCATGAGTATTTTTCAGGATATTGTTGATATTCAAACTAAGTCTGGAATAAAATTGAAGAATGGAGGTCAGTTGGTCCTTAATCCACATAATTTCAGAGGAACCTTATAAGAACTAGAGTTAAGACTTTTCAGGTCCTATTGACTTAATTTTTTGAGTCCATAAGACTATGTTCATATGTCGTATTGAGTAGTCTAAGTAGAATATTTAACATGATTCTTTCAGACCGTGGCTTATCTTGGACAAGAAATCTACAGGTAGCTCTTCATGGAGGAGGTAGTAAGGAGGCAGATTCTTTTGGCTTGGAGTAGAATACGGGGGTAGTACATCTAGGCGGAATCTCTTATCTTCCTCTAGGGAGGGAAGTGCATCTCAACCTGGTCTGGTGGCATTGATGTCTAAAGACAGGATGCTGTGGGGTTGCAATAATGCTTCAAAAGAGAGATAGTCTACTGGCTCAAAAGGAAAAATTCCTTATGTACATGTTGCACCTTGTATATATTTTATGAAAAAAAGAAAAGAAAAATGCAGAATCTCCAAAAGTGGACATGCCTGATTGAAAAGTAAAATGCCTTCCAGAGTGTATATACAAGTAAAAAAAAAGAATTAGAGATTCAAAGTCAAAATTTTGTAAGCTTGCAGCGGATGACTTGGATACACTGGTCATGCATCTAAGGACATGTAGCTACAATGGTTATCGCCCATTCTTTTCTCCATTCCCTCTTCTTGAGCTAGTTGTACTTGAACTAAGAAGGGAATATCCCTGCTCCTCGAGGAAAGAGTTGCTAGATCGGGGACCTAAAGTTACCTTGTTGAGGGAGGCCATTTCTTTGCTACTTTTAAGATGGGGAGCTATATTTCACTTACACTATAAAGTAAATATTCATAGTCATAAGAATTTGTGTATGTAGAGTTGTTTTGATCTGACTGTTGAGGAGACCTGAATAGGAATCTTGTGGAACTTAAAGGTTGTTAGGTTTTAAATCCATTTCCCATTAAGGTTCCATCACACTAATAATCCAAATGTCTGACAGAGCTCCTTACTACAATTTTTGAAGACAAGTTTAATACTCAAAATTATCCTAATTTCTTTATTTTTTCTTTCTCTTTCTTTTATTCACTTATTCTTTCAAATAAGTATTTTTTAAGGGACTAACGAAGGCAAAGCATAGGAGGATGATGAATATGCATTTCATCATCTTTCTTCATTTATTTTAGCTAAAAATGCCTTATAAAACACATGTATATAATACTAAATCCATATTCTTACTAATCTGTAATTGTGTGTAAATATTGTACTTTTATTACTATTTTAACCTAAAATATATAAATAAATAAATAAGAAAGGAAAAATAAAGAAAAGAAAAAAAGACTATATATATGTAATGGATACAGGCTGTTCCGAACCCGAGAGAAGGTGAAGACTTGACCTGATCGATCAAAAATAAAGTAGAGAGAGATAGGGTCCTTAATCAGAAAATCCAAAAAATGTGTTGTAAATATTTGTATACTTACACTATTTTATTTGTACATAAATTGACCTCAAATTAAATAATTTTCAAAATAAAAACTGTAAAAAAATGTTTCTTAAATAATGAAAATGTTTGGAAAGTAAAATCATGTACAAAATAAAAGTAACTATATCTAGAAAAAACCTTAAAGTGATAACTAAAAGACTAATTCTGACTTCATATGAACTCAAAATAAATCAAACTCACTTCCATTGCATTATAAATTAAATTATCTTTAAAATGGCTATGGTTTCATAATTTTTGGAGTTATGGTTTGAAAGACGGTTTTCTGAGGTGCTTTGTGCAGTTTTACCACTTATTTGTACATATTGTATTTGTAAATAATTGTAAATATTTTTAAATAATTTTTTAAAATAAAAAAAATAAAATTTTAAAACAAAAAAATAATTTCCTTATTTAACTAAGTAAATAATGTACCATATGTATATAGTTTATGTATATAATCATTTCCCTTAAATAACTACAACAAAAAAATAAGAAATTAAAATGTATTATTTAATTTAATAAAGTGACGAAAATATATAAAAAATAATAATTATGTAAATAATTTTAACACTAATTTCCTTTCCTATCTTTATCTCATTTCAAAATTTTTCTTATCTCTTATCTTCATTCAAATTTTGAAATTCAAACTCCATTCTTTTATCTATTAATATGAATGCTCCTCCCTTATGCCAATTTGATCAATATTTAATGAGAGAAACGTATTTTTCAGGAATCTTCTTGTTGTAGAGAGGTCCCTACCCTCCGAGTCGTCCGATGACAACGAGTCGGCCTTCGTCGAGGCGATTCGGTATTTTCCGCTCCTTAGGTGAGATCCATTTTTTCTTGTTTTTTTAACCTAGGTTAATCATAATTTTATTTTGCATCTTTTAATTGATTGTCAATTTTTATATTTCTAGATCTTATTTAATCATTTTAATCACACATCACGATTTGATTAGAATCTGATCCGATATTTCATCTCATTTTCTTAATCCATTTATTTCACGTTCTACCGCCATGATCTCTCACCTCCGACCACGCATGGTGGTCAGAGACCCGGTTCCATCCACGATTTTCCTCGAAACTGCTCCCCATTCACGTATCTCGATTTTATTTTTTTTCTAATAATAATATAGATTGAGCCGTCATGCTCGAGTCATTTTTCTATCAATATATTATTTGCATGAATAAGGGAAAAGATTGCAAAAAGTAAAGTATATATATATATAGATTTCCGTAGTTTTTGTTTTAAAAAAATAAAAAAAAGTTTTTCTATTTCTGTTTTACAAAAAAATAAAAAAATAGCAGCACCGCATGCGTAGTCCCTCCAGCCCACAGGCAGCACCCGCCACCGCTCATCCACCAGTCGTGCACAATTGTGTGATTCGCTCCGCCACCGTACCGACGACCGCCTGCGCCACCGCAGTTTTGAAAATATCTTGCCGCCGCAGAGGCGTGTGTCACCCCTGCGATGGCATTGCTGTTCCCGTCACCCCGATCGCCAACCGCCTTTGTCCTCTGCATGAACCACCATCCTCCTTGTCGCTGTCGCCAACCAGGATTAAGTCGCCACACCTCTTACTTCTACTGATCGCGCATTCCAATTGCGCGCTGACCTCCACCTGCACCTCGTCGTCGACGAACCATCGACACCGCTCCGCCAACACCTTCCTTCATTATCGACACTAGCTTCCGCCCACGTGAAGCAGCAGAGCCACTGCCTTAACTTCGACCCTCCGTCTGGAGTCCACCCATGCCATCCTTCTTCTCGCACACCTCCTTCAATCTAGAGCGTTGTCGCTCGCCTGGGAAGAGAAAGAGGGGCGGTGACCCCCTTTTTGAGAACAAAAATCAACAAATAGAGAAATCCTAAGGGGATTTAAAAAAATTGGAGCAATTACGTTCATGCCCCTGGAGTTTTCCACAATTGCAAAAATGTCTTTGTGAGCCAGAACCATCACGTCCAACGCACTCCCTTCTCGGGTAATTTTCACTTTCCTCTCGCAAGTTTATTTTGTCGTTATATTTTAATGCAAAAACTTTGAAAACTTTACATTTCAGTCCTTGTAATCACTGACTTTATTTTTCTTGCTCTTTTCATTGAAATAAATGTTTTTATCATTTTAAAGATTCTACAAAAAATTGTGTATATTCCTGCAGTGTTCCTCTTCATTGTTTATAAATTTCTTGCATTTATTTTTATTTTATTTTCTATTATTAAAAAAATAAAAATTATATATTTTCCCTATTCGAAATTTAAAAATTATAAAAATTCGAATATTGCTTCAAAAATTCTAAAAAAATTATTTTTATGTGTTTAGTTTCCTGTCCAATTTTCACGCATTAATTATTTCTAAAACCTTAAAAATTTTCAAAACACTTAAAGTCTTAAAAATCGCATAAAATTGTATAAAAATAAAAAAATGAAATTTAAGTTCCCATTTGTAGATAATTTCCTCTAGTTTTTAAGGAAAATATTTTCGTAATTTTTGATTTCATTTTTTATTTTTAAATTGCAAAATAATCCTGTTTGTTCACTGTTTGAATTTTCTCTGTTTTTATTCATTTAAAATCATAAAAAATATAAAAATCACCGAAAAAGTACAAAAGTTGTAAAAAGTCATAAAAACACAAAAGTATTTTATTTGGACATTTGTGAGCTTTTTTGATATATTTGAAAATCTAAAAAAGGTTGCTTTTCTCTAGTAAGTAAGCTTGCTTGAAAAACTATATTTTTGAAAATTTAAAAAATGCAAAGTTAAAATCATTAAAAGTTAAAAAATCATAAAATAAAAAATAGAAATAAAAAATACAAAAACTAAAAAGATAACTTTCACAAAAACCAAGGTATTAGCGTTTGAGATTCCCTTTTTCGTTTAATTGATTTTTTTATTATTTGAATAACCCTCGGGAATCGTAGCCTTCCTGAGTTCGATCTTATTCGCTATTCAGGTTAATTAACTAAAAAAATCTCTTGCTCACATTATTCTTTGTAGTTTTTTCATATTGAAAATAAAAATATTTTTTTTTGTTTCGGGATCATTTGGGTCAACGACACTGCACATTTATTTTCATAAATAATTAAAAGGCCATCAAAAATCTTTATCAACAACAGGGAATGGAATTCACTGTTAATTTTGTTGTCATGGATATGGACACACCTGCACCGTTAATCCATGCCCCATTCATACTTGGTCGACCATTCCTCTGAGTGTCTGAAGCGGTAGTTGATTAGGGTACTGGAGAGTTCATCTTTCACTCTTAGAGTGGCAAGGTGAAAATTGAGGTGATCCTCGATCTTAGTCCTTCACTGCCACCAGCAGCAACAAATGAGAGAGAGATAGTTATACAGCATTCCGAGGATTGTGATTTTCTTGCTGAGTTCAAAGAAACATATATGTTTACTAATTTTGTTGACAACTAGAAGTTGCTTTCCCAGTAGGAACTTCTGGAAAGCACAATCAACATTAGTTGCCTTGTTGATCCGTCTGAGTTGTGTGTTTATGGACATTTTGAGCTAATTTTGAGAATCAGTCCAAGATATTGGAGGTACATTCTGATATTCCTTTGACACATCATTCTGAGAATATTGTTGATATACCTCCTGTTGAGATATCTGTACCGATTGATGATTTTTCTAAGATATGCACCGATGAGATACACTGTCTGAGATTATTACTAATATATCTGAGCCATTTATTTATGAGATTACAAATATTTCTGAACATCCTGATGAACCGATCCTTTCTAAGTAGAGATCATTTGTTGTATATCTTTTTGAGGTTTTACTTGCTGAGCCAACAATAGACACGATGGATAGTACACAAAGTACATATCATATACCTCATATCAGTGCAGTTACAGAGGTCGTCACGGAGCCGATTCAGATCCCACCTAAGCTCAAGGCTTGACCATCAACGCTGAAGTATGCCTTCCTTGTGGGTCTCCACCAAATGTTTCCAGTCATCCTCAGCTCGCAGTTATCCGATGAACAAGAATCTCGCGTGCTGGATATTCTTGAGAAAAACTTCAAGGCCATTGGACGGAATACTTCAGATCTCCGTGGGATTAGTCATCTTTGTGCTCGCAACATATCTACTTAAAGGGTGACTGTGAACCCTCCCGTGAGTGTCAGCACCATCTCAATCTAAATCTAAGGGAAGTTGTCATGAAAGAGATCAGAAAATGGTGTAATGCTTGCTTTATTTATCCCATTTCCGATTCCAAGTGGGCCAACCCTTTACATGTGGTCCCGAAGAAATTTGGTATTACTATCGTGAAGAATGACGACGGTGAGAAGATTCCCACCTGCATACCTACTTCATGGCACGTCTATGTAGATTACCAATGCCTGAACTTAGCTACCAAGAAGGATGACTTTTTGTTGCCCTTTATTGATTAGATTATTGAGAGGTTGGTAGGGAAAGAACTCTTTTGTTTCTTAGGTGGGTACTCAGGATATAATCATGTTGCTATCTCTACTGAGGATTAGGAGAAAACCACTTTCACTTGTTTGTTTGGCACCTACGCCTTTAGACGAATGCCCTTTGGATTGTGTAACGTCCCCGCTACATCAAAGATGAATGGAGGTTGTTTTTGCCGACATGGTGGGTAGTTTTCTAGAGTTCTTCATGGACAATTTCTCAATCTACGAGGATAGTTCTGACACATGTCTTGCTCATTTAGACTAAGTCCTTCAACATTGCTGTGAGGTAAACCTAGTGCTCTCATGGGAAAAGAGTCACTTTATGGTGACTAATGGGATTGTATTGAGCCATGTCATCTCCAAACATGGTATGAAGGTTGACTCAACTAAGATCAATGTAATATCCAAGCTTGAACCACCGCAGAATTTGAAGCAGTTGAGGTCATTTCAGGGACACGTTGGACTCTATAGGTGATTCGTTAAGGACTTCAACAAGATATTCAAACCTTTAACCGAGTTTTTGTGCAAGGAGTGTGAGTTTGTTGTTGATGAGAAAGTCCTCCTTGCATTCCATCATATGAAAGACATGGCTACTAGTTCTCCTGTCCTACAGCCACCTAATTGGTCTCTCCCCTTTGAGATCACAAGGGATGCATCAGATTTTGCTATTGGAGCTGTTTTAGAGTAGAGAAGGGATGTGATACCGTTTTCTATGCACTATGCTAGCAAGACTATAGATGAGGCACATCAGACTTACATAGTTACAAAGAAGGAGATGTTATTAGTTGTGTTTGGGTTAGATAAGTTCATATCCTACCTCTTTGGCTTGCATGTTATTGTGTACACGGATCACACTGTCATACTATACTTACATGCAAAGAAGGATGCCAAACCACGCCTTATCAGATGGATCCTTCTTTTCCAGGAGTTTGATTTAGAACCTGAAGTAAAGAAAAAAATTCTCGTTTATGTTTTGTTCAAAAAAATATAATTTTTTATCATTTATGATTTATAGTAAAATAATAAATAAAAAAACTTCCGCGCGGGGCAGCCGCTGCCGTCACTGCCCTTTCAGGCACATCGTGCCTCCGCTACCGCACCATGCCTCTGCCGATAGCCACCGCACGATCGTCGCACGTATCTTCCGACATCCACCGTGCGGTCACCACGTATTCTTCTCCTGGGGGTCGCACTACCACCGTGCGTGGTGAAGCCACCTCCGCCGATCGCTAAAGATCTCTGCCGCCCTCGCCCGCCAAAGTTGCTCAGCACGGCAGATCTGCACCGCCCTATCTATACACCACCGCACTGATGTCCCCCTTCGCGCACCTCTACCGCGACTCCGCCTGGGAGACATACCACTAGTCCACCACCCGCCGTCACATCTCCAGCCCTCCAACACCAAGGCGGCGTCACTGCTCCTCAACGCCATCATGTGTGCCCCTCCGCGCTGACATCATCGGCCCTTGGTTCCCATCTTCAACGGTCTCCCATGCCCCTTGAGATCTCTTTGGTGAAGAAGACGTCGGCCCCCTCCCAACTTGAAGAGACAAAGAGAAGCTAAGGGAATCCTAGATCTGAAATATTAAGAAAATATTACAAAATTTGCAACTCCGCCCCTAGACATTTCTGAAATTACAAACAATCCCCTACTAGGAACAACACGTTTGTTGCACATTTTTAGTTGGGTAAATTACATTTTGCATCCCGCAATTTATTTTTAATATATTTTTATTCTAGAAATTTAATTTTTACATTTCAGTCCCTATTTAATAGACTTTAAATTTGCATGTTCTTTTAAGTGAAATATATGTTTTTATTGGTCAATAAATCTCTTAAAAAGCTTGTTATGCTTATGATGTTCTTATCTTTTTAGAATAATTTTTTCATTGTATTTGAAATTCATTTATTATTATTAAAAATAAAAAACAATGTCTTTTCTCTTTCTGAAATTCAAAAAATCATAAAAAATGAATATTTCTCTAAAATTCCAAAAAAATAGAGTAGTTTTATTTCATTGTCTTTTAATTTCTTTCCAAATTTCACGCACTAATTCTTTTTGAAAACCCAAAAAAATGAAAAATACTAAAAATCTTATAAAAATCATAAAACATTTTATACAAATACAAAAATCTTGATTTTAGTTCCTGTTTGTAGATATTTTTCTCTATCTTAGAATAAAAATAATTGCAAGGGGTTTTGGGTACGTAAAATATTTTTAAGTTGCAAATTACTCTAGGTTGTGCACTGTTTATCATTTTTTTCTACTGTTTGATTTTTAAAAAATTCAAAAACATCTGAAAACTCTAAAAAATCTCAAAAAAATTTCAAAGTCTTTAAGACCCAAAAATATTTTTTCCAGATTTTTCTGAGCAATTTTGATATAACTGAAAAATACAAAAAGAGTTTGGTGTGCGTCTTTCTTATCTTGTTCATATTGTTCTTTATTTGAAATTAAAAAATTGCAAAATTGAAATCACTGAAAATTTGAAAATCAGAAAATAAAAAAAAATTAAAAAATTAAAAAATTAAAAAAGAAAAATTTCACAAAAACCAAAGATAGTATGCTTTTGAGATTCGTTTCTCTTAATTAATTTTGCATCGACTATTTGAATAACCCTTTGGGAATCGTAGCCTCCCTGAGTTCGATCATGTCCGCTGTACAAGTAAATAAGTAGCACAAATTTCTCTTACTTCATTATTCGCTTGTAGTTAATTTTGTAGCTTTAGAAGAAAAGAAATATGTTTGTCTTGGGATTATTTGGGTCAAGGATACTTTCATATATCATTTAAATCAAAAACCTGAAAAATCTCGCTAAACACACATATGTCTGCCAGAACATAATCTTAGGTTTTGTAATGATTTATAAAATTACGATTATTATCGACATGATACTTCCAAAACACAATCGATGAGATATCTAGATTATAGAGATATACAAACCTAAAGTTGTTGTCTTATTATATATTTAATTGTGATTCCTCATTATTATGAGGAAACTTGCGTATTGTAACCACATACATCATGTGTCCAACTGCAAATACAATATCTTGATCATGGAGCCAATCCATTATACTTTACTAGTTACTATTGAGTATAGTTTTGAGTGGGTTTAATGTAGGTCATCTGAAATAAGAAATATGTGCATAAATATATATTTACTTTGATTAAGGATTTTTATATCAAAGTTTTCTTGCCTTGTCAACACTGAAAGTTAATTCCCTTATTCACTTTCAAAGTAAGAGACATACTTACCATTATATCTCAAGAAAGATCCAGGATCTCCTTCTTACCTTTGTTACATCCCAATAATATGAGAAATTACAACTCGGATAAAAAGAAGCGGGAACTCATTCCGCCTTTCTAGTCCAACTTGCATTTCCCAATTCAATATTTAACACTCAGACCCACCAACCCTAAGTAATAGAACTCGCTATACACAATCCAATGTTTCCCCAATAATATGAGGAACTGATATTGAGGACACTACACATATGACCTTACTCATTCGAGAAGCAAAGAACCCAATCCATGTGCTCTTGTATGAAGAAGATATCACTTACGATAAGCATGTTCTATATACAATCCATGGTGACAAAACTAAAGGATATGGGAAGATCCTTAAGCGCATCACGGAAGAGTGAGAATCGTATCGTATGTGATCGGGAGCGACTACTCACACTAGTTGCCCTACTGAGAGGAGTCAATAAAATCAAGACCTATTTCATCACTCCTTCGAAATGGAAGCATCATGTTTAACAATCGTTAATGATCACATCACCCTCAGATATTCCTAATACCTGTGCATCCTGCATACTGGATGACCCCGAATAAACCCAGAGAATTAGATCAATCTTATATTGTCTACTTCAGGGTTTTATCATTAAGTTTCTCATTTGATCATGGGGAGTCGGTATAGATCATATGCTTTTCCAAAAGCATATAACATACCTAGGTGTTGATCATTTACTTTCCAGAAGCATATATAACACCTACAAATTCCGTCAAGCTTCCAAAGCAAGACGACCGTGCAAGGAATTTGATTCTTCCTAATATCTCATGAGTGAGCTCATGTCTTCAGTTTAGTAATGAGCCTATATTATCCCTTTGAGCGATCGTATTACTCATATGCCCTTTCATGGACACTAGCACGTTGGTATATAGACCTTGGTTAGGTCATCAACCTATTGGTCTACCAAATGTACACACTGAGACATATAGTAACACATCAGTCTTAGGTCAGAGGATGTGTACCTATGTCATGACAGCATATGATATAGGTCTTTGTTATCTCGATCTCGTTAAGTCAATAATTTGACCTAAATTATCCAACATCTCTAAATCTCTATTCCTATGTAGAGGACCTGCATCAAGAGGTCGATTAGATTATCATCCTTTCGAGAAATGATTGCCATCTCCTTCTTAGGTTAGAGATCATCTCTCAATAATTGTTTAACATTGCTTGATGAGTCCTTAATCTAACTCTTTAGATAGTCATCAAAGAACAGGCCTCTTTGATTCAACAATTGATTCAACAATTGTATGATCATCAAGATGACCATGGTACATAACCATAATTGTACTAAGGGACTTATTATGCAAGTTAATTATTCTTTATTTTAGATCACGAAATGATATTTGCAATAACATTTATTTCATAATGGCTCATCGTGGGCTTGCGTGTCCAGAGCCATTAATGGGCCCCCTCTTTAAACCCACACTCATGTGACAATCATAGGCTATTTTGAAAAATAACTAGGTAAGTTGATCAGTCGCTCTGTAATTGAGAGACTATGCCAAGTCCTTTTACGACACTTGCATATCCTCCAATAACAATGCTCCTATCCAATGCGAATGTTGCATCTCATGCAACCAATAATCAATATTGCTAGTTATAGTGTCCTTGACACTACAACTCAATAATTATTATAACAAGTATGTAATTTGTATTATCCTTATCACAATATCTTTAATCCCAGAGATCTCCGTCTCCTAAGGTATGTGCGGTTATGACCTTTTAGATCACTATCTATAAAGTCTTAAGTTTTGAAGATAAGACAAAGAGATCACTATCTCTAAAGTCTTGTCATATTTGAAGATTCTGTTATTATTTACACTGTGTTTTGTCTCTACAGTAATATTAGTAACATTTTACTATTCTCACTACATGGCAGACATCCATCTTTCATGCATATCTAGCATACACCTGGATTCTTGTAACTGATGCACAAAGGCAAGCAGTTTTAGCATTCACTTACTCAACTCCTTGAGGTGCTATCCCTTTAGATAGGTCAGTACCATATCTTAAGGGAAAGAAGTCTTTCTTGGAATTTTCTAGAAAATGGAACATGTCAAAGGTGTACTACTAATGTGACGGTCCCAATACCCTCCTCTCTTTGCTTTTGAACACCTTCAGAACTATGATCTAAAAGGTATCCTTGAGATCATATCTCAAGGTATCGGACAACCAGATTATAAAACACTTATTATGATTTGCATATCATTCCAAATGATTTGGATATCATCTACATTTAGCAAGACGAACACATTTGCGTGCCCACTAAGCTTCATATGGTTCATAAAGATTCTATCTGAAATCATAATCTTATAAATTTCATCAAATCTGATGTTCCAACTACAAGAAGCTTATTTGAATCCATAGATGGAGTTGTTTATATTGCACAAATTGCTTTCCTCTATCATTAAGCGCTAGGGCTACTTCATGTGAATGCCCTTGACGAGGAATTCATAGAGGAATGCAATATTGGCATTGATCTTGAAGATGTCAAAGTCAAGTTGTATAGATATAGCTAGCAATAATCTGATGAGTATAAGCATAGTCAGTGAAGAGCATGTATCATCGCAAGCGATGTCTTTTCTTCGTGTATATCTTGAGAAGGTATGTACCTTCTCATTAGGTTCCCTCTTTCTCTTGAGGATCCATTTACACCTAATAGGTCTTACCTTTATAGGTGGATCTTCGAGGGTCCATAGACAACACTTGTATATGAAGTCTTTGTTGGACTTTATTGCTAACATCCATCTTTCCTTATCATGATACACAAGAGCTTCATCATATTAAATCTAATCAATGTCATATTGAACTGACACATGGAATCCATCCTCAAACTAATTTGAAGATGTATGAGTGTTTCATCTTTAATTGTCCTTTTTGTTTCTGATTTCAGGAGCCTCATTACCTTCTCAAGACTCAATGAGATCTTTACTTCATTTTCATCTTTGTTATCAAGAGTCTCATCCTCTAAGAATCATATCCTTAGAGATGAAATCTTTTAAGAATCTCAAGGTCATAAATTAGTATCCAATACCATCCTTTGTTTTCCTAATGAGGTAGCACTCTCTTATGCTAGATTCCAATATACTTGCATCCATGACAAAGTTATGGACCAAGCAACCTTAAATCATCAAGTGTCCAACACAAGGCTAGGTTCCAAACCAAAGCTTATGTGGATGTTCAGGTTTAGATTTTCATGGAATCTTATTAAGGATATATATTGAAGTCTCTGATATATATATATATATACCTGGAAACTAAGATGTAATTATGCTAATATTAATCACTGATCAAATCATGTCACACATGATCCAATTGTATCTCCCTATAACTGTTTAATTTAGGTGTATCGGAAGGAGTAAGATAGGACATATCTTCATAAGGTATTTCTTGAATTCATCTAACAATACATGCTACCCAGGTTAGATCAAATTCATTTCAACTTCCTTTCAACTTTGATTCTAAACCAAAATAGTGAAATATTTGAACATTTCAAATGTTTCTTAGGTGAAGGGAAGAAATCTCATATCATAAATAATCATCGAATGATATCACATATCATCAATGCTTATTATGATACAGATGATCCACATACATAAATATGTATGAGATCTTGAATACCTTGGCATCTTACTCCATTCCCAAAAAAGGGTGCATTGGACAATTCTACATTTGAATACAATATTTGAAAACAATATAAAATTCAATATCTTACCAGTCTATTGATCTCATCAATAGACAAATGTCCAAGGATTGATGCTTGATCATTGCCAAATGATCTTCATCCTCCTATTGTTCTTTAAAGGTTTATTTTTTAGTATTAGAAATGTGAATGAATAATTCATTAATATTCTAATGTAGTAGAGTCCTCCAGATATCATATTATTATCTGAAATATATCCGTCATAACTCTTTATGATAGGTCTATTCCAGAATTCATGTTTATTTCAAACACCTAGAAATAAACTGTGTGTGCATTCTAATATCCAGGTCAAAGAGACATTCTCTAAGACTAAGGGCTCTCCCACTGAAAATATGTAGTCTATCTATCCAATAGAGATTGTTTCAACAATTGCATCAACATCCATGTGGATGTCTATTAAACCTTAAGATCAAATTTTCCAATCATCTAAAACATATGCAATCAATTGCAAGTGTTATTAGAAGAATATAGTACAATTATTAGACTTTTAATCTTATCTGGTAAAATAGCCAATTCAAAGATGATATGTAGATGTACATTATTCTAATGCACTATCTAAGTCCTTCTCTGAGGTGCCTAGATAGTCTAAATGGTCATACTATCAGCACGTCGGCTTATTGCAGTATTGGCATTTGTCCAACTCTTTGGATATCATATGGAAGTCATAGAAATACAATGGATCAGACCCATGCTTCCACTGCGCTCCCTTCATCTATAAACAACCATAACTTAAGACGAATTATCTCTTATGTTGAATTCAAAAGAATTCAATATAAGATTATTTCAACATCTATACATGCTTCATTTAATTCATACAATATAAATAATATGAAGATTTATGAACGACTTGAGTATAGACCATACAATGATGACACTTATTGTATCTATATCCATCTTAACTCTTAAAGACCTTTGTTTAGGTAGGTACTCAGACATTTTAAATATATCATCTCTTATAAAGCCACCATTCTTCGTGATGCAGTGAACCATATCATTAATGATTAAATATCGAGAGCACATATGTATGCCAGAAATAACTTCCTCGATTTTATAAGGATTATTTGATAGTTATGATCATCATCGACAAGTCACTTCTAAAGTATTCGATGAGAGATCAAGACTATATAGACATATAAAACCTAGAGTTGTAGTCCTATTGTCTATTTAATAGTCATTCCTCATTATTACAAGGAAACGTTCACATTGAAACCACATATATTAAGTGTTCAACCGCAAGTACAATGTCTTAATCATGGATCCAATACATGATATTTTACTGGTTATTATTGAATATAGTATTGAGTGGGTTTAATGAAGGATTATCTGAAATATGGCCATTTACATATATATATATATTTACTTTGATTTAGGAATTTTTATATCAAAGTTATCTTGCCTTGTCAATGCTGAAAGTTCATTCCCTTAATCACTTTCACTGTAGGAGATATACTTACCATTATATCTCGAGCAAGATATGAGATCTTCTTCCTTATCTTTGTCACATCCCAATAACATGAGAAACTCTTACTAGGATAAAAAGAAGCGGGAGCTTGTTTTGCCTTGCAAGTCCAACTTGCAATCCCAATAACACATGAGCCCACACCCCTAAGGTGATGTTGACATGTTGTTAATTGAACCAACTGTCAATAGGAATAACACTCTCTATGCGCAATCCAATATCACCCAATAATATGAGGACCCAAGTATTGGGGTTACTATGCATATGGCCTTACTCTTTTGAGAAGCAAAGAATCCAATCCATATGCGCTTGTATGCAGGATCCGTCACTTCAGAGAAGCATCTCCTACATACAATACCTTATGATGGAAACCTTCGCCTTGATGAGAGAACATGGATGCCACTTATGTGATCCTACATATCATGTTCAAATTCTAATTAATTATTATGAATCATATTTACATAATTAATTATTCCAAGAGAAATAAAAAATATATTCATAATAGAGTGTTTTAATTTTAAATGGATTCCAATTAATCTAATCACATTAAATCAATGATCCAAATAACATCGATAAAACAATTTTTAATTGTTACTAGAAGGATGGTATAATATCAAAATACATATTATTCAAATTTTACTAATTAGAAAATACACCATGATCCCTCAAACATTATTCCTCCCCTACTCGTTGTCATGGACAGTACCGATGGGGATTGGACAGACCACTCACATAGCAACCTGCTACCCCAACACTTCCCGACTAGACACCATATCTGCCTCAGGTCAAGATAATGTTGATTAATCACTTTGTACTTGAGATGATAATCTATCTTTCAAACAAAGTTATACCATATAATAATAATCAAAACCATTTTTATCAATATTATACGGAAATTTGTTAAACAAATTCGCAATCGTGATCAACATTGTTTGTTGGAAAGAAGATCATGTAACCAATTGTGGTCTATATCATATCCAATCAAATTTGGTTATGGAAATGTCATTTAAGGAAATAATAATTATCAAATATTTCACAAAATATTCATCAATAATGATTCTAGAAAACTAACCATTAATTTCACGAGTTGATTAAATGACAATCACAAGGTTTTTGATTAGGAATGCAATTTCCAGCAGTGATGCATATCTCAATCAATTGAAACCTAAACAATGCGAAATATGTTTCCAATGTTTTATAATTTGATTTATAACATAATCCAAGTGATTTTCACAGATTTCTAGGTGTTTAAAATCAGTAATTAACTCTTTAATTACGTCAAGATTCACCATCCCCGAAACAATGGATACATATTCATGAAAATGATCATAACTTGACAATCATATTCCAAATCACACAAACTCAAATCCCATGATTTCTTTATTTTATGGGGAATATAATCCAAGTGATAATTTAATGTTTAAAGAATTTAAACATGCCAGAAAAATTCAGAAAATAGGGTTGCATGAACCAATTGCAAAAAAAATTCACAAACCCGAATGTGCCCAAGTCATCCTAGATTTATGGATCGTATCCAAAACCTCCAACCTAATGCACTGATACCACTTTAAGGATATGGTAAGATCCTTAAGAACATCAAGGAAGGGTGAGAATGGCATCGTATGCGATCGGGAGTAACTAGTCGCACTAGTCGCTCCAGGCAACAGAATTTAAAAAATTTTAATCTGATAAAATACGTGATCCAAGAACACTTCTTGGATTGTTTCATCTAAACCACAAACAATTATTAGATTTACCTTTTAAAGCATAGTTCCAATCTAGTCTCTAAACAAAGAGACCTCCTGTCTCAAGTACGATCCAACGGAGGATACCCTTGCGAGCGTGTTGATGAAACGTGTGCTCCTCGCAATCCATTGATGATCCAAGCTGCGAATATTCTGATCTCGTCACATGAGATCACACGTCTTCTTCACGAGTGAGATGCATATAAGGAGATGGAGATTCACGAGCAAATAATTCGACATCATAACGACGATGTTGCTTTGATGGCGACTCTCTTTAGGGCTCCCTGGTGGACGACCACGATGAGAGAGAGAGAGAGAGTTGGCGTGTAGGGAGAGAGCACATGGATGTTATCTCTTAATGTTGTTGTTGTTGTAACTTGAAGACCATGGGGTGTCTCTTCTTATATAGTATTTTGGGAGTCCATGAAACATAATCCATGGACTACACAAAATCAATGGATGAGACTGATTTGTGCTTCTTTCAATGGTCAAGATTTTGTTGAAAAAACACAACAACATTTATTTTAATTTAAATTAAATATATAGTGATAAATCAATAAAAATTAATCCCAAATTAAATCAATCATGCATTGGAGATTATGGAATGGAGTTTTCCTCCTTCCATAATATGGGAGTGGATGGCCACCCTTTCCTAATGGGAGTTGGTGTCCAATCTCATGTAATCTCATGAGATTACATTATTCCATGGAAATCTCTAAGTTTTAAAATAACACTTGTTGTAAATTATTCTACAAAAAAAATTCATAATTATTTTGTGAATATTGCAATCATGCCATTGGAAAATTGTGAATAACATTCGTAACCCAAAATAAAAGGTAAATTAAATTTACAATTAATTATCCAATGTGAATCCAATTCACATCAATAATTAATCACCAAGTATAAATTACTCTTTCTTATAACATAAATCACCTATACACATTATTCTTGTCCATATGATCATTAAATCACATTTAATCATCTTGGATCTCTATTCTCATGTGCCCTAACAATATGAATCACATTCACATTATTCACATCTTTGATAATGAAACACATTTAATTATCTCAGATAAATCTCCTTATAATATGAATCAAATTCATATTATTCATGATAATTAAATAACATTTAATTATCAATTTTCTCAATGCTCAAATACATATATCAACAATGAAATTATGCTTGAACCCTTTCAAGAACAATGCGCTTTCTCCGCGTATACATGGAGATAAGGATAGAGTGATTGTATTGTTCCATCTATAGTTACTTGGATATTGAGATCAAATCTCAAATACAGATCTTGTGGACCTCCCTTAGATGTTTGATTAAATTAAAGCTATAAATCTAATCTTCCTATTGTATCTGAATCACATTCAGATCATTGTCCGACAATTGGACTAAGATTAGATTACTTCTCTACTGAGAGAAGTCAATAAAATCTAGACCAGTTTCATCACTCCCTTGGAATGGAAGCATCATGGTTAACAATCATTTATTATCACATCACCCTCATGTATTCCTGATACCAATACATCCTGCATACTAGAAGACCCATTATAAACCCAAAGTAACAGATACATTTTACACCATCTACTTGTGAGTTTTATCATCAAGTTTAAAATTTTATCATTGGGAGTTTGTATCGTTCATATGTTTTCCAAAAGCATGTATCATATCTTGGTGTTGATCATATACTTTCCAAAAGCATATATCAAACCTACAAAATTAGCAAAGCTTCCCAAGCGAGATGACCGTACATGGAATTTGATTCTTCCCAATATCTCATAAGTGAGCTCGTGTCTTACGGTTCAGTAATGAACCTGTATGATCCCTTCGAGAGATCGTATTACTCATATGCCCTTGCACGCACACTAGCACATCAGTATATAAACCATGATTAGGTCACCAACCTATTGGTCTGCCAAATGTACATACAAAGATATATAATAACACATCTATCTGAAGGATATTGAGTATCCTTAAGCGCATCACGGAAGCGTGTCGATCGCATCAAATGCAATCGGAGCAACTAGTCGTACTAGATGCTAGATGTGTCGGAAATTAAAAATTTTAAAACTAAAGATGAAACCACAAGATCACGAGAACACTTCTCGGATCGTTTCATCAAACCACAAAGTATAAGGAATACCTCTTGGAGCGTGGTTGTGATCGCGAGATCCCAAAGTAGAGATCCTCCTGTCTCAAGTCCGATCCACGAAGAACACACTTGCGGGCACGATGATGAGTCGCGTCCTTCCTGCAATCCTCGATGAAGGTCCAGGCGATGGCTCCCCCGATTTCGTCAAACGAAATCCGTCGTCTTCCTTTAGAGTAAGCAACTCCAAAGGAGAAGGAGATCCTCGAGTCATCGAAGAAGAAGCCGAGAGTCTCTCCTTTCTCAACACAAGATGGATGACCATCTTTTGGAGGAGAGAAAGAGAGAAGGCGATAATATGAGAGAGAGAGAGAGAGAGTTGTAACCTTGTACAACTCTTAATGATGTACCTTGGAAGGCTACCCTAGCCCTCCTTTTATATCAGTTTAGGATCCAATGGATCTCAATCCATGGGACACATGGATCCAACAGCCAGGCTTGGTCTATGTAAAATTAATGGCTATAATTATTGTTGGTTAAAACCAACAACATTTATTTATGATTAAATTAAATATATGTTGCAACATTATCAACACATTTTTAATTTAACATAAATAAGTTAGTTGAGATATTAATCATCATAATAAAATGGAGATAATATTGCCTCCTAAAATGCTGGCTTTATTTCTCCTTTTTATTATATTACATCATCTCTCAATTATCACAAAAATATCCACCAAATTAATTCTAAATTAATTTGTGAATATTTCAATTATGCCATTGAAAATTAAGTGAATCAAATTCACAACCCAAACTAATTTGGAAATTACATTTCCAATTAATTAATTAATGTGAATCCAATCCACACTATTAATTAACAAATGCTATTTACATAGATCCTCTCTCTTCAATATATGCATTATAAATCATATTTATAATACACATATATCACGGATAGTATTATCCACATTCTCTAATCCTTGATAATTAAATCCCATTTAATTATCTTAGATAATAATTCTCACAATATGAATCTCATTCATATTATGCTTGATAATTAAATCTCATTTAATCATCAAGTCCTTCTTGCATGGATATGCATTTCATCAAATGAATTATTCTTGAACCCTTTCAAGAATAATGTGCTTTCTCCGCAGATACTTGGAGATAAGGACAGAGCGATTGTATTATTCCATGTATAGTGACTTGGATGTTTAGATTTCATCTCAAATCCAGATCTTACGAACCTCCCATAGATGCTTGATTAAATCAAGACCGCAAATCTAATCTTCTCATCGAATTTGAATCTCATTCAGACCAATGTCCAACACTTGGACTAAGATCAGATTACTTCTCTACTGAAAGGAGTCACTAAAATACAGACCTGTTTCATCACTCCCTCGGAATGGAAGCGTCATGGATATACAATCGTTTATGATCACATCACCCTCATGTATTCCCAATACCTGTACATCCTGCATACTGGAAGACCCATGGTCAACTCGAAGATTAAGATCAATTTTATACTGTCTTCTTCAGGGTTTGATCACTAAGTTTCTCATTTGATCATTGGGATTTGGTATCGATCATATGCTTTCCAAAAGCATATATCATACCTAGGTCTTGATCATATACTTTCCAAAAGTATATATCAAACCTACAAATTCAGTCAAGCTTCCAAAGCGAGACGACCGTGCACGGAATTTGATTCTTCCCAATATCTCATGAGTGAGCTCATGTCTTCCAGTTCAGTAGTGAACCTGTATGATCCCTTTGAGAGATCGAATTACTCATATGCCCTTATATGCACACTAGCGCGCCGGTGTATAGACCTTGGTTAGGTCATCAACCTATTGGTCTGCCAAATGTACACACTCAGACATATAGTAACACATCTGTCTCCGGTCAGAGGATGCGTGCCTATGCTATGACAACATTCAACATAGGACTTAGGTTATCTCGCTCTCGTTAAGTCAACCCATTGACCTAACTAATCTAACACCTCTGAATCTCTATTCCTGTGCAGAGGACCTGCATCAAGAGGTCGGTCAGATATCAACCTATGTGAGAAAGGATTGCCATCTCCTACTCAAGCTGGAGATCACATCTTAACAATCATTTGACGGTGCTTGATGATTCCTCAATCTAACTCTTTAGATATTCATCCAAGCACCAGCCTCTATGATTCAATAATTGAATCAACAGCTGTATGATCATTAAGATAGCCATGGTACATAACCCTAATTGTACTAAGGGACCTTTTATGCAAATTATTTATTATTCATTTCAGATCAGGGAATGATATGTGCAATAACATTTATTGCATAATGGCTCGCCGTGGGCTCACATGCCCAACAATCTCCCACTAGCCCAAAGAGCCATTAATGGGCTAATCATTTAAACCCACACTCATGTGACAATCATAGGCTATTTAGAAATAGCTAGGTAAGCTGATCAGTCACTCTGTTCCCAAGAAACTATGCCAAGTCCTTTTACGGCACTTGCATATCCCTAGGTAACAGTGCTCGCATCCAATGCGAATGTTGCATCTAATGCAACCAATACTCAATCTAGTCAAAGCAGTTATAATGTCCTTGACACTATTTCTCAATAACTATTATAACCAGTATTTCCATAATCCTTATCAGAATACCTTTATTCCTGGAGATCTCTATCTCCTAAGGTATTCGTAGTTAAGACCTTTACAGATCACTATCTATAAAGTCTTAGGCTTTTGAAGATATGAATTCTGAGATCACTATCTCAAAAAATCTTGTCATCTATGAAGATTTTGTTATTACTGCAATCAAGTGTTTTCTCTCCATAGTAGGATTAGCAACACTTTGCTACTCCCACTGCATGGCAGATATCTGGCTTTTGTACACATCTAGCATACACTTAGCTTTCCGTAACTGATGCACAAGTGCAAGCAGTTCTAGCATTCACTTCCTCAACTCTTTGAGGTGCTATCCCTTTAGATAGTTCAGTACCAAATCTCAAGGAAGGAAGCCTTTCTTGGAATTTCCAAGAATGGAATATGTCCAAGGTGTAGTACAAATGTGACAGTCCCAATACCCTCTTTTCTTTGCTTCTGAACAACTTCAGAACTAAGATCTAAGAGGTATTCTTGAGATCATATCTCAAGGTATGGAATAGCCAGTCTATAAAACACTTATTATCATCCTTATATCATTCCAAATGATTAGGATATTATCTACATTTAGCACGATGAACACAATGGCACTCCCACTAAGCTTCACATGGTACATCAAGATTTTATCTGAAATCATAACACTTATGATTTCATCAAATCTGATGTTCCAACTACAAGAAGCTTATTTGAGTCCATAGATGGAGTTTATTTAGTTTTCACACCTTGATTTTCTCAACCATGAAGCCCTGGGGCTACTTCATGTGAATATCCTTAGAGAGGGATTCTAAGAGGAATGCAATCTTGACTTACATCTTGAAGATGCAATAGTCAAGTTGTGTAGCTAAGGTTAGCAATATTCTGATGATTTTAAGCATGGTTACCGAAGAGCAAGTCTCATTGCAAACAATGTCTTCTCTTCCAGTGTGTAGCTTATAGCTACGAACCGAGCTTTGAAGGTCTCTACCTTCTCATCAGGATCCCTCTTCTCTTGTGGATCCATTTACACCTTTATGAGTCTTACCCATATAGGTGGATCCTCGAGGGTCCATATACAACACTTGTATATGAAGTCTACTTTAGACTTTATTGCTAATATCCATCTTTCCATGTCATGATCTTCAGGAGCTTCATCACATGAAGTCCGATCATTGTCAGACTTAGCTGACACATGGAATACATCCTCAAACTTATTTGAAGAGGTATTAGTGCTTCATCTTTAATTATCCTTTTAGTTTCCGATTTCAGGAGCCTCATTATCTTCTCAAGATCAAATGAGTTCCTACACTTCATTTTTGTCTTGATTCTCAAGAGATTCATCCTCTAAGAATCACATTCTCAAAGATGATGTCTTTTAAGAATCTCAAGGTAATAAAGTTGGTATCTAATACCATCCTTTATTTTCCTAATGAAGTAGCACTCTCAAGTGCTAGATTCCAGCTTACATGCATGGAACCTTATCAAGGATATATAGTGTAGTCTTTACTACGTATATACCTGGAAACTAAGAGGTAATTATGTTAAAATTCATCATTGATCAAATCATGTCACACATGATCCGATTGTATATCCCTATAACTCCATTGAGTTTAGGTATGTTTGGAGTATTGAGATAGAAATGATATTCATATCTTCATAAGGTATTCTTTGAATTTCATCTAATAGGTACTTGCTACCTTGGTTAGATTAAATTCATTTAGTCTTCTTTCAAACTTTGGTTCTAAACCAAAATTGTGAAATCTTTGAACATTTCAAAGGTTTCTCAGGTGAAGAGAAGAAATCTCGTATCATATATAATCATCAATAGATATCACATATCCATAATGTTTACTATGATATAGATGATCTACATACATCAATATGTATGAGATCTTGAATACCTCGACATCTTGCACCTTTCCTAAGAGAAGGGTGTATTGGACATTCTTCAAATACAATATTCACAAGTATGTAAGATTTGAAATTTTAGACATTCTAAAGTTTCATATCTTACTAGTCTATTGATCACATCAACAGACAAATGTCCAAGGCTTGATGCCAGATCATTGTCAAATGATCTTCATCCTCCTATTGGTCTTATAAAGTTTGATTTTCAGTATTAGAAATCTTAATGAACAATTCATCAATTTTCTAATTTTGTGGAGTCCACTAGATGTTAGATTACTATCTGAAATATTTCCATCATAACTCTTTATGATAGTTCTATCTCAGAATTCATGTTTATTTCCAACATTTAGAAACAAACAATGAATGTACTCTACTATCTAGGTCATAGAGACATTCTCCAAGACTAAGGGCTCTCCCACTGAGAATATGAAGTCCATCTATCCAACAAAGATTGCTGCAACAATTACATCAATATCCATGTAGATGACTACTAAACCTTAAGATCAAATTTCTAATCTTCTAATATATATATGCAACCAATTGCAAATGTCATTAGAAGATTGGGATACAATTGTCAGACTTTATCTTATGAAATAAGAAAGTCAGAGTCAATGATTATATGTAGATTATTCTGATGCTCTATCTGAGTCCTTCACTAAGGATTTTAGATAGACTTGATAGTCATACTATCAACACTTCAACTTATTACAGTATTGGCATTCATCCAACTCTTTGGATGTGATATGGAAGTCACAGAAGTCGGTCAACTCTTTGACTTTCGTTCTTACTCGGGTCCGAGCCATGCTTCCACTGCGCTCTCTTCATCTATAAACAACCATTGTTCAAGACAAAGAATCTCTTATGTTGAATTCTAAGGATTTCAATACAAGAGCATTTCAACATTTATACATGCTTCATTAAATTCATTCAAAATGATTAACATGAAGCTTCATGAATGACTAGAGTATAGACATTAGAATGATGACACTCATCATATCTACATACATCTTAACTCTTAGAGACTTAGGTTTAGGAAGGTATTCAAACATTTTGAATACATCATCTCTTTCGAGCCACCATTTTGCATAATGCAGAGAACCATGTCATTCATGATTAAATGTCTAGAGCACATATGTATGCCAAAATATCTTCTTTTATTTTATAAGGATTATCTGACAATTACGATCACCATCGACATGTCACTTCCAAAGTACACTCGATGAAAGATCAAGACTATTGAGACATACAAACCCTAAGGTGATGTCTTATTGTCTTATTTAATTGTCCTTCCTCATTATGTTGAGGAAACTTGCACACTGCAACCACATACATTATGTGTCCAATTGCAAGTACAATATCTGGATCATGAGTCCAATCCAAGCTATTTTACTGGTTATTATTGAGTATAACATTGAGTGGGTTTAATGAAGGATTATCTGAAATAAGAAATTTGCATAAGGATATATATATATATTATATATATACATATTTTACT
This sequence comes from Ottelia alismoides, assembly GCA_037367405.1. Lineage (NCBI taxonomy): Eukaryota > Viridiplantae > Streptophyta > Magnoliopsida > Alismatales > Hydrocharitaceae > Ottelia > Ottelia alismoides. The sequence continues at coordinate 61,968 of JAZKJV010011150.1, read as the reverse complement.
TTGATTTAGGAATTTTTATATCAAAGTTGTCTTACCATGTCAACACTGAAAGTTCATTCCCTTAATCACTTTCAATATAAGAGATATTCTTACCATTATATCTCTAGCAAGATCTGGGATCTCCTTTCCTATCTTTGTTGCATCCCAATAATATGAGAACCTACAACTCGGATAAAAAGAAGCGGGAACACATTCCGCCTTGCAAGTCCAACTTGCATTTCCCAATTCGGTCTTTAACACCCGGGCCCACCACCCCTAAGATGATGTTGACCCATCATTAATTGAACCAACCGTCAACATGCTTAATACTTGCTATACGCAATCCAATATTGCCCCAATAATATGAGGACCCGATATTGGGGTCACTACGCATACGGCCTTACTCTTTCGAGAAGCAAAGAACCCGATCCAATTAAATCATATATAGGATCTGTCACTTCGGACAGGCGTCTCCTATATACAACAACTAGCGACGGAATTCTTTGCCTTGACGGGAGACCATGGATGTCACTTATGTGATCCTCCACCTCATATTCAAATTGTAATTAATTATCGTGAATCATATTCACATAATTAATTCTTCCAAGGGAAATACACATCTATTCATAATAGAGTGCTAATTGGACATAATTAATTTAATCACATTAAATTAATCATCAATCCAATCATCAATCAAAGAACATATCTTTTACTTGAATAGTAGGTATATTCTCAAAGTACATATTATTCGAATTTTAATAATTAGAAAAATACACATTGACTTTCTCCGGCATTATACAGTCCCTACCCGCTGTCATGGCCAGTACCGACAAGAGTGGGACGGACCACATACGTTGCAACCCGCGACCCTAATGCTCTCCGAGTAGGCACCACATCCGCCTCGAGAAAGGATCACACCAGATAGATCATCATGTACTTTGAGATGCTCATCGATTTTTCAACCGAAATTATACCATATAATATACATCAAAACAATTTTGATTATATTATAAGGAGATTTGCTAAATAAATCCCCAATCCAATTCAAGTAAGAGGGTTTTTCATGTAAAGTTGTCCTACAACTATTGTAGGATAAACTATGGTTTTCATGAAATCAATATTTGTTGATGAACCAATGATCAAGATCTAATATCTCATCATTGTGGTTTAGGCAAATGTCATTCAATGAAATAATTATCTATTTAAATATTTAAAAAATATTTATCACTAATTATTCTATAAAATTAACAATTAATTTTCATTATGATAATTGAATGACTTATCACAAGGTTCAAGATCAAAAAAGTCAATTTCCTGCAGTGACCCCCTATCACTAAAATTAACTTATCTTGATCAATTTAAATCCAAAAAATGCAAACTCAGTTTCCAAAGATTGCCTATTTGATTTATTAAAGAATCCAAGTGATAATTCATGCATTTCGATGTGGATTAAAACCGTAATTATCTCATTAATCACGTTTAAATCCGTAGTTCCTGCAACAGTGAATACATGTATATTCAAAAGGCCATATCTTGAGCAAATGAAGTCCAAATTTAGTAAACTCAAGTCCTATGCTTTCCTTGTTTAATGGGAAACAAAATCTAATTGAAAAATTTTGTGTTTAAACATTTTAAACAATACTTAAAAATTCAATTAGACAGAGGTGCGAAAATTGAAATGCAGTAAAAATTTCGCAACCCTTTCAAAAACCAAATCGTCTAAGGTCTACGGATCATATCCAAAACCTTATTCGACCTATGGCTCTGATACCACTTGAAGGATATTGAGTATCCTTAAGCGCATCACGGAAGTGTGTCGATCGCATCAAATGCAATCGGAGCAACTAGTCGTACTAGATGCTAGATGCGGCGGAAATTAAAAATTTTAAAACTAAAGATGAAACCACATGATCACGAGAACACTTCTCGGATCGTTTCATCAAACCACAAAGTATAAGGAATACCTCTTGGAGTGTGGTTGTGATCGCGAGATCCCAAAGTAGAGATCCTCCTGTCTCAAGTCCGATCCACGAAGAACACACTTGCGGGCACGATAATGAGTCACGTCCTTCCCGCAATCCTCGATGAAGATCCAGGTGATGGCTCCCCCGATTTCGTCAAACGAAATCCGTCGTATTCCTTTAGAGTAAGCAACTCCAAAGGAGAAGGAGATCCTCGAGTCGTCGAAGAAGAAGCCGAGAGTCTCTCCTTTCTCAACACAAGATGGATGACCATCTTTTGGAGGAGAGAAAGAGAGAAGGCGAGAATATGAGAGAGAGAGTTGTAACCTTGTACAACTCTTAATGATGTACCTTGGAAGGCTACCCTAGCCCTCCTTTTATATTAGTTTAGGATCCAATGGATCTCAATCCATGGGACACATGGATCCAACGGCCAGGCTTGGTCCATGTAAAATCAATGGCTATAATTATTGTTGGTTAAAACCAACAACATTTATTTATGATTAAATTAAATATATGTTGCAACATTATCAACACATTTTTAATTTAACATAAATAAGTTAGTTGAGATATTAATCATCATAATAAAATGGAGATAATATTGCCTCCTAAAATGGTGGCTTTATTTCTCCTTTTTATTATATTACATTATCTCTCAATTATCACAAAAATATCCACCAAATTAATTCTAAATTAATTTGTGAATATTTCAATTATGCCATTGAAAATTAAGTGAATCAAATTCACAACCCAAACTAATTTGTAAATTAAATTTCCAATTAATAAATTAATGTGAATCCAATCCACACTATTAATTAACAAATGCTATTTACATAGATCCTCTCTCTTCAATATATGTTTTATAAATCATATTTATATAACACATATATCACGGATAGTATTATCCACATTCTCTAGTCCTTGTAATTAAATCCCATTTAATTATCTTAGATAATAATTCTCACAATATGAATCTCATTCATATTATGCTTGATAATTAAATCTCATTTAATCATCAAGTCCTTCTTGCTTGGATATGCATTTCATCAAATGAATTATTCTTGAACCCTTTCAAGAATAATGTGCTTTCTCCGCAGATACTTGGAGATAAGGACAAGGCGATTGTATTATTCCATGTATAGTGACTTGGATGTTGAGATTTTATCTCAAATCCAGATCTTACGAACCTACCATAGATGCTTGATTAAATGAAGACCGCAAATCTAATCTTCTCATTGAATTTGAATCTCATTCAGACCAATGTCCAACACTTGGACTAAGATCAGATTGCTTCTCTACTGAAAGGAGTCACTAAAATCCAGACTTGTTTCATCACTCCCTCGGAATGGAAGCGTCATGGATATACAATCGTTTATGATCACATCACCCTCAGGTATTCCCAATACCTGTACATCCTGCATACTGGAAGACCCATGGTCAACCCGAAGATTAAGATCAATTTTATACTATCTTCTTCAGGGTTTGATCACTAAGTTTCTCATTTGATCATTGGGATTTGGTATCGATCATATACTTTCCAAAAGCATATATCATACCTAGGTCTTGATCATATACTTTCCAAAAGTATATATCAAACCTACAAATTCAGTCAAGCTTCCAAAGCGAGACGACCGTGCACGGAATTTAATTCTTCCCAATATCTCATGAGTGAGCTCATGTCTTTCGGTTCAGTAGTGAACCTGTATGATCCCTTTGAGAGATTGAATTACTCATATGCCCTTATATGCACACTAGCGCGCCTGTGTATAGACCTTGGTTAGGTTATCAACCTATTGGTCTGCCAAATGTACACACTCAGACATATAGTAACACATCTGTCTCCGGTCAGAGGATGCGTGCCTATGCTGTGACAGCATTCAACATAGGACTTAGGTTATCTCGATCTCGTTAAGTCAACCCATTGACCTAATTAATCTGACACCTCCCAATCTCTATTCCTATGCATAGGACCTGCATCAAGAGGTCGGTCAGATATCAGCCTATGTGAGAAAGGATTGCCATCTCCTACTCAAGCTGGAGACACATCTTAACAATCATTTGACGGTGCTTGATGAATCCTCAATCTAACTCTTTAGATATTCATCCAAGCACCAACCTCTATGATTCAATAATTGAATCAACAGCTGTATGATCTTTAAGATAGCCTTGGTACATAACCCTAATTGTACTAAGGGACCTTTTATGCAAATTATTTATTCTTCATTTCAGATCAGGGAATGATATGTGCAATAACATTTATTGCATAATGGCTTGCCGTGGGCTCACTTGTCCAACACTATCTCCGGTCATAGGATGCATGCCTATATCGTGACAACATACGATATAGGTTTTTGGTTATCTTGATCTCGCTAAGTCAACACTTTGACCTAACTTATCCAACACCTTTAAATCTCTATTCCTATTGTAGAGGACTTGCACCAAGAGGTCGGTTAGATATCAACATTCAAGAAAGGATTGCCATCTTCTTCTCAGGTTGTAGATCATCTCTCAATGATAAATTGACAGTGCTTGACGAGTCCTCAATCTAACTCTTTAGATATTCATCCAAGCACTGGCCTCTATGCTTCAACAATTGAATCAACAACTGTATAATCATCAAAATAACCTCGGTACATAACCCTAATTGAACTAACAAACCTATTATGCAAGTTAATTATTCTTTATTTCAGATCAAGGTATGATATTCGCTATAAAATTTATTTAATAATTGCTTGCCATGGGCTTGCATGTCCAACAAGAACCCTTTGTCTTGACAGGAGACCATGGATGTCATTTATGTGATCCTCCACATCCCATTTAAATTTTATTTCCTTATTGTGAATCATATTCAAATAATCAATTCTTCTAAGGGAGTTACACCACTATTCATAATAAAGAGTTTATTTTAATTGGATCTAATTATTTAATCATATTAAATCAATTATCAATCCAATCAACTAGCCAACAAACACTCAGGGTTTGCTTGATATTACAATATAATATAAGATCTCAAAAGTACATATTATTTTGTATTTTCATAATTAGAGTACAACTGGACTTACTCATATTATTCTTTCCTCAAAAATGGATCTAGCCAGTACACTCGAGTTATGAACGGAGGGAGCATTTCCTTAACATTAGAGGTGCTAATTAGTAAACCAAGCCAGCCTACCCGGACTAGATTCCTTGACCATTCTGATTGAGAACAATACAAAACAATATCAATGTACTTGTAGTTTTATTGGACGCAGAGCCATCTGATTCAAAAATTGACAAGGTTAATGAGTTGTGATGCTAAATCTCTCTATATATAAATCTTAGATCACTAGGAGTTGTGGATATCCTATGCCCATAGAACTCTAGATCTGGTACCTCTGATAGTGGAAAGGGCTACCCGAGAGGTGGAGCCACCCCTACAAAGAGGTTGGAGGAAAAGGCTACCCAGAGCGTGCAACCGCCACTGTCACTAGGAATAAGTGATGGGCCATGTCGCAATGAGGACGTTGTGAATATAAGTGGGGGAGGTTGTAACACCCCAACCCCCCCCAAAAAATATTATAATCACTCAGAGATTTGGGAATCTTTAAAACAATTTTAAGGATCCTAAATTTCTAGTCATATCAATCAAACATGTTCTTGATTTTAATGTAAAAGTTATCCTACAACTATTGTAGGGTAAACTAGAGTTTTCATGAAAAATACATTCAATGGCCAATGATGTTTAATCAATTATTTTCATAAATATTAAACATGAAATTAATCAAGGAAAATTCAAAATTTCCATGATTTCGTTTGAATGATAAACACATTAGGTACAAACATTTGATGATCCAATCATCATCTGACCCATCTCCACTAATTATGGAATATATAGGGAAAACTGAGTTAGAATCGCTCAAAATATATTCGAGCAGTTTGCTAGTTTGATTCTCTACTTAATACAAGTGTTTATTTCAAGTTTAATGATGGGAAAATAGTAAGCAAAAATAATTTTCTTACATATCTACGAATACATGAAAAATAAATATCGCAGCGAGAACTTTTCAAATTTCATTCATGTATTTTTTGGTACGAATAAAAGGATACTGATTTAGGATATATTTATACTTTCTAAATACATTTTAATAACAAAGAAACACACCCAAATAGTGCAAAAATTTCGTTTTTATTTTAACAAAAAACAAAATTGAAACTTGCATCCAATGCAAAACAATAGTCTCCGTGCATCCGATCTACAAAACCTTGTTCACCTAGGATTTTGGATCATGTATAAGACCTCAACCTAGATATTATATCGCTTTAAGGTTATGGGAAAAAACCTTAAGCTCACTAGGAAGAGTGAAGATCGCATCATATGCGTTTGGTACTAACTAGTCATACTAGTTTCTCGGGGCAACGTAATTTCAAAACAATTATGTGATGAAACCACGCGATACAATAACACTTCTTGAATAGTTCCATCAATATAACAAATAAGAATTAGGGTTACCTCTTGAAGCATGCTTGTGATCGTATCTCTAAACGAAGAGATCTCATGTCTCAAGTTCGATCCAATGTAGATCGCACTTGCAGGCGCAAAGATGGATCTCGTGCTTCCTGCAATCCACATTGATGATCTGAGCAATGAATCTCTCGATTTTTTTCTCATGAAATACAACATCTTCTCCACGAGTGAATGACATCGAAGAAGGTGAGATCCAAGAGCGATCAATGCAGTGGCACAATGACATAACAAAGACGACGACTTTTTCTCCAACAAAATGTGGATGGCCACAAGTGAGAGAGAATGAGAGAGAGGACATGTAGAGAAAGAGTTCCTCAAGGGAATATGTGTAAGCAAAAAAGGCTAGGGCTACCCCTCTTTTTATACTAATTGGATGTCCATGGATCTCAATCCATGTGCACGCAATGCCAGTGGTTGACATTGATTTGTGTTTTCAATCAATGGTCAAGATTTTGTTGTGTTTTAAATTTACAACAACAATATTGTTGTCTTTAAATTAAATTAAGTACATTTAAAATCAAGTAACACATTTTAGTTTAAATCAAACCAAAAAAAATGGAATGGATTGGAAGGTGAGAAACTCACCTTCCATACATAGGGTGGATGGCCAAAAATTGAGAGCTCTCAACTTGGTCGTTTTTCCCATGTAAGGAAAGGGGAGGCTCATCTTCCATATTGGTTGAGATCTCAAATATCAACAAATCATTCATATGTAAAATAACTTTTATTATATAATTATTCACTAAAATAATTTCAAATTATTTTGTGATAATTTAAATCATGCCATTAATAAATTGTGAATCATATTCACAGAAAAGATTGTAACATCTATTCACAATACAACCTACAACGCGCCCCTGCCCTCCACCTTCCCCTGACCTCTCCCTGTGAAGGATATTTTGAATCCTTAAGCGCATCACGGAAGCGTGTTGGTCGCATCGTATGCGATCGGAGCAACTAGTCATACTAGATGCTAGATGCAGCGGAAATTAAAAATTTTAATTTTAAAGATGAAACCACATGATCACGAGAACACTTCTCGGATCGTTTCATCAAACCACAAAGTACAAGGAATACCTCTTGAAGCGTGGTTGTGATCGCGAGATCCCAAAGTAGAGATCCTCCTATCTTAAGTCCGACCCACGGAGAATGCGCTTGCGGGCACGATGATGAGTCGCGTCCTTCCCGCAATCCTTTGACGAAGATCCAAGCGAAGCCGAAATGCTCTCCTTCCCAATACACAAAGTGGACGGCCACTTGAATATTAAGGAGAGCCCACACGAGAATGAGAGAGAGAGAGAAGAGTTCTTCAACTCAAGAATGTTGTAACTTGGAAAGGCTACCCTAGCCCTCCTTTTATACTAGTTTAGGATCTAATGGAATTCAATCCATGGGACACATGGATCCAAGGGCTATGCTTGGTCCATGATAAATCAATGGCTATGATGGTTGTTGGTTAAAACAAACAACATCAATTTAAATATTAATTAATCAAGAGATAATATGATAAATGAAGTGGAGTTAACCAACCACCTAAAAAAGGGGGGGCGTCACCCATGAACAATTCATGGGTGACGCCACCTATGAAGGTGGTTATTTGCTCCATTTTATTTATCTTATTATTCCTTAATTAATCACAATAAATATTCACCAAAATAATTCCAAATTAATTTGTGAATATTTTAATCTTGCCATTGAATATTATGTGAATCATATTCACAACCCAAACTAATTAGTAAATTGCATTTCCAATTAATTAACAAATGTGAATCCAATCCACATTATTAATTAACAAATGCTATTTACATAAATTCTCTCTCTTATATATGTATATTATAAATCATATTTATAACACACATATATCATGGATAGTGTTATCCATATTCTCTTAATCCTTGATAATTAAATCCAATTTAATTATCTTAGATAATCATTTTTCATAATATGAATCATATTCATATTTAAGCTTGATAATTAAATCACATTTAATCATCAAGTCCTTGCTTGGATATTTCATCAAAAGGAATTATTCTTGAACCCATTCAAGAATAATGTGCTTTCTCCGCAGATACTTGGAGATAAGGACAGCGCGATTGTATTATTCCATGTATAGTGACTTGGATGTTGAGATATTATCTCAAATCCAGATCGAACGAACCTCCCACAGATGCTTGATTAAATCAAGACCGCAAATCCAATCTTCTCATTGAATCTGAATCCCATTCAGACCAATGTCCAACACTTGGACTAAGATCGGATTGCTTCTCTACTGAAAGGAGTCACTAAAATCCAGACCTGTTTCATCACTCCCTCGGAATGGAAGCGTCATGGATATACAATCGTTTATGATCACATCACCCTTCAGGTATTCCCAATACCTGTACATCCTACATACTGGAAGACCCATGATCAACCCGAAGATCAAGATCATTTTATAATGTCTTCTTCAGGGTTTAATCATTAAGTTTCTCAATCTTGGTCATTGGGATTTGGTATCGATCATATGCTTTCCCAAAGCATATATCATACCTTCAAATTCATGTCATGCTTCCAAAGCACGACGACCATGCATGGAATTTGATCGGTCCCAATACCTCATGAGTGAGCTCATGTCTTCCGGTTCACAAGTGAACCTGTATGATCCCTTTGAGAGATCATATTGCTCATATACCCTTATATGCACACCAGCTCGCCGGTGTATAGACCTTGGTTAGGTCATCAACCTATTGGTCTGCCAAATGTACATACTTAGATATATAGCAATATATCTGTCTCCGGTCAGAGGATGCGTGCCTATGCTGTGACAGCATTCAACATAGGACTTAGGTTATCTCGATCTCGTCAGGTCAACCCATTGACCTAACTAATCTGACACCTCCGAATCACAATTCTCATGCAGAGGACCTGCATCAAGAGGTCGGTCAGATATCTGCCTATGTGAGAAAGGATTGCCATCTCCTACTCAGGCTGGAGATCTCCACTTGACAATCATTTGACGGTGCTTGATGAGTCCTCTATCTAACTCTTTAGATATTCATCCAAACACCAGCCTCTATGATTCATTTAATGAAACAACAGCTATATGATCATCAAGCTGGCCATGGTACATAACCCTAATTGTACAGAGGGACCTTATAGTGCATTCATTCATATAATTTCAGAAAGGGAGTGAAACATCAATAACTTTTATTGATAAACTTAAATATTACAATAACATTTATTGTAAGAATGGTTCGCCCAGGGCTCACAAGTCTAACAATCTCCCACTAGCCCTCAGAACCATTCAGGTACAATCCGTAAACCCATACTCATTACATGCTGGTCAAAAACCTTCTGTGTCAGAGGTTTGGTAAGAGGATCAGCAATGTTGTCGGCAGAGGCCACCTTAGTGATGATGATATCACCACGCTTTTGAATCTCCCGAATGATATGGTATTTCCTTTCCACGTGCTTGCTCTTTTGATGGCACCTGGGTTCCTTTGCTTGGGCAATGGCTCCAGTGTTATCGCAGAGTAACGGAACGGGAGTATCAGAGGAAACTACGCCAAGCTCCAAGATGAACTTGCGCAACCACACCGCCTCCTTTGCAGCATCCGATGCGGCAATGTATTCGGCTTCTGTTGTTGAATCCGCCGTAGTGTCCTGCTTCTTGCTTCTCCAGCTCACAGCACCACCGTTCAACAGGAATACAAACCCTGATGTCGACTTTCGATCATCAATATCTGACTGGAAGTCTGAATCTGTATATCTCAAGACTTGGAGATCACCATCCCCATAGACCAAGATGTAATCTTGCGTCCGTCTTAGATATTTGAATATGTTCTTTACTACATTCCAGTGTTTCTCTCCATAGCAGGATTGGTAACGACTTACCACTCCCACTGCATGGCAGATGTCTGGCCTAGTACACATCATGGCATACATCAAGCTTCCTACGGCTGATGCATAAGGGCATCCAGCCATGGCAATCTTTTCCTCAACACTTTGAGGAGCCATCCCTTTGGACAGATGGATACCATGTCCTAAGGGGAGGAATCCTTTCTTCGAACCATCCATGCGGAATCGTTCAAGAATCTTCTTGATGTATCCATGTTGTGATAATCCCAATATTCTCTTTTCTCGATTTCTGAACAACTTCAGGCCTAAGATGTAAGAGGCTTCTCCAAGATCTTTCATCTCGAAGGTATGGGATAGCCAAATCTTCACACTGGTCATCATTCCCGTATCATTCCCAATGATAAGGATATCATCTACGTAAAGCACGATGAAAACAATGGCGCTCCCACTAAGCTTCTTGTACACACAAGGTTCATCAGGGTTTTGCACAAAATCATAACTCTTTATGGTTTCGTCAAATCTGATGTTCCAGCTACGAGAAGCTTGTTTGAGCCCATAGATGGATTTCTTCAGCTTGCATACTTTACCATCCTCAGCTATGAAGCCCTGGGGCTGCTCCATATAGATATCCTCCTCGAGGTATCCATTGAGGAAAGCCGTCTTGACGTCCATCTGCCAGATGTCGTAGTCAAGAGATGCAGCTATAGCCAGCAGTGTCCTGATGGACTTAAGCATGGCCACAGGAGAGAATGTCTCATCGTAGTCGATGCCTTCTCTCTGTGTGTAGCCCTTGGCCACGAGCCGTGCCTTGAAAGTCTCTACTTTCCCATCAGGTCCCCTCTTTCTCTTGAAGATCCATTTACACCCAATGGGTTTTACCCCTTTAGGTGGATCCTCTAGGGTCCATACACCATTCTTATGCATGGAGTCAATCTCTGACTTCATTGCTAGCATCCATCTATCCATGTCATGATCCGCAAGTGCTTCATCGTATGAAGAAGGATCATTGTCAGTCTCACCTGACACATGGAATCCATACCTTTCAGGTGGTGCAACCACCCTCGAACTCCTTCGAAGAGGTATGGGTGTTTCATCTTCATTTATTTCTTCAGTTTCTGGTTCAGGAATCTCAGAATCCTCAGGGGATTCAATGAGCTCCTCTACTTCATTCTTGTCTTGACCTTTAAGGAAATCATCCTCCAGAAATTTCACATCCCTAGAGACAAAAACCTTTTGGGTCTCAGGGTCATAAAGTTGGTATCCAATACCATCTTTAACATACCCAATGAAGTAGCACTCACGAGTGCGAGATTCTAGCTTACTTGCGTCCACGTTCTTCGCATGAACCAAGCATCCCCAAACCCTCAAGTGTTTAACACTAGGTTTGGTTCCATACCAGAGCTCATGAGGAGTTTTTGGTATAGACTTGCTAGGAATCTTGTTTAGGATATATATTGCAGTCTCTACTGCATATCCCCAGAAACTAAGATGTAAATGTGCTTTACTCATCATTGAACGGACCATGTCCATGATGGTCCTGTTGCGTCTTTCAGCAACACCATTAAGTTGGGGAGTTCCAGGAGGAGTGAGATTGGAGACAATTCCATTCTCTTTAAGGTATTCCTTGAATTCATCTGAGAGGTACTCACCACCTCGGTCAGACCGAATTCGTTTGATCTTCCTATCGGTTTTGTTCTCAACCAAAGCCTTAAACTCTTTGAACTTTTCAAAGGTTTCAGATTTATGACGTAGCAGGAAGATAAACCCGTATCGCAAATGGTCATCGATAAACGTCAAATAATATCGATATCCATTTCTAGTCGCGGTATTGAAGGGACCACATACATCAGTATGTATTAGGTCGAGAATACCCTCGCATCTCGTAACCTTGTTACGGAAAGGCATCCTGGTCATTTTACCTCGAATACAATGTTCACAGGTAGGTAAAGTTTGAACCTGTAGAAAATCTAAAGGTCCATCCTTTATCAATCTATTGATCCTATCAACAGATAAATGACCGAGCCTTTGATGCCAAATCATATTCGAATGATTTACATTTTCCCTGGATCTCTTGGGGTTTTTATTATCAGTGGTAGTGACATTTTTGATACATTCATTAATGCACAATTCATAGAGTCCACCAGAAGTCAGAACACCTTCCGCAACAAATTTATCATATTGATTAATGACTAATTTATTACAGAACAGGAAGGAGTACCCATATCTAACAAGCTTAGACACAGATATCAAGTTCCTCCTGACCTCGGGTACATAAAGACACTCTTTAAGTACTAGGACTCGACCACTAGATAACGACAGTCTGCATGTCCCGATGGCGACTGCTGCAACACTTGCATCAGATCCCATCTGGATAACTATCTCCCCATGCTCCAGATTCCTAGTTTCCTGAAACAAATGCAATGAATTGCATACGTGAACAGAAGCACCAGAATCTATAACCCAACTTCCTTCTCGTCCAACGAGAAAGCTAGTTTCAATGATGAAAGTAGATTTCATACCTGCTGGGGCTTTACCTTTGTCAGTGGACTTCAGGTAGTCTGGGCAGTTACGCCGCCAGTGCCCCGGCTTCTTGCAGTGGTGACAGACATCGGTCTTTTTCGATGTCATCAGTGTGGAAGCACTAGAAGATGAACCAACTCCTTGATTCTTCTTCTTTCTCTTCGAGGCTGGGCCCTTCTGAGAACCTTGCTTCCGCCCGCGCTTTCCTCTCACCTGTGCAACCATTGCACTAGCAAAGGGGCCGTCCTTTTTCATGACGTCTTCTGCAGACTTCAATGCAGCTAACAGCCCAGCGTTTGTGAAGTCACCTTTGTTCATGTGGTAAGACACAACAAAGTTGTTGAAAGACTTAGGGAGTGTCAGGAGAATGAAATCAGCTTGCATTTCAGAATCCAAGTAGGCTCCCAGGGTTTCCAGCTCAGAGAGGTACCCAAACATTTTGAGTACATGTTCTCTGACAGAGGTCCCTTCCTGCATCTTGCAGCGAATAAGCTCTTTCATCACATTGTAATGCTGTGTGCGGTTTATGTCACCGAACATTTCTTTCAGATTCAGCATAATCTCTTGGCAATTGTTCATTTCCACATGTTGCTTCTGAAGCACATTGGACAATGACCCAAGTATGTAACACCTTGCCAGATTATGGTCTTCATCATATTTATCATTATATGATTTATCTTCATCAGTCACAAGGTTTGCTATCTTGTCCTTGCTAAGCACGTAGGAGATGCGCTCTATAGAGAGAACAAGATCCAAATTTCGGATCCAATCCGAATAATTTGGTCCGGTCAACTGGTTGACCTCTAGAAGCCTGCTAAGTGGGTTTATGGACTTCATTTTCTGAAATTAAGAATGCACTATATTAGAATAATTATATATTCATTTTAAGAATAATTTGATTAAGGCATTTTAAATCAAATTTGTCCTACCATGTCGACTTTGAAAGATTATTCCCTTATTTTTCTTTCAAAGTAAGAGATATACTTACCGCTATATCTCAAGCAAGATCTGGGATCTCCTCTCTATCCTTATCACATCCCAATAATATGAGAACCTGTGACTCGAATAAGAGAAGCGGGAACACATTCCGCCTTGCAAGTCCAACTTGCATTTCCCAATTCGGTCTTTAACACCCGGGCCCACCACCCCTAAGATGATGTTGACCCGTTGTTAATTGAACCAACCGTCAACAGGCTTAATACTCGCTATACACAATCCAATATCGCCGCAATAATATGAGGACCCGATATTGGGGTCACTACGTATACGGCCTTACTCTTTCGAGAAGCAAAGAACCCGATCCAATTAAATCATGCACAGGATCTGTCACTTCGGACAGGCGTCTCCTATACACAACAACTGGCGACGAAATCCTTTGCCTTGACGGGAGACCATGGATGTCACTTATGTGATCCTCCACCTCATATTCAAATTTTATAATTAATTATCGTGAATCACATTCACATAATTAATTCTTCCAAGGGAAATACACATCTATTCAAAATAGAGTGTTTATTGGATATGATTAATTTAATCATATTAAATTAATCATTAATCCAATCATCAACAAACATGTCTTTTACTTGAATAGTAGGTATATTCTCAAAATACATATTATTCGAATTTTAATAATTAGAAAAATACATATTGTCCGTCTCCGGTATTATACAGTCCCTTCCCGCTGTCATGGCTAGTACCGACGAGAGTGGGACGGACCACATACGTTGCAACCCGCGACCCCAATGCTCTCCGACTAGGCACCACATCCGCCTCGGGAAAGGATAATACCAGATAGACCATCATGTACTTTGAGATGTTCATCGGTTTTTCAACCGAAAAATTATACCATATAATATAAATCAAAACATTTTTGATTATAAGGAGATTTGCTAGACAAATCCCCAATCCTATTCAAGCAAAAGGGTTTTTCATGTAAAAGTTGTCCTACAACTATTGTAGGATAAACTATAGTTTTCATGAAAGCAATGTTTGTTGATGAAACAATGATCAAGATCTAATATCTCATCATTGTATTTTAGGCAAGTGTCATTCAATGAAATAATTATTTCTTTAAATATTTCACAAATATTTATCACTAATTATTCCAGAAAATTAACAATTAATTTTCATCATGATAATTGAATGACATATCACAAGGTTCAAGATCAAAATTGTTAATTTCCAGCAGTGACCCCCAATCACTAAAATTAACTTATCTTGATCAATTTAAATCCAAAAAATGCAAACTCAGTTTCCAAAGATTGCCTATTTGATTTATTAAAGAACCCAAGTGATAATTCACGCATTTCAAGGTGGATTAAAACCGTAATCATCTCATTAATTACGTTCAAATCCGCAGTTCCCGCAACAGTGAATATAATCATATTCAAAAAGCCATATCTTGAGCAAATAAAGTCCAAATTTAGTAAACTCAAGTCCTATGGTTTTCTTGTTTAATGGGGAACAAAATCCAATTGAAAATTTCGTGTTTAAACATTTTAAAAAGTACAGAAAAATTCAATTAGACAGAGGTGCGAAAATTGAAATGCAGTAAAAATTTCGCAACCCTTTCAAGAACCAAATCGTCTAAGGTGTATGGATCATATCCAAAACCTTATTCAACCTGGCTCTGATACCACTTGAAGGATATTTTGAATCTTTAAGTGCATCACGGAAGCGTGTTGATCGCATCGTATGCAATCAGAGCAACTAGTCATACTAGATGCTAGATGCAGCGGAAATTAAAAATTTTAATTTTAAAGATGAAACCACATGATCTCGAGAACACTTCTCGGATCATTTCATCAAACCACAAAGTACAAGGAATACCTCTTGAAGCGTGGTTGTGATCGCGAGATCCCAAAGTAGAGATCCTCCTATCTTAAGTCCGACCCACGGAGAATGCGCTTGCGGGCACGATGATGAGTCACGTCCTTCCCGCAATCCTTTGACGAAGATCCAAGCGAAGCCGAAATGCTCTCCTTTCCAATACACAAAGTGGACAACCACTTGAATATTAAGGAGAGCCCACGAGAATGAGAGAGAGAGAAGAGTTCTTCAACTCAAGAATGTTGTAACTTGGAAAGGCTACCCTAGCCCTCCTTTTATACTAGTTTAGGATCCAATGGATCTCAATCCATGGGACACATGGATCCAAGGGCTATGCTTGATCCATGATAAATCAATGGCAATGATGGTTGTTGGTTAAAACCAACAACATCAATTTAAATATTAATTAATCAAGAGATAATATGATAAATGAAGTGGAGTTAACCAACCACCTAAAAAAGGGGGGGCGTCACCCATGAACAATTCATGGGTGACGCCACCTATGAAGGTGGTTATTTGCTGCATTTTATTTATCTTATTATTCCTTAATTAATCACAATAAATATTCACCAAAATAATTCCAAATTAATTTGTGAATATTTTAATCTTGCCATTGAATATTATGTGAATCATATTCACAACCCAAACTAATTAGTAAATTGCATTTCCAATTAATTAACAAATGTGAATCCAATCCACATTATTAATTAACAAATGCTATTTACATAAATTCTCTCTCTCTCTCTCTTATATATGTATATTATAAATCATATTTATAACACACATATATCATGGATAGTGTTATCCACATTCTCTTAATCCTTGATAATTAAATCCAATTTAATTATCTTAGATAATCATTTTTCATAATATGAATCATATTCATATTTAAGCTTGATAATTAAATCACATTTAATCATCAAGTCCTTGCTTGGATATTTCATCAAAAGGAATTATTCTTGAACCCATTCAAGAATAATGTGCTTTCTCCGCAGATACTTGGAGATAAGGACATGGCGATTGTATTATTCCATGTATAGTGACTTGGATGTTGAGATATTATCTCAAATCCAGATCGAACGAACCTCCCACAGATGCTTGATTAAATCAAGACCGCAAATCCAATCTTCTCATTGAATCTGAATCCCATTCAGACCAATGTCCAACACTTGGACTAAGATCGGATTGCTTCTCTACTGAAAGGAGTCACTAAAATCCAGACCTGTTTCATCACTCCCTCGGAATGGAAGCGTCATGGATATACAATCGTTTATGATCACATCACCCTTCAGGTCTTCCCAATACCTGTACATCCTACAAACTGGAAGACCCATGATCAACCCGAAGATCAAGATCATTTTAGACTGTCTTCTTCAGGGTTTAATCATTAAGTTTCTCAATCTTGGTCATTGGGATTTGGTATCGATCATATGCTTTCCCAAAGCATATATCATACCTTCAAATTCATGTCATGCTTCCAAAGCACGACGACCATGCATGGAATTTGATCGGTCCCAATACCTCATGAGTGAGCTCATGTCTTCCGGTTCACAAGTGAACCTGTATGATCCCTTTGAGAGATCATATTGCTCATATACCCTTATATGCACACCAGCTCGCCGGTGTATAGACCTTGGTTAGGTCATCAACCTATTGGTCTGCCAAATGTACATACTTAGATATATAGCAATATATCTGTCTCCGGTCAGAGGATGCGTGCCTATGCTGTGACAGCATTCAACATAGGACTTAGGTTATCTCGATCTCGTCAGGTCAACCCATTGACCTAACTAATCTGACACCTCCGAATCACAATTCTCATGCAGAGGACCTGCATCAAGAGGTCGGTCAGATATCAGCCTATGTGAGAAAGGATTGCCATCTCCTACTCAGGCTGGAGATCTCCACTTGACAATCATTTGACGGTGCTTGATGAGTCCTCTATCTAACTCTTTAGATATTCATCCAAACACCAGCCTCTATGATTCATTTAATGAAACAACAGCTATATGATCATCAAGCTGGCCATGGTACATAACCCTAATTGTACAGAGGGACCTTATAGTGCATTCATTCATATAATTTCAGAAAGGGAGTGAAACATCAATAACTTTTATTGATAAACTTAAATATTACAATAACATTTATTGTAAGAATGGTTCGCCCAGGGCTCACAAGTCTAACAATCTCCCACTAGCCCTCAGAACCATTCAGGTACAATCCGTAAACCCATACTCATTACATGCTGGTCAAAAACCTTCTGTGTCAGAGGTTTGGTAAGAGGATCAGCAATGTTGTCGGCAGAGGCCACCTTGGTGATGATGATATCACCACGCTTTTGAATCTCCCGAATGATGTGGTATTTCCTTTCCACGTGCTTGCTCTTTTGATGGCACCTGGGTTCCTTTGCTTGGGCAATGGCTCCAGTGTTATCGCAGAGTAACGGAACGGGAGTATCAGAGGAAACTACGCCAAGCTCCAAGATGAACTTGCGCAACCACACCGCCTCCTTTGCAGCATCCGATGCGGCAATGTATTCGGCTTCTGTTGTTGAATCCGCCGTAGTGTCCTGCTTCTTGCTTCTCCAGCTCACAGCACCACCGTTCAACAGGAATACAAACCCTGATGTCGACTTTCGATCATCAATATCTGACTGGATGTCTGAATCTGTATATCCCAAGACTTGGAGATCACCATCCCCATAGACCAAGATGTAATCTTGCGTCCGTCTTAGATATTTGAATATGTTCTTTACTGCATTCCAGTGTTTCTCTCCATAGCAGGATTGGTAACGACTTACCACTCCCACTGCATGGCAGATGTCTGGCCTAGTACACATCATGGCATACATCAAGCTTCCTACGGCTGATGCATAAGGGCATCCAGCCATGGCCTTCTTTTCCTCAACACTTTGAGGAGCCATCCCTTTGGACAGATGGATACCATGTCCTAAGGGGTGGAATCCTTTCTTCGAATCATCCATGCGGAATCGTTCAAGAATCTTCTTGATGTATCCATGTTGTGATAATCCCAATATTCTCTTTTCTCGGTTTCTGAACAACTTCAGGCCTAAGATGTAAGAGGCTTCTCCAAGATCTTTCATCTTGAAGGTATGGGATAACCAAATCTTCATACTGGTCATCATTCCTGTATCATTCCCAATGATAAGGATATCATCTACGTAAAGCACGATGAAAACAATGGCGCTCCCACTAAGCTTCTTGTACACACAAGGTTCATCAGGGTTTTGCACAAAATCATAACTCTTTATGGTTTCGTCAAATCTGATGTTCCAGCTATGAGAAGCTTGTTTGAGCCCATAGATGGATTTCTTCAGCTTGCATACTTTACCATCCTCAGCTATGAAGCCCTGGGGCTGCTCCATATAGATATCCTCCTCGAGGTATCCATTGAGGAAAGCCGTCTTGACGTCCATCTGCCAGATGTCGTAGTCAAGAGATGCAGCTATAGCCAGCAGTGTCCTGATGGACTTAAGCATGGCCACAGGAGAGAATGTCTCATCGTAGTCGATGCCTTCTTTCTGTGTGTAGCCCTTGGCCACGAGCCGTGCCTTGAAAGTCTCTACTTTCCCATCAGGTCCCCTCTTTCTCTTGAAGATCCATTTACACCCAATGGGTTTTACCCCTTTAGGTGGATCCTATAGGGTCCATACACCATTCTTATGCATGGAGTCAATCTCTGACTTCATTGCTAGCATCCATCTATCCATGTCATGATCCGCAAGTGCTTCATCGTATGAAGAAGGATCATTGTCAGTCTCACCTGACACATGGAATCCATACCTTTCAGGTGGTGCAACCACCCTCGAACTCCTTCGAAGAGGTATGGGTGTTTCATCTTCATTTATTTCTTCAGTTTCTGGTCCAGGAATCTCAGAATCCTCAGGGGATTCAATGAGCTCCTCTACTTCATTCTTGTCTTGACCTTTAAGGAAATCATCGTCCAGAAATTTCACATCCCTAGAGACAAAAACCTTTTGGGTCTCAGGGTCATAAAGTTGGTATCCAATACCATCTTTAACATACCCAATGAAGTAGCACTCACGAGTGCGAGATTCTAGCTTACTTGCATCCACGTTCTTCGCATGAACCAAGCATCCCCAAACCCTCAAGTGTTTAACACTAGGTTTGGTTCCATACCAGAGCTCATGAGGAGTTTTTGGTATAGACTTGCTAGGAATCTTGTTTAGGATATATATTGCAGTCTCTACTGCATATCCCCAGAAACTAAGATGTAAATGTGCTTTACTCATCATTGAACGGACCATGTCCATGATGGTCCTGTTGCGTCTTTCAGCAACACCATTAAATTGGGGAGTTCCAGGAGGAGTGAGATTGGAGACAATTCCATTCTCTTTAAGGTATTCCTTGAATTCATCTGAGAGGTACTCACCACCTCGGTCAGACCGAATTCGTTTGATCTTCCTATCGGTTTGGTTCTCAACCAAAGCCTTAAACTCTTTGAACTTTTCAAAGGTTTCAGATTTATGACGTAGCAGGAAGATAAACCCGTATCACGAATGGTCATCGATAAACGTCAAATAATATCGATATCCATTTCTAGTCGCGGTATTGAAGGGACCACATACATCAGTATGTATTAGGTCGAGAATACCCTCGCATCTCGTAACCTTGTTACGGAAAGGCATCCTGGTCATTTTACCTCGAATACAATGTTCACAGGTAGGTAAAGTTTGAACCTGTAGAAAATCTAAAGGTACATCTTTTATCAATCTATTGATCCTATCAACAGATAAATGACCGAGCCTTTGATGCCAAATCATATTCGAATGATTTCCATTTTCCCTGGATCTCTTGGGGTTTTTATTATCAGTGGTAGTGACATTTTTGATACATTCATTAATGCACAATTCATAGAGTCCACCAGAAGTCAGAACACCTTCCGCAACAAATTTATCATATTGATTAATGACTAATTTATTACAGAACAGGAAGGAGTACCCATATCTAACAAGCTTAGACACAGATATCAAGTTCCTCCTGACCTCGGGTACATAAAGACACTCTTTAAGTACTAGGACTCGACCACTAGATAACGACAGTCTGCATGTCCCGATGGCGACTGCTGCAACACTTGCATCAGATCCCATCTGGATAACTATCTCCCCATGCTCCAGATTCCTAGTTTCCTGAAACAAATGCAATGAATTGCATACGTGAACAGAAGCACCAGAATCTATAACCCAACTTCCTTCTCGTCCAACGAGAAAGCTAGTTTCAATGATGAAAGTAGATTTCATACCTGCTGGGGCTTTACCTTTGTCAGTGGACTTCAGGTAGTCTGGGCAGTTATGCCGCCAGTGCCCCGGCTTCTTGCAGTGGTGGCAGACATCGGTCTTTTTCGATGTCATCAGTGTGGAAGCACTAGAAGATGAACCAACTCCTTGATTCTTCTTCTTTCTTTTCGAGGTTGGGCCCTTCTGAGAACCTTGCTTCCGCCCGCACTTTCCTCTCACCTGTGCAACCATTGCACTAGCAAAGGGGCCGTCCTTTTTCATGACGTCTTCTGCAGACTTCAATGCAGCTAACAGTCCAGCGTTTGTGAAGTCACCTTTGTTCATGTGGTAAGACACAACAAAGTTGTTGAAAGACTTAGGGAGTGACAGGAGAATGAAATCAGCTTGCATTTCAGAATCCAAGTAGGCTCCCAGGGTTTCCAGCTCAAAGAGGTACCCAAACATTTTGAGTACATGTTCTCTGACAGAGGTCCCTTCCTGCATCTTGCAGCGAATAAGCTCTTTCATCACATTGTAACGATGTGTGCGGTTTATGTCACCGAACATTTCTTTCAGATTCAGCATAATCTCTTGGCAATTGTTCATTTCCACATGTTGCTTCTGAAGCACATTGGACAATGACCCATGGATGTAACACCTTGCCAGATTATGGTCTTCATCATATTTATCATTATAAGATTTATCTTCATCAGTCACAAGGTTTGCTATCTTGTCCTTGCTAAGCACGTAGGAGATGCACTCTGTAGAGAGAACAAGATCCAAATTTCGGATCCAATCCGAATAATTTGGTCCGATCAACTGGCTGACCTCTAGAAGCCTGCTAAGTGGGTTCATGGACTTCATTTTCTGAAATTAAGAATGCACTATATTAGAATAATTATATATTCATTTTAAGAATAATTTGATTAAGGCATTTTAAATCAAATTTGTCCTGCCATGTCGACTTTGAAAGATTATTCCCTTATTTTTCTTTCAAAGTAAGAGATATACTTACCGCTATATCTCAAGCAAGATCTGGGATCTCCTCTCTATCCTTATCACATCCCAATAATATGAGAACCTGTGACTCGAATAAGAGAAGCGGGAACACATTCCGCCTTGCAAGTCCAACTTGCATTTCCCAATTCGGTCTTTAACACCCGGGCCCACCACCCCTAAGATGATGTTGACCCGTTGTTAATTGAACCAACCGTCAACAGGCTTAATACTCGCTATACGCAATCCAATATCGCCCCAATAATATGAGGACCCGATATTGGGGTCACTACGTATACGGCCTTACTCTTTCGAGAAGCAAAGAACCCGATCCAATTAAATCATGCACAAGATCTGTCACTTCGGACAGGCGTCTCCTATACACAACAACTGGCGACGAAATCCTTTGCCTTGACGGGAGACCATGGATGTCACTTATGTGATCCTCCACCTCATATTCAAATTTTATAATTAATTATCGTGAATCACATTCACATAATTAATTCTTCCAAGGGAAATACACATCTATTCAAAATAGAGTGTTTATTGGATATGATTAATTTAATCATATTAAATTAATCATTAATCCAATCATCAACAAACATGTCTTTTACTTGAATAGTAGGTATATTCTCAAAATACGTATTATTCGAATTTTAATAATTAGAAAAATACATATTGTCTGTCTCCGGTATTATACAGTCCCTACCCGCTGTCATGGCCAGTACCGACGAGAGTGGGACGGACCACATACGTTGCAACCCGCGACCCCAATGCTCTCCGACTAGGCACCACATCCGCCTCGGGAAAGGATAATACCAGATAGACCATCATGTACTTTGAGATGTTCATCGGTTTTTCAACCGAAAAATTATACCATATAATATAAATCAAAACATTTTTGATTATAAGGAGATTTGCTAGAAAAATCCCCAATCCTATTCAAGCAAAAGGGTTTTTCATGTAAAAGTTGTCCTACAACTATTGTAGGATAAACTATAGTTTTCATGAAAGCAATGTTTGTTGATGAAACAATGATCAAGATCTAATATCTCATCATTGTAGTTTAGGCAAGTGTCATTCAATGAAATAATTATTTCTTTAAATATTTCACAAATATTTATCACTAATTATTCCAGAAAATTAACAATTAATTTTCATCATGATAATTGAATGACATATCACAAGGTTCAAGATCAAAATTGTTAATTTCCAGCAGTGACCCCCAATCACTAAAATTAACTTATCTTGATCAATTTAAATCCAAAAAATGCAAACTCAGTTTCCAAAGATTGCCTATTTGATTTATTAAAGAACCCAAGTGATAATTCACGCATTTCAAGGTGGATTAAAACCGTAATCATCTCATTAATTACGTTCAAATCCGCAGTTCCCGCAACAGTGAATATAGTCATATTCAAAAAGCCATATCTTGAGCAAATAAAGTCCAAATTTAGTAAACTCAAGTCCTATGGTTTCCTTGTTTAATGGGGAACAAAATCCAATTGAAAATTTCGTGTTTAAACATTTTAAAAAGTACAGAAAAATTCAATTAGACAGAGGTGCGAAAATTGAAATGCAGTAAAAATTTCGCAACCCTTTCAAGAACCAAATCGTATAAGGTGTATGGATCATATCCAAAACCTTATTCAACCTGGCTCTGATACCACTTGAAGGATATTTTGAATCCTTAAGCGCATCACGGAAGCGTGTTGATCGCATCGTATGCGATCGGAGCAACAAGTCATACTAGATGCTAGATGCAGCGGAAATTAAAAATTTTAATTTTAAAGATGAAACCACATGATCACGAGAACACTTCTCGGATCGTTTCATCAAACCACAAAGTACAAGGAATACCTCTTGAAGCGTGGTTGTGATCACGAGATCCCAAAGTAGAGATCCTCCTATCTTAAGTTCGACCCACGGAGAATGCGCTTGCGGGCACGATGATGAGTCGCGTCCTTCCCGCAATCCTTTGACGAAGATCCAAGCGAAGCCGAAATGCTCTCCTTCCCAATACACAAAGTGGACGGCCACTTGAATATTAAGGAGAGCCCACACGAGAATGAGAGAGAGAGAGAGAAGAGTTCTTCAACTCAAGAATGTTGTAACTTGGAAAGGCTACCCTAGCCCTCCTTTTATACTAGTTTAGGATCCAATGGATCTCAATCCATGGGACACATGGATCCAAGGGCTATGCTTGGTCCATGATAAATCAATGGCTATGATGGTTGTTGGTTAAAACCAACAACATCAATTTAAATATTAATTAATCAAGAGATAATATGATAAATGAAGTGGAGTTAACCAACCACCTAAAAAAGGGGGGGCGTCACCCATGAACAATTCATGGGTGACGCCACCTATGAAGGTGGTTATTTGCTCCATTTTATTTATCTTATTATTCCTTAATTAATCACAATAAATATTCACCAAAATAATTCCAAATTAATTTGTGAATATTTTAATCTTGCCATTGAATATTATGTGAATCATACTCACAACCCAAACTAATTAGTAAATTGCATTTCCAATTAATTAACAAATGTGAATCCAATCCACATTATTAATTAACAAATGCTATTTACATAAATTCTCTCTCTTATATATGTATATTATAAATCATATTTATAACACACATATATCATGGATAGTGTTATCCACATTCTCTTAATCCTTGATAATTAAATCCAATTTAATTATCTTAGATAATCATTTTTCATAATATGAATCATATTCATATTTAAGCTTGATAATTAAATCACATTTAATCATCAAGTCCTTGCTTGGATATTTCATCAAAAGGAATTATTCTTGAACCCATTCAAGAATAATGTGCTTTCTCCGCAGATACTTGGAGATAAGGACAGCGCGATTGTATTATTCCATGTATAGTGACTTGGATGTTGAGATATTATCTCAAATCCAGATCGAACGAACCTCCCACAGATGCTTGATTAAATCAAGACCGCAAATCCGATCTTCTCATTGAATCTGAATCCCATTCAGACCAATGTCCAACACTTGGACTAAGATCAGATTGCTTCTCTACTGAAAGGAGTCACTAAAATCCAGACCTGTTTCATCACTCCCTCGGAATGGAAGCGTCATGGATATACAATCGTTTATGATCACATCACCCTTCAGGTATTCCCAATACCTGTACATCCTACATACTGGAAGACCCATGATCAACCCGAAGATCAAGATCATTTTATACTGTCTTCTTCAGGGTTTAATCATTAAGTTTCTCAATCTTGGTCATTGGGATTTGATATCGATCATATGCTTTCCCAAAGCATATATCATACCTTCAAATTCATGTCATGCTTCCAAAGCACGACGACCATGCATGGAATTTGATCGGTCCCAATACCTCATGAGTGAGCTCATGTCTTCCGGTTCACAAGTGAACCTGTATGATCCCTTTGAGAGATCATATTGCTCATATACCCTTATATGCACACCAGCTCGCCGGTGTATAGACCTTGGTTAGGTCATCAACCTATTGGTCTGCCAAATGTACATACTTAGATATATAGCAATATATCTGTCTCCGGTCAGAGGATGCGTGCCTATGCTATGACAGCATTCAACATAGGACTTAGGTTATCTCGATCTCATCAGGTCAACCCATTGACCTAACTAATCTGACACCTTCGAATCACAATTCTCATGCAGAGGACCTGCATCAAGAGGTCGGTCAGATATCAGCCTATGTGAGAAAGGATTGCCATCTCCTACTCAGGCTGGAGATCTCCACTTGACAATCATTTGACGGTGCTTGATGAGTCCTCTATCTAACTCTTTAGATATTCATCCAAACACCAGCCTCTATGATTCATTTAATGAAACAACAGCTATATGATCATCAAGCTGGCCATGGTACATAACCCTAATTGTACAGAGGGACCTTATAGTGCATTCATTCATATAATTTCAGAAAGGGAGTGAAACATCAATAACTTTTATTGATAAACTTAAATATTACAATAACATTTATTGTAAGAATGGTTCGCACAGGGCTCACAAGTCTAACACCCTGGCCTGCCCCTACCTCTCCCGACCTTAGAACCAACGCCCCAGACCCTGACCCCGGCCTCGATCTTGCCCCACTACAACACCTCCGGCCCCGCCCTGGCCCCGCCACACCCCAGCCCTGACCCAACCCAACCCCAACCCAAACAGTGCCCCGTCCCACCTCACCCCCAGTCCCAACAGCATCCCAGCCCCAGCCTCGATCCCCACCAACCCAGCCAGCCCTGCCCCAACCCCCACCAACATCCCCCCTGGCCTACCCTGTTACTAGCGTCCCACACCCAACCCCTGCCACCGACCCCCTACCCAACCCCTGCCCCGTAGTGTCCTCTACATCATCCACCACCATCACCCCAACCCCACTCTTACACTTCCTATGTCATCTTGCACCCATCATACTCATCCCATCGTCACAGGCCCCACCGGCCTAGCATCCGTGACATGCCCCTGCCTTAACCCCGTTCTTCACAGCCCCCTGCCTAGATCCCTATAGAACTGAAGGATATGGGAAAATCCTTAAGCACATCATAGAAGCGTGAGGATCACATTGCTTTGGGATATGTAGCGGAATTTATAAATTCACAGAAGCGTGATGTGCTTTACTAGTTATTATTGAGTATAGTTTTGAGTGGGTTTAATGTAGGTCATCTGAAATAAGAAATATGTGCATAAATATATAATTTACTTTGATTAAGGATTTTTATATCAAAGTTTTCTTGCCTTGTCAACACTGAAAGTTAATTCCCTTATTCACTTTCAAAGTAAGAGACATACTTACCATTATATCTCAAGAAAGATCCAGGATCTCCTTCTTACCTTTGTTACATCCCAATAATATGAGAAATTACAACTCGGATAAAAAGAAGCGGGAACTCATTCCGCCTTTCTAGTCCAACTTGCATTTCCCAATTCAATATTTAACACTCAGACCCACCAACCCTAAGTAATAGAACTCGCTATACACAATCCTATGTTTCCCCAATAATATGAGGAACTGATATTGAGGACACTACATATATGACCTTACTCTTTCGAGAAGCAAAGAACCCAATCCATGTGCTCTTGTATAAAGAAGATATCACTTACGATAAGCATGTTCTATATACAATCCATGGTGACAGAACTAAAGGATATGGGAAGATCCTTAAGCGCATCACGGAAGAGTGAGAATCGTATCGTATGTGATCGGGAGCGACTACTCACACTAGTTGCTCTACTGAGAGGAGTCAATAAAATCAAGACCTATTTCATCACTCCTTCGAAATGGAAGCATCATGTTTAACAATCGTTAATGATCACATCACCCTCAGATATTCCTAATACCTGTGCATCCTGCATACTGGATGACCCTGAATAAACCCAGAGAATTAGATCAATCTTATATTGTCTACTTCAGGGTTTTATCATTAAGTTTCTCATTTGATCATGGGGAGTCGGTATAGATCATATGCTTTTCCAAAAGCATATAACATACCTAGGTGTTGATCATTTACTTTCCAGAAGCATATATAACACCTACAAATTCCGTCAAGCTTCCAAAGCAAGACGACCGTGCAAGGAATTTGATTCTTCCTAATATCTCATGAGTGAGCTCATGTCTTCAGTTTAGTAATGAGCCTATATTATCCCTTTGAGCGATCGTATTACTCATATGCCCTTTCATGGACACTAGCACGTTGGTATATAGACCTTGGTTAGGTCATCAACCTATTGGTCTACCAAATGTACACACTGAGACATATAGTAACACATCAGTCTTAGGTCAGAGGATGTGTACCTATGTCATGACAGCATACGATATAGGTCTTTGTTATCTCGATCTCGTTAAGTCAATAATTTGACCTAAATTATCCAACATCTCTGAATCTCTATTCCTATGTAGAGGACCTGCATCAAGAGGTCGATTAGATATTATTCTTTCTAGAAATGATTGCCATCTCCTTCTTAGGTTAGAGATCATCTCTCAATAATTGTTTAACATTGCTTGATGAGTCCTTAATCTAACTCTTTAGATAGTCATCTAAGAACTGGCCTCTATGATTCAACAATTGATTCAACAATTGTATGATCATCAAGATGACCATGGTACATAACCATAATTGTACTAAGGGACCTATTATGCAAGTTAATTATTCTTTATTTTAGATCACGAAATGATATTTGCAATAACATTTATTTCATAATGGCTCATCGTGGGCTTGCGTGTCCAACAATCTCCTGCTAGCCCAAAGAGCCATTAATGGGCCCCTCTTTAAACCCACACTCATGTGACAATCATAGGCTATTTTGAAAAATAACTAGGTAAGTTGATCAGTCACTCTGTAATCGAGAGACTATGCCAAGTCCTTTTACGACACTTGCATATCCTCCAATAACAGTGCTCCTATCCAATGCGAATGTTGCATCTCTGGCAACCAATACTCAATATTGCTAGTTAGCGTGTCCTCGACACTACAACTCAATAATTATTATAACAAGTATGTAATTTATATTATCCTTATCACACTATCTTTATTCCCAGAGATCTCCATCTCCTAAGGTATGTGCGGTTATGACCTTTTAGATCACTATCTATAAAGTCTTAAGTTTTGAAGATAAGACAGAGAGATCACTATCTCTAAAGTCTTGTCATATTTGAAGATTCTGTTATTATTTACACTGTGTTTTGTTTCTACAGTAATATTAGTAACATTTTACTATTCTCACTACATGGCAGACATCCATCTTTCGTGCATATCTAGCATACACCCGGATTCTTGTAACTGATGCACAAAGGCAAGCAGTTTTAGCATTCACTTACTCAACTCCTTGAGGTGCTATCCCTTTAGATAGGTCAGTATCATATCTTAAGGGAAAGAAGTCTTTCTTGGAATTTTCTAGAAAATGGAACATGTCAAAGGTGTACTACTAATGTGACGGTCCCAATACCCTCTTCTCTTTGCTTTTGAACACCTTCAGAACTATGATCTAAGAGGTATCCTTGAGATCATATCTCAAGGTATCGGACAACCAGATTATAAATCACTTATTATGATTTGCATATCATTCCAAATGATTTGGATATCATCTACATTTAGCATGACGAACACAATTGCGTGCCCACTAAGCTTCATATGGTTCATAAAGATTCTATCTGAAATCATAACCTTTAAAATTTCATCAAATATGATGTTCCAACTACAAGAAGCTTATTTGAATCCATAGATGGAGTTGTTTGGGTTGCACAAATTGCTTTCCTCTATCATTAAGCGCTAGGGCTACTTCATGTGAATGCCCTTGACGAGGAATTCATAGAGGAATGCAATATTGACATTGATCTTGAAGATGTCAAAGTCAAGTTGTATAGATATAGCTAGCAATAATCTGATGAGTATAAGCATGGTCAATGAAGAGCATGTATCATCGCAAGCGATGTCTTTTCTTCGTGTATATCTTGAGAAGGTATGTACCTTCTCATTAGGTTCTCTCTTTCTCTTGAAGATCCATTTACACCTAATAGGTCTTACCTTTATAGGTGGATCTTCGAGGGTCCATAGACAAAACTTGTATATGAAGTATTTTTTGGACTTTATTGCTAACATCCATCTTTCCTTATCATGATACACAAGAGCTTCATCATATTAAATCTAATCAATGTCATACTGAACTGATGACAACCCGCCCGTACCCTTAATTAATTCGAGCAAGTTAATGTCCAAATTAATGTTAATCGTTCGTTGCAGTCGGATACGAGAGGCTAGTCAAAAACCACTTTAATTAGATTCGAGTTAATTTCAAGCGGCAAAAATTTTTTACTTGGTGAAGTCCAAGGTCGAATTCAGGGAGGCAGCTGTCTCCTTAGGTTAAATTTTAGCAAAATCCAAGTGTGAAATTTCCAGAGAAAATATTTTTGGTCTTTTTTTCTATTTTCTATGCAGACACATGCAATCCGCAGGCCAATATAACAATTAATTCAATGAAGATATCAAATGAAGTCCAAAAATTCTAAAAATTGGCCAGATGATTGATTATGATGAAAATGAGGTACCCTAATTTTTTTGGATTTTTCAGACAATAAATGGATTTACTGGGAATTAAATATGCAGACAGGGTGATTTTCAATATTTAATTTTTAATAAATACCAAACCACAATTTTTTCAAGAACTAAAATTATCCTAGATAGCACAAAGGATAAGGGATCCAGGAAAATTGAAAGATCTGAATTTCAATGTGAAATGGATTAATTAAAATTTAAATAAGAAAATCACTCAACCATTTATTTAGGCATCGATATGTGTGCAAATGACATAAAATTTTATGGTATGTTAAGAATACTGTCCTTAAGCTACTGTGAATTTTTGATGATTTTTGGAAGCACAGAGAATTAACTACAAATTAAAAGGTGTCACTGGGCAAAATATGTCAAAAATGCACCAATTAATTCATTAATAATTCTACTGAAATTACAAAAATGTGACACGTGGACCAATAGACAAAGGACAAGTTTCTCAACAAAATGCAATTTTTAGATTTGCAAAATGATGTAAAATGCGACCTAGAGATGCGTGCAAACACAAGGGTATAAATGCAATACAGGAAAATAAAAATACAATAAGCAAATATGCAAACAGGGACTAAAATGCAATTACCTATAATGCTGGGGACTCAAATGCAATTTCTCCCACAAGCACGTGCTCCTCACGTGGGCTCAGCTTCACAGGGACCTTTTTGCAAATATGGAAAGTCCCGAGGGCCTTGGTGCAAAATTCCCAGGCCGCACGTGCTCCTCACGTGGGCGGCCTAGGCTCGGATGGCTGCGAAGGCTCGGACTAGGCTCAGCGCTTCTGGAGGTCTGGAGTGAGGCTCGGACGACCCGAACCTAGGCTCGGAGAGGAGGCTCGGGCCGAGGCTACGTGGCAGGCTGAGGACCCTTGGATCGAGCTTGATCCAACAATGATCTGGGCGTCGATGAAGATGGCGACGTGGCGTGCTCACAATCGTGCGATTCCGGTGACGATCGACGGTAGCTGTAGCTCAGGCGGATGTCGACGTGGCTGTCTATGGACCGTTGGATCTAGATGGATCCAACGGTGATGTGCTGCTCCGGTTGTGGACGACGTGGATGGCGCTGGTCCGTTTGATCAAGATGATCGAACGGTGACTGTTCTTCATCCTCAACGGTCCTCCGCCACCTGCGGAGGAGTTGGCGGGTCTCCGGCGAAGCGGGCTTGGCTCCGCCCGATCCTCCTGGCGTCGGTGAAGCTCTCCGGGGGCTCGGAGATATCCCGGAAGATGCGCGGCGGTGCGGCGAAGCTCCAGGTGCCTTCAGGAGTGGACGAGGGGTGCTGGAGCACCGTGGCGATGAAGCTCCGAGTTGGCTCCGGCGAAGTTCCGTTCAGTGAGCAGAGGAGTACCTGCAAGTGTTAGAGAAAGAGCCGAAGCTCGTGCGTGCGCTCGTGAAGGTGGAAGAATGATTGGCGAGGCCTAAGGCAAACGGAGATGGCCTGGCGACGGTGCTCCGGCCAAGTGGCGGAGCCGGGGATCGATGGATGGTGGAGTGGAGTGTCTGAGGATGCAGAGGGGTCAGCGAGGATGAGAGCTCCGTCCCGGAGCTCGGCGGAGTGAAATGGAAGCGAGAGGATGAACGGAGGCGGCGAAGAAAAATCGAGAAAAACGAAAAAGAAAAGAATCGAAGATCGGAGGTGGATGGAGGGATTTACCTGGGGATCGGAGCTCGGTCTCGAGTTCCAGGGTCGTCGCTCTAGGGATCGGTAGGGTCCCGAGCTCGTACAGCTACTCGGAGGAGCGGCTGCGACACGGCGGCGGTGCCGTGGATCTCGCCGGAGAAGAAGCCCTTCTTCGCTCAAAGGATCGTCGAATTGCTGTCACCAAATGGAGGATCTGAGCTCAGGGAAGCTCTCTGGGGTGGCGGATGGCTGTGAAATCGGCCGGAGGGCGAGTATTTATAGGTTGAAGTAGCCAGCCGGGCTGGTGATGAAGTGGGGTTCATGGAGTTCATGGAGCGTCGCTGGCGGTCGACGTGGGTAGCGAGGTGGCTGGCGGGGATAAGTAATGAGTGGGGAAGGACGTGGAGGTGATGGTGGTCGTCGACGGTGGAGGGAGCGCTGCTGAAAATAGAAAGGGGCAACCCCTCCCGCAAGGCAGAGATCGTGGGAGAGAGGGCTGCCAGAGGTAGGAGACGAGGTCGTGGCCATTGGATCTTGTGATCCAACGGCCCAGATCTAATCACTAAGGAGCGGGCGAGATCGGATCGAGGCGAGGCGATCTGAGGGTCGTGGAGCGACCACGTGGCGCGATGTGAGCGAAGCGCACGCGGGCGGCTGTGATGAGATTAGGGCTTAGATCGGAGGGTTGGAATGCAAGGCGGGATGAGAGGTTGCGATGGAGAGTGGCGTGCATCATCCAAAGGCGTAGCGTGCGACGCGTGGCGCACTGTGGGCGAGGTGCTAATGAGCGGGTCAGATGAAGTCCTGGGGATGATCAGACGGTGGACATTTGAGGCGTACGTGGAGGCGGCTCCACCATTGGATCTGGATGAAGATCAACGGCTGAGAGCGCAGGCGGATGAGTGACGGGGAGCGGGCCGCGTGGCGCAACCAGAGGGCGCCACGTGGCCTGCTGTGAATGGCTGGACGAAAATGAATGTGTAGAGAGAAGAGGGGGCCGAATTTGGAAAAACTCAAAACATGAAAGTTGTAGATCTCGATGAGATCTACAAGTTTCATGTTGACCAAAGACGGAGATGAGGTCAAATATGATACATAAATACAAAGATACAAATATACATATATGTAGTATACAAGGTGGCCCAAGAACCCAACTTTCTCATACGAGCTCCAAATTTGATGAAATTAGTCTCATTTTAAAGGTCTTTTATGGTGTAGTATTCTAAGAGTAAGTAGACCTAGTTCGGAGTTTGTATGAGGGATTTATGTGCATTTTAGTTTACAGGGGTTCTAGGGCTTTATTGACTAATTTACAAGGGGGATATTTGGCATTCTTCCCTATATTATCAACTAAGGAGTATATATTATAAGGAAGAGGTTATTTTAGTGAGTGGATATTTTACAAGGGATTTTGGCTTCTTATTTGAATGCAAATGGACTGCTAAAATGAATGTATTATGTATGTATGAATGAATGCTATTTATGCATTATAACGGGAAATATGCCTCTATTTACTCGGGAACAAGGCTCTATTTTTGACTTTTGAAGTGATGAATCAAAGATTCATCAACTGACACATGGAATCCATCCTCAAACTAATTTGAAGATGTACGAGTGTTTCATCTTAAATTGTCCTTTTTGTTTCTGATTTCAGGAGCCTCATCAACTTCTCAAGACTCAATGAGATCTCTACTTCATTTTCATCTTTGTTATCAAGAGTCTCATCCTCTAAGAATCATATCCTTAGAGATGAAATCTTTTAAGAATCTCAAGGTCATAAATTAGTATCCAATACCATCCTTTTTTTCCTAATGAGGTAGCGCTCTCTTCTGCTAGATTCCAACATACTTGCATCCATGACAATGAAGGATATTGAGTACCCTTAAGCGCATCACGGAAGCGTGTCGATCGCATCAAATGCAATCGGAGCAACTAGTCACACTAGATGCTAGATGCGGCGGAAATTAAAAAAATTTAATTCTAAAGATGAAACCACATGGTCACGAGAACACTTCTCGGATCGTTTCATCAAACCACCAAGTATAAGGAATACCTCTTGAAGCGTGGTTGTGATCGCGAGATCCCAAAGTAGAGATCCTCCTGTCTTAAGTCCGATCCACGAAGAACGCACTTGCGGGCGTGATGATGAGTCACGTTCCTTCCCGCAATCCTCGATGAAGATCCAAGCAATGGATCCCCTGATTTCGATAAACGAAATCCGTCGTCTTCCTTTAGAGTAAGAAACTCCAAAGAAGAAGGAGATCCCCGAGTCGTCGAAGAAGAAGCCGAGAGTCTCTCCTTTCTCAACACAAGATGAACGCCCATCTTATGGAGGAGAGAAAGAGAGAGGGCGAGAATATGAGATAGAGAGAGAGAGAGTTGTAACCTTGTACAACTCTTAATGATGTACCTTGGAAGGCTACCCTAGCCCTCCTTTTATATTAGTTTAGGATCCAATGGATCTCAATCCATGGGACACATGGATCCAAAGGCCATGCTTGATCCATGTAAAACCAATGGCTATAATTATTGTTGGTTAAAACCAACAACATTTATTTATGATTAAATTAAATATATGTTGCAATATTATCAACACATTTTTAATTTAACATAAATAAGTTAGTTGAGAGATTAATCATCATAATAAAATGGAGATAATATTGACTCCTAATGGTGGCCTTATTTCTCCTTTTTATTATATTACATTATCTCTCAATTATCACAAAAATATCCACCAAATTAATTCCAAATTAATTATTGAATATTTCAATCATGCCATTGAAAATATGTGAATCAAATTCACAACCCAAACTAATTTGTAAATTACACTTCCAATTAATTAATAAATGTGAATCCAATCCACATTTAATAATTAACAAATGTTATTTACTAAATTTCTCTCTCTTGAATATATGTATATTATAAATCATATTTACAATACACAAATATTATGGATAATAATATCCACATTCTCTAATCCTTGATAATTAGATCCTATTTAATTATCTTGGATAATCATTCTCACAATATGAATCATATTCATATTAAGCTTGATAATTAAATCTCATTTAATCATCAAGTTCTTCTTGCTTGGATATGTATTTCATCAAATGAATTATTCTTGAACCCTTTCAAGAATAATGTGCTTTCTCCGCAGATACTTGGAGATAAGGACATGGCGATTGTATTGTTCCACGTATAGTGACTTGGATGTTGAGATCTCATCTCAAATCCAGATTTTACGGACCTCCCACAGATGCTTGATTAAATCAAGACCGCAAATCTAATCTTCATTGAATCTGAATCTCATTCAGACCAATGTACAACACTTGAACTAAGATCAGATTGCTTCTCTACTGGAAGGAGTCACTAAAATCCAGACCTGTTTCATCACTCCCTCGGAATGGAAGCGTCATGGATATACAATCATTTATGATCACATCACCCTCAGGTATTCCCAATACCTGTACATCTTGCATACTGGAAGACCCATGATCAACCCGAAGATCAAGATCAATTGTACACTGTCTTCTTCAGGGTTTGATCACTAAGTTTTTCATTTGATTATTGGGATTTGGTATCGATCATATACTTTCCAAAAGCATATATCGTACCTAGGTCTTGATCATATACTTTCCAAAAGTATATATCAAACCTACAGATTCAGTCAAGCTTCCAAAGCGAGACGACCGTGCACGGAATTTGATTCTTCCCAATATCTCATGAGTGAGCTCATGTCTTCCGGTTCAGTAATGAACCTGTATGATCCCTTTGAGAGATCGTATTACTCATATGCCCTTACATGCACACCAGCGCGCCGGTGTATAGACCTTGGTTAGGTCATAAACCTATTGGTCTGCCAAATGTACACACTCAGACATATTGTAAAACATCTGTCTCCGGTCAGAGGATGCATGCCTATGCTGTGACAGCATTCAACATAGGACTTAGGTTATCTCGATCTCGTTAAGTCAATCCATTGACCTAACTAATCTGACACCTCCGAATCTCTATTCCTATGCAGAGGACCTGCATCAAGAGGTTGGTCAGATATCAGCCTATGTGAGAAAGGATTGCCATCTCCTACTCAGGCTGGAGATCACATCTTAATAATCATTTGACGGTGCTTGATGAGTTCTCAATCTAACCCTTTAGATATTAATCCAAGCACCAGCCTCTATGATTCAATTATTGAACCAACAGTTGTATGATCATCAAGATGGCCATGGTACATAACCCTAATTGTACAGAGGGACCTATTATGCAAATTATCTATTCTTCATTTCAGATCGGGCAATGATATTCGCAATAACATTTATTGCATAATGGCTCGCCGTGGGCTCACATGTCCAACAATCTCCCACTAGTCCAAAGAGCCATTAATGGGCTAATCATTTAAACCCACACTCAAGTGACAATCATAGGCTATTTAGAAAATAGCTAGGTAAGCTGATCTGTCACTCTATTTCCAAAAGACTATGCCAAGTCCTTTTACGGCACTTGTATATCCCTAATAACATTGCTCGCATCCAATGCAAATGTTGCATCTAATGCAACCAATACTCAATCTAGTCAAAGCAGTTATAGTGTCCTTGACACTATTGCTCATTAGTTATTATAACCAGTACTTTTATAATCCTTATCAGAATACCCTTATTCCGGGAGATCACTATCTCTTAAGGTATCCACAGTTAAGACCTTTTAGATCTCTATAAAGTCTTAAGCTTTTGAAGATAAGACTTAGAAATCACTATCTCTAAAGCCTTGTCATCTTTGAAGATATTGTTATTACTGCAATCAAGTGTTTTCTCTCCATAGTAGGATTAGCAACACTTTGCTACTCCCACTGCATGGCAGATATCTGGCTTTTGTACACATCTAGCATACACTTAGCTTTCCGTAACTGATGCACAAGTGCAAGCAGTTCTAGCATTCACTTCCTCAACTCTTTGAGGTGCTATCCCTTTAGATAGGTCAGTACCAAATCTCAAGGAAGGAAGCCTTTCTTGGAATTTCCAAGAATGGAATATGTCCAAGGTGTAGTACAAATGTGACAGTCCCAATACCCTCTTTTCTTTGCTTCTGAACAACTTCAGAACTAAGATCTAAGAGGTATTCTTGAGATCATATCTCAAGGTATGGAATAACCAGTCTATAAAACACTTATTATCATCCTTATATCATTCCAAATGATTAGGATATTATCTACATTTAGCACGATGAACATAATGGCACTCCCACTAAGCTTCACATGGTACATCAAGATTCTATCTGAAATCATAACACTTATGATTTCATCAAATCTGATGTTCCAACTACAAGAAGCTTATTTGAGTCCATAGATGGATTTCGTTAGCTTTCACACATTGCTTTCCTCAACCATGAAGCATGGTTACCGAAGAGCAAGTCTCATTGCAAGCAATGTCTTCTCTTCCGGTGTGTAGCTTATAGCTACGAACCGAGCTTTGAAGGTCTCTACCTTCTCATCAGGATCCCTCTTATCTTGTGGATCCATTTACACCTTTATGGGTCTTACCCATATAGGTGGATCCTCGAGGGTCCATATACAACACTTGTATATGAAGTCTACTTTAGACTTTATTGCTAATATCCATCATTCCATGTCATGATCCTTAGGAGCTTCATCGTATGAAGTCCGATCACTTTCAGACTTAATTGACACATGGAATACATCCTCAAACTCATTTGAAGAGGTATTAATGTTTCATCTTTAATTGTCCTTTTAGTTCCCGATTTCAGGAGCCTCATTATCTTCTCAATATTAAATGAGTTCCTTCACTTCATTTTCATCTTGATTCTCAAGAGAGTCTCAATCTACTAAGAATCACATTCTCAGAAATGAGATCTTTTAATAATCTAAAGGTCATAAAGTAGGTATCCAATACCATCCTTTATTTTCCTAATGAAGTTGTACTCTCTAGTGCTTAATTCCAACTTACTTGCATGGAATCTTATTAAGGATATATATTGTTGTCTCTACTACACATATATACCTGGAAACTAAGAGGAAATTATGCTAAAATTCATCATTGATTAAATCATGTCACACATGATCCAATTGTATCTCCCTACAACTCCATTGAGTTCAGGTTTATCAGGAGGAGTGAGGTAGAAATGATATCATATCTCCATAAGGTATTCTTTGAATTTATCTAATAGGTACTTGCTACCTTGGTTAGATCAAATTCATTTAATCTTCCTTCAAACTTTGGTTCTAAACTAAAATTATGAAATCTTTGAACATTTCAAAGGTTTCTCAGGTGAAGAGAAGAAATCTCATATCATACATAATCATCAATAGATATCACATATCCATAATGTTTACTATGTTACAAATGATCTACATACATCAATATGTATGAGATCTTGAATACCTCGACATCTGACACCATTCCTAGAGAAGGGTGTATTGGACATTTTACTTTGAATACAATATTCATAAGTATGTAAGATTTGAAATTTTAGACATTCTAAAGTTTCATCTCTTACTAGTCTGTCGATCATATCAATAGACATAAGTCCAAGACTCGATGCCAGATCATTGTCAAATGATCTTCATACTCCTATTGATCATATAAGGTTTGATTTTCAGTATTAGAAATCTTAATGAACCATTCATTAATTTTCTAATTTTATGGAGTCCACTAGATGTTAGATTACTATCTGAAATATTTCCATCATAACTCTTTATGATAGTTCTATCTCAGAATTCATATTTATTTCCAACATTTAGAAACAAACAATGAGTGTACTCTACTATCTAGGTCATAGAGACATTCTCCAAGACTAAGGGCTCTCCCACTGAGAATATGAAGTCTATCTATCCAACAGAGATTGCTGCAACAATTACAACAATATCCATGTAGATGACTACTAAAACTTAAGATCAAATTTCTAATCTTCTAATATATATATATGCAACCAATTGCAAATGTCATTAGAAGATTATGATACAATTGTCAGACTTTATCTTATGAAATAAGAAAGTCAGAGTCAATGATTATATGTAGATTATTCTGATGCTCTATCTGAGTCCTTCACTAAGGATTTTAGACAGATTTGATAGTCATACTATCAACACATCAACTTATTGCAGTATTGGCATTCATCCAACTCTTTGGATGTCATATGAAAGTCACAGAAGTAGGTCAACTCTTTGACTTTCCTTCTTACATGGGTCCAACCCATGCTTCCACTGCGCTCTCTTTATCTATAAACAACCATTGTTCAAGACAAAGAATGTCTTATGTTGAATTCAAAAGATTTCAATAAAAGAGCACTTCAACATTTATACATGCTTTAGTAATCATATAATATGAATTTTATGAAGCTTCATGGATGACTAGAGTATAGACAGTAGAATGATGACACTCATCATATCTACATACATCTTAACTCTTTGAGACTTAGGTTCAGGTAGGTATTCAAACATTTTGAACACATCATCTCTTTCGAGCCACCATTCTGTATAATGCAGAGAACCATGTCATTCATGATTAATGTCTAGAGCACATATGTATGCCAAAATATCTTCTTTTATTTTATAAGGATTATTTGACAATTACGATCACCATCGATATGTGACTTCTAAAGTACACTCGATGAAAGATCAAGAACATAGAGACATACAAACCCTAAGGTGATGTCTTATTGTCTTATTTAATTGTCATTCCTCATTATGTTGAGGAAACTTGCACATTGCAACCACATACATTATGTGTCCAATTGCAAGTATAATATCTGGATCATGAGTCCAATCCATGATATTTTACTGCTTATTATTGAGTATAACATTGAGTGGGTTTAATGAAGGATTATTTGAAGTAAGAAATTTGCATAAGTGTATATATATTATATATACATGTTTTACTTTGATTTAGGAATTTTTATATCAAAGTTGTCTTGCCTTGTCAACAATGAAAGTTCATTCCCTTAATCACTTTCAATGTAAGAGATATTCTTACCATTATATCTTTAGCAAGATCTGGGATCTCCTTTCCTATCTTTGTCGCATCCCAATAATATGAGAACTTACGACTCCGATAATAAGAAGCGGGAACTCATTCCGCCTTGCAAGTCCAACTTGCATCTCCCAATTCGGTCTTTAACACCCGAGCCCACCATTCCTAAGATGATGTTGACCCGTCATTAATTGAACCAACCGTCAACAAGCTTAATATTCTCTATACGCAATCCAATATCACCCCAATAATATGAGGACTCGATATTGGGGTCACTACGTATACGACCTTACTCTTTCGAGAAGCAAAGAACCCGATCCAATTAAATCATATACAGGATCTGTCACTTCGGACAGGTGTCTCCTATACACAACAACTGGTGACGGAATCCTTTGCCTTGACGGGAGACCATGGATGTCACTTATGTGATCCTCCATCTCATATTCAAATTGTATAATTAATTATCGTGAATCATATTCACATAATTAATTCTTCCAAGGGAAATACACATCTATTCATAATAGAGTGTTTATTGGATATAATTAATTTAATCACATTAAATTAATCATTAATCCAATCATCAATCAACAAACATGTCTTTTACTTGAACAGTAGGTATATTCTCAAAGTACGTATTATTCGAATTTTAATAATTAGAAAAATACACATTGACTTTCTCCGGTATTATCCAGTCCATACCCGCTGTCATGGCCAGTACCGACGAGAGTGGGACGGACCACATACGTTGCAACCCGCGACCCCAATGCTCTCCGACTAGGCACCATATTCGCCTCGGGAAAGGATAATACCAGATAGATCATCATGTTTGAGATGCTCATCGGTTTTTCAACCGAAATTATACCATATAATATACATCAAAACAATTTTGATTATATTATAAGGAGATTTGCTAAACAAATCCTCAATCCTATTCAAGCAAGAGGGGTTTTCATGTAAATGTTGTCCTACAACTATTGTAGGATAAACTATGGTTTTTCATGAAATGAATGTTTGTTGATGAACCAATGATCAAGATCTATTATCTCATCATTGTGGTTTAGGAAAATGTCATTCAATAAATAATTTTCTCTTTAAATATTTCACAAATATTTATCACTAATTATTACAGAAAATTAACAATTTATTTTCATCATGATAATTGAATGACTTATCACAAGGTTCATGATCTTAGATGTCAATTTCCAGCAGTGACCCCCAATCACTAAAATTAACTTATCTTGATCAATTTAAATAAAAAAATGCAAACTCAGTTTCCAAAGATTGCCTATTTGATTTATTAAATAACCCAAGTGGTAATACACGCATTTCGAGGCGGATTAAAACCGTAATTATCTCGTTAATCATGTTTAAATCCGCAGTTCCCGCAACAATGAATATAGTCATATTCAAAAAGCCATATCTTGAGCAAATGAAGTCCAAATTTAGTAAATTCAAGTCCTATGGTTTCCTTGTTTATGAAAATTTCGTATTTAACATTTTAAACATTACTGAAAAAAATCAATTAGACAGAGGTACGAAAATTGAAATGCAGTAAAAATTTCGCAACCCTTTCAAGAACCAAATCGTTTAAGGTCCATGGATCATATCCAAAACCTTATTCAACCTATGGCTCTGATACCACTTAAAGGATATTGAGTATTCTTAAGCGCATCACGGAAGCGTGTCGATCGCATCAAATGCAATCGGAGCAACTAGTCGCACTAGATACTAGATGCGACGGAAATTAAAAAAATTTAAATCTAAAGATGAAACCACATGATCACGAGAATACTTCTCGGATCGTTTCATCAAACCACCAAGTATAAGGAATACCTCTTGAAGCATGGTTGTGATCGCTAGATCCCAAAGTAGAGATCCTCCTGTCTTAAGTCCGATCCACGAAGAACGCACTTGCGGGCGTGATGATGAGTCACGATCCTTCCCGCAATCCTCGATGAAGATCCAAGCAATGGATCCCTGATTTCGATAAACGAAATCCGTCGTCTTCCTTTAGAGTAAGAAACTTCAAAGAAGAAGGAGATCCCCGAGTCGTCGAAGAAGAAGCCGAGAGTCTCTCCTTTCTCAACACAAGATGAACGTCCATCTTATGGAGGAGAGAAAGAGAGAGGGCGAGAATATGAGATAGAGAGAGAGAGTTGTAACCTTGTACAACTCTTAATGATGTACCTTGGAAGGCTACCCTAGCCCTCCTTTTATATTAGTTTAGGATCCAATGGATCTCAATCCATGGGACACATGGATCGAAAGGCCAGGCTTGGTCCATGTAAAATCAATGGCTATAATTATTGTTGGTTAAAACCAACACCATTTATTTATGATTAAATTAAATATATGTTGCAATATTATCAACACATTTTTAATTTAACATAAATAAGCTAGTTGAGAGATTAATCATCATAATAAAATGGAGATAATATTGCCTCCTAATGGTGGCTTTATTTCTCCTTTTTATTATATTACATTATCTCTCAATTATCACAAAAATATCCACCAAATTAATTCCAAATTAATTTGTGAATATTTCAATCATGCCATTGAAAATATGTGAATCAAATTTACAACCCAAACTAATTTGTAAATTACATTTCCAATTAATTAATAAATGTGAATCCAATCCACATTTAATAATTAACAAATGTTATTTACTAAATTTCTCTCTCTTGAATATATGTATATTATAAATCATATTTACAATACACAAATATTATGGATAATAATATCCACATTCTCTAATCCTTGATAATTAAATCCTATTTAATTATCTTGGATAATCATTCTCACAATATGAATCATATTCATATTAAGCTTGATAACTAAATCTCATTTAATCATCAAGTTCTTCTCGCTTGGATATGTATTTCATCAAATGAATTATTCTTGAACCCTATCAAGAATAATGTGCTTTCTCCGCAGATACTTGGAGATAAGGACAAGGCGATTGTATTGTTCCACGTATAGTGATTTGGATGTAGAGATCTCATCTCAAATCCAGATCTTACGGACCTCCCACAGATGCTTGATTAAATCAAGACCGCAAATCTAATCTTCATTGAATCTGAATCTCATTCAAACCAATGTACAACGCTTAGACTAAGATCAGATTGCTTCTCTACTGGAAGGAGTCACTAAAATCCAGACCTGTTTCATCACTCCCTCGGAATGGAAGCGTCATGTATATACAATCATTTATGATCACATCACCCTCAGGTATTCCCAATACCTGTACATCCTGCATACTGGAAGACCCATGATCAACCCGAAGATCAAGATCAATTTTACACTGTCTTCTTCAAGGGTTGATCACTAAGTTTTTCATTTGATTATTGGGATTTGGTATCGATCATATACTTTCCAAAAGCATATATCATACCTAGGTCTTGATCACATACTTTCCAAAAGTATATATCAAACCTACAAATTCAGTCAAGCTTCCAAAGCGAGACGACCGTGCACGGAATTTGATTCTTCCCAATATCTAATGAGTGAGCTCATGTCTTCCGGTTCAGTAATGAACCTGTATGATCCCTTTGAGAGATCGTATTACTCATATGCCCTTACATGCACACCAGCGCGCCGGTGTATAGACCTTGGTTAGGTCATCAACCTATTGGTCTGCCAAATGTACACACTCAGACATATAGTAACACATCTGTCTCCGGTCAGAGGATGCATGCCTATGCCGT
This sequence comes from Ottelia alismoides, assembly GCA_037367405.1. Classification (NCBI taxonomy): domain Eukaryota; kingdom Viridiplantae; phylum Streptophyta; class Magnoliopsida; order Alismatales; family Hydrocharitaceae; genus Ottelia; species Ottelia alismoides. The sequence continues at coordinate 18,691 of JAZKJV010011150.1, read as the reverse complement.
GACAGCATTTAAGATAGGACTTAGGTTATCTCAATCTCGTTAAGTCAATCCATTGACCTAACTAATCTGACACCTCCGAATCTCTATTCCTATGCAGAGGACCTGCATCAAGAGGTCGGTCAGATATCAGCCTATGTGAGAAAGGATTGCCATCTCCTACTCAGGCTGGAGATCACATCTTAATAATCATTTGACGGTGCTTGATGAGTCCTCAATCTAACCCTTTAGATATTCATCCAAGCACCAGCCTCTATGGTTCAATTATTGAACCAACAGTTGTATGATCATCAAGATGGCCATGGTACATAACCCTAATTGTACAGAGGGACCTATTATGCAAATTATCTATTCTTCATTTCAGATCGGGGAATGATATTCGCAATAACATTTATTGCATAATGGCTCGCCGTGGGCTCACATGTCCAACAGACAAAGTTATGGGCCAAGCAACCTTAATCATCAAGTGTCCAACACAAGGCTAGGTTCCAAACCATAGCTTATGTGGATGTTCAGGTTTAGATTTTCATGGAATCTTATTAAGGATATATATTGAAGTCTCTGCTATATATATACCTGGAAACTAAGATGTAATTATGCTAATATTAATCACTGATCAAATCATGTCACACATGATCCAATTGTATCTCCCTATAACTGTTTAGTTTAGGTGTATCGGAAGGAGTAAGATAGGACATATCTTCATAAGGTATTTCTTGAATTCATCTAACAATACATGCTACCCAGGTTAGATCAAATTCATTTCAACTTCCTTTAAACTTTGATTCTAAACTAAAATAGTGAAATATTTGAACATTTCAAATGTTTTTTAGGTGAAGGGAAGAAATCTCATATCATAAATAATCATCGAATGATATCACATATCATCAATGCGTATTATGATACAGATGATCCACATACATAAATATGTATGAGATATTGAATACCTTGGCATCTTACTCCATTCCCAGAAAAGGGTGCATTGGACAATTCTACATTTGAATACAATATTTGAAAACAATATAAAATTCAATATCTTACCAGTCTGTTGATCTCATCAATAGACAAATGTCCAAGGATTGATGCTTGATCATTGTCAAATGATCTTCATCCTCCTATTGTTCTTTAAAGGTTTATTTTTTAGTATTAGAAATGTGAATGAATAATTCATTAATATTCTAATGTAGTAGAGTCCTCCAGATATCATATTATTATCTGAAATATATCCGTCATAACTCTTTATGATAGGTCTATTCCAGAATTCATGTTTATTTCAAACACCTAGAAATAAACTGTGTGTGCATTCTAATATCCAGGTCAAAGAGACATTCTCTAAGACTAAGGGCTCTCCCACTGAAAATATGTAGTCTATCTATCCAATAGAGATTGTTTCAACAATTGCATCAACATCCATGTGGATGTCTATTAAACCTTAAGATCAAATTTTCCAATCATCTAAAACATATGCAATCAATTGCAAGTGTTATTAGAAGAATATAGTACAATTATTAGACTTTTAATCTTATCTGGTAAAATAGTCAATTCAAAGATGATATGTAGATGTACATTATTCTGATGCACTATCTAAGGCCTTCTCTGAGGTGCCTAGATAGTCTAAATGGTCATACTATCAGCACATCGGCTTATTGCAGTATTGGCATTTGTACAACTCTTTGGATATCATATGGAAGTCATAGAAATACAATGGATCAGACCCATGCTTCCACTGCGCTCCCTTCATCTATAAACAACCATAACTTAAGACGAATTATCTCTTATGTTGAATTCAAAAGAATTCAATATAAGAGTATTTCAACATATATACATGCTTCATTTAATTCATACAATATGAATAATATGAAGATTTATGAACGACTTGAGTATAGACCATACAATGATGATATTTATTGTATCTATATCCATCTTAACTCTTAAAGACTTTTGTTTAGGTAGGTACTCAGACATTTTAAATATATCATCTCTTATAAAGCCACCATTCTTCGTGATGCAGTGAACCATATCATTAATGATTAAATATCGAGAGCACATATGTATGCCAGAAACAACTTCCTCGATTTTATAAGGATTATTTGATAGTTATGATCATCATCGACAAGTCACTTCTAAAGTACATTCGATGAGAGATCAAGACTATATAGACATATAAAACCTAGAGTTGTAGTCCTATTGTCTATTTAATAGTAATTCCTCATTATTACAAGGAAACTTTCACATTGAAACCACATACATTAAGTGTTCAACCGCAAGTACAATGTCTTAATCATGGATCCAATACATGATATTTTACTGGTTATTATTGAGTATAGTATTGAGTGGGTTTAATGAAGGATTATCTGAAATATGACCATTTACATAAATATATTTACTTTGATTTAGGAATTTTTATAATTAAGTTATCTCGCCTTGTCAATGCTGAAAGTTCATTCCCTTAATCACTTTTATTGTAGGAGATATACTTACCATTATATCTCGAGCAAGATATGAGATCTCCTTCCTTATCTTTGTCACATCCCAATAACATGAGAAACTCTTACTTGGATAAAAAGAAGCGGGAGCTTGTTCTGCCTTGCAAGTCCAACTTGCAATCCCAATAACACATGAGCCCACACCCCTAAGGTGATGTTGACCTGTTGTTAATTGAACCAACTGTCAATAAGAATAACACTCTCTATGCGCAATCCAATATCACCCAATAATATGAGGACACAAGTATTGGGGTTACTATGCATATGGCCTTACTCTTTTGAGAAGCAAAGAATCCAATCCATATGCGCTTGTATGCTGGATCCGTCACTTCAGAGAAGCATCTCCTACATACAATACCTTATGATGGAAACCTTCGCCTTGATGAGAGACCATGGATGCCACTTATGTGATCCTACATATCATGTTCAAATTCTAATTAATTATTATGAATCATATTTACATAATTAATTATTCCAAGAGAAATAAAAATTATATTCATAATAGAGTGTTTTAATTTTAAATGGATTCCAATTAATCTAATCACATTAAATCAATGATCCAAATAACATCGATAGAACAATTTTTAATTGTTACTAGAAGGATGGTATAATATCAAAATAAATATTATTCAAATTTTACTAAATAGAAAATACATCATGATCCCTCAAACATTATTCCTCCCCTACTCGTTGTCATGGACAGTACCGATGGGGATGGGACAGACCACTCACATAGCAACCTGCTACCCCAACACTTCCCGACTAGACACCATATCTGCCTCAGGTCAAGATAATGTTGATTGATCACTTTGTACTTGAGATGATAATCTATCTTTCAAACAAAGTTATACCATATAATAATAATAATCAAACCATTTTGATCAATATTATACGGAAATTTGTTAAACAAATTCGCAGTCGTGATCAACATTGTTTGTTGGAAAGAAGATCATGTAACCAATTGTGGTCTATATCATATCCAATAAAATTTTGTTATGGAAATGTAATTTAAGGAAATAATAATTATCAAATATTTCACAAAATATTCATCAATAATTATTCTAGAAAACTAACCATTAATTTCACGAATTGATTAAATGACAATCACAAGGTTCCTGATTAGGAATGCAATTTCCAGCAGTGATGCATATCTCAATCAATTGAAACCTAAATAATGCAAAATATGTTTCCAAAGTTTTATAATTTGATTTATAACATAATACAAGTGATTTTCACGGATTTCTAGGTGTTTAAAATCAATAATTAACTCTTTAATTACGTCAAGATTCACCATCCCCGAAACAATGGATACATATTCATGAAAATGATCATAACTTGACAATCATATTCCAAATCACACAAACTCAAGTCCCATGATTTCTTTATTTTATGGGGAATATAATCCAAGTGATAATTTAATGTTTAAAGAATTTAAACATGGCCCAAAAAATTAACAAAATAGGGTTGCATGAACAAATTGCAAAAAAAAATTCACAAACCCTAATGAGCCCAAGTCGTCCTAGATTTATGGATCGTATCCAAAACCTCCAACCTATGGCACTGATACCACTTTAAGGATATGGTAAGATCCTTAAGAACATCAAGGAAGGGTGAGAATGGCATCGTATGCGATCGGGAGTAACTAGTCACACTAGTCGCTCCGGGCAGCAGAATTTAAAAAATTTTAATCTGATAAAATACGTGATCCAAGAACACTTCTTTGATTGTTTCATCTAAACCACAAACAATGATTAGATTTACCTTTTAAAGCATAGTTCCAATCGACTCTCTAAACAAAGAGACCTCCTGTCTCAAGTATGATCCAGCGGAGGATACCCTTGCGAGCGCGTTGATGAAACGTGTGCTCCTCGCAATCCATTGATGATCCAAGCTGCGAATCTTCTGATCTCGTCACATGAGATCACACATCTTCTTCACGAGTGAGATGCATATAAGGATATCAAGATTCACGAGCAAATAATTCGACATCATAACGACGATGTTGCTTTGATGGCGACTCTCTTTAGGGCTCCCTGGTGGACGGCCACGATGAGAGAGAGAGTTGGCGTGTAGGGAGAGAGCATATGGATGTTATCTCTTATTATTGTTGTTATTGTTGTAACTTGAAGACCATGGGGTGTCTCTTCTTATATAGTATTCTGGGAGTCCATGAAACATAATCCATGGACTACACAAAATCAATGGATGAGATTGATTTGTGCTTCTTTCAATGGTCAAGATTTTATTGAAAAAAACACAACAACATTTATTTTAATTTAAATTAAATATATAGTGATAAATCAATAAAAATTAATCCCAAATTAAATCAATCATGCATTGGAGATTATGGAATGGAGATTGCCTCCTTCCATAATATGGGAGTGGATGACCACCCTTTCCTAGTGGGAGTTGGTGTCCAATCTCATGTAATCTCATGAGATTACATTATTCCATGGAAATCTCTAAGTTTTAAAACAACACTTGTTGTAAATTATTCTACAAAAATAATTCATAATTATTTTGTGAATATTGCAATCATGCCATTGGAAAATTGTGAATCACATTCGTAACCCAAAATAAAAGGTAAATTAAATTTACGATTAATTATCCAATGTGAATCCAATTCACATAAATAATTAATCACCAAGTATAAAATACTCTTTCTTATAACATAAATCACCTATCCACATTATTCTTGTCCATATGAACATTAAAACACATTTAATCATCTTGGATCTCTATTCTCATGTGCCCAAACAATATGAATCACATTCACATTATTCACATCTTTGATAATGAAACACATTTAATTATCTCAGATAAATCTCCTTATAATATGAATCAAATTCATATTATTCATGATAATTAAATAACATTTAATTATCAATTTTCTCAATTCTCAAATACATATATCAACAATGAAATTATGCTTGAACCCTTTCAAGAACAATGCGCTTTCTCCGCGTATACATGGAGATAAGGATAGGGTGATTGTATTGTTCCATCTATAGTTACTTGGATATTGAGATCAAATCTCAAATACAGATCTTGTGGACCTGCCTTAGATGTTTGATTAAATTAAAGCTATAAATCTAATCTTCCTATTGTATCTGAATCACATTCAGATCATTGTCCGACATTTGGACTAAGATTAGATTACTTCTCTACTGAGAGAAGTCAATAAAATCTAGACCAGTTTCATCACTCCCTTGGAATGGAAGCATCATGGTTAACAATCATTTATTATCACATCACCCTCATGTATTCCTAATACCAATACATCCTGCATACTAGAAGACCCATTATAAGCCCAAAGTAACAGATACATTTTACACCATCTACTTGTGAGTTTTATCATCAAGTTTAAAATTTTATCATTGGGAGTTTGTATCGTTCATATGTTTTCCAAAAGCATGTATCATATCTTGGTGTTGATCATATACTTTCCAAAAGCATATATCAAACCTACAAATTCAGCAAAGCTTCCCAAGCGAGATGACCGTACATGGAATTTGATTCTTCCCAATATCTCATAAGTGAGCTCGTGTCTTACGGTTCAGTAATGAACCTGTATGATCCCTTCGAGAGATCATATTACTCATATGCCCTTGCACGCACACTAGCACATCGGTATATAAACCATGATTAGGTCACCAACCTATTGGTCTGCCAAATGTACCTACAAAGATATATAATAACACATCTATCTCCGGTCATAGGATGCATGCCTATATCGTGACAACATACGATATATGTCTTTGTTTATCTTGATCTCGCTAAGTCAACACTTTGACCTAACTTATCCAACACCTCTGAATCTCTATTCCTATTGTAGAGGACTTGCATCAAGAGGTCGGTTAGATATCAACATTCAAAAAGGATTGCCATCTTCTTCTCAGGTTGTAGATCATCTCTCAATAATAAATTGACAGTTGATAACTAGGAATTTCTAGGGTCTAATATTCCACACAAAGCGGGAACACAAGGGTCGTTGCGGTGACCGCTAAAAATCCCTAACTAATCAACAATTAACCCACACTATAGATCAAGCAATAAGAAATAAATGTGGAGTTAAAATTTATTTTTAGCTCTGCACAAAAGATGTATAACAAGCAAGTATGCAGAGAGTTCGAACACAGGGTGCAAACAGGGTAGATCAAACTAATGTGTGTGTGTGAGTGTGAAGTGTTATCTACACTATGCAAGGTAAATGTTTTTATGGGTTTTTAATTTTTATATATTTTTTTATTTAGTTTGTATTTTGATTTTCTTTTTACTGATTTTATATTTTCTTTTTCAATAATAGGAGATATAGACAATACAGGGGAAAGAGAGGATAAGATATATATATATATATATATATATGGGATTGGGGATCCTAAACCCAGGTGTAGGTAACTTTCCTACACCCACCTGTTTTGCTGTCAATTTTTTTATTTTTTGAAATGGATCCTTGAGGAATTTATTTATAATATTAAGTAGAATATGTATGTCAAATTTTACGTCAAAAAGACATTCCTAACATGTTCATCAGACATGGTCGTTCTCGCTAAATCCGAGATCGTTAAAATTTGACTATCTTGATGGATAAGTTAGAAGTCTCAAAATAAGTTGAAATTTGAATGACACGATGGTGACAAATAGTGATCTAAATTCCCCAAGGATCCATTTCAAAAAAATAAAAAAAATTGGGAGAAAAAAGGGTGGGTGTAGGAAAGTTACCTACACCTGGGTTTAGGATCCCTTTTCCATATATATATATAGGTAAAAATAGGAAAAAATCAGGGAATAAATTATTTTTGGTCTTTTGTAACTTTTCTACTGTTTTTGTGATTTTTGGATATTTTTCAAAATGTTTTTGGTATTTTTAAATAGCAAAATAAAGGAAAACAGGGAATTAGCTATTGGCTGGGGGTAAAATGGGAATTAAAAATATCAAACAGCCACAAAATTTTTCCAAACTATTTTTAAACTAAAGAGGATAAAAAGAGGAAACTATAGAGCTTAAGTTTGCAATTTTTGGAATTTTCTACAATTTTTTAGATTTTTTTTGAAATTTTCAAGTATTTTCTAATTTTTATGGTTTTTCTTTTGAATTTTTTAGTGATTTTTGGATTGACACTAAAATAGGTTAAAATAGACAGTAGGGAAGTTTTTTTGGAATTTTTCGAGGTATTTTAATATTTTTTTGGTATTTTCTAAGCTAAACCGTACCGAAATGGCAAGTTTTTGATTTTTAATAAATATGAAAATTCAATAAAATCAAAAAATAAAAATATTACTTAAAGAACAAGCACACAGGAGCTTAAGTTTAATTTTTGAGAATTTTTCGAATTAAAATGATGCCCTAATTAAATAGATCAAGCAAGCAAAAATGTCACAGCCTAGCAAGGGTATAAGTGCAATTATCAAAACATCCAGGGGCTTACATGCAATTTTCCACAAAACTTAACACTGAATATTTATTTTAAGCACCAAATACAAATTCCCAAACCCGCAGGGGTGTCGGTGCAAAATGTCCACCAGGGCGCGTGACTTGCACGCGCTTGACGAGGACTGAAATGTAATTTCAACAAAGTCTAAGGGCTGACATGCAATTTTCCCAAAAAGTTAACACCTAAATTACAAGTTCCGGTATTAAAACAAAATAAACCAAGGGCCGAGGGCCTCCCTGCAAAATGCCCACCCCTCACGTGAACAGGTCACGTGAGGTGACGTGGCAGAGGACCTATGTGCAAATTTCTAAAATACGAGGGCTTATTTGCAAATTTTACAAAATATTTAAACTACTAATAAAAGTTTCAGGACTAAAATAAAATTACAAAAATAGCGGGGATGGCTCTGCAAAATACCCTCACTGAGGAGATCGAACGGCGCTGGGTTCTTCACTTGACACGTGGCGCCACCACCTTTCACGATGCCGCTTCGCGGATGTGCGGCCCTGATTAGAATCTGAACGATGATCGAACGGTGCTGGGGCTACTCCATCCGACGATGGATGTGCTTCACGAAGAACATGCTTGATCCAACGGTTGCGGAGGCAGCTGGACGAACGGGGAAGAACACCACCGCAGCAAGGTTCCTCCGGCTCGATCCTCCTTCTCCGACGATCTCTAAAGCTCCAAAATGGTCAGATGGGTTCCTCTGGTTGTCCTCAAGGTGCGGGGGCGGCAAAAGTCTCCGGAGAAGCTCGGAGCGACGACACGAGGTCGGCGGATCAACTGGGCTCCAGGTACCTCGGCCGTCGTCAAAATCGTCCCCCGGGATGCGCTGCGACTCCTGGACCTGCCAAAAATGTTAAGAAGGTCGAGGGCAAAGTGCCTCGACCTTCGGCTGGCTCTCAAAGACATGGTATGGCGATGTGGATCCTCGGCCGGAGTTGCGCTCTGGCGAGGTATTCGAATATGTGATTCTCTGGATGATTGAACGAGAAAATAGGATCTAGATGGACCTAGGACTACCAGGAATGTAACGAGGGTGAAAATGAAATGGATGAGCAGCCTCAATGGCCGGAGCCAGAGGGAAGGTACCTCTACGGGAAAGCTCGTCGGAGGTGTGGAACACGCCCAGATCCGTTGACGCTCCTCCGCCGTGAAGCCAAGAACATGGAGCTGTCACCTCCAGGTACCTCGAGCACGACCAAGGGGGGAAGATCTATGTGGAGTGCGGTTCAAATCGAATCAAAGTCCAGAGGGTGTTTTTAAGTTGTTTGACCCGATTCCTGAAGAGATCCAAAGGCCGAGGTGCTTCGAGTAGATCTTTGACCCACGTCCCAAGGATACACATGGGCGTGAATCGCCATTCAACGAGGAACAGAAGTCGTGTAGGATGATACACGAAAGAGTGAATGAGGGTTCCTCGAAAAAAATGAGAAAGTGGGTCAAAACCCACTTCTGTCAGAAGCTGCAGGGCTAGGACACCTAGTTGACCGGGGTCAACCAGGGTTTGCACCTGGTTGGTCCATGTGGACCAACAAGGAAAAACCCTGGAAAAAGATTTGTAAAATTATTTAAAAATAGAAATTGGCTGAATTAAATTATAATTATTAAATAAAAAATATTCGTTATTTTATGTAGTATTTTATTATGATTTTTAATTATTTTTAGGAGGTATAATTTTATAAGTTTCCTTTTATGCCCTCTATAGGTATAATGCCTATATATTTTAGTCTTTCATTTTTATTCTGTGTATTTTAATTTTATTATTTTTGTTTCTTATTTTATAAAATTATAAAATACTTTTTTATACACAAATATATTTTTGTTTTATTTTTTTGTTATATTTTGTATATTTAATAAAATATAAGTAAGTATTGTATAGGTATGTATATATGTATAATACCTGTGTAGTTTATATACAAGTATTTTTATTTTGAGTTTTCTTTGCATTTTTATTCTGATTTTAATATACATAATTATTATAAGTAATATTTACAAGATTATAAAAATATAAAATTATAAAAATAATGAACAAAGGATAATTTGAATATTTTAATCAGTACAAAAATACAATGTGGGTCCAAAACCCAAGTTTCAAATCGTAGCTCCGCAAAATGCGAAACCACCACCATTAAATAGATTATTTTATTCTATATACAATTAAAGATGAGTTTGATGCATTTGGAGTTTTCATTTGTGAGATACAGGTCTGGGAAGTTGGGATTCTGGATTCTTATTCAGACCATAACTTTCTATCTGTACATTATTTTTCAGTGAAATCAATTTGGTATTTTTCTATAAAAAATTATCTACAACTTTCATGTGAGAAGTTTCTTTATTTGATGTACAAAAAGTGGAAATAAAAATAGGTCCCAAAATGAATAAAGAATGATTGAGATGATAATGTATTTAACCCTTATCTCCCCCTACTTTATTCCTTGTCGACCTATTCATCGAGATGCCTAGGCCTCGGGGTTTTGGGTCATAAAATATTTAAAATATTTTATTCTTTTTTTTTCTTTTATTTATTCTATAATTTTGGCTTTAAAAACCACATTTTATACACTATTTACACACATATACATGAATGCTAAAATGCATGAATTAGCTCTATTCACACGCATTTGCTAGGATTTTTGAGGCCAAAATGATAGAATAAAGATGATGAAATGTGGATTCATCATCCCCCTATACTTTACCTTTGCTAGTCCCTAGCAAACACTTACGCAATAAGTGCAGAAAGAAAAAGAAAGAAAAGAAAAAGAAGAAAGTGGATTAAATTTAAATATCAAACTTGTCTTCACAAAATCAAAGTATGGAGCTTAAATCAGACCTTTTGAATTTTAGTGCGGGCAGAACCTTAATGAGAACCAGATTTGAAATCCAACATCCTCTGAGTATCCCAAAACTATGCTCAAGTCTCCTCAATAACCAGGTCAGAAATATCTCAATTCATACGCAAACCCTTACGACTATGAATCTGACTCGTACAGTGTAAGTGATGGTGGCTCTCCCCAACTAGAATGGCAAAGAAACTGACTTCTCCAATATGACAACCCAATGATTCCCCAATCCAACAAGTCATCCCTCAAGGAGCAAGGTATTCCCTTCTAAGTTCAAGTGACAACCGACCCAAGAGGAGGGGGTGAAGAGAAGAATGGACGGTAGCCAGTGTAGCTACCTATCCTGGGATGCAAGACCAGTGTAGTCAAGTCATCCAGCTGCAGGCTCACATGATTTGACTTTGAAGCTCAAGCTTGCTTATTTGACTTTACAACATATGTATACTCCAGCAGGCATTTTTTTATTTTTGTACAGGCCTATCCACTTTTTTGGAGTTTTTGCTTTTTGCATTTTTTTGAATACTATATACAACTGCATTTACATAGGGAGTTTTCCTCTTGAGCCGGTAGACTACCCCTCTTTTGAAGCTTTATCGCAACCCACGATCTCCTATCCTCGAAACTCATCATTACTGGACGGGTTGGGGCGCACTTCCCTCCCTAGAGGAGGACAAGTGTTTCCACCTGTGTGCGTCTCATACCGGCAAATCCAACCCCCTCACCACTCCAACTGAGTTGAGCCATGTGAAAGGTGTAGGTGTCCAAGTTAGGTCATTATCAACAAGAGTCGTGCGTGTGCTCCGAATACTCTACTTAGGCAGTCAAGAATCCATTGAACCAAGTCCCGTGATCCTCAAAGAATTAAGTCAACTAGACCTGAAGTACCTCAAACCCAGTTCCTATAAGGTTCCTGTCAATTAGGTAGATTTTAAGGTCCAATCAAGCTCCAATCTCCGGATTTTATTTAGACTCGTTCAACTATCAAACTCAATCCGAAAAATGCTCATGCTATGCAATGCTATGCAGAAAATATTTTTGTGATGCAATTTTCAAAGATTTTGAACTTTTTATGGATTTTTGAAAAGATGATGATGATGCATATGCATTTTTTTTAGATTTTTCAAAACGTTTTTCAAATGTTTTTGGATTTTAATTTTGCAAATGTGTTTGGGATTTTTGAAAACAAAAAGATTTTGGCCAAAAACTAGGTACAAATATTTACACGGGAATGCTTCTTATATTTACAAGAAGTGGTTTTTAAGAAGTTACAAGGGTAAGTGGTCAATTTTATGAGTATATACATATAATAGATTTTGGTGTGATGTGTATATTCCTCAAACTTATTTGACACAAGTTTTTCAAACAATTTTGAAAACTATAGTCAAAAATAAATTTTACAATCATCTTACAATCGTGTACACACATTTGAAAATTATTTTGCAAAGATTTTCCAAACTGTATATATAGATTTTTCAAATATTTTTGCAACCATTTTTCAAACCATTTGCAAATCATTTTTCAAACATTTTATTTCACACAAAGAAAATAATTTTTTACAAACCAACTGTTTTTACAAAGGTTGAAATTATGTAACAAAATGTTTTCAAAATAGTTTTCAATAGATTTTCACAAAGATTTCCAAACTATTTTTCAAATATTTTGCAAAAAAATATTTTCACCAGATTTATTAATCAGTAAATACACAAAGAATTTGAGGAATGAAACACATCTTTTATTAGGGTTTTTAATGAATTTTAAAGAATAAATAGCCATATTATTAAGAAAATACAAAAGTACGAGTTATGGCTAAAGTATATACGTAGTATATACGACCCCCCTATACTTAGCTTGAGCTATGTCCTCATAGATCGGAGAGAAAAGAGAAGACATCACTCGTACTAAGTATAGACAAGTCTAAAGAATAGATAACGAAATGAATGAAAGAATGAGAAGTTGACCGTCCCCCCCTATACTTAGGACAAGCAATAAGAAATAAATGTGGAGTTAAAATTTATTTTTAACTCTGCACAAAAGATGTATAGCAAGCAAGTATGCAGAGAGTTCGAACACAGGGAGCAAACATGGTAGATCAAACTAATGTGTGTGTGTGAGTGTGAAGTGTTATCTACACTATGCAAGGCAAATGTTTTTGTTGGTTTTTAATTTATATATATATTTTTTATTTAGTTTTATATTTTGATTTTCTTTTTACTGATTTTATATTTTCTTTTTCAATAATAGGAGATATAGACAATATAGGGGAAAGAGAGGATAAGATATATATAAAAATAGGTAAAAATAGGCAAAAATTAGGGAATAAAATATTTTTGGTATTTTTGAATTTTCAACTGTTTTAGTGATTTTTGGATATTTTTCAAAATGTTTTTGGTATTTTTAAATCGCAAAATAAAGGAAAACAAGGAATTAGCAACTGGATGGGGGTAAAATGGGAATTAAAAATACCAAACAGCCACAAAATTTTTCCAAACTATTTTTAAACTAAATAGGATAAAAAGAGGAAACTACAGAGCTTGAGTTTGCAATTTTTGGAGTTTTCTACAACTTTTTAGATTTGTTTGAAGTTTTCAAGTATTCTCTAATTTTTATTGTTTTTCTTTTGAGTTTTTTAGTGATTTTTGGACTTTCACTAAAATAGGTTAAAATAGACAGTAGGGAATTTTTTTTGAATTTTTCGAGGTATTTTAATATTTTTTTGGTATTTTCTAAGCTAAACAGTACATGAATGGTAAGTTTTTGATTTTTAATAAATATGAAAATGCAATAAAATCAAAAACTAAAAATATGGCTTAAAGAACAAGCACATAGGAGCTTAAGTTTAATTTTTGAGAATTTTTCGAATTAAAATGATGCCCTAATTAAATAGATCAAGCTAGCAAAAATGTCACAGCCTGGCAAGGGTATAAGTGCAATTATCAAAACATCCATGAGCTTACATGCAATTTTCCACAAAACTTAACACTAAATATTTAATTTTAAGGATCACATACAAATTCCCAAACCCGCAGGGGTATCGGCGCAAAATGTCCACCAGGGGACGTGAATTGCACGCGCCTGGCGAGGACTGAAATGTAATTTCAACAAAGCCTGAGGGCTGACATGCAATTTTCCCGAAAAGTTAACACTTAAATTACAAGTTTTGGGATTAAAATGAAATAAACCAAGGGCCGAGGGCCTCCCTGCAAAATGCCCACCCCTCACGTGAACAGGTCACGTGAGGTGACGTGGCAGATGACCTATGTGCAAATTTCTAAAATCTGAGGGCCTAGTTGCAAATTTTACAAAATATTTAAACTACTAATAGAAGTTTCAGGACTAAAATAAAATTACAAAAATAGCGGGGGTGGCTCTGCAAAATACCCTCGCTGAGGAGATCGAACGACGCTGGGTTCTTGACTTGACACGTGGCGCCACCTCCTTTCACTATGCCGCCTCGTGGATGTGCGGCCCTGATTAGAATCTGAACGATGATCGAACGATGCTGGGGCTACTCCATTCGATGATGGTTGTGCTTCACGAAGAACAAGCTTGATCCAACGGTTACGGAGGCAGCTGGACGAACGGGGAAGAACACCGCCGCAACGAGGTTCCTCCGGCTCGATCCTCCTTCTCGGGCGATCTCTAAAGCTCCAAAATGATCAGGTGGGTTCCTCTGGTCGTCCTCAAGGTGCGGGGGTGGCAAAAGTCTCCGGAGAAGCTCGGAGCGGCGACACGAGGTCAGCGGAGCAACTGGGCTCCAGGTACCTCGACCGTCGTCAAAATTGTCCCCCGGGATGCGCTGCGACTCCTGGACCTGCCAAAAATGTTAAGAAGGTCGAGGGCAAAGTGCCTCGACCTTCGGCTGGCTCTCAAAGACACGGTATGGCGATGTGGATCCTCGGCCGGAGTTGCGCTCCGGCGAGTTATTCGAATATGTGATTCTCTGGATGATTGAACGAGAAAATAGGATCTAGATGGACCTAGGACTACCAGGAATGTAACGAGGGTGAAAATGAAATGGATGAGCAGGCTCAATGGCCGGAGCCAGAGGGAAGGTACCTCTACGGGAAAGCTCGTCGGAGGTGTGGAACACGCCCAGATCCGTTGACGCTCCTCCGCCGTGAAGCCAAGAACTTGGAGCTGTCACCTCCAGGTACCTCGAGCACGACCAAGGGGGGAAGATCTATGTGGAGTGCGGTTCAAAAATCGAATCAAAGTCCAGAGGGCGTTTTTAAGTTGTTTGACCCGATGCCTGAAGAGGTTCAAAGGCTGAGGTGCTTCACGCAGATCTTTGACCCACGGCCCAAGGATACACATGGGCGTGAATCGCCATTCAACGAGGAACAAAAGTCGTGTAGGATGATACATGAAAGAGTGAATGAGGGTTCCTAAAAAAACGAGAAAGTGGGTCAAAACCCACTTCTGTCAGAAGCTGCAGGGCTAGGACACCTAGTTGACCGGGGTCAACTAAGGTTTGCACCTGGTTGGTCCACGTGGACCAACCAGGAAAAACCCTGGAAAAAGGTTTGTAAAATTATTTAAAAATAGAAATTGGCTGAATTAAATTTTGATTATTAAATAATAAATATTCGTTATTTTATGTAGTATTTTATTATGATTTTTAATTATTTTTAGGAGGTATAATTTTATAAGTTTCCTTTTATGCCCTCTATAGGTATAATACCTATATATTATAATCTTTCATTTTTATTCTGTGTATTTTAATTTTATTATTTTTGTTTCTCATTTTCTAAAATTATAAAATACTTTTATATACACAAATATATTTTTGTTTTATTTTTCTGATATGTTTTGTATATTTAATAAAATATAAGTAAGTATTGTATATGTATATATATAGGTATAATACCTGTGTAGTTTATATACAAGTATTTTTATTTTGAGTTTTCTTTGCATTTTTATTCTGATTTTAATATACATAATTATTATAAGTATTATTTACAAGATTATAAAAATATAAAATTATAAAAATAATGAACAAAGAATAATTTGAATATTTTAATCAGTACAAAAATACAATGTGGGTCCAAAACTCAACTTTCAAACCGTAGCTCCGCCAAATGCGAAATCACCACCATTAAATAGATTATTTTATTCTATATAAAATTAAAGGTGAGTTTGATGCATGTGGAGTTTTCATTTGTGAGATACAGGTCTGGGAAGTTGGGATTCTGGATTCCTATTCAGACCATAACTTTCTATGTGTAGATTATTTTTCAGTGAAATCAATTTTGTATTTTTCTATATAAAATTATCTACAACTTTCATGTACAAAGTTTCTTTATTTGATGTACAAAAAGTGGAAATAAAATTAGGTCCCAAAATGAATAAAGAATGAATGAGATGAACATGTATTTAACCCTTATCTCCCCCTACTTTATTCCTTGTCGACCTATTCATCGAGATGCCTAGGTCTCAGGGTTTTGGGTCATAAAATATTTACAATATTTTATTCTTTTTCTTTTCTTTTATTTATTCTATAATTTTGGCTTTAAAAACCGCATTTTATACACTATTTACACACATATACATGAGTGCTAAAATGCATGAATTAGCTCTATTCACACGCATTTGCTAGGGTTTTTGAGGCCAAAATGGTAGAATAAAGATGATGAAATGTGGATTCATCATCCCCCTATACTTTACCTTTGCTAGTCCCTAGCAAACACTTACGCAATAAGTGCAGAAAGAAAAAGAAAGAAAAAAAAGAAGAAAGTGGATTAAATTTAACTATCAAACTTGTCTTCACAAAATCAAAGTTTGGAGCTTAAATCAGACCTTTGGAATTTTACTGCGGGCGGAACTTTAATGAGAACCAGATTTGAAATCCAACAGCCTCTGAGTATCCCAAAATTCTGCTCAAGTCTCCTCAATAACCAGGTCAGGAATATCTCAATTCATACGCAAACCCTTACGACTATGAATCTGACTCGTACAGGGTAAGTGATGGTGGCTCTCCCCAACTAGAATGGCAAAGAAACTGACTTCTCCAATATGATAACCCAATGATTCCCCAGTCCAACAACTCATCCCTCAAGGAGCAGGGTATTCCCTTCTAAGTTCAAGTGACAACCGACCCAAGAGGAGGGGGTGAAGAGAAGAATGGACGGTAGCCAGTGTAGCTACTTATCCTGGGATGCAAGACCAGTGTATTCATGTCATCCAGCTGTAGGCTCACATGATTTGACTTTGAAGCTCAAGCTTTCTTATTTGACTATACAACATATGTACACTCCGACAAGCATTTTTTTATTTTTGTACTGGCCTGTCCACTTTTTTGGAGTTTTTGCTTTTTGCATTTTTTGAATACTATATACAGCAGCATTTACATAGGGAGTTTTCCTCTTGAGCCGGTAGACTATCCCTCTTTTGAAGCTTTATCGCAACCCACGATCTCCTATC
Organism: Ottelia alismoides; assembly: GCA_037367405.1. NCBI lineage: Eukaryota > Viridiplantae > Streptophyta > Magnoliopsida > Alismatales > Hydrocharitaceae > Ottelia > Ottelia alismoides. The sequence continues at coordinate 1,507 of JAZKJV010011150.1, read as the reverse complement.
CTCAAAACTCATCATTACTGGACGGGTTGGGGCGCACTTCCCTCCCTAGAGGAGGACAAGTGTTTCCACCTGTGTGCATCTCATACCGGCAAATCCAACCCCCTCACCACTCCAACTGAGTTGAGCCATGTGAAAGGTGCAGGTGTCCAAGTTAGGTCATTATCAACAAGAGTCGTGCGTGTGCTCCGAAATACTCTACTTAGGCAGTCAAGAATCTATTGAACCAAGTCCCGCGATCCTCAAAGAATTAAGTCAACTAGACCTGAAGTACCTCAAACCCAGTTCCTATAAGGTTCCTGTTAATTAGGTAGATTTTAAGGTCCAATCAAGCTCCAGTCTCCGGATTTTATTTAGACTCGTTCAACTATCAAACTCAATCCAAAAAATGCTCATGCTATGCAATGCTATGCAGAAAATATTTTTGTGATGCAATTTTCAAAGATTTTGAACTTTTTATGGATTTTTGAAAAGATGATGATGATGCATATGCATTTTTTTTAGATTTTTCAAAAAGTTTTTCAAATGTTTTTGGATTTTAATTTTGCAAATGTTTTTGGGATTTTTGAAAACAAAAAGATTTTGGCCAAAAACTAGGTCCAAATATTTACACGGGAATGCGTCTTATATTTACAAGAAGTGGTTTTTAAGAAGTTACAAGGGTAAGTGGTCAATTTTATGAGTATATACATATAATGGATTTTGGTGTGATGTGTATATTCCTCAAACTTATTTGACACAAGTTTTTCAAACAATTTTGAAAACTATAGTCAAAAATAAATTTTACAATCATCTTACAATCGTGTACACACATTTGAAATTATTTTGCAAAGATTTTCCAACAGTATATATATAGATTTTTCAAATATTTTTGCAACCATTTTTCAAACCATTTGCAAATCATTTTTCAAACATTTTATTTCACACAAAGAAAATAAATTTTTACAAACCAACTGTTTTTACAAAGGTTGAAATTATGTAACAAAACGTTTTTCAAAATAGTTTTCAATATATTTTCACAAAGATTTCCAAACTATTTTTCAAACATTTTGCAAAAAATATTTTCCCTGATTTATTAATCAGTAAATACACAAAGAATTTGAGGAATGAAACACATCTTTTATTAGAGTTTTTTTAATGAATTTTAAACAATAAATAGCCATATTATTAAGAAAATACAAAAAGTACGAGTTATGGCTAAAGTATATACGAAGTATATACGACCCCCTATACTTAGCTTGAGCTATGTCCTCATAGATCGGAGAGAAAAAGAGAAGACATAAATCGTACTAAGTATAGACAAGTCTAGAGAATAGATAACGAAATGAATGAAAGAATGAGAAGTTGACCGTCGCCCCTATACTTAGGATCAAATAATCCTTAAGTACAGCAGACTGTACATAATGCAGGGAAGGTCAAGGGTGGAATGAACAGATCGTACTCAGATTGTCTCCCCCTTATACTTAGGGTAAGATATCCCTAAGTATAGACAAGAAGAGGAGACAATGGA